>CM029501.1:16955640-17575635 GCA_017140595.1 Eucalyptus curtisii | reverse complement strand
GATGGATTTTTCTACCTCAATTAGGCTTATTTTATGAAATTAAGCTTAGGAAAGTATTTTGGGGAACGAACCATCCCCACATGCAGCGCTGGCTTTGCGCTCTCACCCTCATCCGGGAGGGGAGGAGTTCAAATCCCAACCCTGTCGTTTGGGATTCTTAAGTGTGGCGCCCTGGTGGTGGGTCCAGCTAGCGCGCCGGCGGGTTTACCTCGCCGGCTACGGTTGTATGGGGGTTCGGTCATAAAAAAAAAAAGTATTTTGGGGAACGAAGAAGATAAACATGAAGACTTTTGAGGCACTTTGATCATTAGTTTGATATTTTGCTTGGACTTTTGGTCTCTCTCTCTCTCTCTCTCTCTTCCTCTCTCCAACCCCTCTCCTCTTTGCATAACCCCGCGACCACCTTATGTCCATCTTCTTCCTCTGCCTTTCCTTTTTTTATTTCCCCCTCACTCATCCCCTCCTTCACATCCCCATTCCCTCCCTTTTTCTTGAGCTAAACAGCCCCTCACATTTCCTCTCTCACCCGCCACCCCATTGTCTTTTCATTTTGTTCTTCATTCCCTTTTGTTTTGCTCTTGCTCCATCTACGCGCCGTCATCTTCAATAGCCCATCACCGGGAGTCCTCAAGTCCGAAGCGGATAGCCACCTCCACGCCATAACGGCAGCAAGTCCACCGCCTTTCATTGCACCATCGTCACGCCGCAACTACACCTCGGTACTTCCACGGCCACCTCTTCCTTCATCTCTTAGAATCATCCGCACCACCAACGCCAAACCAACTCTCCACCCGCCCGACCAGCCAGCTTCTTCACTCGTCCGGCGGCGCTGTCTGTCTCAGCGGGTTTGTCTAGCCACCAGCTCACCCCGAGCTTAGCTCCGCCACCGCCACCGCGCCGTCTAGTTGCGCCCGTTCGGCCACCACGCACTGATCTAGCCTCTCCAACTCAAAGCAGAACCGAGTTTCAGTTTAAGGGCAAAAACTTGTGGGGCCGTTTTCAGCATCGTCTGGTTGGTCGCTGTGGGCTTGTTTACTCACTGCTGTCGCTTATCGCTGTGGACTCACTTGACACAATCAGTGAGTTTAGTCAAATAAATCTTGTCAGAGGTTAATTATGCTTAATGGTTGTTTAGATTAGCTTAATAATGATTAGTGATAACTAGAATGGTCATATTAGCCTTAGAATGGATTTTATGTTAATATAATTAATGAGATTAGCACTGTTGATGATGGATTAGTTCAATTCAGTGGACTTTCTGCAGTTCGGATTCTGGACCTCACGCTTGCCATTTTTTAGATCGAAATGGGTTGCGAATTTGAGGTTGCTTCCTTCTTGAGAAATGTTTTAGACACCTTCAAATATAACATATATTTTTTCATGATTTTTAGTGATTTAGAATAAGGAGATATCAGCTCCGTTATTTGCAAACAGAATCTCAGACTGTGCTCGAATTTGTGATCTTTTTTAGCATTCTAGAGGGCTTATCAACTTTTAAGATTTGAATTTCAAAATGGTTTTTCACAAAAGTTGTTTTTCACATCTTCTAGTTTAACATAATCAAATGTCAGATCAAAACGGATAAGTTTGACTTCGAATCTGGCTTGGTTTTGGAAAAATGTGATTTCTGGAAACGGACACAGTTTTTGCACTGATTTGAACGATTTACCACTCTTAATCCAGAAGGATCTGGGCCAAGGTGTCTGCATGGAAAATGTTTTAGGGTGTCTTTATAATATATCTAATTTTGATAATTTTCTGAGCCTGCTTGAATAGGCCTTTGCGAGTGGCTCAGATTTTTGGCCAAGATCTGCTGTGATTTCCTTGTTACTGTTTTTGGTGTAATGTTTTTCTGCTGAATCATGTGTATTTGGTGATGGGTTAATTTTTGGCTTGCTTAGACTTTAGTGTGAGGTTATATGAATGGTTGTTCTATGTTGATGGTTTATTACCATTGCAAAAAGTGACCTTTTGACTATTAAATAGAAAATAAATGAGGCGTCGGGTCCGGACACTAAAACTTATTTACCCAATAAAACAATGAGGCTTTAAACTCAGATGCGTGCAAATTTTGACTGATTAATTTTAAGTACGTGAGCACCATGAATTTATTTCTAAAGGCTTGAATAAAAAAAAAAGAGGTTACTAAAGTTTAGTTCCAAAAGGGGTGTTTGGAAAATAAATTAGAAAGAAAATATGGTCTTTGAACGCCAAGTTTTATGTGCTCAATAAAACGAGGAGGTTTTGTAGAAAAAAGTAAAAGTTTTGCGTGGTTAATTTTGTGGCATCCTAAAAATTTCATGACAACCCCGGATATACCATGAACCTTATAAGTTGGATTTTATTGATTATTGTTGCAATTGGTGGCCAAGTGAATAAGTGTAATTAGGTATTTATATAAGTGGAAATTAAGGTGAATTATTAGGGGAATAATTGTGGGGCTGGGTATTTGAGGACCAAATCAGCCCAAGACAGCCCAGAATCACCACCATTCGGCCGGCCAAGCCAGCCCAAAGGAGCCTGTGAAATCACGACCAAGAGGGGCCAAGGATCCACGAAGCCCAAAAGGAGCTGTCAACTAAGGGGGAGGAGAGAGGCCCAGCCTATTTGAGCCCATCAAATTGCATGAGAAAAAATGACAAGTGGCTAGGAGATTAGCCAAGTGTCTAATGCCAGAGAGAGAAGGGAAAAGAAAAGAGGAGAGAGAGTGAGCGCGTGCAGGGAGGAAAGAGAGAGAGAGAGAGAAAGAGAGGAGGTGTCACGCCATAAGGAAGAGAGAAGAGAGAAAAGAGGAGGAGAAAAGACCGGTTGCTGTCGAGCCTGCCTTGCCCCCGCTCGCTTTGCTGTAGTGGATTTTGCTTGGATTAGAGGCAAGTAGAGTCCATTGATCTACCTTTGCTTAATGTGATGGGTGTGTGGTGGACAAAACTTCAGATGTGGTAGAAGTAAGGAATTTTCGAAGCTTTGGGGAGAAGTGTCTTAGCCTAGCATTCTGTTTTCAGAAAGGCAGTCCGACCTTTGATGATTTCATGAGCCGCATGTAATTTTCTAGTTGGAATCTCGCTCAACTTCCGGATGAAAGTTGTAGAGGACTTCTTGGAGAGTAACATATCAAAAATTTCAGAAGAAATGAACAATTATATACTGGTGAAACTATTTTCTTTGAAGAAGTTAGATCTGGAAATCGTAATGCTGACCTAGTGTGATTCTGTAAATTTATAAAATTTTCTGGTTGAAATTTGATATTTGTTCTAATTAATTGAAGATGATGTTATGAGTAAAGATACTAAAATTTGAGAGGAAATGGACGAGTTTATGTTGGTGAAACGATTTTTTCCGAAATGGTTAGATCTGGAATTCGATGACGAGTGGTTATACGGTTGTGGTAATTATAGTTTTTAATATATCACGAATTTGACTTCCGTGTTCTTCACAAAAAATTTTACTTCTAGATCTTTTCTATAACATATCAAAATTTCAGAATTTTTGAGCTGATTGAAGATTTTTACGGAATTCGTGAATGAACCTGTGTATGGCAATATTCTGAAATTATAAAGACTGTGATGCATGGACTGTACCAAATTGTATGAAGCTCTTTTGATATGGTGTTCTTCATGAAATATTTTCCTCTAGATCTTGTATACAATACGTCAAATTTTTAGAATTTATTAAGGCTGTTTACTAATTTTTCAAGAGTTTTAACCAAAAGAGTGCATTCTGTTTTTATCCGAAAATTACTGTATTTTCAAAAATAAATGAATTGTTCTATGTGATATAATGTCTTGAGTGATTGATTATGCTGCATATGTGGTGAAATTTGGCATGTCATATAACATCAAAAAGCCCGATTAGACCTTGTTATTATTGCATCAAATGCCATGTTGAAAATGAGACAGATATGTGAATATAAATTATGATAATCAGATGATACCATTGGAGGTGTGAGCCACGAGCGGAGGCCTGGATGCTCGGAGTGTCGGGATGCCCGTAGTGTGTGAGCCGGATGCCCCGAGAGTGTCGGGATGCCCGAAGGTGTGTGTCGGAAGCTCCGGAGGTGTGTGCCGAGGGATCCCTGCGGATGCCGCTGCCGAGATGCCCGAAGGTGTGTGTTGGATGCCTAGAGGTGTGTGCCGGAGGCTCCTTGCGATGCCAAGTCTGGGTGCGAGCGATAAATGAGGGATGCAAACACTGTCCCTGGGGAAGAAAAATGAAATGAGATCCTTTTGAAAGATAAAATTGGAAATTGGAATTAGTGTGCATGGATGTGTGGATTTGGCATGGGATGAACCTCATGGAAATGCAAGCATGAGTTGCATGGTGATATATGCATGGCTGCTTGATGATATATGTACAAGTGCATGGTGGTATATGCACGTTGCATGGTGATATATGCATGGCTGCTTAATGATAAATGTGCAACTGCATGGTGATATATATGCACTTAATGATATATGTACAAGAGCATGGTGTTATATGCATGTTGTATGGTGATATATGTATGGCTGTATGGTGAGGTATGCTTGAATGCATGGATGATATGTGCTTTATTCGTGATACCTTGATTGTTCTGTCTGACGCATCGTGTAGTTTGGTGGATCTTTACTGCTGGAGTGGTTGTACTCACCCTTTGGGGATTAACATTTCGTGATTGATGGATGCCTCCGCCACGCCGGTGGTACTTATTATGGCTTGCCATCCGATGTTCGAGGAGTGCTCCGGAGCATTCGTCGTGTTAGTGTACCTGGTCTGGTGTTTATCCGAGTTCGTGTTTGATTATGTACGATGTAGGTCTAGCTAATGGCCATGTAGTCTAGGAGTTCCTCTCCGTACATGTTCGACGTGACGGGGTGATGATAGGGATGCTGCCGCCGCCACCGTCCGATGCACAGGGTTGAATGTGATTGCGTACCATCGTAGAGGATGACACTTTTTGGATAGCCGACACTTGATGATGGATAGGTGTACATGTCCGGGTGTAAGGGTCGAGTTTCTTTTGAGTTATAGCTGAGCATAGTTAAAAGCCTTGGCCTTTGATGTACCGACCCAAGATGTCCATCATGATTATGCAAATAAAAATGACTCGGCTCTATCTTTTTATCCGATGCATAGTTGGTGCATTGCATTATTGTTGCTGATATGGGATAAGGAGATTTGATTATGCTTCCGATATATGAATTGCGCCTGGGACCAATTCAAAAAAAAAAAAAAAAATTAACCCTTAGGATTTATGGACCCGCTATAAATAAATGGTATCGTAGTGGTATATTAATTAGAACAAGTGAAAGGTACTTGTGGTGACCCTAACGGATCGGAGGCCGTTAAGGGGTGCCACAAATTTCAAATGGGACCTATACGAATTTATTTAAAGAGTTTTAACAAAAAAAAAAAAAAGAGGTGCCAAATTAATTTTAAAAGGGTTTTGGAGTTTTGATTACATAAAGGAGGCTAAGGTTGACCTGATTGATCGGAGTGTCTCAATGGTTAGGTTAATTAAGTAGTTTAGTTTAATTAATCGCAATTCGTACTTCCATTGAATCGGCTTATATATATTCGTTAATCAATTTATAACAATATGATATTGATTCTTGCCGAATATTATGGTTGAGCGATCGGTTTCTAATCGAATTCTCTAGTAATCGTGTTTATAACCCTGTAGTGCCACCCGATAGATTAGTTAACTCGTGAGTAGCTCAGTTCTGAGTAAAATAACCATAAATGCATTGATGAAATAACCATTTCATATATTCGAAAACATGGGTCAAATTTCGGGACGCTCACAATAGCAATTTTTATCTAAACATTTTCGTGAACATGAAAATATTTTCGATTGCTTTATTTCTACCAATGATACAAATGGTCGTTTTTATGGACATATTTTCCAAATCATTCACTTTCCAGAAACAAAATAGCCTTAATGAAAAGTGGACTTGCTTTGCCACCTTTTGGATTAAGAATTTTATAAATGTAACGATTTTTTCTATTAATCAAGGTATGAATCAATTCATTTCTCTCAAAAGGACAAATGTTGTGCCATTTTAAATTAAGTAGCAGAGCTATGATATATCATCTGGAATTTCGTCAGATCATTTGTTAACGACGCTTATTTGAAATTCCTAAATGAATATGAGGTTTTATATGCTGAAACTTTTAAAGCCTCTGCATCTTGGAAACATAAATTCGAATAGAATACGTGTATCTCCTGTCGACATCGATTAATGTCGTCTTCGAGCTTTCTCCGACAAGATGCATTCCTTGCGTGGACATAAGCACTTTAGAGGCCTAGGCATCACTGTGCATGGACGAGAAGGGGACCATGAGACACACTTCCGGTATGGGAGCTCAAGAAACTTTTAAACCACCAAAGGCAGAGTCCTTGAGATATCCTCTTCAATCCGTCCTTGTAATCTACGAACGTAAGACCAAACCGAAATGTGTAACCCTCGCCCCACTCGAAGTCATCGAGGAACGTCCATGCAAAATATCCCTTCACATTTGCTCCTTCCCTGTTGTCATTTACGTCATACCAAGCTTTATCAAGCGTTGAACATAATCTAATCATAGAAATGTTCACTTATAGTCTATCAAATCGAATAATGCATAATACATAGCACCATGAACTGACCATAGTTAACCTCACTTGATAGCTTTTAAGAGATAGGACAGATGGAGCTGAAAGAAACTTATCTTCTCAGACCATCTCTGAGGGCATCTTCATGGGCAATGATTCATTATTTGCCTCAGCCATTCCTACAAAGGACGAACTCTTTGGTTAATGATGTACATTATTTAGGCCCCTGATTTGTAGTGTGCATATGTGCCTATACATTACCATTTTCAGTCACATAAATTGGTGGGTCTTTGTAATTTGTTTTCACATAGAGCGCAAACTCTCAATTCCTTCCGGGATAGATATATTCCCAATCTTGGGCTGTCTACACAATTCATAACAGAGTATGCATGCATACACCAAGAGCTTGTATATATTGAAGGAAAATAAGAACAAACACAGTCCTGTGGATTCATAGAGATTACCGGTTGACCAATGGGAACCCCATCTTTCTCAGCTGCAATACACAAGGAAGCAAGAAAAACAATGCAATGAATGCTTCTTAGAAGAAACTTGGCTATTTCATATAGAGGAGGCGTATGGGGGACAGTTCACTAGATGTTAGTGTTACAACTTGAGTGCGTTGAGCACTAAACCTTTTCGTTGCAAATTTAGTGAAAATCTTTAAATATTTGACTGGCTCCTTCGGTTTAACTAGTTTAAATAAATTTGAGGATAATCGCGTGTAGCAATGCTTGATCACAATGGCACTGGAATCTGTCAAATTATTTGGAGGACTCGTCGAGCAATCCCTACAAGTCCTAAGGACTAAATGCACAAAAGAAAGATTGTAGGACTCAATTGCTCTTTTGGCAGACCCTTTAGGATGCATACCATAAATTACCCCTTAAATTTTGCTGTGATTTATGCCACAAAATATGGAAGAAATATGAGTTTCATTGAGTTAGGTCACACTATGACCGGGGGGAGAGAGAGAGAGAGATCATGGAGACGAAGCTTACTGGTGAAATTACAGTGACAATCTGTGGAGTAGCTGAGATTAAGACTGGCCGACGATGAAGATGATTCATCCATATCTGGCAGTGTAGCAATTGATGGCCATGAAATCAAGAGACCCTTGACCATATCCGATTGCGCCGCTGTAAATTTGGGCAATCTGCTTCCACGTATCTTCTCATTGTCTCAGGGTAGTCACCATAGGTCACTGGATGGGCAGCCCTACATCCACATTTGATATTTAACAATATTGTTAACTAGCCATAGATTATAAACTACTAAATCAAACTAAGGTACGGCTACTGCAATCAAATCCTTATCTCAAAAGCTCATACTGGAACTGGTCTTTCAAATATGAACAGTCTTTCCGTCATTGACGTTATCATTGATGATTAGAAGTCAAACTGTCTTCATCATAGTGTTTCCATCATAGTGTTAGAATTTGATTACATTTTCTTTTAAAAAAATATAAAAAGTCCTAAATTTATTAGAAAAGGATTTTATTTATCAATGGAAGGACTACATTTACTTTTGACAAGTTTTAGAATTTGATTACACTTTTCAAAATGTTAGGACTTTTTGAAATTGTAAATTGTCTTTCGTGACAAATTTTAGAACTTCAACATACTTATCCCTAAATCTATTTATTTAAGTCAACTTTAATACATATGTATATAGGTAAGGAAGTGACCTGGCAACATTGACCTAGATGTTATAGATATAAATATAAAAATCATAACCCAACAAAAAAGAACTTCAAGAAACAACTTCCTTACAATTTAAAGATAAACAAACCTAAATCAATGATCAAATTCTTCAACAACTACATGTGCATCTTATAATACCTTTCAAAAACCTACCATCCGAAATAAAGTCAAGGGCTCTAGAGGCAGCCTTTCTGCTAGTTTCTGTCTCATACTTGGGTGTCATCCAGTAGGTTTGAATTGAGATCCCTATTTCTCCATTTTGTTCAGTCTATTCCCAAAATTGAATGCAAAACCAAATTAGTAGGACACACTTTAGAACTTAGTTTTGTCTGAAAGGGATGAAGATCAATGATAAGAACCTGATAGTTCTCTCTGTACGATTTTACGGCTGCCGCGTGAAGAAGCATATTGTGAAGCACGATATAGGGTTCCGTAGCCGAGTTCCCAGCCGTGCAGTTACCGACGTAGTCAGAGCAACGGCCGGGTGCGTTATCTCGAGGTCGTACCCCAAATACGAGAAATAATTGGGCTCGTTGATAGTTATCCAGTGCTTGACCCTATCGCCAAATTCTCGAAAGCAGAAGTTTGTGTATTCGACGAAATCATTCCTGATATAATGATGGTTGGAAAATGCCATAAAATTAGTAAATGTATATGCATCTAAGTTGATGGCCAAAAAAATATGTATCGAACTATTATTTTTGTGCCAATTTGTCACGAGTAATTTGATTCTATGTTCGTTGGAGGTGGAGATGTATCCTCGTAGTCATGGGGCTTAAGAATCCACCGTACTCTTCTTCTAAAGCTTGTGGAACGTCCCAATGCAACAAAGTCACGAAAGGCTTTATGCCTGCGTAAATCAACATGGAAAAAAATCAAAATAAAGATCAATTGCTGTGACACCTCCCCATTTGTTAGAAGAGAGATCCTCTTATGATTTCAAGGGCAAAAGCCATTTTCCGGAAGACAAATCTACATCTGATGATGATGATGATGATGATGATTCCATGCCTTACCATTCTCTAGGAGTCCATCAATCAGATTGTTTGTAGAACTCACGTCTTTCTGATTGACCCCCTTGCTTATATTCCCATCTACAAAATATCCATATAATTTTTACTTAAATACATTGGCCATATGTATAACTAGCAAGCAATTTTATGCAAACAAGTCATATAAATAAATACTACATATTTGGAATTTCGATGGTTAACTGCTTCTAATTAAAACATATGGACGTCAAACTTAGTAGGATTCACTCGATCTTACGATCGGACGCACTGAATACATTTCAATAACCACTTTGGCTTTTATATAACTTTGTAGGTTTTACATGAAATCGTGATGATTATAACACCAAACTTCACGTGGCTTGCAAATAAGAACGCTTACAAGGTGCAATTCTCGGCCAGGAGATGGAAAATCTGAAGGGAGTCCAATCCAATCGCTTTCAACAGAGCTATATCCTTCTGTTCCATGAATTACTTGTAGTTAGTATAGAGCTAATACCAGAAAATAAAATCCCATGTGAGAATTAGATGCACAACATTAAATATATTTGATGATTATCATATTTCACTTCTAAATTATGTTGCCCCTCTACCAAGCGTTGACTTTCATCTTACCGGTCCATAAAGTTGGAGAAATATTTCATATGACCAAGGTTTACCTACTTTACATTCAATCATATGAGGTTTGGTCTCCAATACTGAAACTATTAGCTTTTTGGGAGTGTCATTACCTTATAATTGTAGTAAAATTCAACAGCCACGTCTCCGGAACTTCTGTCACTAATCTTCTCTGGCAAGAAAATATCATTAGGCCTCTCCTTGGATGGAGAGAGAGAGAGATAGAGAGAAAGAGAGTAGGCAATTAGACATTTAGTGTTCCTTTTCATCTTTTCTAGATGGGTCTGGTGCTCTCATGGTCAAAATTAGACAGCCACTCGTGAACCCATGGTCCACCGGATCTTACTAATAGTACAATTCAGATCATCGGTCGTGTTCATCTTAATAGTACAAAAAATGAGAACAGCATTAGAAAAGGAAAAAAGGCGAAAAAAATGTAGTCACCACACACACACAAAAATAAGAAAGAAAAAAGAATCTGCCCACTCAAGAAGAAGATTGATCTTGTATGAACCTGAATGATATGCTCAAAGATTTGCATAAAACTGTTCGAGCTTCGTGATTTTAGTCTTCACCCTCAACCCAAAATGGTTTAAATGTTGATAGGATTTGTGAGTTTGAGAGAGAGAGAGAGAGAGGAGACCTGGATACATTCTGGTGAAGATGTCCCAATTGCTCAACCCTTTGCCCATCTGCTTCAGCTGCACCTTCGCACTAAACAGGCCAAAACCGGCATAAAGCTTAATTTGCGCCCGCAGCAAAGTAAAGAGACGTGGAGCAACGAGTAATCACCGTCCAATCTCTAATTAACCGGTCAAGTTGACATATAAGATACATTCGCTCGGTGTAGCGAATCAAGTTAATCTCTGCAGAAACAGTAATGTACTCCTCTCATTCATGTGCCAGAAACCACACAAGCACGCTCTGATAAGTCCCCTCTTCGCTTTACGATTATCAGCACTACTTTTCATAATACTAGTAAATCGAGTTCATCAGATCAACCTTTCGCTGAAATTGATTGGGCAACACATTGTCGCACTGGTACATGTTGAGCTGGCTCTTAGGAATTCATTTACCTGGTAGGCGCTCGATGCGACTCCAAATATGAAACTGGCCGGAAAGCTACCTCTGTTGATCTCCACATTACTCGAAGGACCGGCATGGGTCTTGTTTTCTCGATCTATGGCTCCGAAACTGCAGGCGACGGAACAACACGCGATTAACGCCAAGATGTTCCTAAATCCGGCACCGGGATTCCATGTCTTTTCTGAGTCTCCTATTCCCAGAACGACATGATTTGATTATGAAGCCGCATAATTGTAAAGCTGTCCTGTCACAGGAGAAAAATATTATTGTTGAGATGATTGTTTGATCCAGCGAGAAGATTTGTGAAATATCAACAGGTAGATACCAGGGGGATCGTGTCCACTCCAGCTATCATTACTCTCCAACTCCTCTTTTTTTCCCAAAATGATACCGCATGTGCTTTGCGTCATTGGAATGTATTGGAAAGGCAAATATATTAGAAAGGCAGTTATGATATGATTTTATTTAGGCTTTTTTTTAGGCCATTTACTTTGAAGTTTTGTGTGCACATATCTTTTTTTATTTATTGTGTTGTCCTTGTATTTTTGGTAGTTTAGCTAATTAGGAGTTTGTTTGAAAGCTGTATCTTCTTGTATATATGTTTTGTTTCTGTGGCAATGAAGGACATAATTCTCATTCCAAAATTCCTCAGTTCCTTTACATGGTATCAGAGCCATGGCTGATGGAAAGAAAGGTGAGGAGAGTTCTGGAACGGACAAGAAAACCTCTAGCCCTTACACACTAAATTCAAATGACAACCCAAGTAACCTGATTACCCAAGTTCAGTTGAAGAGAGGCGAGAATTATGAAGAATGGGCGCGAGCTATGCGGACTGCATTACGAGCCAAGAAGAAATATGGTTTTATTGATGGATCTGTCAAGCAACCAGCAAATGATTCACTAGAACGTGAAGATTGGTGGATGGTTAATTCCATGTTGGTTTCTTGGGTGTTTGATACCATTGAACCAACACTTAAGCTCGACTATCTCTCACATGGAGAGCGTGAAAGATTTGTGGGAGGATATCCAACAGAGATTCTCAGTGGGAATGGTCCACGGATCAGCAATTGAGATCGGATTTGGCCAATTGTAGGCAGATGGTCGATCGTGTCGGTAAACTCAAAATCGTGGGATGAAATAAATAACTATGATATAGTGTGTGTTTGTATAGGTTGCAGATGCAATTTTTCCATTGAATTGGAAAGCAAAGCGTGAAAAAGAGAGAGTTCATCAGTTTTTGATGGGCTTAGATGAAGAAGGATATGGAACAGTCTTGTAGTTAATATTTTGAGCACTAAACCTTTGCCTAATCTGAATGGGTAATACATCTTTATGGTTGTTTAGCGAAGCAGTCTGGAAAAAATATGACACGAACTGAGGATGAAAGAGGCAATCCCATGAGTTTTGCAATCCGGGTAGGTGGTCAAAATTCAAGGGGGGATAAGATAAATCCATTTGTTCTAATTGCAACCGAGAGGGACATGATGTTGAGTTGTTTCCAGCTGATAGGATATCCATAATGGTGGGGTAATAGACCATGTGGAACCTCTGCCGGATAAGGTAGTGGTCAAAAGCGTAGTAATAGAGGTGGACATAACAAGGGAGGAGGTGCTCGTGCCAATGTCTCACAAGCAACTCGGAGTTCATGGTGGGCGAGGAGTTGTGACGGATTCAAATCGAAAGGGTCTTGGTGGATTGAATGATGAGTAGTGGGCAACTTTATTGGGAATGTTAAGTTCTCATCCGTGGCACCCCGAAACGGCCCCCAATCCATTTAGGTCAGTTCGCTCACCTCTCTTTTACTTGACTTGAAGGTCTATCAATCTTGGGGGTTTATAACTTTTAGATCGGTTCCTGCGCAGTATATAAATGTATAGCGGAAGCGAAATCACATCTCCCTATCCCAAAATTAGAAACGATGCACACCTACTAGACAGTCTTATAAGTCAAGCCGAACACTTTTATTTACATAGGTCTGATAGACAACATTAGTCGGTACATCAAAATTTGCCGTGGTTTTCTATACCCAGCTTCATATCAAAAGGTAACCCGACTTCCCTTTTTACTTTCCTTCCCATACGAGTCCATACATAAGTCTATCAGTTAGTGTCGGTAGTCCAAAAATGCTTCATCTGCTACCCGTCCCTCTTAGTCACACCCAACCTGGTCCATCACCGCGGCGGCGGCAACATCAAAGCATGAAACCATCACGACGAACGTGCACCGACGAAACTCCTAAATCACGGGCCATCAGTGTATCAACATCATACATAACCGAACTCGCACTCGAACAAAAACCAACCCTCGTATATCGGGATGAGGGTGCTCCGAACACTGCACTCGCGTCAATGGGACACCGTAAAAAGTACCGGGAGTGACAGGTAACGAGACATATCTTCTAATCTGAAGTGTTAGTCCCCAAACGGGGTGCGTACAGCCACTCAGCAGTAAAAGATTCATCAAACTATATAAAGCAGTACCGTCAATATCTAAATTCATGCGGGATAGACAAAAACAGGTAATCACAAGAATAAATATGCATCAAATTCGTGAAATTTTTTAATGCAATGGCAAATATAATTTCAAAAAAATCAAAATGCATCATGTCCGATTACAAAGTCCCGATCATAAAACTAAACGTAATGACACGTCACATTCTATGTCATACAATTTAGTCCTATAACCAGACACACACACACACACACACTTAGTAGAATCATTCATTTTATCATTCAAAGGTTTCATCCCCCGGAGGACCAATGTTTGTGTCCCTCCGGGCATTCGCATCCACATAGGCATCGCGAAAGCCTCCGACATTCAGACACTAAGGCCACCGGACATCCGGTGCGTATCACACCTCCAGGCATCTCGTACTCCCACCGGCATCACGAGAAAACCCTCCGAGGCTCACCATGAGAATGGTTACCCGGCCCTCCGGATTTACGCATCGACTAGCATCCAACCGGCATCCGAAGCTCCCGGGGAAAAACCTCCGACATTCAACCACTAGGGCCACCGGGCATCCACAAGGCATCGACTCATTCGATCCTTTGGGCATCCCGACTCCGGGCATTGTTGACCTAAGGGTTCAACGGTATCAATTAACATTTTAATTTTCAAAAATACTTTCAATGGCAATGACATGATGTCCCATGAATCCTTCAACAAATATCAATATTGCATAATGTGCCAAAGCCAGTATCATCATGTCAAATAACAATTCAAGATGCATTCACCGTTTGAAACAAGTTAAGCAAATTCGTAGTAAAACAGTTCAAAATTCAGAATGCACCGTTTTAATAAAAATTTCTGAATAATCCCTAAATGAACTCGGAAAATTATGAAATTTTGACATGTTATAAATAAGACCTAAAGAAAGAAGTTTCATGAAGAACGCGAAGTCAAATTCCTTATGTATCGAGAGCAGTCATTGCTGTATTCTTGCTAACATTCTGTAATGACTTCTAGATTTAGCATTTTCGTAGAAAAATCGTTTCATCGATCAAACCTTATTCATTAATTCTAAATTTTTGATATGTTATTTTTAAAGATGTGCCATACAACTTTTATTAAGGATTTGAAGTCAATTTTTGGCTAGATAATTACAGAAAATTCATGGAATCACCGAAGGTCCTGCTGTCTTCTGCGAAAACAGTCTACTAACCTAAAGAGAACTTCTCCTACTAATTGAATCCCAGCATCCAACGTCCACAGCCAAGTATTTACAAATGTATTGCACTACAATACAATTCACTTCAAAAATCCACTATAGTAGTTAGATCTTTAAGTTCCTATTTTAATCCAAAAACCGAAATCCATAGAACATGCTCTGTTTTTGCTCGGTTTCTTAGTCCAGCTTCATCTCATTCATCCAAAATCAACATGCAGCTCTCAATTCTGCATTTTCTCACATCTAAAGCACTTCACTAGACATTTACAACATGCAAGACATAGATCAATGAACTTTCACTTGCCTCAAGCCTTCCTACTCGGTTGCTAGCAAAACGGGGGGTTCGGGAGGTCTCGGCTTGGCTCAATCGGCGCCCGGAGACCGGCGGCGTCGACGGGGCAGCTCGAACACGGGCACGGACGGAGGGCGGCCTTCCTTCTCTGCCCTCACTCGCTCGGATCGCTCGCTGCACACTCTCAGTCTCTCTCTCTCTCTCTCTCTCTCTCTCTCTCTCTCTCTCTCTCTCTCTCTCTCTCTCACTTGCTCCATCCGAGTGCTTTTGTTTCCTTTGCTTAATTGATTTGTGAATTTTGCATGCAGGTTAACAGATGGCTTCAAAGGGAAGACAGGTTGAGGATGGCTGAGGTAGCAAGGGACAAGTGGAGAATGGTGTCTCCCTGTCCGGTTCTCTTCCCCCCCTTTTCGGTCGACATTTTGGGGGTTCCTTGGGCTGCTTGGGCCCAAAAATTGAGGCCAAAAGGGTCCAAATTAAATGGCCTAAAGTCTTTAAATATAAGCCCATAGTTCTGCACAAATATGAAGCATTTTGTTTTCCAATGAAATCAATTTATATTTACATAATCCAATTGCTTCATGGACAAGTGTATAACCGAAATTCTTGCGTGGAGAAAGGATTCGATCAAGCGACATGATGGCAAAATTTCATTTCCTTGCTTGTCGAATCGCACGAAGAAAAGACGTACATGATCCTCATGCTTGGTCCGACTCATCAAAATTTTATTCCTAAATTCAGCATGCGTGTTCCTCATGACCGAATTTCATCCCTTCGGTTCTAAAAATAAAAATGGCAGTCGATCAAAGTCCAAAGATTTTCTCTTGTTGCACGGTTGGTCGGTCCATTACTAAACATATCATATCAATCAAATAAATAAACAAATATGAATCAATGCCCGTAAATGATATCAATGCCATAGTTCGATGATACTTTCATCGATTGGTCATGACCGTCACCTATCCGAGGATTCGTTGAAATTCTTGGATGCCACAATTCTCCTCCTTAGAGAATTTCGTCCTCGAAATTAAACATCACTTAAATCTCATTAAACAAATGAGGGTATTTTTCCTTCATTTCTTTCTCACTTTCCCATGTGGCCTCTTCCATATCATGATGTCGCCATAAAACCTTGACTAGAGGAATTTTCTTCGTCCGAAGGATTTGTTCTTTTCGATCTAATACTCATCTTGGTTCTTATGTACCTCACTTTCTCATCCACTTTGATGGCTTCATGATCGAGTATGTGATCGGGATCTGGCCGATACCTTCTCAGCATCAACACATGGAACACATCATGTAAATTTTCCAATTTAGGAGGCAGCGCCAAACGATAAGCTACATCTCCTATTCTTTCGAGTATCTCAAAGGGTCCAACGAATCTGGGACTTAACTTACCTTTATTCCAAATCGTGATATCCCTTTCATCGGAGATACTTTAAGGAATACATGGTCTCCCACATTAAATTCCAAAGGTCTTCTACGTTTATCCGCGTAGTCTTTTTGTCAACTTTGAGCTATCGTAAGTCTTTTCCTTATGATCTCCATGCCTTCAGCCGTAGTAACCCGTACCAACTCAGGTCCTGTCAGTTTCCTTTCACCTACTTCATTCCAACAAACATGTGTCCTACATCTCCTTCCATATAATGCTTCATAGGGAGCCATGCCTATACTTTTCTGAAAACTATTGTTATAGGTGAATTCTACCAGATGCAATCTTTCATCCCAACTTCCTTTAAAATCAAGGATGCGAGGCTCTCGGCATGTCCTCTAATGTTTGGATCACTCTTTCTATTTGTCCATCGGTTTGTGGATGAAAAGTAGTACTAAACTGGAGCTTAGTCCCTAAAGCAATTTGAAGACTTCACCAAAAGTTTGAAGTAAATCTCGAGTCCCGATTTGACGTAATAGTTACGGGGAATACCATGTAAGCATACTACTTGGCTTACATATATCTCAAAGATATTTATCCATCGAATAGTCTATGCGAACCTTGCTAGGAAATGAGCAGACTTAGTCGACGATCCACTATCACCCAAATAGAATCATGGCCACTTGATGTCCTCGGCAATTCTTGTACAAAGTCCATCATTACATGCTCCCATTTCCACTCTAGTATCTCCAATGGTCTCAATAGTCCCGAGGGTTTGCGATGTTCGCTTTCACTTGCCGACATGTTAAGCACCGGGAAACATGTTTGGCTATATCTGCCTTCATGTCATTCCACCGTATTGTTGGCGTAAATTCCTGTTCATCTTTGTATTACCCGGATGAATGCTATAATTACTCCTATGTGCTTCGGGCAGATTTCTCTCTTCACTTCCTCATTGTCGGGAACATGAGTCGTCCCTAACATCTCACCATTCCATCTTCGGAGACTTGAAACTCGGGTCTTTTTCCTAAAGACACATCATTTCGTACTTTCACTATTTCCGGCGATTCTTGCAACATCTTTATTTTTTGGATAATCTCCGGTTCAATCCTCAATGCAGTAAGCATGACGGTAAGGTGATCTATTTCCAATTTAAACTCTGAGTCTGCTACTGATTTTAACAGATTCCATTATGTTATCCTCATACTGGCCAAATCCATAGCCAACTTACGACTAAGAGTGTCTGCCACCTTATTTGCCTTTCCAGGATGGTACCGTATTTCACAATCATAATCCTTTAACAACTCCATCCACCTTCTCTCGTCTCATGTTTAGTTCTTTTGCGTAAACAAATATTTTAAACTCTTATGATCTCGTATAGATTTGAACTTTTCTCCATACAAATAATGTCTCCATATTTTCAAAGCAAAAACTATAGCTGCCAATTCTAAGTCATGAGTTGGGTAGTTCATTTCATGAGGTTTCAACTGCCCGGATGCATAGGCTATGACCTTGCCATGCTGCATCGAACGCATCCCGAGTCCTTTGTGAGACGCATCGCTATATACCGTAAATCCATCGAGATCCGGATGGTATGGTTAGAATTGAGCCGTAGTCAATCTTCTTTTGAGTTCTGAAAACTCTTTTCACATTCTCCATTCCATTCGAATCTTACGTTCTTCCGAGTCAACTTCGTCAATGGTCCGGCAAGTTGTGAGAATCCTCAATAAACCTTCTATAATAACCCGAGTCCTAAGAAACTTTGTATTTCGGTGGGCGTTGTCGTTCTCGGCCAATTTATTATCATCTCAACTTTCGTTGGGTCCACCGCAATTCCACCTCCTAACACCACGTGTCCCAAGAATATATCGGTCCGGTCAAAATTCACACTTTACCGAATTTGGCATATAACTTATGGTCTCTAGGGTCCGCAACACTATTCTCGAGGTGTCGCTCATGCTCTTCGGGTCCTTTAGAATATATCAGGATATCATCAATGAAGACAATAACAAATTGATCCAAATAGGGCTTAAATATACTATTCATCAGATCCATGAATGCAGCTGGAGCATTCGTCAATCCAAACGGCATAACTAGGAACTCATAGTGCCCATAGCGAGTCCTAAATGCGCCTCTTCCTTCTTAATTCTTAAGCGATGGTACCCCGACCTCAAGTCAATGTTAGAATAGACCGAACTTCCTTGTAGTTGGTCAAATAGATCAACAATTCTAGGCAAAGGATACTTATTCTTAACAGTTACCTGATTCAGTTGCCTATAGTCAATACCTAGACGCATTGACCCATCTTTTCTTTTCACAAACAAACTGGTGCACCTAAGGAGAAGCACTTGGCCTAATAAATCCTTTATCGAACAACTCTTGTAGTTGTACTTTCAATTCCTTCAACTTCAAAGGCCATCCTATATGGGGCTTTAGATATTGGTCCCGTTCTAGGCATCGGTTCAATCTCGAATTCAATTTCTCATTCCGAGTAATCTAGGCAGTTCCTCGGAAATACATCCGAAATTCCCCGACCACTCGAATTTCATCAAACTTAGACTCTTCTTTAGTATAATCTTTAACCACGCTGGTATCCTTGACATCCTTCGTCAAGTAATGTATGGGCTTCTATCACCGAAATAAGTGCTATAGAGGGGTTGGTCTGACCTCCGAAAAATTCACAACTAGATCGGTCAGGTAAAACAAACTGGATCACTTTTCTATAGCAATCCATCCTAGCTTGATACTTATGAAGCCAGTCCATTCCGATGATAACATCAAAGTCATACATAACCATCACGACTAGGTCTATTTCCATATCCCGTCCCCTATAGTTATCTTACACTTTTCACATACCAACATAGACAATACCACATTCTTTAACGGTGTGGAAACACAAAGAGGCGTCTCAAGAGAGGTAGTTTCTATCTTACTTAACCGTCTATATCTTTCAGACACAAAAGAATGCGTAGCACCCGTATCAAACAATGCGAATGCCTTTTTATCATTTATAGAGATCGTACTCGAGATGACATTTTTGGAAGCTTCTGCTTCCTCTTGGGTGACTGCATACACCCTTCCTTGTGTTGGTGGCCTTTGAGGATTCCTTGGTAGATTTGGTCCAGCAGTACATTGTTGTACCTGTCGCATCGAGTTGACGCTCAGCTGCAACCTTTCTTGTGGACAATTTCTCTTAAAGTGCCCCATCTGCCCACAGCCAAAACATTTCGGTGGATTATTACAAAATCTGGCCCATTCCACCACACCTCGGCAAATATTACCCTCGGGGTAGGGTACTCTCCCTAGAACCGGGCCACTCTTGGCTTTTCCAAAATTCCCAAAATTACTCCTCTTTTTAGACTCCTAGGTTGTCCTTAACCAGGATAAGGTCTCTTACCCCTTCAAACATCATTAAAGGTCATCTGCTTCTTAGATTCTGATTGCTCTCTTACTAACTCTTGTTCCACCAGCTGTGCCCTCTCATAAATCTCATTATAATTCCTTATATTCAGAGGCACTAGTTGTCTCCTGATATCAGTCCTTAATCTCTTCAGGAATCTCTTAGCATTTTCCTCTCAATCCTCAACCAATCTGGGAGCATACCTAGACAATTCAGAAAATTTTGCTTCGTACCGATCCACTGTTAGCTCCATTTGTTCTAACTGAACAAATTCTATGATCTTTTTATCCACACGGTCGAGAGAAATGCTTTCTATTAAAAACTCTAACAAATTCGTCCCAGTTAATATTAGTACTGGTGGAAAGATCGTGTCTCTTGAAGCTCTCCACCAAAACTTTGCATTTACCTCCAGTTGGTACTCTGCCAAGGTTATCCTTTCAGCATCGCTACAGTTCAACAACCGGAAAATCTGTTTCATTCCATCAATCCAATGCTCCACCTCCTTAGGACTTCCCATTCCACAAAACTTAGGTGGTTTCAACCGGGAGTTGTTCCACCAGGTCCTTGAGTACGGCGTTCTACTCCGGGTTGTTCTTTGTGCTTGCCTTTCCATCAGATTTCCTATAGTGGCCAATGCACACGGGATATCTTCCATCCGGGTTCAGCCCTTGGGCGAGGCTTCGGCCCTCGGTGGATGAGAACTCCCGGTTCGTACCATGATTTTCTGCGAGTTTTCCAAGCATTCGCCTCGGGAATAATTTGTGACTCGATATCGTTAATCGAGATGAAAAGATAAGGTTATTACTAAAGTCACACAAGTAACATAAAATGTTACTAACACAAAGGTAACATCACACTAGTTACCAGGGATCTACGAGTGAAAACCTATCACCCGTTGTTCAAAGTTAATCAACTACTCTTGGTTAGTATCCTATGGTGTCACGCCCCGAACCCTGAGTGCGTGCACATCCCACTATGGTCGATCAAATAATGCGACTTCCTGTGACGTCGCCAACCCATTTATTAAATACGCATGCGAAGCGAATACAAAACCCCCGACAACAAACAAGATGAGATAGGAAAGGCTGGGCAACATTTCTCAAAATTCAACTTTCATAAACAACGGGGTTTAGTTACGTAAAGAGTCTAGTCAAAAGACTACGGCGGGGACGGCTTTCAAAAAGAAGTTGTCCTATGACATACTAGTCGGACACATACGTCGATTCTTCAAAACTCTGCCTTCACGAGACCGGGCTTCGGTCCTCTACAACCAACATCTACGGACTGGAAAATGTTGGCCCACAACTAGGGTGAGACATTGTCTCAGCAAGTTCACCCTCTAAACCCCTATTAGAAAGGAAAACACACTCAAGGGCGACCTAGCCACACCACACAAAGGACTTACCTTGCCTCATTTCCTTCCTACAGGTTAGCACAGTTCATATCACTCATTCACATGCAGTAATAAGAACTTAAACAATCGGAACGCAATCACTTTCATATAACTGTCAACCAAAGGGGTCCTGATTATAAGACCGAATCATTATGATACGTCCCATACCATGTCACACAATTCCGTCCCATAATCCGGCGCGTCAATCAACACCAAAGCATGCATTCCAATTGTTATTCATTGCCACACACGGCATAGCCTACTCGAATTTCGGCTATCAAGCGGCCTTAGCCGGGCATCGTCTCTAACCGCGGAGCACGGCCGTCACCACTTGACGGCGTTCCGAAGGAGTATAGGCCTAACGCGAACTAAGCCCATTGATGTGGGGTCTCCCATATAGGGGTATCCCATAAAGGGTACGTCCAACTCAATAGCTCGGAGACGGTTTCATATTAACCAACACACGACCATTCAATGTCGGCCCAGGATACCTTGCATTTCACTCAAACGCCTCTATTAAAATAGTAATCCTGGCCTCTTTTCTTCGTATTAAAAACATCCAAGAAAGTAGTCATGTGTGGGTCCACATCATTTTAAACAAGAAAAGCTAATACCTTTCTTTTTCAAACCCCAACGTTTGATATAATCATTAAAATCCATTTTCGGTGTTAGAACCCGACACAGGATTTTCTCAATAAAATCCATACTTTTCACAACCATCACTCAATTTACACAATCCATCAATCAAATGCATAATCCGAACACATCATAGCACTCGGCCACGAATTCTATCTATCGCCCATTATCTCGGTATTATTTTAGGAAAATAATAAATAATTAAATATATTCCGAAAATAATATAAATAATAATATTTTATTAATTAAATATGAAATAAAATATTATTATATAATTAAATAAATTCGAAATAATAAAATAACATAAAATAATTAATTAAAGCTAAGCTAGATTACACTAATCTAAACATGCCATTAGCTCTAATTAAGTATCCACTAAACTAATCCAACTACTTAATCTAATTAGCTTACACTAAGCTAATCTATCCACCTAAACCTTGCTTAACTTAATCTAAACATCCCCTAAGCATGATTAACCTCGCTAAGCGAAGTTTAGAGGATAAACTCACGGAACCGCTTTCGATGAGTCACGGCGAAGACAACAGCGAGGCGGTCGACAATCCTCCAAGTGGCGACGCCAACCAAGGCGGGGAAGGGCTTGAAAATGGGCCACGAAGATCACACGGCTTGCTGGTTTTCTGCTTCTGATCTGAGCTGAACCGGGAGAAGAAAACGGCCGACGGAGGGAAACGGGCTGATCGAGCTCTGGCAAGCGGGTGGTTGGCACCAGCGGCTCTCAGGGGTCAGGGATCTTGCTAGAGGTCAGGGGATGGCCAAAGAAAGGGTCGGAATGGGGCGAAACAGCAAGAAAACGCGAAAACAGCGTCCAGACAGTCCGGTGACCGGGAGTAGCGTACAGGACCGGACGGCGGATCCGTTCGGGGGACAGGCTTGTTCCTGGATATCCTCATCAAGTGGCTCATTCACTGATTCATCAGGAAGTCAACTTTTACTCAGACATGGCTGGGCGAGGGTACAGGATCGGAGCCGGGCGCGACCGAAGGGGGATGAGCTGATCTGGTTTTGCTGAGTCCAACAATGGAGGCGCCACCAAACAAGGAAGAAGGTCAGGCTCCCTTGGTGAGCCTTGAAACACTTGTCCAAACGGGCTTTCATGGATGTATTTCCTCATCACGGGGATGTCCCTAGGTGGCATACATTCAATTTCCGATTCCTTTCATTCCTTCAAGAAGTCATAAAATAATCCCATGTTTTACTCAGACTATTTGGATCCCAATAATGCAACCAAAAGTGGTCCCTCGGATGGACCATACTTTGATTTTAAGCGAAAAACTCGGAACGAAAAATCGTACGAAGCGTTCCTAAAATGATTTGTGACAGGGGACTTCAATTTCTGAATTCAGGTTCAATTTCACGGTTAATTTCAATTGCGATGCGTCTAATCCGGTAGCCAAGCATTTAACTGTGGTTGATGAGCCACTGCATCTTTTCCTCTGTTAATTAAAAATCCTGAGGTTTTCCACTTCGATCCATCGACAATGGAGAAAGCCTACAAGCAAGGAAGAAGAAGGCTGGTCAAATTCTCAAGGCATTTAGATTCCTTAATGGGGGACTGAATTATCCCATGAGTGATCAGCTCGGGGAAAATGTATATCTTCAAGAGCCAACACTTGAACCAAATTCGGGATGTCACATATGGTGGCTTTGGCACCTTATCACTCCACATGACATCACATGACCCAAATTCGCTTACCTCTCTTTTACTTGACTTGAAGGTCTATCAATCTTGGGGGTTTATAACATTTAGATCGGTCCATGCGCAGTATATAAATGTATAGCGGAAGCGAAATCACATCTCCCTAACCCAAAATTAGAAACAATGCACACCTACTAGACAGTCTTATAAGTCAAGCCGAACACTTTTATTTACATAGGTCTGATAGACAACATCAGTCGGTACATCAAAATTTGCCGTGGTTTTCTATACCCGGCTTCATATCAAAAGGTAACCCGACTTCCCTTTTTACTTTCCTTCCCATACAGTCCTATACATAAGTCTATCAGTCAGTGTCGGCAGTCCAAAAATGCTTCATCTGCTACCCGTCCCTCTCAGTCACACCCAACCTGGTCCGTCAGCTGGCGGCGGCGGCAACATCCCCAGCATGAAACCATCACGACGGACGTGCACCTATAGAAACTCCTGAATCACTAGGCCATCAGGTGTATCAACATCATACATAACCAGAACTCGCACTCGAACAAAAACCAACCCTCGTATATCAGGATGAGGGTGCTCCGAACACTCGCACTCGACATCAAGCGGGACACCGTAAAAAGTACCGGGAGTGACGGGTATAGAGACATATCTTCTAATCTGAAGTGTTAGTCCCCAAACGGGGTGCGTACAGCCACTCAGAGTAAAAGATTCATCAAACTATATAAAGCACTACTATCAATATCTAAATTCATGCGGGATAGACAAAAACAGGTAATCACAAGAATAAATATGCATCAAATTCGTGAAATTTTTTAATGCAATGGCAAATAGAATTTCAAAAGAATCAAAATGCATCATGTCCAGTTACCAAAGTCCCGATCATAGGGCCAAACTGTAATGGCACGTCCCATTCCATGCCATACAATTTAGTTCTATAACCAGACCACACACACACACACACTTAGTAGAATCATCCATTTTATCATTCAAAAGGTTTCATCCCCCGGAGGACCAATGTTTGTGTCCCTTCGGGCATTTGCATCCACACCGGCATCGCAAAAGCCTCCGACATTCAGCCACTAAGGCCACTGGGCATCCGGAGCGTATCACACCTCCGGGCATCTCGTACTCCACCGGCATCACGAGGAAACCCTCCGAGGCTCACCATGAGAATGGTTACCCGGCCCTCCGGTTTACGTACCGACTAGCATACAACCGGGCATCCGAAGCTCCCGGGAAAAACCTCCGACACTCAGCCACTAGGGCCACCGGGCATCCACAAGGCATCGACTCATTCGATCCTTTGGGCATCCCAACTCCCGAGGCATCATTGACCCGAGGGTCCAACGGTATCAATTAACATTTTAATTTTCAAAAATACTTTCAATTGCAATGACATGATGTCCCATGAATCCTTCAACAAATCTCAATATTGCATAATATGCCAAAGCCAGTATCCTCATGTCAAATAACAATTCAAGATGCATTCACCTTTTGAAACAAGTTAAGCAAATTCGTAGTAAAATAGTTCAAAATTCAGAATGCACCGTTTTAATAAAAATTTCGGAATAATCCCTAAATGAACTCGAAAAATTATGAAATTTTGACATGTTATAAATAAGACCTAAAGGAAGAACTTTCATGAGGAACACCAAGTCAAATTTTTTATGTATCGAGAGCAGTAATTGCTGTATTCTTGCTAACATTCTGTAATGACTTCCAGATTTAGCATTTTCATAGAAAAATCGTTTCATCGATCAAACCTTGTTCATTAATTCTAAATTTTTGATATGTTATTTCTAAAGATGTGCCCTATAACTTTCATTCAGGATTCAAAGTCAAATTTTGGCTAGATAATTACAGAAAATTCATGGAATCACCGAAGGTCCTGCTGTCTTCTGCGAAAACAGTCTACTAACCTAAAGAGAACTTCTCCTACTAATTGAATCCCAGCATCCAACGTCCACAGCCAAGTATTTACAAATGTATTGCACTACAATACAGCCACTTCACTTCAAAAATCCACTATAGTTAGATCCTTAAGTTCCTATTTTAATTCAAAAACCGAAATCCATAGAACATGCTCTGTTTTTGCTCGGTTTCTTAGTCCAGCTTCATCTCATTCATCCAAAATCAACATGCAGCTCTCAATTCTGCATTTTCTCACATCTACCAGCACTTCACTAGACATTTACAGCATGCAAGACATAGATCAATGAACTTTCACTTGCCTCAAGTCTTCCTACTCGGTTGCTAGCCAAAAACAGGGGTTCGGGGGTCTCGGCTTGGCTCAATCGGCGACGGAGATCGGCGGCGTCGACGGCGGCAGCTCGAACACGGGCACGGACGGAGGGCGGCCTTCCTTCTCTGCCCTCACTCGCTCGGATCGCTCGCTGCACACTCTCAGTCTCTCTCTCTCTCTCTCTCTCTCTCTCTCTCTCTCTCTCTCCTCTCTCTCTCTCTCTCTCTCTCTCGGTCTCTCTCTCTCACTTGCTCCATCCGAATGCTTTTGTTTCCATTGCTTAATTGATTTGTGAATTTTTCATGCATGTTAACAGATGGCTTCAAAGGGAAGACAGGTGGAGGATGGCTGAGGTAGCAAGGGACAAGTGGAGAATGGTGTCTCCCTTGTCCGGTTCTCTTCCTCTCCCCCCTTTTTCGGTCGACAATTTGGGGTTCCTTGGGCTGCTTGGGCCCGAAAAATTGAGGCCAAAAGGGTCCAAATTAAATGGCCCAAAGTCTTTAAATATAAGCCCATAGTTTCTTGCACAAATATGAAGCATTTTGTTTTCCAAAGAAATCAATTTATATTCCCATAATCCAATTGCTTCATGTACAAGTGTATAACCGAAATTCTTGCATGGAGAAAGGATTCGATCAAGCGACATGATGGCAAAATTTCATTTCCTTACTTGTCAAATCGCACGAAGAAAAGACGTACATGATCCTCATGCTTGGTCCAACTCCTCAAAATTTTATTCCTAAATTCAGCATGCATGTTCCTCATGACCGAATTTCATCCCTTCGGTTCTAAAAAATAAAAATGTCAGTCGATCAAAGTCCAAAGATTTTCTCTTGTTGCACGGTTGGTCGGTCCATTGCTAAACATATCATATCAATCAAATAAATAAACAAATACGAATCAATGCCCGTAAATGATATCAATGCCATAGTTCGATGATACTTCCATCGATTGGTCATGACCGTCCCCTATCCGAGGATTCGTTGAAATTCTTGGATGCCACATCATCAGAATTGTGTCCATGAGAGGCTGACAGGTAAACAGAGTATTTTTCCTTGGATTATTGACACGGGAGCTTCCCACCATATGACAGGAACGTTGGCATTTTTGAGAGAATTGCGTGACATTGTGCCATGCTCAATCGAGTTACCTGATGGAGAAAAGACCATGGCAATGAAAGAAGGAACTGTGTTGCTTAGAGGAGACTTGAAATTGCGAGGAGTTCTTTCTGTGCCCAATTTGAAATGCAATATGCTTTATGTATCACAACTTCTTAATGATTCAAATTTGGTTATTCAACTCACTAACAAAATATGTGTTATACAGGACCTAAATTCGAGGAACCTGATTGGAGCGAGTGAGCAACGCGAGGGGCTTTACTTTCTCAAGGGAGTGACTTCGGTACATGCTTGCACAGTGGCTGATATGGAATCCTTTGAGCTTTGACGTAAAAGAATGGGTCATCCTTCTTCTAAGGTGGTGGAGTTAATTCCAGAAGCTGGCAAAATGGTTAGGAAAACTAATAAAACTTGTGAGGTTTGTTTTAGAGCAAAACAAACAAGAGAGATCTTCTTTTCTAGTGACAATAAAGCTAAAGATTGTTTTGAATTGATATATTATGATTTGTTGGGACCTTATAGAGTTCCAGCTTCATGTGGAGCAATTTATTTCTTGACAATTGTTGATGATTACTCTCGTGTTGTGTACATATATTTGCTGAATGGAAAAAATGAAGTGGCTTGTGTGTTTTTAGGAAGTTTATTGCGATGGTTAGATGCCAATTCGAGAAAAATGTGAAAATCGTTAGAAGTGACAACGGAAATGAATTTTTGTGTTTGAAAGAACATTTTGATGAACATGGGATATTGCATCAGACTTCTTGTGTTGGAACACCTCAACAAAATGGCCGAGTGGAAAGAAAGCATCGCCATATCCTTAATGTTGCAAGAGCTTTGCGTTTCCAACCAAATTTACCCATAGAATTTTGGGGAGAATGTGTACTCGCAGCTGGGTATTTGATTAACAGGACTCCATCTATATTATTGAATGGTAAAACCACATATGAGATTATTTTTGGCCAACCTCCTTCTTACAAACATATTCGGATTTTTGGTTGTTTGTGCTATGCACATAATCAGAATCGGGATAAAGATAAATTTGATAGTAGAAGTCGTCGGTGTGTTTTTGTTGGTTATCCGTTGGGAAAGAAGGGGTGGAGATTGTATGATTTAGAAGCTGGTGAATACTTTGTATCAAGAGATGTAGTGTTTGCTGAAACAGAATTTCCAAATGCTAATGATAAAATAGTAAGTGATGAACTTATTAAAAATAGAGTTATGTAGTTGGGTGATGAAGTTGATGATTTAAAAACTGACTTGAGAGAGGAGCACGCCGAAAGTGTAGATAAAGAAAATGAGGTGAATCATGAAATGGAGGAATTGATCCACACAAAAAATGAGGACGTGGAAAGAAGTGAAGTTGTCGAAGAGCAACTAGGCAGGGAACAAAGGGTTAAGTAATCGTTTGTTCGTTTGAAAGATTATGTGACAGACGCCATCAGAATAAGCCCCTCGACATGCTCATCTGCCCAATTCGATTCCTCAGGTACACCTTATTCTATAGCACGTTATGTGAGTTATGAAAAATTTTCTACGCAACACCGGTGTTTCTTGGCAACAATTACTGCAGGACATGAACCAAACTCTTATGCGGAAGCAATTAAAGATGAACAATGGAGAGAGCCCATGAGTAAAGAAATACGGGCTTTAGAAGATAATGGCACATGGACAGTTGAAAATTTGCCGCTTAGGAAGAAAGCAATTGGGAGCAAGTGGGTGTATAAAATTAAGTACAATTCTGATGGAAACGTTGAACGATACAAGGCGCGGTTGGTGATACTAGGAAATAAACAAGTTGAATGCATAGAATATCATGAGACTTTTGCTCCTACGGCAAAAATGTGCACTGTACGCACCTTTCTTGCTGTTGCAGCTGCAAAGAATTGGGAACTTCATCAAATGGACGTTCAAAATGCTTTCTTACATGGCGATTTAGAGGAAGAGGTTTACATGAAGATGTCGCTTGAATTTGCCTCTCAATCATCAGGGAAGGTATGTAGACTTCGGAAATCTCTATACGGTTTGCAACAAGACCTAGATGTTGGTTTGCGAAATTGGCTATATCTTTGAAAGCTTATGGATTTCAACAATCATATTCAGATTACTCCTTGTGTCAACATAAGTATGCCTTGGATATGATTTCTAAGGTCGGATTGCTGTGTTCCAAGCCGGCTAAAACTCCTCTTGAACAAAATCACAAGTTGGCCCTTACTAAGAGTGATGATGTAGACAACCCTGCTCAATATAGGCGCCTAATGGGTCGACTTATTTATCTAACAATAATTCAACCTGAATTGTCTTACTGTGTGCATATTCTTGCACAATTCATGCAGCGGCCAAAGAAAGCTCATTGGGAGGCAGCTGTGAGAGTTTTGCGTTATTTGAAAGGAAATCCAAGTCAAGGTATTATGTTGTGTGCCAATTGTGACCTCAAATTGTCTGCTTATTATGATTCTGACTAGGCTAGTTGTCCTTTGACAAGACGATCTTTGACTGGTTACTTTATTCTTTTGGGAGAATCACCTATCTCGTGGAAGACTAAGAAGCAACAGATAGTGTCTCGCTCATCCGCTGAAGCTGAATACAGGTCTATGAGTACTACAGTTTGTGAACTTAAGTGGTTGAAAGGATTATGGATTCTCTTGGTGTGGCACATTCTCAACCTATGCACCTATATTGCACAGTCGGGCAGCTTTACATATAGCCGCCAATCCTATTTATCATGAGCATACCAAGCATATTGAAGTGGATTGTCATTTTATTCGTAATGAGATACTTAATGGTAACATTCAAATAGATTACGTACGCAGCCAGCTGATATCTACACGAAGGCGTTGGGAAAGGATCAATTCAACCTTCTTCTTCGCAAGTTGGGCATTCGAGATCTCCATGGGGGTATTGGAAAGGAAAATATATTAGAAAGGCAGCTGTGATATGCTTTTATTCAGGCCTTTTATTTAGGCCGTTTACTTAGGAAGTTTTGTGTGCATATCTTTTTTTATTTATTGTGTTGTCCTTGTATTTTTGGTAGTTTAGCCTAATTAGGAATTTGTTTGATAGCTGTATCTTCTTGTATATATATTGTGTTTCTGTGGCAATGAAGGACAGAATTCTCATTCCAAAATTCATCAGTTCGTTTACAGAATGCTGTCACGGAAGTCAACGCAAAGTCGAAAGTTTGGTGAAACACTGCAGATCCCAGCGGATGCTTCGACTGCAACTACCATTCGTTGTGTCTTATGTTGCTAGACAGTAGTATGATCATGACCGTTTGATGGAAGAAGGGAGACGCTATGATAAACGTGCTTCACCAAATTCTTGTCTCAAAATAAAACTAAAAAAATACCTGCATAATGATTGCCCACTGAATTAATGAGCCGAATATATGGGACTGTTTGTAAAATAATGTCCAAGATTGTTAGAAACTCAGTAAATTAACTTATGTGACCGGAGCACGTCGAGATTTTTGCGGATCGAGGATTGCCAGCTATTAGCGGCCTCGTTCTTAAGATCTTCTAAAATCATAAGCTCGAGAAACTTGCGGGATGCAAGAGCTTAAAGACCATATTAGAATCGTCATTAATTGATTCAGAAAACCTAGGTCGATTGGACACCTAAAAGCCTAGGCAGTGATGAGAATGTTACCAACCTAGTGCATGTGTGAAGAAAACTGGTCTATGGAGACTAGAGATCTTATGTCCGGAGAATTGGTTATGTGTGGGACATATTAGCTTTTCACAACAAACTTTCGGCAGTGCAACCTAGTTTTTGGTTTAAGTGTTAAGTCATCTATCATTTAATTTCATGAGTATCCATGATGTGCTACTTCAAAACTTCGACCTAGTATTTTATTAATGAGGCCCTTTTTTGTGTCCAGCATCATGACTCCATTTGTGTGACAGAAGCACATATTAATTCATATGCAAGATTCAGTCATGTTCTGGAAAAATGACGTGACATGGCATTATTCATGTGCAACATGACATAACAAATTAAATTCAAAATATGATAACTGAAATAACATGACATTACAATATTCCCATGTAGAATGGTGTGATGAATAAGATTCAAAACATGATGACAAGATAACATAACATGACAATCGCTTGTAGCATAACAAGGCAAATCGAATCCAAAACACCATGTCAAAATGACATGAGACAGCAATATCACATGTAAGGTGACATAGGAAATCAAATTCAAAGCTTGATAATGAAATAACGAGACATGGCAATATTCACATGAAGCATGACAGGATGAATTAGATTCAAAACACGAGAACAAAATAAGATGACATAATAATAATCACATCAATATGACATGGAAAATTAAATTTAGAACATGGTAATGAAATAGAATGACGTGGCAATATTTGCTGGTAGAATGACATGGCCAATCAAATTTTGAAGTCCATAGTGAAAGAACATCATGTGAAAAAATTAACTCGCAACATGATATGACAAATCAAATTCGAAATAGAATAGAGAAGTGATAATCTCATGTTAATACCTGAATGTTAGTTAACATTGCTTTTTCTTTTTTCTTTTTTAATTCATTGATTTGATTGCTTTTTGTGGCATTCAATTCGACGACTATAATATTTCAAGATTTCAAGCCAATTTCAAGATCTTGAGCTCAAACAAGTTGGCCAACATTTGAACACGAGTTTAGAGTTATGATTAACTTTTCTGTGGCACCCCCTTGGTACTAATCGGAAGGGTCACCACAGGTATCTACCACAAATTTTAATGCATAGCTAGCCTGATATTAGGGTTATTTTTCATGTAAAAGTGGAACCATTTTTTTTTCTTCTTATATTTTTAGCGCAGCTCTTCGACGGAAGCATAAACGAATCTCTCCATCTTTTACTCCAAATACCATAATGCAATGCACATCACTACTCATCAAAAGAAAAGACAAAGCCGAGTCACTTTTATTTATATTTTTAAGATGGACAACCCGGGTCGGTACATCAAAAGGCCAAGATTTTTAAGCGTACTTGGCTATGACCCAAAAGAGAACTCGACCCTACATCAAAGCATAACCCATCCATCCATAAGTGTCGGCTACCCCAAAAGTATCAGCTCTCACCAGTCATGCGTGCCATCACACCCAACCCGGTGCATCGGGCGGCGGCGGTGGCAACATCCCGCGCATCACTCCATCGCGTCGAACGTGGATTGAAAGAAACTCTTGGACAACCGGACCCCCAACCAGGCCTACATCATACATCACTAGCACACGGACTCAAAGAAATACCAAAGCAAGAATACTAACGCAGATGTGCTCCGCACACTCAACCTCAGTGTCAACAGGTATACCGTAAAAGGTACCATGCATAACTGGCGGCAAAGGCATCTTTTAATCTGAAATGTTAATCACCAAAGGGGTGAGTTCAACCACTCAGCAGTAAAGATCCATTAATCTACACATTGCAAGCAAGCAGAACAATAGATGCCACAAGTATAATGCATATCAATCATGCTATTGAACATACCTCACCTTACAGCCATGCATATATCACCACGCAACGTGCATTCACTACCATGCACATGCACATATATCATCAACTAGCCATGCATATATCACCACGCAACGTGCATTCACTACCATGCACATGCACATATATCATCAACTAGCCATGCATATTTCACCATAATGAGGCTCATCCCATGCCATATGCACACATCCATGCGCATGATTCAATTTCCAATTTTATCTTTCAATTGGGTCGCATCATTTTTCTTTCCGGGGACCAGTATTTGCATCCCTCATTTTATCGCTCGCACCCAACTGGCATCGCGAGGAACCTCCGGCACACACCTCCGGGCATTCGGCACCCACACTCCGGGCATCCGGCACTCACACTCCGGACATCTTGGAACTCCCGAGGCATCGTCGGCTCACACCTCCGACGATATACTCATCATCATAATTTATTTTATTTTTTTTCATATGTGCACCACAATATTCACATGATGCATGGTGTGATGGTAACAAGAGCTGATTTCAACTTTTGACGATATGTACCATGCCATATGACACCACATATGCAACATAATCTATCACACATGACCATACATCACATAGAACCAATTCTTCTCATTTTCGAAAATACATCAAGGTTCGGATGAAACAGTAGACTCAGTTTCGAAGAAAATTTCGATTAAATATCCAAACAAACTCCAAAAATTGTGAAATTTTGATATGTTATAAACATCACCTGAAGGTAAATATCTCATGAAGAACACTATATCAAAAGAACTTCATAAAATTTAATACGGTCCAAGCATCACAGCTTTCGAATTCTCGGCATCACAGTTTGCACGGTGTCAAAAATAATTTCGATTAAATATCCAAACGGATTCCAAAAATTATGAAAATTTACCAAGTTATATTCAATACTGAGTGGTAAATATCTCATGAAGAACACTATGCCAAAATAACTTCACACAATTTAATACGGTCCAAGCATCACAGCTTTCAATTTCTCGGCATCACAGTTTGCACGGTTTCAAAAATAATTTCGATTAAATATCCAAACGGACTCCAAAAATTTTGAAAATTTACCAAGTTATAGTTAACACTGAGAGGTAAATATCTCATCAAGAAATATGAATCCAATTTTTTCTATAATAATAGCTATGAACAATTTACTTCTTCTTTAGTTCGGTACTGTTCTTCCCAGATCAAGTCTTTTCAAAGAAATTCGATTCACCAACCTACTCAAGTCTATTTCATCTCAATTTTTAGTATGATGTTCCTCAAAAGGTCATCTATAACTATAATTAAGGGCACAAGATCAAAATTTGACTGTACGATTTTATAAAAATCACAGAACCGTGTTAGGTCGAGACGACGTTTCTCCAGATCTAGCTTCTTCGAAAGAAGACGATTTCACCCACTTCCACTTGTTCATTTCCTCTAAATTTTTGATATGTTATACTTCACAAAGTCCTCTACCACTTTGGTTAAGGAGTCGAAATGAGATTCCATCAAAAGGCTACTTAACAATCCACGAAATCACCAAGGGTCAGCACAACAAGTTCCAGATTTAGTTCTTTCAAAGAAAAATCATTTCACTAAGCAATACTCGTCCATTTCATCTCAAATTTTAGTATGTTAATCCTCAAGATGTCTTTTATAACTTTAATCAAGGAATCAAAGTGATATTTCAACTAAAAAGTCGCATGCAGCTCACGAATTCATGGAGGGTCGGACTGGTTTGCCTAGAAACAGCATGCATAACCAACAAATCTCTCCTCATTGCTTCGAATTTTCCTTACCTCTACCACATCCAACATTTACCATCCATCCAACACACATTACAGCTAGCAAAGGGTAGAGAAACGGACTCTACTTGCCTCTAATCCGAGCACAACACAACAAGCAAACGATCGGAGGGCAAGGCGGCACGTCGGTGGGACTCGGCGCACGCACAGCAGCGAACGGACCTCCTTCTTTCCTCTCACACGCACGGGTCTCCCTTCCTCTCTTCCTCTCTTCCTTTCCTTTCTCTCTTCGTGCGACTCTCTCTCTCTCTCTCTCTCTCTCTCTCTCTCTCGGTCAATAATCTTCCCCTTCATCATTAGCAATCATTAAGATTGCATGCTTGACACTTGGCCAAATTTCATGCAAACCGGCTTATCCCTCCCCTTGGTCTACGGCAGCATCTTCTTGGGCTTCATGGGCCTGCCTTTTTGGGCCAAGCTCTTCATTCAGCCTTCCTTGGTCGACGGCCCATTGGGCCTCTTGGGCCGGGCCTAAATGGCCGAATGGTGGAGTCTTCTGGGCTGCTCTTGGCCTAAGAGTTTTGGCTCACTCTTCTCTAAAATTTTCCTTTTTAATTATCACCTAATCACCCATCATATAATTACCTAAATACACTTATTCACTTGGTCATAAAACTTGCAATCATAAAATAAATTCCAACTTATAAAACACATGGCCAATAATAGAATTTTCTTTCCTAACAAATAATTATCCATTAAAAGCTTGGCCATAATCTTATTGCAAATTATGGATCAAATGGCTACAATACAACTTGATGGCACTTTCATCACCTTTTTCTCAATAATGTCAAAGAACACATAATCCCATTAGGTCAAAATTAATTCGATTTCGATATCAATTTGGGCACAATTAGGATGATTTGAGGAAATGGCCATGAAACAACGCATCAGACCGACGGAGTTGGGCCAAATTAACCCGATTGCCAAACCCAGTTCGCCTAATGGGTCAAACAAATAGATAGCCAAGCTTATTAGATTTTGACGTAAAATAGAATGATTGAAAAGTCTCGGATCAACCAAGTCAACTCAAAAGTCAATAAATTCCACCAATAGACCCATGGCCGGCCCACTCTCCCCCTAATTACGAAAATGTCATTTTCTCAAATTATTAAAATTAAATTTCATGTCATCAGTCCTTAAGAGCCCCAACTTAACCACTCAATCATCTCTAATCTAGACTTTAGGATGTGCCATGTCACCCATCCATGTGACATATCAAGGCCTATCCTTGTTTCTCACTCATTAAGCGAAGAATTAATGATGTTATCATAAGACGAGTCGTAGGGTTAGGATTAGTTCTAAATTTGATTTTTTTCCCTCCTGAATTTCCTGATCCTGAGGTTCAAATTTTGACTCTTAATTTAGCCATATTATAAAAACAAAAAAAATATAGTAGAAAGCTTTGTAAATAAATATTATCTCAAAAACTCTCCCATTCTTCTAATTAGGCATCCTTGCTTCACCAAGCTCCAAACATTTATCGATCTCATTCCAATGCTAGCAACCTCGCTTCCTCATGCGACTAACCTCTTCAATGAGTCCACAAGCCATTCGTGGTGATCGATCACCATTGCCATTATCATAAGTCCTCCAATTCATCAGTTTTTGTCGATCATTCACCTATTCTCAATTCAAGAATAGGCGACCATTCGATACAAACTTGTGATGATCTTCCAACAGTGTTGGATGTATGCCCTAAAGCTACTATGTAATAGTTACATATTAAGAATTTCAGCTGTACTATCATTATTATTATTTAATTAATGGCAATAACGTATTCATTCATTTGTCCAATTATTTTATATTGATGAATAAGATCAGTTGCAACTAGACCTATTTTTAAGAAGTCAAGAATATATATGATGAGTTTATAGTTAGGCTGAATCTTTAAACCGTTCCTGGTCAATGGATTATTGAGTGGATATTTATAATCCTATTGAGACCGATGTGTCCTTAACTTCACCATTAAGTATTTGATACTTAAGGGAATGATGAGTCACATGTCATTGGGTATTATGATGCCTAAAATAGAACACGGGTGTTTGTATTAAACAAGTTCACTGAACGTAACGTATATGGAACGATTAGAGACATGGAAGCTTTTAGCGTGGTCAATGTCTAATTGTTCATGCTTTGGTCTTATGTAAATAATCCATAAACCTGAGGCACAGTGTTAACTTGTGTGTCAAACAACTATGGTTCACAGGTGCACGTAATGCCGGGTTGTTGATTTATCTTTATACCTAATGGTTATAGTTTGTTCATATACGAAGTTGCACGTGTGTGCAATATAGAATATGTCTCCCTGTTACATGCAAGGTATAATAATGATGTCCTATGCGATCTAATTATGACACTGCATTGAAATTCTTGGCCGGGGTTGCAACCAAGAATAAATTGTTTATGTCTCGAATAAAATGCATGTCAATTAGATTTGTGCATATGATCAAATTGGTGACTTGACAAATATTCCATAGTCTTTGTTTGATCGGGACATAGTATGACAAGGGGATTGAATTACACCGTAGCCAAAACTGACAAGTTCATTATGTTCTTAAAGCATTCACACTATCTAGGTAGTCATGACATATTGCTAGATGTCAATCATGGCTTGTAGGACCCAAAGATTAATCGGGACAATTAATTCTTTTGGAAGTATTAATGTGTTAGTACAAGTCTTACTACCAGCTTAGTGATGAACTTAGGGATGTCGCACACCATAAACAATTAGGATAACGTGGAACAAGAGAGAAATATTGTTGCAAATGTGTTTGCAATTACTGCAATCGAATTGAGTCGATTTGAAATTAAGTTAAACCGAGATTTAATTTAATTGGTATTATAGTCACGAGCCTACTTGCATATGATGCACACGCATGCGCAAAGTGGATACATGTTAATGTACCCTAATTGCACACACAAAGAATATGTTCCTTTATTTTTGTTTTAGGAATTGATTAATTAATTAAGGTGCACATGTGCAACGCACATCACATGTGTGTTTCCTTTTAATATTAACAACTAAAAAAAAAAGGGTAAAGCTTTGTGCACATGCACGAAGCAATCGTGCACATGCATGAAGCATCGTGCATGATGGTCAGCGGTTTGCTTACATCATGCACAAAGTCATGCATGAATTGGTCAGCAACCGTTGTCACACCCCAATCTCGAATGCGTGCCCATCCCTCACCTGGTCAATATAATAGCAACGTCCCAAGACGCATCACCGACCCATTCATTTTAATACGCATGCTGAAGCATATAAATAGATCCCCAGATAATAAAACAATGGGATAGAAAAGTAGGACTAAACCACAACCACACTTTTATACAAAGCAAACCACATAGTAAATAATACAATACTATTCACAAGTCTGATCTACTATACATCCGATCAAAACTCAGAGTTTGCAAAACAAGACGGGATCTCAGTCCTCATCCGGGTCGTACTCAGGATCCTCTTCAAGGTCATCCTCTTCTTCTTTGTCTTCTTCCTCTTCTTCTTCATGCTCCTCATCTTCAGGCTCCTCCTCGCTCATCTACGGGCTCGTCCTCAGGCTCCTCTTTCATAGGCTCATCCTCATGTCCCTCCTCCTACTCAACAATCTCCCATTCTTCTTCGCTCCAATTGGCGTCATCGACTAAGTACACAAGAGTTCGAGCCTCATCCTCTTCCTTAGGATCCTTGGCATCCACTACCGATCTGTCCTTAAGATATGTTGTCCCTTCACCGAACTCTTCTTCCAATACGTACAAGGGTACATCACCCTCAGGTATGGGACCCTCTCTTGTCCATCAAAATAGTGACGATACCACGATCGATGCTCATGGGGCCTTAGGGCATCCTGACCAACGTCAACCCAGACAATGGACTTCACCAGTGTTGACACCTAATTTTTACCTTTCAAAAAGTATATATCAAGATCAAATCAAAAATCAAAATCAAAATCAAAATCAAAAATTTTAATTATTGATTTTCTTTAAAAAAAAGAAAAAGAAAAAGAAAAAAATTTGAAAGAATCCGTGCGCCGCGCCCCTCTTCCTCTTTTTTTTTTTCTTTTTTTTTCCCCACATGAGCCTAGGCCCCGCCTTCCTTCTTCCCTTTTTCTTTTTTTTCTTCGCGCGGCCCAGCCCCCTTCACCCTCTCAGCCCAGCCCGCACCTCTGCCTTCTCTTCTAACCGTTGGCTGCACGGGGAACCGGCAAAGAAAAAAGCAAAAAGCGAAGCCGAAAGCAAGGGATAGGGGGATCTCACGGTGGCAGGCGTAACGCGATCGATAGGTCAGAGCCGACTGGTAGAGGCCGAGGTTGGTCGAGCGATGCCACGCTGGCGAGCTAGGCAGAAAGGAGAGAAGAAAAGGGAGAGTTCGGGGGGAGACAAGGGAGGAGACCAAAAAAGGAACCAAGAAAAAACACAGAGAGGGAAAGAGAGAAGAAACGGCGGGAGGTAGGAGAACCGATTCTTGCTGCTATCGCCGCCGACACATCTCCGGGTCGCCGCCACCACCACCGACGTCTCCGAGCCGCCATTCCTGCCGGAACTCAGGTTGGCATTTCATCGAATACCCGATGTACATTTTTTAGCTCAAGCTGGCCGGAGCTCGTTCCGTCCGCTTCGGGCGAGCTCCGGCCTCCGTAGGTCCCCCTTAAGTCTCTATTCACTATTAGTTGTTTGCTGGTCACCACCATTGCCATCTCGGGTTTCGTTTGGATCTAAAGCTTCGTGGCTCTTCGGCGCACGCCATCTGCTCGACGAAATGCTGAGCTGTTTTTTTTTTTTTTTTGTTCCCTCCGTTTTGAGCCATAGGCCGCGTCTCTCTTTCTCCGTCGCTCTCCCCTTCCCCCTCTTCGCGCCCAACCGGAGCGGCGCTGTCGCGCTTTGGCCGGCGAATCGCCGGGACGGCGCTATCGCGGCTCCTCTGGTCGCGACAATGCCGTCGCTGGCCAGAAGAAGTGGACCGAGCTGGGCCAGATCTTTCTGGCCCGCTCGGTCTCTCCCTTTCCGCAGCCCACAACCCAAATTTGGTCTGGGCCATGGGCCTACGAAATTCTTTTTTTTTTTTTTTTTCGTAGGGGATTGGGCTCGCCGATTAAGGCCCAATCCCGGCCCGTTTTGCTCGATTGAGCCGGACCTAGTCAAACCGGACCTGACCGGGTTGAATCGGGTTAGACTCGACCCGACCCGACCCGGTTCAAAAATAAAAAAAAAATAAAAATTTTACTTTTTAAGAAAAATTTAAATTTCGAAAAAAAAAAAATTTAAAAAAACAAAAAACTAAAAATTTCGAAAATCCAAAAAATATTAAAAATTAAAAAAACTATTAATTTAAAATTTTTTTAAAAATTAAAAATTTCGAAAATCCAAAAATGGTGGGGTTTGGTTAAGTTGTTACGTTTTGCATTCTTAGTGTAATTAGATTTATTTATATTTTGATTATGTCGTATGTTTAATTTGCATATCTAATTATGTTTAATTCCACGTGTTTAATTTTATTGCAATTAAGATTTTGGTAGTTATGATCGTTACTTTAATGATTGCGCACCCGCATGATCACCTCACATGTTAGTGGATAAGTATAGAATCAATTCAAATTGTCTGCCAAAAATCATTTTGTTAAAATGAACAAGATTAGGTACCGAAAATGGCACTAATTGGTCAATTAGTGTAATCAAGTCCCCGAACCTAGATTCTCCGGTTGCGTAGGAAGTGAGGCACGCTCCACATGCCTCACTTGGTTTCTAGCTGACCCCAATAGGCTAGTGGCGACTCCTTTTGTGCAAAATTCTTAAGAAATATCCAAATGTCACCGGGGTATTGGGCTTGGGAGAGCCCGCACCTAATCATGGGCCTTAGGCCCGTCTTTTAGGCAATACCCCTAAACTTGTTCCCTCCCCCCAAAGGTAGGTCGCGACAGCTTGGTGACTCCACTGGGGACTTGGTTTTAGACCTTAGAGGACTTATGCCAAAATTAATCTTGTTCAAAAATATTTTTTTTTTGCAGCAAGGATATCAGGTATGTCCCTAACATGTTAGGTGTTAAATGTTTTTGCAGTTGGGTGTTATAAGGGGAGGAGTGATTGTTAACCCTTTGTCTTGTAGGTGTGGAGTTGGAAATGGATGTTTATGTTTCGAACTTATGAAGTTTTGCTTGCTTATAAATTGATATGCGCGTATCATTTGCATTACACTACACCCTAGCACACACAACCCGCCGCCAGACCTAGGCAGCATAGGATCACTTACGATGGTGTTGAGGTGGACACCACTCCGACTACAACCATGTAATACAAGTCGCCCATCTCAACCCCGAAATTTCCTTCCTGATGTCAAGGATCCCCACCCTGGTCTGCGACCATGCGACACGGGTCGGTTCTTTGACGAAGCCGGAGTCATGAGATAACCCGACCTAACCGCAATCTTGTTGGTTCAATCCGGTAATCCTATGGCTCCATTTTGAGCCGTCTAGAGTAGAAATCGAACCACCGTCCATGCGCATGCTTGTGTCATTAGCATTGTTACCCAATGAATGGAGTAAGTTTCTCGAATTCTTTCCTGCGCAATTTATTTATTTGCTTTCTTTTTGGTTGGTCCATGACAAATTAGGTTTGTCGTCATTTGGTTAGCATACGATGGGGGTACCTGAGCTTCGCATCATTTCTGTCCCAAGAGTCGAGCTACGCACGTGATGGGATAAGTTGGATCCGACTAGCCGTGGATCGGGTGCGATCTTATGTTGAGCGATTACTCCCCCTATTGGAGATAGAGACTCATTGTGGTGTTGTGCGTTAGCGCATTAGTGCCCCGCAACTTGCACGTTTGTATTTGGTGATCACAAGCTCACTCCAACCTTGGAGGAATACAAGATTGCCATTGGGAAGCCCTTAGTGTCTAAGTTGGTTAGCCCTCCTGTAGGAACTGAGCATGCATCGACCTTATCTAAATTCATTCAAGTTAAAGGAGAGGACGTGAGAAAAGTTTTGAAAGCCAATCGCAAGACCTACCCGTTTTCGTTCTTAAATGAGCTTTCTCAAAATGCCCAATCTTTCCAAAAGAATATGATCTTCCTACTAGCTTTCTTCAGGCTTGTGATCACCCACCGAGCCGAGATCAAACGCCTCAAAAGGGAACTCGAGGAAGCCGAAGAGTGTGCTTTGAAGTTAACCCGAGTTAGTGGAGCTGCCACGAGCGGAGGCCATCCTCGTTATTTACATTGAGTCAAGTGCAATATGTAGTGGGACTGTACTCGCTTGCATTACAATATTAAGGAGTTTTGTCTCGAGTCTCAATGTTGAAAATTGAGAGTTATGAGAGTGTCTTTTCTTCTTCGAAGTAGCTTCGTTGTTTAGGGGTTTTCTCTCGTGTTTTTTCTTGTATTATGTGACAACATGGCTTTTAATGAAGCGAGCAAATTGGGGTGATTAGATAGTTGTCGTGGGCCAACCGTCTAATTATTACTTGTACTTATATATGCTTATCTACCCTTGCTCCAGGTACTAGCTGATATATTGTCTTCTGCCGATTGTCGACACGGCCAAGCGGAGATCCCCAATTCGCACACGCACGAAAGTCAAAATGGAGAACGAGGACACCAATGTGCGCATGGCCAAGATGGAGGACCAACTGGCCCAACTTACCGCAATGATGCTTGACATAAGCCAGAAGCTCAAGGAACCCCCTGCTGTAGCTGTCACTAGAACATCCACTCCTACGTCATCAAGACACGCTCCCCTGTCAATGGAAGGCGCGCACGTTGCTGATCACCCCGGGAAAGAAACTGCTGGAGAGGCTCCTTCTGTCACGCCAATCATCGTCAATTTGGATCTTCCTCTGAAGGAAAACCCAACACCCTGCCTAAGTGAAGAGAGTGAGAAACGTTTGGCAAAGATGGAAGAGCGACTGTGTGCCTTGCAAGGTTATGAGCTGAGAGGAGCTGATAGGCTGTCCCCATACACCAAGGCAAACTTCCCTGAAAACTTCCAAGAGCTTGAGTTCACAAGAAAGTACGACGGAACAGGATGCCCCATGACCCACCTTAGGTATACGTGGGGAAAATGGCTCACTACGCTGACAATGTGCCTTTCCTCATACACACATTCCAAGATAGCCTAGAAGGCATTGCCCTGACGTGGTTCATCACACTAGACATTGAAGAATTCACCAGTTGGGAAGATTTAACCAATGAGTTCTTGCAGCAATACCGGTTTAATACCGAGCTCGCCCCCACGAGAGAAGAGTTGACCCGCATTGAGAAGAAGAGAAATGAGTCATTTAAGACCTTCGTGCAAAGGTGGAGGACTATGGCCTCACAGTTGAAGCCGGCTTTGAATGAGAGGGAGATGAAACAATTATTCCTCAAGACATCCCCCTAAATACTTCCAAGGGTTAGTGTTCTCGGGTTGCCAAACATTTTCACAACTAGTTGAGGTAGCTGAAGGAGTTGAGTGGGCATTTATCGAGGGCAAGATATCCACCGAAAGCACAAAGAAGTTCTTGATAAGAAAAGATAAGGAAAATGCGGTCGAAGTAGCGCTGGTACAAGAGCCGTTTCTCTCTAGGCCACCTTCAACGCTCGCACATAAGCCTGTAATGGCTCAAGGGAGCTCATCTTGAGCATATGGTAAGAAGCCTATCCGAAAGGGATTCTCTCCGCTACCGCGCCCATTGTCAAAGCTGCTACCCTTGCTTCTCGAGCAGAGGATGGTTGTGAAGGATGTACCTAGAGACAACCCCCAGAAATTTGCAGGATTCGATATGAGTAAAGCATGTGAGTACCACATGGGAGAAAAGGGGCACGACGTAGATAATTGCTACATGCTGAAACACAAAGTCCAACAGTTGTTAGATAAGGGCATCTTGACTTTCAAGGAAGCTCAACCTAACGTGCAACAGGACGCCTTACCAAATCATGCAGAGGGAGTGAACTCAATTTTCGAGGAGGACGTCATATGCACCATCCTGACGTGCGAAGAACCCGAGTCCTCCAAAGTCGTAGCTGTCCCTCCAGAGTAGGGTAGTTCTTGTTTAGCTTAGTCTTTTGTCTTATGCCTAATCCCCTGCATGGGATCTTGATGTTATTTCTTTCTTATTTATGTCGTTTGTAGCGTGAACGATGGTTAGCCCGGATCTTGAGCCGTTGGTCAAGGGCAGTGTGTGTTTAAATACGGCCTTATCTTTCCTCATTCAATAAAGTAGACACACATTTTATTAAGGACATGTGGGAGCATATCAAACTAGTCCTATGATGGTAGCTGAGGCCTAGGCCTCCACATGCTCCCAAGTTTGAATGTTTTACAAGGACAAGAAAATCCGAGGAGATGAGGATGAGTTCTTGAAATTTACAGAAAATACTTCAAAAAAAAAAAAAAAAAAAAAAAAGAACATTTGGCGCTTTCCTAGAGATAAGCATAAAAATGAAAAAAAAAAATGAAAAAAAAAAAATTTCTTCAAACTTTTTTAGCATCATTTTTATCTCAAAATTGTTTTCTCGTTTTGTGGGTTATTCATTTTAAATCAAATTTTCCTATGGAGATTGATCTACTCAGATGATCATGACAGAGTGAAATGGAGATGTTAACCATGCCAAACAAGAAGTGATTATGATGAAGAAAGGCAAGCCATTTCCAAACACATCCTTCAAACACTTTCGGAAGTTGAGTGAGAGACAACCTTCTCTTAGGACGAAGGACTCATTCGCATTGAGTGAAAAGATCGAAATGATAAAGGTGTTTCCTTCATCGATCCCAAGCATTGCACTAATCTCTTACTATCCCTTTCGGCGAAGTAAAGATAATCCTTCAAAGTACCCCTGTTGAGAACGATCCTACATTGGGGCAGCATAGGAGGTTACGAGCGTGTTGTAGAGCGAAAGATTGAGAAAGATTCTATTACTTTCACTTGCATCAATCTTATGGTGATAGCTTCAAAGGAATTCTCATTAGAGCTTGACTCATCCCAATGTGAAGAAGAGCATTTCCTTCTCTACCCAAACACTGATACCCATTGCTTTAACCAATTTGGGCCTGATTATTCATTTCTGAACCCCGAGTGGTGATTATCTCCCTTCACTGGGGTGAGGCATAAGGATTGACCAAATACAATTGACAATCACGAGAAAATGTGAAAAAACATCTCGAAAGTCCTAAGAGCTACAAAAGTTCAAAGAGCATAAAATTCGACAAACTAGGGGCATGAAAAAGCAATGTGCCTGGTAAAAGCAAGGCCAATGCCCGTCGAAGAAAAAAAAGAAGCCAAAAGGCTGCATCTTATGTAAAAAAATTATCAAAGTCCAAGTGCCTGCATAAAAAAAAAAAACATTGCAAGGGCGAAGGAAAATAGAGAAAAGAGCAAAGCTCCCATGCAGAAATGATTAGTCAAGGGACTTTGAGATGCGTTGTGTTTCAAAAGCCAAATGCTTTCGAAAGGTTGAGTGACTTGGTCACGATCCCATGATGATCACCGACTCTTAAGAACCCTCTTGAAAATTTTAAGCCTTTCGAGCCTTTCCCGAGCCAACATTATAACCCTTTTCCGAAGTCTCTTTTGATTGGGATGATTTGAGTGAAAATAAGAATACCACAAAGAAGCTACTACTTGAAGGAGTGGAAGTAATTATATCTTGTCTTATCTTCCAAGCTCTCGACTTGTAAACCCGATGAAAATAGTGACAAATGTTCCTTTATTGGCCTCAAAGCAATAATTCCTTTGTGTAAGCCCTAGCCGAGCCTATATTGCGGTCCTTTCAAAAGACCTTTTTGATCGATCAGATTGTGCTCATTGCGAATGTTTCTGGAAGCCTTCGACATAGGTTATGTGAGATACCTTCAGCAACCAATTATCTCCCACATGAATGGATGGGATCAAGTAACCATTTTATCGAGAGTGTGTGAGAAGCCCTTTCTCGACTAAGAAGCTCTAGTTTGGCATGTTTAATGAGCCTTTTTCATGAGTCGTAGTTGTTTTGATAAGAACTTGACTCCTAGAGAATTTGATGATTAATGATACATCCTCTAATAAGATGACAATTTTGCGCCACATGATGCTGATTGACAGCGGATGTTTTTCTAAAGCAGTCGGACTCAGCTTGATTTGCTTGTTCAATTAATGCTATAATATTTGCCAATACGTCTCTTGATGACGTCTCTAATGACATCTGCTCAATTTGAGTTTGACAAGATTACTCAGTGAAGTCATGCAGTTTTCAAGGGGTTAGTGAGTGCTTCCCTAAAAACCAAAGGTTTTAGGTCAACCTTAAACCATGTCATCTCCAAAGGTTCATGGTTAGCCTTAAACCACCACAATGTTCGTGGGTCTATCCTTAAACCACAAGGTTCGTGGGCCTATCCTTAAACCACACGGTTCGTGGGTCTATCCTTAAACCACAAGGTTCGTGGGTCTATCCTTAAACCACACGGTTTGTGGGTCTATCCTTAAACCACAAGGCGTGAGTCTATCTTAAAATTTCCATGAGTCTATCTTTAAATTGTGATTTTCAAAAGTTCATTGATTTTCCTCAAATCATGTATTTTCCACCCGGTTGAAACTCGTTGTTACACGGTGAGACTTTATCTCTCTTTCTTCCTCATGACCCGGAAAGCTTTGTATCCCGGAGTCTTCCTTCATTCTTGTGACCTGGAGAGCTTTGTATCCTGGAGTCCTCCTTCTTTTTTTGTGACCCGGAGAGCTTTGTGTCCTGGAGTCTTCCTCTCTTCTTAAAACCCGGAGAGCTTTGTATCCTGGAGTCTTCCCTTCTTCTCATGACCCGGAGAGCTTTGTATCCCGGAGTCTTCTTCTTATTGACAAGACGCGCTTCCATAGTTATGAGTCCTCTCCGTCGACCCAACGTGTGCCTATGCACCTGGGGTCTCTTTATCCTCAAAATAATTCAGGTGTCTTTTGTCTTTGAAAGGAACCTCTTGAGTTCCCATTCAAAGAGGGGCAGCTATTGACACCTAATTTTTACCTTTCAAAAAGTATATATCAAAATCAAATCAAAATCAAAAATCAAAAATCAAAATCAAAATCAAAAATTTTAATTATTAATTTTCTTTAAAAAAAAAAAGAAAAAATTTTGAAAGAAGCCGCACGCCGCCGCCCCTCTTCCTCTTTTCTTTTCTTATTTTTTTTTTCCCCACGTGGGCCTAGGCCCCGCCTTCCTTCTTTTTTTTTTTTTCTTTTTTTTCTTCGCGCGGCCCAACCGCCTTCACCCTCTCGACCCAGCCCGCACCTCTGCCTTCTCCTCTAGCCATTGGCTGCACGGGAAACCAATGAAGAAAAAAGCAAAAAGCGAAGCCGAAAGCAAGGGACAAGGGGATCTCATGGTGGCAGGCGCAGCGTGATCGGTAGGTCAGAGCCGACTGGCAGAGGCCGGGGTTGGTCGAGCAATGCCACGCTGGCGAGCTGGGCATAAAGGAGAGAAGAAAAGGGAGAGTTCGGGGGGAGGCGGGGAGGAGACCAAAAAAGGAACCAAGAAAAAACACAGAGAGGGAAAGAGAGAAGAAACGGCAGGAGGTAGGAGAACTGGTTGCTGCTATCGCCGCCGACGCATCTCCCAGTCGCCGCTGCCGTCGCCGCCCGTCGCCGCCGAAGCGTCTCCGAGCCGCCATTCCCGCCGGAACTCAGGTCGGCATTTCATCAAATACCTGGTGTACATTTTTGAGCTCGAGCTGGCCGGAGCTCGTTCCGTCCGCTTCGGGCGAGCTCCGACCTCCGTAGGTCCCCCTTAAGTCTCTGTTCACTATTAGTTGTTTCTGGTCACCGCCGTTGCCATCTCGGGTTTCGTTTGGATCTAAAGCTTCGTGGCTTTAGGCGCGCGCCATCTGCTCGACGAAATGCCGAGCTGTTTTTTTTTTTTTTTCATGTTCTTGCCATTTTGAGCCGTAGGCCGCGTCTCTATTTCTCCGTCGCTCTCCCCTTCCCCCCCTCCGCGCGCAACCAAAGCGGCGCTGTCGCGCTTTGGCCGGCGAATCGCCGAGACGGCGCTATCGTGGATCCTTTGGTCGCGACAATGCCGTCGCTGGCCAAAAGAGGCGGACCAAGCTGGGCCGATCTTTCGGCCTGCTTGGTCTCTCCTTTCGCAACCCACAGCCCAGATTTGGTCTGGGCCGTGGGCCTGCGAAATTCTTTTTCTTTTTTTTATTTTCGTAGGGGATTGGGCTCGCCGATTAAGGCCCAATCCCAGCCCGTTTAGCCCGATTGAGACGGACCCAATCAAACCAAACTTGACCGGTTGAATCATGTTAGACTCAACCCAACCCGACCCGGTTCAAAAAATAAAAAAATAAAAAATTTTACTTTTAAATAATAATAATAATTATTATTATTAAAAAATTTAAAAAAAACTAAAACAATTTCGAAAATCCAAAAAATATTAAAAATTACAAAACACAAAAAATTTAAAAAATTAAATTAAAAAAAAATTTAATTTTTTTTTAAAAATTAAAAATTTTTCGAAAATCCAAAAATGGTGGGGTTTGGTTAAGTTGTTACGTTTTGCATTCTTAGTGTAATTAGATATTTACTTTATATTTTGATTATGTCGTATGTTTAATTTGCATATCTAATTATGTTTAATTCCACGTGTTTAATTTTATTGCAATTAGATTTTGGTAGTTATGATCATTACTTTAATGATTGCGCACCCGCATGATCACCTCACATGTTAGTGGATAAGTATAGAATCAATTCAAAATGTCTGCCAAAAATCATTTTGTTAAAATGAACAAGATTAGGTACCGAAAAGGGCACTAATTGGTCAATTAGTGTAATCAAGTCCCCGAACCTAGATTCTCTGGTTCCGTAGGAAGTGAGGCACGCTCCCCATGCCTCACTTGGTTGCTAGCCTACCCCAATAGGCTAGTAGCAACTCCTTTTGTGCAAAATTCTTAAGAAATATCCAAATGTCACGCGGGGTATTGGGCTTGGGAGAGCCCGCACCTAATCATGGGCCTTAGGCCCGTCTTTTAGCCAATACCCCTAAACTTGTTCCCTCCCCCCGAGGGTAGGTCACGACAACCAGTACATACTCTAGCCCTTCCGGGTGAGGGTGGATATGGAAGTGATATGCTATCTCTGTGATTTCTTCAGGGATGCCAAAATGTATGGGAGGTCGAGGAGGGGGAGGTGCTGCCATCTAGGGATCTGAAATGTTGTCCCACAACGGGGTGAGACTACGTCTCAACGAGTTCTACCCTCCTAAGACCTGATTAGGAAACCAATACACTATGGCTGCTTAAGCACACACAGGGCAAAAGACTTACCTTGGCCTCAAATCCCACCTACAAGTCAGCACAGTTCAAATAGGCACCCAATCATAATATCACGGATCGATACATCGATCAATCGACCTAGTCGATTACATATCAACATGACCATTCCCCGGTCATCTCAATCCATACTATACATTTTCCAAGATAGTATACCTAGTCACCGAGCCACGTGCATTCTTTAAGGTGACATACTTAGTCACCGAGCCACGTGCATTCTCCAAGGCAACATGTTAATCACCGAGTCCCGTGCATTCTCTAAGGCAACGTACTTAATCACCGAGCCACGAGTATTCTCTAAGGCGATATACCAAATCACTGAGCAACGTGCATTCTCCGAGGTGACGTACTAATCACCGAGCCACGTGCCTTTTTCAAGTGATGTATATAATCAACGAGTCACATGCATTCTCTAAGGTGACCTATCTGGTCACCGAGCCACGTCATACAACATTCTTTCTCATCTTTTATCATACCCGATAAAATATTGTGTGGGGGTATACGGTCAGCATTAGCCAAAATATAATAATTTTATTTCTATAAATCCCACCATTTTTTGTAGTCCACCAAAACATCTTTGGCATTATCAACCGATACCCGGTTATTTTTCAATTAATTTCCCAAAATTATTTAATTTAGGAAATAAATCCCAAATTCACAAATAATTCATTTTAGCACAAAATAAATCTCAATTAAACGGACTGCATCATGATAATCAGCATAAAATCCCGGTCACCGGCCATCCTGGTTGAATTTTCATAAAATAATTAATTAATTAATTTCGAAAATTAATTATTAAATAGCAATAAATCCAATTTAGGCTCGTAATGCCATAATTGGAAGCCAAAACAAACCCGGAAAAATTCCAAATGTCGTTCAATAAATAGTAGGACATGTCTACTCGCTAATTAGACTAACCATTCTCCTAAAATGCATAGGTAAATCCATAATTTAATTATTCTAATATAATATATCCACCTAATTGCACTTAATTAAATCTAATCAACCCCTAAACATCATTTGTCTACTAAGGGATGATTAATGAGTAAAACTCACTTGTTTAGCGAGCGGGTCGGATCAAACCGACGGGAATGCGACGGAGGTCACTTTTCTCCAAAGCGGGCCTAGGTTTCGAGGCCCAAAACCACCTCAAAACGGGTCTTGCAGTTGCTGTGAGACCCACTTTTCTGCTCTATGTTTGCTGCTAGTTGAGGGCCGATTTGGGGTTGGTTGAGGCGAGCAAGGGCCGGTGGAGTTGTAGCAAGGTCGAGCGAGGTTGGGCGGTGGCTCACGGCGACTGTAGGAGCTCCGGCGGCTGTAGTGGCTTGAGCTTGAGCTGCACGGAACAACCCTGGGGACGCACGATAGGGGCAGCTGGACAACGTGAGGTGCGGCAAGGATGACGTGCACGCGTGGCAGCTCGCACGGGCGGTGGCGCAGCAAGGCGGTGAACGGCGACGGTGGTGATGTGCGAGCGGCTTGCTGGCTACTTCCGGCGATCCTCCTTGGCGTTTGGGGATTTAGAATAGCAAGGATGGAGGAGGAAGGAGGCTTGGACGGCAATGAGGGAGAGAGAAAGGGAAGGGATAAGGGTGAGGGGGAAAAAGGGCTCCACCAAGCCTTCATTTTCTACACCTTTGTCTCCCTTGGCCATTTTTGGCCATGCATGGATCATTGGCTGCCATTGAGCCACCAAAGCACACCTTACGACATTAAAACGGTCCAATTTTGGCTAGGGGAAGGGGGCACACGAATTTATAAGTTTTCCTCTCCAACTGGACTTAGTTTCTTGCTCATGTCGTCATGAATTGGCCTCAATAAATTCATCTAACCCTCCATTGATCATCTTGGCATTTTTCCTCACCTATGGATCCATCTTGCTTCCCAAATTTGCTATCAAAACGATCCTCGGCTTTTTATGCACAAAAACGGCCATGCCACGACTTTTTTCCCAAAAAGTCTCGGGTTTCAGAAAAATCTTCTGAGACTAAATTGATACTCATATAATTTATTGTGATATGACATAATCTTCAATTTCTGAAATCGAGCTCAAATTCACAACTAATTTCAATTTGGCGCATTTTTAGCGTGACCTAGACTACTAGGTAGTTTTCAGAAATTTTTAGTGCAAATGACCCGTGGTCGATTTTCTTCGAGCCACAATGAACCCACTCGACTCATTGGCGACTCTCGGTTGTCGTGAAAATCTAGAGAATCTAAGTACGAACACAGGGTACCAAATCAATAAGAAAATCAGTCTAGTGCTGGCCGACGAGAATTTTCCAATTTAGTGGTGTCACCCACGATTGGCCACACATCTCAGTCGAACTAACCTATCTCTGATCTCATATCTTCAAATAAGGTTTGTATTTAAAGAGTTTATCCACTAGTTGTTATAGTAATTACGAGAGATATAGATGCACTAATTCAATTACAATAATAACTACAATAACATTTACATGAGATGAGAATGGACTAATTCATTAATATATTTTGAATTGGTCCATTACAATAATAACTAAATGAGATCAGCATTGACTAATTTTAAATTTGAACGAGCCATGAGTTGTTATCCTTAACACGAATCTAGAGGCCCAACGCCACTATGGATGCCCTGGACTCTATTTGTTTTGAGAAGCTCGATGCCATCGTGAAGTTTAGATAGAAGAGAGAGAGTCGATTAGATAGAGAAAGTGGAGGAGATTGACATTAACTAGCGGCGAAGACTGAAGGGGTAGGGAGTCGCTGTTGGGCCCAATAATGGTGGTGGGGCGACCGACAAGTTCGAAAATGGGCGTAGTGATGGAGTGGCCGCGAGCTAGGTCGAGGAGGGAGGAGGGTGGGGTGGAGAGATAAGAAAGAGAAGGAGTTGGTTGAGGGGACTTAAATTCCCTTAAATTTATGACTTTATCCCAGCCTCATTCGTGCACTTTGCGCCAAAATTTAGAATGGCTTTCCAATCGTCTAAAGTTTGGATTGCCTCGATGGATTTGAGTCGGTATGTCCACTTGATCTATTAACCATGCAAATAGCTTGTCATCTATAAATAAACCTTTTGAAGGACACTCTCCTCTCCACCTCATTTCCATATCAAGTACACTAGCTAATCGACTCAAAAATCTTGTCAACACATGCGAATCTTGTGCGACGGAAAGAATGAAATGGGTCTTTTTTGCGTTTGCGACTTTGGAAGTGCATTTTATCTGGTCAATGGCTAGAGCTCAGGTTTGGGAGTCGGTTTCCGCACGAGGAAGATGTTAGCATCCCTTAAAACGGCCACCTATAATTCGGTACATTTGGGAGTCAGGTTTGAATGTACTATTGCAATTATTCTTTCTCGAAAGTACATAAGAAAACCAAACTTACAAGATAACGATGGAATGCATTAATTATAATTATTTTTTTCCTAAAGTACAAAAGAAAACCAAACTTACAAAAGAAAACGATGGGAATGTTAGTAAGAGAACATTAATTAATACCTTCTAGCGACTTTTGCAAATGGACCCACGTGACTAACTTCTGATTCATTGTATTAGATTCAAAAAAGAAAAAATAATAAGAAGAAGAAGGCACCGTACGTCCGTACAAGATTCCGACGTCCAAACATGTTGTAATTAAAAAAAAGGTACGTCCATGATGGGGTGCAAGACATTATTGAAAGGGTATGAAGTGAGAGGTATAAAAACCTCTTAGAAAACAACCGTTGGTGGTTGTTGGCAGAAAATACATTTAGAGAGAACGTACGCTCCTTTCTCTCCCCTTTCCATCAAGGCGTTCCATTTTCATCTTTATGAAAAAGTTTGCATTTTGCGTGGAAATTGGGTGCTTTCCTCGTGATTGCATCCAGATCAACGTGGAGTAATTTCGCTCGTGATTCGTCCTCAATTCAACGTTCGTTCCGGGGTTAATTGCTGTTTGCACATCGGAATCGGGTAAGTCATTTTCCGCCGACTTGAATTCCAACAAAACAGATGACAAAAGGGAACTTGCACATGCGAGAGTGCTCATCCTCGCCTATGATGGCAACTATTTGTAGGCAAAAGGTGACAATCCACTGGACATAAAAGCGAGGTCCTTTACCTTATGGTGTACACGATTTAAATCCAATACTCAAATCGTCGGTGTTAAGAATTACTATGAAGAGCTTAAGCTTATTTTCCAAGTAAATTATTCAGCAATTACCTCGCATGAATAGCTTCCCATCACTTCTTTTCCGTATTTACTTTTCCCCGTCTTTTGTCTTTGCTTTTATAAAGCCCTCGCTCTCCTCTTCATCCTGTCAACTGCCCCCCTTTCTCTTTACTCGCACGTTAAGTTTTGGGGCACTCGTCCTCTCCTTTATCCGTTTTTTTAACTTACTTATCATAATGACGAGGACGACGACGACGACTTCAATATGAAGGCAACGATTATGCATACCCAAGCGTGATATAAAACAAATTATCTTCGATGATGATAAAGAAGAAAATACTGTACAAATAAACCATTATTACATTACAAAAATGTCGGATAAGGTGGGCTGTCCATGGATCTAAATTGCATTCTGTTCATTGGTTATATTTTGCCAAGCGATGGAAACAAGAACTAGTATATGGCTATCTTGCACAAATGGTTATCATTGATGCAGTTCCTACCTTGGCTTTAGCAATATGAAAACGGATATATGCATTTGAACATTGAAGGGTACAAGCGATTTTCTTTATATTAAAAGATATCGAATATTACTTTTCTACATTATGACGGAAACCCATCGCCCCTTTCAACCTCCTACTTTGGCCACAACATTCCTGCAATTTCCATGATTGGTATCTATATAAGTATAGTAATAGAGTCTCTTTTTTAAGTGTTGCTTTCGAATATGCCATTTTGGATTGTATCCTCCTACAATGGCTCTCTTCATTGCAAGAAAAGATTTTGATTCTTTCTTCACGAAAGTGGCCGTCGCCTAAATGTTACCTTAGCAAAAAATTAATGATCTACTTAATCGTTAAGTTGACAATTGACTTTACTTTTTCTTCTCCTATCATATTCGTAATTTAAATTGTCTGTTGTAACCTCACATTTTAGTTTCTTTTTCATAAATCATTAAGTTTGCACAGGGTTGACTAACAGTTGACTAAAGGTTGACCGATGAGATAAAGGGGTCCAAATTACATTTGATCATAAATGGGTTCTACATATCAAAACAAATCTCATGGGGAAAATTCAAAATAAGAGCCTAAAGTATCTTCATTTTCTAAAAAAAAGGCATACAATTAAAATGACAATTTCAAATAAGAGCCTAAAGTGATCATGATAATTTCAAATAAGGACCTAATCTCGTTAGCTGCCTAAATATACCGATCGGTTAAGGGCATTTTGGTCCAATGCAATTTTAATTTTAATTATTTTTTAATTATAATTTAACTATCTCAATAAAAAGTTATATCTATTATAAAAATGAAAGGAAGGAAATCAAGAGGCGAGGCCTCGCCGACGCTACCCACCATCACAGGTGCTACCCCACCATCGTAGGCCCTCACCTGTGGTCCACTAGCTAGGGCTCAGTGACACTCATTGACCCTTGGTCGGCCATCCCCCACCATTGCTGCCTTCCATTCCCCTTCCCACTTTTTTAATTATTTTTTTCATCAAATACATAAAAAGGCAAAAAAGTGAAAAAAAAAATAAAAAAATAAAGAACAAAAATGCCCTTATTAGCTGATAAGTTAAGCATTGATATGGTAACTTCGGACATTTATTTAAAACAATATCTACTTAGACTTTTATTTTAAAAAATAAGGGAGTTTTACATCTTTATTTGAGACAAGATCCACTTTAGGCCATTATTTTAAAAAAAAATGAAAACACTTAAGGTCCTTATTTGGAATTTTCCCTTCTGATACTCATATCCTCAAATCGATAAACGAATTCTAACCATATGTGTTTTGTTGCCGTAATGATGACATGAATATATCCAAAAATCCTAATCTCTCTAGAGAGCTCCACTTTACCTGCTACCCCATATCCTTACGACAAAATTATAGATGGATTGTGGATGAAATAAATAAATACATGACAGATACTCATAATATGGATTTGAGCAGGAGTAAAGAAAAATTAAAAAAGAAAAGTACACAAAATTTTGAACTTTTACTCCTCTTTATCTTTTAAAATTTTTAAAAAGTTTTTTCATTTTCAATCAAAACTTCCATTGGCCCCATTTTCCTACATTTCCTAAACATAGCACAGGGGTTTAATTGGAAAAGAAAAAGCAGTGGAGTGAGAAAATAGGAAAGAATCCAACAGCTTGGTTATTATTTAGCAATTAGTACAAAAATTAGGCCAAACTTAGCAAAGAAGCTAAACCCCCGCCTTTTCGGTTCTTTGCCTTGAAAATTGACCTCTGTCCGTCGTCGTCGACTCTCTTTCACGTACTCTCTCTCTTTCTCTCTCTTTTTCTCAGTGGCGCTTCACAGTGCTTTTCTGTACCACTTCCGACGAAGAAAATGGACGGGTCACCGCCGATACGCCCTCGCCCTCCCAGCCGCGGAGGCGGAAGAGGCGGCGGTCGCGGCGGCGGATCCCCGCCTCCTGTGCAGCAGCACCACAATCCTTACTATCCTCCCGCTAGAGCATGGCCTCCTCCGACCCTTCCACGAGACCACACGATCATCGTCGTCAACCTCACCAGCATGCGCAACATTCTGTTCCGAGCAACGCAGAGCGGCTGGAGAGGATCGACCGGGCCGTCGCGAAGGCTCGGCGCGATCTCCTCGCCGCAGGAGAGAGCGTCTCGTCGTGGAAAGTCTCGCAGGCCGTGGTCTTGGCTCTGCAGGTCGAGTCGTGGGACTCCTTGGGGTTCAGCATGCAGCAAGTGCCCTCTCTTAGGAGCTTAATGGCTGTTGAAGGAAAGGTGAAGGTTTTCTCATCGTTGTCATAAGTTTCGTCTCTTCTCTGTTTTTAGACTGCTTGAAACTGTGTGGAATGAATAATGGTTTAGGGAAGAGGCTCTCTCTCTCTCTCTTTCTCTCATGTTTTACTTAGCTCTCAAGTAAGGGGCTAGAGAATTTTGCCTTTTAAGGTTCAGTTGCATTTACTTGGATGATCTGTGAGTGCCTTCTCTCTCTGCAATCTGGGTTGGCGGTTCTTTCTCCCCTGGATTTTCCTTTTCGGGAGCGGAAACATAGGAAATGAGGATGCTTAGTAGGAATTAGGACGTTGACTATAAGGACTTTTAGTCAACTGGGAATTTGACAGACTTCTTCGTCAAGGTCTTTCTTTAAGGTCGGGGTACTATAGTGGTTATGTGAGGCCATGAACTCGTTGGTTATCTTGCCTTTTGCTTTTTGCTTTTCTTTTTTCCTTTTACCTATTTGTTTATGTTCTTATGGGATTCCATCATCAAATTTACGGAACATAATCTTAATGGAGTCCATCCACTGTTTATAATTAGTTGCTTACATTTGCGGGTCAATTTAGTGGACTCTCTGCAAAAACAAACATGAGATGAATTCAAGTGGATTTCCCATAATCTTCTATGTAACTGAGTGAGATACCCATTGAATTAAGGATTGAAATTTGTTTGTCTTCCCGGCAATACCATTCTTCCTCAAGCAATTGCATTACCCTTATACCTCAAGCAAGTATTTTCCAAGTAAGATATTCAAATAGTATACAAGGACCTCGATTCATCATCATTCTCTTTCCTTTTCTTTTTTCATGATTTCTTAACATTTCACTGCAACCTACTTGTGGTTTGTCAGAAAAGAGTGTGGGATTTATAAAATAATCATGGAGAACTCATAGATAAGTGATTATCCCAATGCTAGAAAAGTTGAAGAAGTTAACACCCAAATAAGGTTTCTATTTGTTTCTATCTATTACAAGTTACAATTGAAGTTTACTCTAGGTTTGGAAAGGTCTTTAGTCAATTGGATTTGTTCCATGAGCTAATGACTATTGCTGTTCGTACTGGTGTACAGCTGTATAACAGAATATAAGGGCTGTGCAATGTAAGTAATTGGAATGTCTACATTGTATTGTAACTCAGGCTCATAGCAAATGAGAGAATGGGGAAAAGGAAACTGCTCAATTTTGCGGGGATTAGGAAAAGCAGCTGAGTAATAAGTTTGATCATTCGGGTACTGAGAAAGATTAGGGAGAGTTGGAGCTTTTTCTTGTTGTGTAGATATTAACTGTATAAGTTTTCCCATGGCTCAATTGGTGCTGGATCCTGCATATTAGATGTTTAAGTTCTTACAAACTGTGCAAAATGCTTATTTTTAGAGTAAGACAGCCTGTTTTAGACTATCTGTAATATCTTTTCCGTTTTCATTTCTTTCCCTTTTTGGTTAGAATCTGAAGTTGTTAGAGTGTTCTTTTTCCTAAATTACATGGTAATGGCAGGAAAGAGAGTCGTCGCCACAACATGTCTAAGGTTTGGAGATAGATTTATATTGACTTTCTTCTTTTTGACTCACCCTTTGTTTAATGTTCCGCAGATAAATGCACTTATCCATTGCTTTGTGGAAACCCGGAAAATCACCTCATTGTATGATATGCAAATGGCAATCTGCAAAAATGAGGGCATTGAACGATTTGAAGAGCTTGAATTGGGCCCCTTTTTGCAATATCCCCTTGTTATGCATTACTTTTCCCTGAACAGCGATATGACTGAAGTGCTCGAGATAACTAGTGAGGAGATTGTGTGTCTTCTTGCTGAATTCTTTATTAAACGCAAGAGTGGGAAACGCAAGAGTAGAAAACCCATTGAGATTGAGGACCTTCTCAGCTTTATAGCCAAAGAGAAATCAGTCTCAGGAACGGAAAAGCTTGGAGTACGAATTCGGAACCTGGGGTGCGTATTTTTTGTTTTTATTTTGTTTAACTGATAACAAAGTTATGTAGGATAGAGATCATAATTAGAAAAGCTGATTTGGTATGCAGAGTCCGTTGCTTGTCTTTGCCATTCCTCTCATTTGAATCTTTTATTATTGCTTTGTCAAAAACTATATAAGATTAGAGAAGTAAGTATTTTCCAACTTCTTGAGAATAGTTTTCTGTAGCAAAAGAATTTGACTCCTATACGCTATTGCAAATGTTTTTCCCTATATCCTTCATCACGATAATTCTTTTCTTTAGTTTATTTGGACTTTTGGACACAAATATTAGTGATTGCATTATTCAAATTATTGAAGGACTAGAGAATCTAACTAGAGGTAGTTTTAATGGCTTTGAATACTTTCCACAACTTGATTTCACTGATGTTTTCCAGATTCTAATTGACTTGCTTAACAAAGTTGACACTAGATTTTAAGCATTGAATTCTTCAGAGTAACTCAAATAGTAGTATAATTTAATTATTTCATTTGCACTGCTTGATAGCTTTCATAAGTAGTACATGCAAAGAAGCCTTTTTCGATGTGAAACTTTCCCTATTTGGGTTCACTACTTAAATGTTGTCTCTATCATGCAGCAGTTTTGATGTTGTGTGCTAAATTCTCATAGGATGAACAGTTAAAACTTGCTAAATTACATATTCTTTACATGGTGTAGCTTCATATTGTTGAACTTGTTTAGTTGAGGATTTTCTATTTGGCAAACAAAACAGCCCTTTATCTTTAGGATTAGTGAATAATGAGAAAATGGGATGAACAAGAAATGGATTTCAAAAGAAACCCACGGTCAAGTTGCAGTTTTGAGAATATACAAACAACTCGCTTATTTGAGGCACTGAAGTAATTGTAGAAAACTAATCTTTTTTGTTCATCAGACATGTGGATGAGTAGTCTGCCTTTTGCAGTTCAAGTCAATTAATGCATCCTGGTGAATGGTCTGTGCATGTTTAAGTGTATCTCCTGTTTGTTAAAACTATACACAACTCATGCATTATGAGCTTGGTGGGGCATGCTAGGCTTGAACAAGATGGTTATGGGTTAGAGAAGTTAGAGAACAATTCTCAATGCTGGAACGAGATGGTTAGGTTGGGGCGAGGGGGGGGATGCAAACGTGCTGGTAGAGTATGGAGTGAGTGAGGACTGTAAAGCGAGACTTTAAGGTATAAGGAACTTGTCCACTTCCATCATCGGACTAATTATCATATCAACATATGCCTCTGAATGGATATAGGTCTATTCTGAGCTTTGAATTTCTAATATGACCACCTTAGCTTCTCAGGTTATTCTAATTGAGAGTGGTTAGTCATTCTTGTACCCTCTCAATGTCTCAAAGCCATTTGGCATGTTCTTTTTATCTTTCCCATTGTCCAAACATTCCTACCTAGAGATGGCACATTAGATCATGCTCCTTGAAAATTGCCAGATCAGATGGTAAGTCAAAATGAGGGATCAACCAGAAATGGCTCATTAAACTATGATGATAATAAATCATACTGAGAGTTCAATTATGAATAGCTAAATTTTCTTGATGGTGACATTTGTGTGCTTCCTATGCATCCAGGTGTACTTCTGTAGACATTATTATCTGTTGTGTCAACTAAATTAAACTTGTTGTTCATGAATGAAGGTTTCATTTTTGTTTTTCCCTTCATATATGTAGGCTTCATATATCCTTTATCTTAGATGCAAAGAGATCAGAAGAGACAAGCTTGAGGACATCTGTGAAGAAGCTGAAACAACAAGCTAATGAGCAGCGACCAGATGATATTTGTATGCCATGGGAGGAAGATTTTATTGGCAAGGACTTAAATTTGGTTTCTTCAAGTTCAGAAGATGAAGATGGTGACAACTTCTTTAATGATGATAAGAAGCATGATGATGATTGTAACAGGGATGAAAAAGCAGGCCAAAACATGCTCAGCAAGGCATCTGAAAGTTCCAAGATTATTGAGACAAAATATCTTACTTATGTAGAATGGCTTGAAAGAGACATGGAAGAGAGGGACAAAATTTTGATGAATAGAGCCAATTACACAAAAAAGGGTAAAAAAAAGAATGGTGCTAAACTGGTTCTGGAGATTAGTGCTATGAGAAGTTTCATGGAAACATGGAAGGAAGCATGTCAAGCATGTTCTCTCTCCAAGGTAAGTTCATGGTTTTCATTTCTTGAAATGATCGATGCCATTAAACTTTCATCTAATATCTGTCCCTAGTTTTTCAGGTTTTGACTATTTTGCATCTCCTTAAATGAGCAATGGTAATATTCATTCCCTAGGAGGTGCTCCACCATCTAGCTATTAGATTCATGTGCTATGTACAAGTGCTTCCACTTTGAATTTTTTGGTTGAATTGTGACAATCACACTACTCTTTACATTGAAAATCCCTTGACTTGTGTGATTATTCTCTATCATGCTCAATTCAACAATACCAGTGGGGTGCGTTTGTTTCACAAAAAACTTGTTGAAGGACAAGAAAGTTTACTGTGAAAATCATTTCCAAAGAAAATGGCTGGTTTTCAGTTGTCTGGTGGTGTACTACTATATGAGAATAAAAAAAGCTTTTTGATGTTTAGATCTCACCTTTAAAAATTTATTCTTTTCATTATAATTATAAGTTGTTCCTAATAATAAATACTATGATGATATCTAACTCCTTGTCTAAAATGATGCTATTATATGAAGCATAAATTTTAATTTTTTTTATTACCAAATAAAATAGCCTAATAAAGGGATGCCAAAAAATAGAAAATGCAAATAATAAACAAAAGTCAATGCTCATAAAACTTCACTCAAGATGAAATGATTTGTGAGTTTGCTATGAAGAGAAGCAAAGGTACAAAAGGTACTGAAGAGGAGTGAAGACTGGCAGAGAGGGAAAGTACATAGATTAAAACTCTGTGTGAGTGTGCGTGTGGAAAAAGAGCTTAATTTCTTCTTTTTAAGATGAAAAATCATTTTCCTCCCTTTTAAGTGTGCTTTTCCTTGACAGTAAATTTTTTTCCGTTGATTATCTGATTAGCGAACCAAATATATGAAAATTTGGAAAATCATTTTTGAAGAAACAAATCCACCCTGTATATTTGTTAGGTTGCTTTAAAGCTAAGTTGTAATATAGTTGTTGTTATGGCTATAACAGAATACTACTGTAATAGCTATCACGTTGTTTGGTTTTGGTAATGAAATAGTTACTGTATTGTTTAGTTTGACACAATAGTAGTGAAAATAGAGGTAAAAGAACTAAAAGCCTTTACTTTATAATATCAACTAGTTATTAATTTTGCTCTTTATATTATGCATTCGTAATTATGTATTTCAACTAATTATACTAGTAATCAGTTCATGTATTTCATTTTATATCTTAATTATTATAACAATATAATAGCAGTAATATTGTTTCGTTACTTTATATAAAATAAGTAGTTTATACATGATAAATTAGAATTATATTAAATAATTATTAATTACAATGATAATTATTAATTACAATATAAATTTTAAGTATTATATTATGTGTGATTTCAGAGTAAATTGTGAAATTTTGCATAATCATACATAAACTTTAGTAACTATATTCCAATAATATCATGTATACAATTTTGTATGTAAAATAACATTGTGTGCTGCAAGCAATGTTGTCAAATCAGGATTTGGATCATGAATTGTGAGATTCAGTAAAAACCTTTAGGATAAATTAAAAAAGAAGGATATCTTACTAAAGTCTACCATTAGTTGCAAAAATGTGGGAAAAAATTGTAATAAGACATATAAACGTATAATAGGAGGCTTTGAAGGATATCTTACTATGCCATGTGATTTGGAAGAAGAGAAATAACATACTCTTTAGGGAAGAAACTCTGGTGGTCCCGGCCTTGAAGAACCACCTCATCAAAGTAGTTAAGGATAAGGCCTTGACTTTTACCAACATTGCCGACACGGCTAGGAATAGGAGGCTTCAACGCAATTGGGGCATTGACCTTTCTGTTTTTGCTCCTTTGGTGGCGAATCATACCCCCTAATGGTCCTTGGGTGGTCCCGATTCTGGTTCCGGCTGCTTCTCAGCGTAGGAGCCAGCGTCGGCCTTCGTCCGTGCGTCTGCTGCTGCTGGTCCCTTAGGTGATCGTTGCGGATCAGGCTTTCCTTGGAGTGACGTTTGGAGGGGAGCCTGTTTGGTTGCTGTCTGGTTCTGTCTCTTCTTCTTTGCTGCCTTTTTTAGCTGGTCCTTGGTTGTTTCTTAGGTTCGGTGCCGTTCTTTGGCTGCTTTGTTTCTTGGTTGTTCTGCTGCCTTTTTTTGGCCGTTCTGCTGCCGTAGTTTTGGCAGCTGTTTTGGTTTTGTCGGCACCCTTCCACTTGTTCTTGACAAGCCTGTCATTATGAGTGTACGTTTTTTTGGTGCCGTTCCTTTTGTACAGGTTGTGTTTAAAGCTCAATATATTCTTACTTTACCCAAAAAAAAAAAAACCTATAATATTGAAAAATACCACGCCATTGTATTATATAAATCCAAATGACGATGTAAGAAATTCAAAGGATGACTTTTATAAAATTTCGATATATAAACATTCAAAATATTAAATGTGTATAAAGCATTGATATGCATATTGTGAATTGAAATTGTAAATTTGTGAATAATGGATCAAGTTTGAATCAAATTGTAAGATTTGGAGTAGTACCTTAAATAAGTATTTTGTGTCATGCACATTTATGAATTTCATTAAAAGATGTTATAAGATATAAAATTCTGTGTTAGTATTATGATCTAGGAAAAAGAAATCTTAATTTCGAGTGCATGTGATGATCCCTATGCATAAGAAGATATAATTTCTAATTGTTTTATTAACATAAAGATTACATTCAAATATAAATCACAAATGTTTATATGTCATTTCATTTAACATTGCATAATAAAGTGCAAAAATTATTGTTATTTATTCTGTAACCATAAAGATTCAACATATATGGTGAAATATGACAAAGTTACATAGTTTTGATAGGTAAACGTATATATGTATATGTGTGTGTGTGTGTGTGTGTGTGTGTGTGTGTGTTGAATTGTGGATTTGTTAGTGAATTGATAGATTCACCTACAATTTGAATGATTAGCAATTTATCTAATGGAAACATATCGCTAGGGCCTTCAATCGAATCGAATCATATGAATAAATCGAGTTACCGCACGATTCTGGTAACTTTGTTTTAAAGCATAACGCCAAGACTTTTGTGGCCCAACAATCACAAATATAAAGTCTGGCCAGGTCGTGTTGAAGTGTATCGTAATCTAATGCATCTATGATTTATAATTATGAATCTAATCGTTTTGTTTGTGAATTGAATGGAATTATACAATTTGAGTTGTGAATGGTACAATTTTAACAACATTAATTAAGATAATATTTATATTTTATGGCAATTATTTATTTCCTTATTTATTAATCATTAGTGTAGTGTATAAATATTTTATTATATATTAGATCACTTTATATTAAAAAATCAGCATTAGGATTAGTCTAATCATATATAACTATTACTAATGATATAATAGTAGAGTAGTTGTGTAAGTGAGTTTTAATAATTCAATACGAGTAAAGTGACAGAAAAAGAGCGGGGCATTTACGGAATAACTGTTATGGAGTTGGTTGTAATAGCTTTGGTGGTAATATGGCAGCTGCAGTCACTATTACTGCAAGCAAACAGTATAATATGTACTAGACTTTTTCAGAATAGCCAATACTGTGCCTGATAGCTTTCTATCTGATTTAAACATTTTAATGCAATTTGGCTGCCTTGGCGTTCATACTATGGGATACTCGGCACTTCAACTCAATAAATGTTCTTTCAGAATTTTGAATTAGAGGCTTATTTTATGCACTTCCTTGGCCTGTCACCACCTGGATCTAGTCATCGGTTGATTTAATGTTTTATACTATTGCATAGATCTAATGTTGGCAATAAAAAATAGGAAGAGGTTGATCCGCAGTCCCTCCTACATACATAACTTCAAGCTTTCACCATCTTGACTGACCACATAAAAAATGCATGAACTACAGATGAAGTTTAAAATTTTGATAATGTCAAAAAGGGTCTTATGGCAATAGATTGGGTGGTTAATTAAAATTCAGCATGCACAGCTTCTGAAACAAGTTCTACATCTTTTTAGGTCACGGAGAAAATGCTAGACATGTATGTACCCAACAAGAAAACCGACGCAGGATGGGCATGGGCATGATGCTTCAAGAATATCCCTTGGTTGGGTTGTTGAATGTCGCTGTGAGTTGATCATGATTTTCTTTATTTTTCCTTTAGACTGTATATATTTTGCCTTTGAAGGTTCAATTTTCAAGTTGACAGTTAAAGCAGATCTCACTTTCTCATGAAATTTAATACCTATTTCCCTTTAACACCTTGATTTCTATGTTCTACCTGTTTCTGGTTCTTAGTTTGTTTTTCTCTGCAAAGTTCTGTTTGTAGAGGAGCCAGCGAAAGAGGGACATGAAGCTATGAGAGGAAAGTAGGATGAGGATAAAATCAGAGAGCTGTTTCTTATCTGAACATCTACATGTTTAGCGGCTTCCTCCATTTTGAAGCAGGAAACATACTCTAACTTATCCTAAAATTTGAATCATCTTATTCATAGGAAATTAAACTAGTCATAGTAAGTTAATCTACCTAAAGTACCCTTCCAACTAAGCAAACTTGTCACGTTTTCTGGCACTAAGGTATAGCAAGTTGTTCTTATTCTGGAGGACCTTGTTTAATCTGTGTTTCTTGTTGCAGATAGAGAAACATTTAGACTTAAAAACTTAAGTTACTATCCATGAAAAGCTTCTTCATTTGTGTAAGATAGTGAAATTTTTTGATAAATTCCGGTACATTCAAGAATTCAGGAATTATCAGACTAATGTATGTCAGTTACAAGTGCAATAGGAACACATAAAAGAGGAAATAAGAAGCAGAAGAAAAGAGAACCAAGATATAGCTCCATCTATCTTTATTAATGATAGCTTTTGGCTTAGAGAACTGCAGTTCTTGTTCTTCAAAGATCTAATCTTTTTTTGGGACTAAATATTCCACCTTATGCATAAAGGAGGAGACCTCAACATCTCTCTTCCTTTTTATTTCCTCAGCTCCACTTCCAGTGCTTGTGGAGCCTTTTGATAAATTGTGGTATAATCCAAGAAATTGTGGACAATGATAGTAAGTTGGATTGATTCTCTGTTGCTTCTGGACAATGAAGCAGAATATTTACAGCTTTACCTGAAAAAGCAGCATCGGCATGCTTTAGCAGTTTCGGGTAGTCTCACATAGCTGTTAATATATGGTGGAAGCATGGTTTCCAGACTCCCTAGAAACAAAAACAAGGACTTATGGAGGGAGCTTTGATCCCCAATGTAGCTTCGTGGGAAAGAAATGTTACTCTTATTTGTCAAATCCCAATGGTATTGTTAAACAATAAATGTTCTGTTGCTTACCACAGTTCTCTGTCTGTCCCCGCTCCTCTGGTCTTGGATAATGACAGATTCTAAGAAAACGAAATGAATCTGTAATACCAGTCCAATCCCCATATAGAAAATCTACTACCTAAATCAACTAGGATGACAGTAGATCTTATCTTCTGCAATAGCTAATAATTGGGGATAATTTCACAGAGAGCATTATTGTGAAACCAAAAATTAGCCCAGATTTTCACTCTCTGACAATTAATATCAAACCTGAATCCAGATGAAGTTGGAAAATTGTTGCAATACCTTTTATAAGTTTTTATGGTCATGTTCCATGTGAGTTAGGCAATACAGGGATGTGTCGTAGTGATCCCAGACCCTGCTTCCATGATCTATCCTAAAAGATTTTGAGTGAAAATTCTTAATTTTTTCCACCAGGCAATAAATTTCGAAAAAAATTTTCAAACATGCATTTCTTTTATGCCTTTCCTGCCCTCTCCACCTTCCTTTCTGAAGAGGAGGTTTTCAAATAGCACTTACTGGACTTGTTGAAAGTTATGAGCATCTAATAGTTCCTCCTCCTTTTAACAAGAAAATCTGTTGGTGGCTTCACCTCCTCTTTTGTATAGACATTGCAACACATAAATGAACATCCAATTGGGAGCATTATCAATAAAGATATTGTAGTTGGTGTTCCAACAATGCCTGGCCAGGAAAAAAATCAAAACCAACTTGTTAGGATTGTCACCATCCATGCAACTTTAATCTGCCTCTAGTTGTCCATTCCATTACTTAATTAAATTATTTAGGAAAATTCCAAATAGGGGCTCGAAGTGGACATTGTTTCAAATAAGAGCTTGAATTACCCTCATTTTCTCAAATAAGGGCTTGAAGTGGATTTTGTTTCAAATAAAGGCTTGAAGTGATCATAGCAGTCTCAAAGAATGCCTGACCTCCCAAGGGCATTTTTGTCCTTCAATTTTTTTTTTATTTTCTTTCAGTTTTCCTTTTTCTGTTTTTTTCTTAAAGACAAACTCATAAAAGGGAAAAAAAAGACTAAAACTTAAAAAAAGAATAAGTAGAAAACACAAATAAAAAATTTAAAAAAAAAAAAAACCACGTGGGAGGCTACCCTCCCTCTCAGGTTTTTTTTTTTTTTTTTTTTAATTTTAGACTTTTTTAGGTTTTTTTTTTAAAGAAATAAATGAAAAAGGAAAAAAAAAAGGAAGAAACAAATGAAATAAAGTAAAAAAAAAAAAAAAAAAAAAAATTAAAGGATGAAAATGCCCTAGGGAGGTTAAGCCCTTCTTTGAGATTGACATTGTTATTTCAAACCCTTATTTGAAACAAGACCCACTGCAAGCTCTTATTTGAGAAAATGAGCGCATTTTAGGCCTTTATTTGAAATTTTCCCAAAATTATTTATGAATTTGAAAATTTTGGTTATGCCTTGATGTTGAATTTATCAGAAAACAGGTTTGGTTTGGCTTATAGCTCAACTTTTGGCTTTTTTCCCCACTCAAAATTGAATTAGCAAATATTTTAAAGCAAACTCTTTATTTTGAAAAGCGTCTTTACTGTAACAATTACAAAAAAAAAAAATTGCAAATTTACAAGTCAACATATGGATATTTTGAATTGTTTCATCTTTTTGTTATTAGATCAAAGTCAAGTGCATGTCACAAGATTTGAAAAAAGCAAAAAATGAGAAGTACAAGTCATTTCAAATATGCCCAATATATAGTCTTGTGCTGAAGCAAGAGAGTATATTTCAGATTGTCTGAACTGCCAAATTGAGAACAAATGGCATGAGTACTCCTTTGGTGGTTTTATTACGTTGCACTAACTAAAAGTTGTCTGGAAGGGCTGTTCTTTTTATCAAACTTCTTGTCTAAAACGCTGAGTCTTTTTGTATTAGTTTGGAATCATTAGTCCATGTAAGCCAGTTTTCATGGCTTTTCTTTTGATTATATTGCCAATAGGTTACTTCTTTTCTTGATTGCAGGTAACTTGTATCAAATGTGGAATGTTGGAAGATGTATATGATGCTATTGGTAAACAAATGGGAGATGGGATCACTGTGCCGACCCCCCTGCCTGGAAGCAAAGATACACATTCAACTTTAGAGAGTGCAACCGACAATGCTCGGCACAGTGCAGAGCCTGCAAAAAGTATAATCTCAAAGCATAAATCTCTCCAGTATTGTTCTTATATACATATTCATCATCTATACAGTCAAACAGTCATCTGAAAGCATGTGTTTTTTACTGTTCCCTCTTTTCTTTGTTCTTGCATCAATCTAACTTCTGTTTTTACTATAACCTACACACTAGTACATTGGATCTTACTCATTTAAGGGCAGTCTATGGAATAGAGACAAGCAAGCATAATTGGCTTTGGACAAGAATACGATGCATTTCCAATTCCACATATAACGCTATCCAAATTGCAACTCTTTATCATTGATCTTGTATAAAATACAAGGTTAAGTGATGGTATAGAAGTTACAACTATGTAAAACAGAAGAAATGAGTGGCATGTAAAAATGAAATAGTAGGTCGCTTGATATACTTCTAGTTATTAATGTTTGTAAAATTGAAATAGTGGTTGCTTGAAATAATTTTAGTTGAATCAAGATTGTGGCTTCATTGGTAAAATCTTACTTGGTCACTTTATCTGATAGCCGATGATACATGTAATTGATTTAGTTTATTTGTGTAAGCTTTGACTTGACTAGAATGGCATCCTTTAATCTCGTCTCGTAGAGTATATTTGATATACATAATGAGCCCATTTAATCTCAGCTCTTAGGACAAAACAACATCTTAACATGGTGACAAAGCACAGGCCAAAGTTTCAAATCCCAGTGATCCCTCCTATTGTAATTTTTCTTGCTTTCCTATTTCTTCTATCATTGAATTCCTTTCATTGATTCTTTGCTTGACATCGTTACATGTACATGCTGCGTTTTATGTGAAATGCAACAGGAAGGGTTAACGATATGCCTGAATTAAGATATAGACGAGTTTTGCTGATTGCTTAAGCTTTGAACAAAACAATCTTTTAACATGATTTTGGAAATTTGACAATTTTGTAACATTATATCTATGGACAGGCTTGCTTTGAAGTACTTGTTTGATTAAAGGAGTGGTTCAGATATGATTTAGACAATAAGATAATTTATGTGAGACCAAATTTTTTTAAATAAATTACGTAGAAAATCATGACATCCCTTCTTGTGCATAGGAAATTCATTTCGGGCAAATATTTCTAATTGGTGGCAGTGTGATCAATATGGAAAAAATGTTAGAGTTAGAGTATGTGCATGATTATGGAAGAAAATTGGACAGACTACGTGCATGAGTTGACTGGAAGTTGTGGAGTCAGCTATAAACTAGAACAAAGTTGTGGGAGGGAATCTCAGAGATTGATCTGGATATATGACATTTGGGTGAAATTTTCTTCACTTGTACATCTTTACTTGGGCTATCTTGCCCTGGAATCTATGGATTTTATCATGGACTATCTACTATTCATTAAGGTACTCATTTTTCGATTTTGGATTGAGATATATTCATGTGCATTTGGTCCACTGAGTTTCTCAAGGACAATGGACCGAATGATCTTTTAGAAATGTGCTCGATTGAGACTCTACCCAGGCAGCTTGTATGCTGCTGCATTTTGTTCATTGCTCACCTTTATTCTCCATTTTTTTTTCTGAGATGTCAGACACTTGTGCAGTTGATGCTGAGTTGTTTTTTCATAGACAAGTCTCGTGATATCATCAACTTATATATCAATTAATAGGTGTCACTGTTGAAGACATTACCAGAGAAATTGGTGCTTATTATCAGCTTGATCATGAGAAAACAAGCAACAACAAATCAGTTCTGGAGATGAGAGTTAATTTGTTGAGAAAGCTTGTTGACTGTGACTCTTGGCTGGCAAATCAATTTTTTGTTAATGAATTTGAGTCACTTGGTCATGGAGAGTTTTTCAGTTTCCTGACAGAACACATATCTCTTATGCCTACTGAGCTGAAACAGTTATTGAATGGTGATATGTATGAGAAGTCCCACTTTGAGGTTTGCATGCTGCAGCATCAGTTGATGGTAATAATATCACAAGCATTGAATAGCTTGTGGGACGGCGAAGTAGTGACCAAACAGATGATTTCGACATTGCTTCTGAAGCAATTCCCCAATCTCAGTTTCAAAATGGAAGTTGGTTCAGTGGAGAATTTTCTAGATATTGTTGGGGAGTACAGAGGTATCGCAATGTCAAAATGTGTCCTTTTCTCTCAGACATTGATGGGTGCCCATGGTCAGGCTATGCTGGCGCTTGATGATGATTATGTGGTTGAACTTGAAACCATTGGTAGAGTAACCGATTTTTCACAGAAGATAGGAAAATTAGAATCAGTGTCATCTCAGGATGCAATCGAAGTCTTATTAAGAGCGCCGATGCTGTCAGATTTAAGTCGTTGGTCACATTGGGACATTAAGTTTGCTCCACATCTTGGCCCTCTTGTAGGATGGTTGTTGAATGAAGTTAATAGAACAGACTTGTTGTGTTTAGTGACGAAAGATGGTAATGTGATCCGGATTGATAGTTCTGCCAGCGTGGATCTATTTCTGCAATCTGCCCTTCAATCATCGCCTTTCCAAACAGCGGTTCAGTTGCTCTCTTTGTTCTCAATACTCGGCGGGCAAAAAGATGTTCCTCTGTCTCTTTTAAAATGCCATGCATGTCGTGCATTTGAAGTCATCTTGGACGATAAGGAAGTGACCAACAGTTGGAATCTTCAGATGCAAGAAAAAGCAGCTGGTATGTCAAAGCTGTCGGATGAATCATTCCAGAATTCCACTGGCAAGTGTAATGCAGTGCTTGTTGCATCAAGATATTTTCTTGAATGCCTCAGTTATATTCCTTCAGAGTTTCGTGCTTTTGCTGCTGATGTGTTACTATCCGGTATGCAATCTGTCATAAAACATGTACCTTCAACCATCTTGTCAGAATGTAAACTTGTGGAGGAACGAATCATGCTTCATGAAGTGGGACTATATCTTGGTGTTGTGGAGTGGATTGATGACTACCTTGTCTTTTGCTCCTCTACTGATGTTGAGATGTGTAAACCTGGTGAAGCTCCATCATTCAAAGCTGACACCTCCAAGTCAAGCACGGATTCACTGTCTGCAATATACAATCCACAAAAATCATCTCCTGCAGAAGAAGACAATAATGTGTCCTCTCTTGTTTCTAAGGGTCAGAGTACCATAAATAATGAAATTTGTCACAGTTCTGATAATCCAGAAGTTTGCATTGATAAGAGTCTGGCACAAAATGAAACCGTTGAATATGAGGATGCTTACTTAATCATTGAATCTATAAGGCGAGAAGAATTTGGTCTTGATCCTAGTCTTTCTGGTACAGAAAGTAGCTTGTTGAAAAAGCAACATGCCCGTCTGGGGAGAGCACTTCATTGTCTTTCCCAGGAGTTATACTCTCAGGATTCTCATTTTCTTCTTGAGTTAGTAAGTTCACTGTTGCTTTTCATTGATCTGTGTTTTTCCTCTCCTGTAGCAGTCATCATTTAGCAGGATAGTACTGTGAGTTTACAATATTCATTTGCCCCTTTGGATGCCTGCTCATGCTTTTGCTTTAGTTGTTTGTCTGATTCATATTCAGCGATGATCTTTTGTGGTCATGTCATTCATCCATTCTTGTCAAGTTCCTTAGGGTATTAGTATGTGCCCATACATGTGTGGACAAACAAGGGAAACCGAGTTAAATGCCTGTCAATTTTTTTCCAACAGCCTAAGCTGAAAGTCTACACTTGATTTGCTGAAGCCTCAAGCTGAAACAAGGAAGAAATGCTACTTCTGCCTAGGACTACTGACTGCCTTAGTGGAGCAGTTAATAACATCATTTTGCCCAGTTGATTATTCACACAAACAAACAAAAACCTAGTCGTATGCATTAGAGAAATTGGCCTTCCTTATCAATGTTGTGATATGTTAAAAGAGTATATTGTTTTTCTTTACTATGCAATGAAGTCAACTTACGCTTATAGTATGTATAAGAGCAACTTGATGGCTTTATCAAAGTTTTATTAGTCAACATGTGCGAAAAATATTAAGGAAACTTTCTATGCTTCTACTGATGAACATGACATCTAGTTCAATTATGCGAAGAAAATATGGACATACAGCTTATGCTGCAAATTTCAATTTCTGCTCCAGGAGATCCTCTGATTTTGAATTTGATAAGTCTGAATTCAGATAATTTTTGGAGACTGAAACTCTATAAACTTGACAAAGCTTCATCTGATTCCCCTGGTTTAGATGTCTTAAGTGATCATCCTTTATCTGCATTCCTCTGAACTTTTTGTTTCTGTGTTAGTCATCTTATATTATGATTCTGAGTACACTAAACCTAACCAATATTTCCCCTCACATTTATTTTATCTATTCCTCGTAGTTAGACAAAGTTTATGGACAGGGATTTATATTTTAATACCAGAAAAAAACTGCTGATTAAATTTCAATGCTCTAATGTATTTACTTTTTGCTGCAGGTTCAAAATGCTGATGATAATACCTATTTAGAAAATGTTGAGCCAGCTCTTATATTCATCCTTCAGAAGTCAGGCATCATTATTCTGAATAATGAACGGGGCTTTTCTGCTCAAGACATTAGAGCACTATGTGACGTTGGCAATTCTACAAAAAAAGGAAGTGCTGGATATATAGGGAAAAAAGGCATTGGTTTCAAATCAGTATTCCGTGTAAGTAGAGATGCCTAATACAATTCCATCATATCCTTTTCTTTCAACAAATCCTGTACTTATTTTATTGCGAGACCCCAAAAAGGTTTAGGGATTCAATATGCCAGTAAAATGGATTTGAAGGGAAAAAAACAGAAAGTCAGCAATGAGATTGCACTACTATATGAATGTAGTCTCTTCATCTAATTACTTAAGCTTTTAGGTTAGGATTTTTAATATAGTATTAATGCCAAATCTAAATTCGTCATGCCACCATTTTCCTAAATGGTATGCAAATAAAGCTGTTAGAATATTTAAATAATAAACCACCATTTTCCTAAATGGTATGCAAATAAAGCTGGGTTCGAATCTTCCAGGTCCCTATTTGCCTCCCCAATTAAATTTCCACGCTTAGTACTAGGCAAAAGACCAAACTAAGCGTGAGGGGGGAGTGTTAGAATATTTAAATAATAAACTTCATCTAACAGCTTCTTTTAAATAATAAACAGCTTCATCTAAGCTTTTAGAACAGTTGGTAGTGGTCCCACAAAATCTCACATGGTATCTCCCACAAAAGCTATCATTTGTCATTGCAAATTGCCCCTATTGCATCCTGAAAGAACTTCACCAAAAATATTTAAATTCTTCTGCAGGTTACTGATGCACCGGAGATTCATTCGAATGGGTTCCATATAAAGTTTGACATAAGTGAGGGACAAATTGGTTTTGTTTTGCCAACTGTTATACCCCCTCTTGATCATAATGTGTTAAGCAAGTTAACATCTGCTAATATTGATCATTTCGATACAAGCTGCTGGAAAACTTGCATTGTTCTTCCCTTCAGATCAGATTTGTTAGAAGGAACTGGAAGCAATAATTTCATATCCATGTTCTCAGATATTCATCCAGCCTTGCTACTATTTCTTCATCGTCTTCGTTGTATTACATTCAGAAATATGCACGACGATTCCCATATTGCCATGAGAAAGGAAACTTGTGGTAATGGCATCATTAGGATTTCATATGGTAAGGAGGAAATGAATTGGTTTGTTGCATGCAAGAAGTTACATGGGAATATCGGTCGTTGCAATGTCCAAACAACAGAGATCGCCTTGGCATTTGGACTTAAAGAATCAACAGACGGAAATTATATCCCACGTCTTGATATGCAACCTGTGTTTGCATTTCTTCCTCTAAGAACTTATGGTCTGAAATTTATACTGCAAGGTGATTTTGTTCTTCCCTCATCCAGAGAAGAAGTTGATGGAGATAACCCTTGGAACCAATGGCTGTTGTCAGAGTTTCCTGATTTGTTCGTGAATGCGGAGGGATCTTTCTGTTCTCTTCCTTGTTTCAGGGACAATCTAGGAAAAGCTGTAACAGCTTACATGAGCTTTGTTCCATTGATCGGGGAAGTGCATGGGTTTTTTTCTAGTCTTCCTCGAATGATCATCTCTAAGTTACGTCACTCAAATTGTCTACTTCTGGAAGGAGATGATGCTACATGGGTGCCTCCGTGCAAGGTTGTCCGAGGTTGGAATGAAGAGGCTCGAGTTCTTTTACCTGATCTTTTGCTTCAAAAGCATCTTGGCCTAGGATTTCTAAAGAAAGATGTAAGTCTATCTGATCCTTTGGCAAGGACATTGGGTGTCGAGGAGTATGGCCCAAAACTTCTACTTCAGATTATAACGTCTTTATGCCAGAAAAAGGATGGCCTCCCATCAATGGGTTTGTCTTGGTTGTCTGCATGGCTGAATGCAGTTTATAAAATGTATGTGCATTCAGCGCAAGCATCACGAGACCTTGGAATGGGCACAGATATCATAGAAACCCTCCGTAAGCTTCCTTTTATTCCTCTCTCTGACGGCACATTCGGCTCAGTGGATGAAGATACAATTTGGCTGCACTTTGATGTATCTGGGAATGACAGTGAGCATGGAATGGATGCCTTTCCAATGTTATATGCAAAACTCCGCATTGTAAACCCTGCCTTCTTAACTGCATTGGATGCGGATATCTCTTGTGTAGACATGTGTTCAAAGGACAACATCAACAGGATGCTCCTTATTGTGGGTGTCCAACGTCTATCTACACATGAAATAATGAAGGTCCATGTCTTGCCTTCTATATGTGATGACAAAAGTGCAAGATGGAGCAACAATCTGTTGACCGAATTTCTCTGCTTTGTGTTTATCCATCTACAATCTAGCTGCCCCAGTTGCCATGTTGAAAGAGATTTTCTGATATCAGAGTTGAGAAACAGAGCTTTCATTGTAACAAAACAGGGCAACAAAAGACTGATTGAGGTACCAATCCATTATGGTAAAGAATATGGAAGCTCTTTTGACCTCCGTAAATTTTTCAACAACATTCAATTGGATTGGCATGAGGTAGACACCAACTACTTGAAGCATTCTTCAACTAAATCTGTTGTTGGTGGAAAGAAAAAGTGGAAGAGATTTTTTGAAGAAATAGGCATCACAGAGTTTGTGCAAGTAGTTAAAGTTGATCGGAGAATGGTTGATATGCCCGATACATGTTTTGGGAAGGCAGGAGTGGACAGAAACCACATCTCCTCAGGATCTGTAGCTGAAGATTGGGAATCCTCTGAGTTGGACAATTTATTGTCCTTGTTGTCAGCAAGTGGAAATCGTGTTGGTTCTGAATTTCTCTTAGAGGTTTTCGATAAATTGTGGGATGATTACTTTAGTGAAAAAACCATAGGTTACTTCAACGATAAGTGCAATGGGAATAGGATACCCTTCAAATCTTCATTCCTAAACAGCATCTGTGGTGTTCCATGGGTTGTTTCATGCATTGATGACAAACTTCACTATCCTAAGGACTTATTCTACGACTGTGATTCTGTGCACTCTATTTTGGGTTCTTTCGCTCCTTGTGCTGTCCCAAAGGTTAGTTCCATTATGGATTTGCTTTTGCTGATTACTTTGGGTGCATCAGGACTGTCCACTGTCAGACCAGGTCTGACCATTTGACCATTGACTTCTTTCTTGCTCATGTTCTCGTTATCCATTTTCTGGACTTCACACTCTTGATAGGGGGATACTATATGGAAATAATTTTGTGGATGAAAAGATAGTTTCAGGGTCGTTAGTACCTACTTTTAACTTTTTAATTATGATAATCAATTTTGTGCAAATTATCTTACTATTTTATGCGGATACTTTGTTCCAAAAGGATCAAGATATCTCCTTTTGAAAGTTTCATGATGTATCTCTTTTCCCTTTTTCTGTTTTCTTTTGTTTTGGGGGGGGATTTGAAACAACCATCTTAAGATAATACTGCGGTTCCATGATCTGTAAGGACGCTTTTACTGTATTTCTTTGAGTATGAACTCTAGAAAAACAATGATTGGAAGCAGCATGAAAATGCTAGTTGGAAGCGCAACCTGGAAACATGATAAGAGTTTTAGGAGACAAGTTCCGAAGGAAGAGTGAGGGGCAGAAATATAGACCATCCACATGCGAGATATCAGTATTTATCCAATTGATTGTGGCAATTACTGATCTGTATAGTTTTTATATATGCCTCTGCAGGTCCTTTTCCTTGGTCCTTTTTGGAATTAGTGAAACAATCATGTAAATACCATCAAAGTTTTTTGGTCGAAGTGTTTGACACTCTGGTCTTTGAGTAGGAATGTAATTGCAGACATCTAATGATTGGAAATGGCACATACAAGATAAAAGTAAACCCTGAAGAAGAAAACTAGAATTCACAGGAGGGAAAAAGAGAAAAGAAGCGGTCACATCTGATATCTCAATATTGGTGGGTATACCTTGTGATTAAGGAAATGTTATGTTGGTGTCTTCAAGGATTAGGACTCATAATTTTATTAATTTAATTGTTTTATCAATGCAAAATTTATGTCCTCCATTGTCAAATCTTACATGTGGATAGAACTGTGGAAATAGTGGTAGAGTCAATAAAAATAAATGGAAGTGCACTGAATCATTATTTTACAGTATCGTTAATATCAGCATTCAGGTGCCATCTGTTGCTTCATTGACTTGGCAACCTGCAGTAAATGCAAGAATAACTCCATCCAAGAAAGAAATAAAAAGTAAGGACTTTTTTCCCCATGACCGGCAGCAGATGTTTGACTTGATATTGATGTTAATGCAGTGCAACTTTTTAATGTAATGCCACCAATCGATTGTGGTACTTTGACTTAACAAATCTTAATCATAATGCTCTCTCTTTTGCTTCGTTTCTTGATGTTATGCAAAATGATTATCTTTAAGTATAAATAAATCTGTCTGTTGTGGACTTTGGTCAATGAACATGAAGAGATTGTTCAACAGGTGACAAGTATGGCTCTTTTACACAATATTGGGTTTAAGACCAGTGTTACCATTGAAGATGTTGTGGAAATGCTGAGAGTCTGGAGAAGATCAGGGACCACTTTTAAGTCTAGGTACCACATCACATTCAAAGAAATTCTTGTTATTTTCTCATTTGATAAGGAGCGAAGGTTTATGAAAAATAAAAAGGCAATCCAAGTATACAGCATGTTTGCAAAAATATAAAGCAAAAACAACACAGGATAAACTTGGTGTTCTCTCCCATTATTTTTTTCTGCATTTGTTGCTGGCCTGAGGTCTATACTGAATATGTCATTTCATGCACTCCCAAATACATTGCTCTTTGTTTAATTCATTTATTCACTATCTATGCTATATTGACTGTGCGGTTCTGGAAAAGAAAAGGTCTGATGATTTTGGCCGTCAAGTCATGCTAGCTGTTAGCTCTATCATTGGGAGGGGTTTTTTTCCTGGTGTGGAGAAACCGGAAATTTAATGTGTCAAGATTGGCTCACACTGATTCTCACATTGCAAACTTGTATTGTTGCTATTAGTTTCATAAGTTTGGTATTTAATGAGTTGGGTAATGGAAACATTATTATATAATGGGATTCATTAAGTTGTCCCTTTCTGCTCTTTCTTCAACTCTTTTCGATGTCATTGCAATCCATTGATGAGGTTGTCATCTTCCTACCATCTTTACCCTCCTAATCATTTCTTGAACGTGCATTTCTTTGAAATTTGGAACTACATCCTCTTTATTGGACTAGTATAATAATTAGTTTGTGCGACAAATTAGGAAATGCATAGCATCTTATAGGTATAAAAGAACTATCCTCCCAGTTACCAAAGAAAGTCCCACTTTTATGTAAAACCGTTAGAAAATCCAGATTAGAAGTTTAAGCTGTCATCAAGTATGTATCTTACAGAAGCATTAAAACTTTACTCAGTAGATTTTCTGGCTGACTCTTGGAACTTTTACAACGTTTATCTCTTCTGCTATTATGATTGCTTGCAAGGTGCCTTCTTTTGGCTCTATAAAGTAAGATAAATTGTCCTCCCATTCTTTTGCCTGATTTTTAGTTGGATTATCCTCGTATGTGGTTCATTTGAAGAAACTTTTCTTTCCTTCTTTCTACTGTTGAATTGCTATTCTGCAAGATAGTTGACTTTTTTCTTCTTCTCATGCCAGTGCTGCACAGATGTCGAAATTATACAATTTCCTTTGGAAAGAAGCTGATACTTCAAAACAGAAGATTGTTGAAGATCTCATCTCAGAACCATTTATATTCATTCCTTCTTCATGTGCCTCTGGGGTCGAGGATGTTGTGTTGGGCTCATTTTTGTTGCCAAAAGAAGTTTGTTGGCATGATTCACCTGAGTTATTGAATCATATGGAAGAAATAGACTCTGAGTCTGGTGAAGTCGGAGCAAAGCATAGCCTGTTGAGCAGGACATTGTGCAATATATATCCAGGCTTGCGGGATTTTTTTGTCAATATATGCGGGGTTTACGAGATTCCTTCTTTCCCAGATCATTTTCAGAATTTGCTTTATCTATCAACTACTGTTTTGCCTTCACAAGCAGCAAAATATGTACGTGCTACAAGTTGTTCATTTATTGGTTATTGAGGTGTCACTAAGTAGCCCATTTTTTTGCTTTATGCATCAGGTTTTCAAAGTTTTTCTGAAGTTGGTAGATGAACTGAAATGTGGAAAGGTGAGTTCTGAAGATATTTTACAGGTTAGTGGATATCTTAAAAAATCAGAATATACCGTGCTTCCCACTTCTCGTAATAGATGGGTTTCTCTGCACCCTTCCTTCGGACTTGTGTGCTGGTGTGATGATGAGAAGCTAATGAAAGAATTTGGGAGTTCGGATAAAATTGAACTTCTACATTTTGGGGAACTCACTGATGATGAAAAGGAGATGATTTCTGTCAAACTGCCTCTTCTTATGCATTCTCTGGGGGTTCCCGCATTTTCTGAGGTAATTTGCTTGCTCGCAACTCTATCTCGTGGTGTATTATGGAAGGTTGTGTCTAGATTGGGGTCGGAACTGGGGAAGTACAGTTTCAACGTCCTTTCATCTCTATTTTGCACTCACATGGTACTTATTATGCGATGTACTCAAATGAGGGATTTTCTCATGACATATATCTTTTTGACAAGGATGCTTTTTAGATGTCGCTTACCTAACTTTGCTAGAATCATCTGAACCGCTTGTGGTTTTGGCCAGAATTTTGCTCTCCCTCCTATGCAATAGGGTCTTGCTAACGAGTATCCTCATGGCACTTTTAACCATGCCTAGTTAATAAATAGATCTGCATGTCCAATACATTGGTTGTGCATAGCACGGGGAAACAATGCTTTAGAAATGACAAAATTTCTTTATTTGGATGTTTAACTAGTGCCCTAGGGCACTCATTAACAAAATAATGTACAATAATCTACAGTGCAATGTCCGTGAAATGTGCAATGTCTTGGACCCCTTTATTCAGAGAAGTGCTTAAAATGTTAAAGAATGTTCCTCAGCTATTTTTTATCCTAGTGCATTGTAGAGGCACCAAAAGTGAGCTACGAAACTTTCTCCTATTTTGGTCTTCAAAAGTCCGTCAACATGGTATTGGAGTATCTGTAGCTCCTTTTAAAGTAAAAGCATCTTACCCATACACTGCCGAACAGGTACAAACAAGGGTGCCAGGTCTAGCAGTATTTCCATTTATCAGAGTGACGTTGGGGAATGATTTTATTGCATATAGGAGAGAAAAGAATCAGGAAGCAAACATTATGATCAGTGACCCCTTGTTGACCAAGATATTTTTTTCATATAATTGTTCAGTGAACAGTGACCAACGTGTAAAATGGAGAGTACGAGTCTAGAGTGACAAGGATGTGTTAATTTTGCTGTGGCTGATTGTCTTAGATATGCAGTGACAAGCAGATTCTTGTCGAATGACCATATCAAGTTCAGCACCTATAATAGATTTCCGATTGAAATATTTGGTTTACTAAAATGGATATAGGAACGCTCATATATACCAAAGTACATAAGATGCTACAACAATATTAAAGCTTTTTTTTTTTTTTTTTTAAATGCGCTTTAGTTACTAGATATTTTTGGTGAAAAAGAACTTATTTCTAGAATTGGTTGAACTTGTATTGTTTCACTCTGTTGTCTAGGTTTTGGCCAAAACAAAAAAATCTGTTGTCTAGGTAAGTTCTGGGGATTTAAATACTGCTTCCAAGAAAAACTATTTAAGTCGCCTCCTTTTTATTATAGATTTCATGTTAAGAATTAACTTAGTTGTTAGTTATTTATAGTAGCAAATGCTTTACTAGCGATACCATCACAAACACATTATTAGAATGATATGCTCAGGGACCGCGAGATTGTCATGCAAACTACTCATCATCATATTTACTTTCTCACACTTAGCATTTATGCAGGTTGTAACTCGTGAAGCCATATATTACGGTCTAATGGATTCTAGCTCCAAGGCTTCTTTTGTAAACTGGGTTCTTCCTTATGCGCAGCGTTATATTTACTATGAACATCCTGACACATATGCCAAACTGAAACAGTCTGGATTTTATAATCAGAGTCATTTGCGTGTTGTCGTTGTGGAGAGATTATACTATAAGAATATCATAAGGGAATTGAGCGTTGCTTCTGAAAAGCGATTGGAGACCACAACAGTTCTTCAGGTATGTCCTAGGAATTCGGTAACATTCTGGACATTTCTATTTTTCTTTGTTTAACCAAAGAACATGTAAAGCAACCTACAAGCATGGTATGGATGGTGGACATTTAGATTTCTTACCTTTCATTTTGTTATATGTATGTTTCTTGTACAGAATGAGAACATCACTTTGCGACACTTGGAGACTTCCAAATTGAAATTCAATCCAACTCCAAAGCTTGTTGGGCTCATCTGATTTTCGACATGTTTAATCTGTTCCATACTTGGGACTTGCACTGTTCTGATGCTGGTGATGTTATTGTCTAAACCATTTCTATGGTTCATTGTGAACCAAATAGGGGGAATGTTCTTTAATCAAGCAGTATAGGACCACATTCTTATCACTTAGAAGCATGACCTTCCCTGTTAAGTATTAAAATAACTCCTTGATTTTGACAGGGCAATACTTTATTTGTCACTCCAGAGTCTGATTCTCATGCCTTGTACATGGAGATTTCTCGTCTATTCTTTGATGGCACTCCGAACATTCACTTGGCAAATTTTCTTCACATGATCACGACAATGGCAGAGTCAGGTTCTCGAGAGGAGCAGGTAGAGTCCTTTATCATGAATAGTCAGAAGGTGCCAAACCTACCAGGTGATGAACCCGTGTGGGCCCTTTCCTCAGGGTCTTTGTCTGAGGATGATGGATCACTAGAGAACAGCAGCTTTTCAGCAACAAGAGAAGTGCCAAAATTGTTTAAGGCCAAGAGAAGGGCAGGAATTACCTCAACTTGGCCTCCTTCAGACTGGAAAAGTGCACCACCGTCAGCTTATTCTCCTTATAGCAAAGTTGAGACACAGACAGTAACTAAAACCACAAGTACTTGCTCGCAAGTGATAAAGGAGGATTGTCATGAATTGATTGGAGAAAGTGGCGGCAGCTATGAGGTGATTGTTGAGTTTACAACTGAAGATGTAGCAGCAGCTTCTCCAATTGAACTTTCAGTTTCTGATAGATCAATAGATATCAGCAATTTGAATTCTTGTTCAGATGTCTCAGCTAATCAAATTGATACGACTCCAGTGTCTGATCTACCGGACTTGGATCAACCTAAGTTGATTGGGAGAACAATGCTCAATGTTGGCACGCCTGATCCAGAACAAGCAATGTTAATGGGAAACCTAGGAGAACGCGTTGCTTTTAGACATCTTGCCAAGAAATTCAGTCGGAGTTCTGTTAAGTGGGTCAATGAAGATGGCGAAACTGGTCTACCCTATGACATCACTGTAGAGGATGGAGAAGGACTTCATTACATTGAAGTCAAAACAACTCAATCGGAGGAGAAAGACTGGTTCTCTCTGTCCACGAATGAGTGGCAATTTGCAGATCAGAAAGGTCAAAATTTCAGCATAGCACATGTCATTTTGCTGGGCCATGGCAAAAACAAAATCAAAATATTTTCAAACCCAGTTGAACTCTGTCGCCGCAGGAAGTTGCAATTGGCCATTGTGATGCCAAGCTAGCCGGTATGCCGTTAGTGGCTTAGGTGGTGTCGAGTCTCTCATGCCTTAATTAAGCGGTGTATGTAGTAGTGACACCGAACAACCAGTAGTGCTGATGAGTACCTTGCTTAGATGCAGAGAAGTTTGTATCTTTCATGGTTGGTGACGGAAGGAGATGCAAGTTTACTTGAAGAAGTCCTTTTTCAGTGACTTCTGAAGATGGTCAAGCTTTGTACAACTAGCCTTTAGAATGAGTTGCGCATGATTGGGCAACTTGTGCCATGTAGCTATTTAGATAGACTTAAATTAATCATCACATTTATGTGTAATCTCTTTATTTATGGTTTTCGAGAGTTAATGGCAGGTCTTAATTTATACCAGTGCTGAATCATTTCCTTCTTGTATCGACACTACAATTGCATTTACAGAGCTTTTGATTAGGAGAGAGGAAAGAGGAGGCTAAGCAACAAGCATAAAGAAAATTGAGGGGAGGAAAGTGAAATAATGAGTTTCGCCAGTATGAAACAATCTCTCCAAATTGAGGCGAGAGAAAATCAGTAAGCTTTCCTTTCTAACTTTGATAGTAAGGTTCTCATCATTTTTTGTGGGATAATAGTCTAGATATCTCAGTTCCGATTTCAATTTCGCATTTACCTTCTTTCCGTCATTTCCTTCCATTTAAACAAAGTGATGATGTACAATTTTTATTGTCAAACGGAATGACAGTCGCCATTGGCGGTAGACATGATGCACAGGGTATTATTGTGAAGTCCATTCATCTAGCCATTATCAAAAGGGATAATGCCAGTACAAAATGCTGTAAATGAAAGAGAAGAAATTGATATTTTCATAATTACAGATTACAATAATATATATAGTGAGCATTAGGACTCACTAATAATGAAGAAGACTAGACTACCCTTCAACACTCCTCCTCAAGTTGGGGCATAAATATTAAAGAGCCCCAAGTTGTTACATAAAGTAATTACTCTACTACCTTGAAATGACTTAGTGAAAAGATCAGCAAGTTGGTCTTTGGTCCGTGAGAATTGAAGTGTTAGGTCCTTGTTCTAAATCTTTTCTCACACAAAATGGCAATCTACTTTAATATGCTTTATGCACTCATGAAAAACTGGATTTGAAGCTACATAATGGATTGGTTATTACAACATAGAGCTGAGGAAGCTGAAAATGGCATGGTAAGTTCGGATAACAACATCCTCAATCAAAGCAACTCACTATTCATATGAGCCATGACTCAATATTTCGCCTCTGCACTTAATTGAGAGATCACCTGTTGGCTTCTTACTTTTTCAACTCACAAGATTGCCTCCCACGAACATACAATAGTCAAAAGTTGATCTCCTATTAAGAGGATATCTAGCCCAATCAGCATTAGAGTATTCAGTGACACTAAGGGAGCGTTTGGTAATGCTCCAGAATGATATTTCTATTTTTTTATTCTCGGGAGTAGAAATAGAACAGATATGCGTTTTGTAAGTTTTTTATTCTCGGGAACAGATTTGGAACAAAAACGAAAAATAAAAAGAAGCTACTTCTTTTTTTTCCTTTTCTTCCTTTTCTTTCTCATCCTCCCTTCTTCCCCTAGCCGGTCACCGGCCTCGACGCCGGTTGGCGACCGGCCAAACGATGCCCGGCAACCTCGCTGGCCACCAGCAAGGCCCCCCCCCGAGCCTTACTATGGTTTTGTCACCTAGATCTTTTTGCCGGGTGAGGCTCGAGGTGACCTCGCCGATGGTTGGCGAGCCTCCCCCGAGGCCGACCTCACAAAACCCTTCTTTGGCCGGTCGTTGGCCGGCGACCGGCTGGAGGAAGGAAAAGAAAAAAAAAAAAAGTAATAAAATTATTAATAAATTAAAAAGAAATTATAAGTCATAAAAATATATGGGGTTGTACCAAACGCATTTCTTTCATGAGAACAAAAATTTTGTATAGTTACCAAACGTGTTTAAATACTCAGAAACAGAAAAAAGTGTTTCTGAAAAAAAATTATTTCCTAGAACAAAAACGTCACCGAATGCACCCTAAGATGTCCATGATTCTTGAATAGGATCCCTTTTACCTTATGCTTCCTTCAAGTATTTAAACAACACGTAGCACTGCCTCCTAATATGTAGTGTGAGGAGCACTCATAAATTGACTAACCACGCTAATAACAAAACAAATATTTGGTCAAGTAGACGGTGTTAAAAATAGAGCTTAACTTGTAATCTCCGATACCTACTTGGATCATGAAGTAAGTCCCATATTTTGCATCAAGTTTCACATTAGGGTTTCAAATTATGATTTATTGGAGCATCAACAAGCTTAGCTCCAAGAAACCAATCTCACTAAGGATATCTAGAACATATTTCCACCATGATAATGAGATACCATCATGTGAGTAGGCTACCTCAATGCCCAAGAAATACTGCAGACGACCCATATCTTTTGTACTGAACTATGTCTGTAAAAACTATTTAAACTTTTGTATTCCCACAAAATCACTGTTGGTGATAATAATATTGTCCACATACACAACTAGGAGAACACATCCTATAGATGAAGTGGAACTAAACACAGAATGATCCACGGTACAACATTGTAAACCAAACCAAATAACCGAATCACTAAAATGACCAAACTAGGCACAAGGAGATTGTTTCAACCCATATAATGTCTTGCACAAGCGACAAACAATAATAGACTCCCCACAAGCAACAAACCCCAGGGGTTGCTCCATATATACCTTCTCTGCCAAGTCACCATGAAGGAAAACATTTTTGATATCAAGCTCATGGAGAGTCCAATCATATCGAATAGCAAGAGATATGAAAACACGAACAGAAAGTATCTTTGCAACAAGAAAAATCATATCATCATAATCGACTCGATTGGTTTAAGTGTAACCTTTCGCAATCAAATGCACCTTCAGACGCTCAACAGAACCATCTAAGTTGAAACTTCACTGTGAAAACCCAACGACACCCCATAACCTATTTGCCAACGGGTAACGATGTAAGGTGCCATGTCCTATTATCCTGTAGTGCTTGCATTTCATCCACCATAGCTCGCCGCCAACTTGGATGAGCAAGGGCCTCTACAGTAGTACTTGGCACAGACATGACAAATAAAGAAGCAACAAGTGAGGAATATGTAGAAGAAAGACAATCATAAGATAAAAACTGAAAAAAGGGTTAAGAGTGTGTATGACAAGGCGAAGCAATATATGGGGTAAACCTAGAATTGGGTTGACCGATGCAAGAACCTGTACCTTTGCGCAATGCAATGAGAATATCAATAGTAAGATCAGGCTTAGGAAAAACTAGTAAATCAAAGGCCAAGGCATTAATTGGTGGAGAATCGTGCATGTCCAATGCAGGCGACGATTGTACTACCTCATGTTGAACAGAACAACGCCATTGATAAGTCTTGTCAGTGAACTGAAAATTGGGCGACCCCCAAGTATACCAAACAAGGAGACAAGTGGTAGAGGGGATGTGGCTAAGGACAATATATTCTCGGAAGGAGTCACTGATTGGATAGTAGATGAGTAATAAGATTGATTTTCGAAAAAGGTTACATCTGCCGAGACATACAACCGCCGACTAACCGAACTATAACACTTGTACCCTTTTTGAGTTTGAGAATACCCGAGAAACACACACTTCTTAGCCTGTGGATCAAGCTTATCATGACCAAGAGCAAAATGATGCACAAATTAAACATTGCCCAAGACATATAGTGGTAAAGAAAAAAGTGGACTTATATGATGGAGAGTAGAGAAAGGTATGCCTCCACGAAACACCAAGGATGGGGGGCGATTTATGAGATAGCATGCTGTAAGAATAGCATGCCCCCATAATGTTTTGGGGAGGTTCATATGGAAAATGAGACAACAAGCAACATCCTTCGTTCTGCCACCCCATTCTGCTAGGGAGTAAAACTAGAGGAAACAGCCATATATTCTTTAGCATTATTGGAGCGCAAACATTTAACAGAAACATGATACTGATTGAGAATCTCAAAGTAAAATATACAAAAACAGGAAAAAAACTTCAATTCGATCATTTATTAAATATAACCACATTCCGTGGGAGTAATTATCCACGAACGTAACAAAGTACTTATAACCAGACATATCATTGACATAAGATGGTCCCCAAATATCAAAATGGACCAACTCAAAAGGACTTGACACACGACTCCGACATGGGAAGGGAAAGATCATCCATTTGGCAAGCATCGCACTGGATAGGACTCATAAATGATGAAGTATATCAAGCGGTGGATGATCGATATGACAATGCATCTGAAAGAAATCAAAGGCAGTGCTCTTGTAAATGGCAAAAGCAATAAGGTCTTTGTTTAGGTAATACAGCCCATTGGACTCATGCCCTCCACCAATCGTCTATCCAGTCCTTAGATCTTGAAAGACACAAAAGTGGAGATGAATGTCACGAAACAATTCAAATATCTAGTAAGGGAACTAATAAAAAGCAAGTTATATGGGAAAGCTGGTAAATGGTAAACAGATGAAAGAGAAAGAGAAGGACCCAAGGTTACATCCCCTTGACTAGTGATATGGGACTGTGAATCATCAACAAATGTAACAAAACCAGGTGACATTGGGGTAATACTATATAATAAGTTAGAGTTACCATTCATATAATTGGTGGCACCCGACTCTAGGACCTAGGAAGTGGGGGTAGAAGAGAGTAAACAAGACAAACTACCCGAAGAAATATGTGTCAAAGTAGCAGTAGGGGTTGAGGAATCCACCACCTGGTGGAGACGTACTAAGGACTCATACTCGACGCGAGACAACAAGATGATGCTAGGCATGTCACACCCCAATCCATAAGAACAAGGGCATGACATGGCCGTCCTTTCAACAAAGGACGCAACCTCAACATAACCAAGATTCAACCCGATATCAACATATATACATCCATATATATATATATATATATGACAAAAGGGTATTTGGTTACAACATCAGATTATTTCCACAATCCATCGAACCAAAACATACACCTTCTGCAAAGACTAACTTATAAGCTTATCAACTATTTACAAGTCATACCAAAAAGTTTCCACCATAAAAGTCCTCCCCAAACGAACGCTCACGCCTACTCGCGACTCGCTGAAGAACCTGAAAAACAAGCAGATGAGAGGAGTGAGCTATCACGGCTCAGTGAGTAACACATTTCTTCTAAGCAGATCGAGAAATCACTATGCACATTTAAAACGCAATCATAACTCTTTTTATCATAATACATAATCATAACTCAAATATCGAAAATACCAATGGTCCAGTCCATTAGTCAATCTCATAAAACATGTATCAATAGTCTATTCCATTGATTAATCTCATCAAACCACATCGATGGTCCATTCCATCAACCAAACTCAAATCACACGTCAATGGTCCACTCCATTGACCAATTCATGCTCAAATGTCTAACCATGGTCACGCGTAATGCCCGTGACAAGACGACCAAGATTCCCCCATTGGCAACGTCTCCACCTATTATTGATGACTTGACCCACAAGGATATCCTAGACTAGTATGCGCATACCCACTCGGTCCATAGAGACATTGAGCACCAACCACCAATCACAATATCCAAAGTAATCCAACATGAGAAAATCATATCACAACTCAAATTTGATATATAAATATCAAAGAATTCTCCAAAACATTTCAAGATTCTTTCATAAAGAATTTCACAAATCCTTTTTCAAACAACCATTTAAATCGAAGTCGAAATATAACTCCCTTCTAACAACAAAAATGGCGTAATAGTTCGATCTTGTTTTATGCAACAAAATATGCTTTTTATCAACTCATAAAATATATAATCCACCACGTTTCTCAAAACATGAATTTAAAATACAAAGAAGAAATAGTGTCACTCATCTGGGAAAAGTCAAAAATTAACTACGACGCATACTCGAACCACGCACTCGTATCCCTAACAATTAACGGAAAAACAATATCAAAAGGCCGAGTAAAAATGATATTCTTATAATGACTCGCCTATACTAGGCCTATTAGTCGATAAAACGACACATATGTGCCACAAAAGCTCACATTTAGCGGAAACCCATCATTTTCCGCTAGACGCAGCCCATGACTTTGTCGCGCCATAACTTCCTCCACAAAATTCCGTTTAGTCTTTAGAAAGCTCTCTTAACGTACAACAACAACCCCAACTCAGCCACCCCCAAAAAAGTACCAAAAACAACAACAACAACAAAAAAAGGCTTGAAGCTACTGTTCGCTACAGTTCCAGATTGCGCCGCCAACTTTGAAATTTCGTTCCGGATAAACCGCAATCTCAAATCACAATCCGTAAGATGCTATAGCTTCACAACATCCCAAAGTACCATTTCTACAAAAATATACAGCTCAACGACTCTAAAATCGGGCTTCGCCACACGAATATGCAAGAAATCTGAATTTCGAGCCCTAATTGCGGCGATTTGTCACTAGAACAGACCACACAAATAGGGGTGATCTATGCATAGTCATTCCAAGTCCACGCATGTTTTTGTTGGAGTTCGCTCCCAAAAATATAGCCATCCCTATCCCCTCACGTCAATCCCACGAGCCAACAGGCATTACTAGCATGCCCGTGGTACCTGTCCCCCTTTTTTTTACTATAAGAAATCCACACTTTGACTTCAAGTAGGTGATTAAAGGCTTCGATTTCTTACCGGCGTTGCCAAACACACTTGAGTCGGCTTGATGAGGCATCCGGATCACAAGCGCGCCAAAATTTTTCCCTTTTTCCCTTTTGCCCTTTTTCCTTTCTCTTCTTTCTCTCTTCTCCCCTGTTTCGTTCTTTCCCCTGCTTATGCCCGTGCTCTTCTCTCTCTCACTCTCTCTATCTTTTTAAAACCCAGCCGAAGCTTCCTTCACTTTCCTTCAGCTTCTTTGTTGAATAAGCCTCAGTATGGCTAGCTCGTTGACAGTGGTTATAATAACATGAACTTCTAACACCTCTACCGCCATCACAACCACGACCTGGAGAGGAACCAGATCTGCCATGACCACGAGAACCACACCCCCAACCTCCACGACCACCAAAAGACTGAGAAACCATAGCACTTGCTATAGGTGCAAAATAGAGTGTAGATGATGAAGTAGGCATGTTTCGAAGGACCTGAGAGAAGACCTCATCAACTGATGGAAGAGTACTCTGAGAAGTAGTCTAGGGTCACAGAGAAGAATGAGTAAGACCAACCACCCGAAGAAATAACCTAACTTTCATATCTTCCTAACGCTTGGTCAACTCTCTAACGTCATCAGTGATAGGCAAATAATAGTAAGTGTCCAATCTCTCGCAAAGAGTGGTAAACATATAATAGTAATCGAAATTAAGACATGTCTCATGTACGTAGATCAAATAACTCCTCCCAAACATCACATACACGGGTCATGTTATCTCAATCTAAAAATATAAGAGCACATTTGTCCCAAATGGCTTTGGCTAATGTACACCACATAGACTGAGGATTAATCTTAGAATCCATAGTATTCCACAATGTCCGAATGGCAGCATCACCAGAGTACCAATCATCAACCTTCATTTTGTCTAATTTATCCGAAGATAGAGGTGAAGTCAAATAACTCAACTGTTTGGTAGCCAACGAATACATCTTGACTACCATAGACCAAGAAGGGTAATTAGTCCCATCTAACTTGACAGAACTCAACTTCAAATTAGTAAGACCGGTATCCATGCTCATGCTACGTTTATAGTTCTTAGCCATAACTCGATAATAAATAGAAAATTTAAATCGGCATTAAACAAAAAGTCATCCCTTAAGACATTAAATTGTTCAGATATCCAAAGTGGCACTAAGCCATCCAGCACAAAGTTCTAGATCAATAACAAAACCTATCAAAATTTCGTAATTGCAAACAAACCCACATCACTCTTCGTTGAGAAGTGAATCCACTAATCATCATATGAAAACAAATCAATCAAACTCTCAAATGATTGCATTCACTGCACTTGCAATCCTTGGCCACATCACCTAGAAGAACTTCATGTCCTATCGCTTCAAAGTGCTCTAAAAGTCCGACACATTGGATGCTCCTCGAGCAAGGATAAGCAACCACGGCTATGGTTCGGACGACACCAGATCTCGTTCCTTGGCGGGAATGGCTAGAGCGTCATGGATGTCACCGTCCGATGACTATGGTTTCTCAGACGATGTGACGATGACCGTCAGTGGTTAGGGTAAAAGGTTTATTATTGTGGCTTTTTGATACCACGTAAATGAAAGAGAAGAAATTGTAATTTTCATAATTGCGGATTACATTAATATATATATATATATATATATAGTGAGTATTAGGGCTCCTGACAATGAAGAAGACTAAATTACCCTTCAACATAAGAAGACTAAACTACCCTTTAACAAATACGAACATCGCTATTCTCATTTCAAGATAGTATACCTTCGAAACAATGTACGAGATTTGTCAAAAACTTGACAGCAGCAAGATCCCTTTGTTAGCTGGATTCACTCCTATGTGAAGGAAGCCCAATGAGTTGCAAGCCCAAAAAGGGTTTGAGCCCATATAATAAGTTATATGGAGAAATAGGGTTTCTCACTATCTTTAGAGTGGTAGCCGCAAAAGGAAATAGTAACAAGAGAAAAGAGAAAGCAGAAAATCTGGGGGTTGAGACAATATCTGATTTACATCAAGATGGCATCAAAGGTTGATTCGTGGTCCGATTGGGCTGAAATTTTGTCAGCATGTTCGTGGCGCAATCTTCTCGAATCTGAACGGTTTGATTTTCGTTTGAAGCTGCCTGTCACGCCCCGACCCTCGGTCACGTGACCATCCTTCATTTTTGGTCGATTTTAAAATGCGATATCCCAAGACTACATATCGCCGACCCTTTCATTTTCATATGCACATGCGAAGAAGCGATTATAAAAATCCCCAGACAATAAAGCAATGGGATATACAAGTAGGACTAGAAAATTGGACCTTAAAACCAACACCCTTATATACATATACAAGCCATGCTAAAAAGGTTGGTTTCTACTCAAATAAATTCTATAGCCAAAATCATCAGGATCCTACTCTGGATCATCCTTGGGTTCTCCTTCGGTATTCCTCTTCGAGTCCTTTCTCCTCGGGTTCTTCATCAGGGTCCGAAATGTTGTCCCCAAACCGGGATGAGACTATGTCTCGGCCAAGTTTCTACCTCCTAAGACCCGATTAGTAAACTAATACACCTTAGGGTTGCCTATGCACAACATGAGTCAAAGGACTTACCTTGGCCTCGATTTCCACCCGCATATTAGCACAGATCCAACAAACATCCAAGCAATCACATCACTGATCGAAGCATCGATCAATCGACCTATCGATTACACACCAACAAGACCACTCACGGTCATTTCAATCCAATTGATACCATACGATTGATACCATCCATCAATTCATACTATCTATCCTTTTATACTATCTATCATTCAAGATACTATCTATCATTCATTACCGTCTATCAATCCGGTCGTTAATACGACATATGCTCTCCAAAGCGTAATATATAGACGGTAGCTCGCTCAAGTTGTATAGATAGATAGCTCACCAAAGTCAGAATCGATATAATAGCTCACCAAAGTAGAATCGATATAGTAGCTCACCAAAGTTGTGAATCGATATATAATATAATAGCTCGCACAAGTTGTAATATATATAGATCGTGCTCGCACAAGTGATAAAACGATCTTAGCTCCCACAAGTGATATATGTATAGATCGTGCTCGCACAAGTCGATAAAACGATCTTAGCTCACCGGTTGTAGAATGATAGATGATATAATAGCTCGCGAAGGAAAGCCGTTAGCCATACTTTCATAGTATGCTAAAAATAATCAAATCACCATTCTTATCATTCCCGATAAAGATACTCGTGTGTGGGTACACGGTCGGCCTTTGCCAAAATACAATATTTTTTTCTTTTTAGAAAATCCCACTATTTAATGGTTCACCAAAATATTTTTGGCGCTGTCAACCGACGCCCGGTTATTTTCCAATTAATTACCAAAGATTATTCTATTTAGGAATAAATCCTAAAATCCACAATTAAATTAATTCAGCACAACGTAGAACTCAATTAAATAAACGGACTGCACCACGACAATCAGCACAAAATTCCGATCACCGCCATCCGGTTGAATTTCCAGAAAATAAATAATTAAATAATTAATTTCGCAAATTAAATAAATAAATACAAGAAATTCCATTTAGCACAATATAAAGCTCAATTAAATAAACGGACTGCACCACGATCATCAGCATAAAATCCCGATCACTGGTCATCCTAGTTGAATTTCCGGAAAATAAATAATTAATTAATTAATTTCGAAAATTAATATTTAATTCCTAAAAATTCCATTTAGACCCGAATTGCCTAATTAACACCCGATAAGGGTCGGGAAAAATCCCAAGAAGCATCCAATAAATACGATAGGCAATTCTCTATCTAAGTACACTAACCACCTAACTAATATGCAATGCAATTAACTAATAATCGCTAATCAATTCTAATCTAACCACCTAATTACACTTAATTAACATTAATCAACCTTTAAGTATAATTAGCAAACTAAGAAGGCATTAGTGAGCAAAACTCACACAAAACGATGGGTTCGACGCGAGGATCGACTTTCCTCAAGGCGGGCCGAGCATCCGGGCTCGGGAAGGCGGCCAAAACGGGCCAAAACAGTTGCTGTCATACCCATTTCTGCACTCTCTGTGCGCTGCTGGTTGGGGGTGGATCCGGGGCTGGAACAGCAACCACAATCTCGGACTCCCTCTGCAACTTTGAAAAACTGGACTGCTGGAGGAGAGACAGAGCTGGACGGGCTTGGCCGGAGATCCGGTGAGGGGTTGGCCGGCAATCGGCAGCACTCGGGGTTGAGGGGGACCTGCTGGTGGTTGGTATGGGTGGAGGTAGGGTTGGAATGGAAGAAAAACGGAAGAAAACGCTGAAATGGCGAAACCGGGCAAACTGCCAGGCGGACCGACGGACCGGCGACCGGTAACTTCACGACGGCGTACCGGGAGGACGGCGGATCCGTTCAGGGCGAGGTTGGGCTTGTTGGAACGGTCTAGATGTCCTCTTCGTAGCAATGGGTGGCTCGTTCACTGGTTCAACCGGGAAGTTAACTTTTTATACGGATCTTTGGCAAAAGGTCGGCTGGAGCAGAAACTGGAACGAGGGGAAAACAAAGGAGAAAAACGACGGGCTTGGCTGGTCCGGTGGGTGTGCGACGGTGGGGCTGGCTCAGCTAGTTTCCTCTGGTTCTCATGAGCTTCTAAACTCTCTCAACAATGGAGAAAGCCATGAAATGAGGGAGAAGAAGGTCTGCTGAAGAGGGGCTCCTGGGCTCACAAGCCTTCAACACTTGTCTCTCTCTCCCTTGGCTTAACCCCACCATCCATGGCCCTCACCTTCTGCCCTTTGCAGCCACCAATCTTCCCCAACAAGCTTGGTTGAGTGTCCAAAATGTTGTGTGCCATGGGAGTTACGAATTTTGGACATTTGTACTTCAAATCCAATCAATTCTCTCTTAATTCCAATCAATTGAAGCTCAATTGAAGCTCAAATAAATCGGTCCATGTGTCCTCGACCTTCTTATGACTTTTCCCGTCAAATGATCCAACTTGCATCCCAAAGATTCGATCAAAAACGGCCCTCTAACAATCTCGAACAAAAACGGCCTTACTTTGCTTTTTTTCGCCAAAATCTCGGTTTGTAGAAAAATCTTCGAGGATGAGTCGACGTTCCTAAAATGAATTGTGACATAACAGAACCTTCAATTTCTGAAATCGAGTTCAATTTCTCGGTTAATTTCAACTGGGCGCGACTTTAGCGCGTCCTAACCTACCGGGTAGCTTTTAGGAATTTTCTGTGCAATTGACCTGTGGTTGATTATTTTCAAGCCACAAAGTGCATCTTCGACACATTGGTGACTCTCGGTTGTCGTAGAAATCTCAAGGTTTCAAATACGGACACAGGGTACCAAAACGATAGAGAAATCGGTCTAGTGTCGATCGACAAGATTTGTGCAATCAGGTGGAATCACCCACACTTAATCACATGCTTTTGTCGAGTCGACCTATCTCCGGTCTCTAATCGGTCTGTGCTGTAATGACCCTTGCAGATTAACACGGTCGAGCAGTCGGTTCCTGGTCGAATTCTCAAGTCTATTGCGTTCTGATTCCTTAACGGCTTCACCTGATAGACTAGTTATCTCGTGAGTGGCCAACTCAGAGAAGAGAGCTATAGGCGCGCAGATGAAAGGCTCGACTTATTCAATTGAAACCAGAATTGAAAAATCGGGATGTCACACTGCCTCCATCAGGTTTTTCGTGGATTGATCAAAACCTGCGTTTTTGGTAAGATTTATCATTGATCTCTTGTGAAATTCATGTGTATTGCCAAGAATTATGTTCTTGAGGTCTTTGCTGGTATGTACCTTTAGTATTTGCTAGAGAAGAATATTGTTCACCCAATTTTGGTGATAGTGAAAATTTTCGGGTGGACTCCGATCCCGTGGTTTTTGATCTCCTCACATCGAGGAGGTTTTTCACGTAAAAAATCATCTTGTGTTCGCGTGCTTGGTATTTATTTTACTCTACTATATCGATTCCTATTAGGTTTATACAAGATGGGAGATTATTTTATTCCGCTGCGTTAATTCGATATTGTTCGAATTGTTACTGTTCTCCCATCAGAGTGGTATCAGAGCATCTGGTTATTGCTTGATTTTCCTACCTTGTGTTAAACAATGGAAACGAATACGAGTAGAATGGTTACACTGAATGGTTCGAATTATCATATTTGGAAAGGGAAGATGGAAGACCTTTTATATGTGAAAGATTTTTATTTACCCGTATTTGCTGAGGAGAAACCAGAGAATAAATCTGATGCTGAATTGTCTATATTTCATCGTCAAGTGTGTGGTTATATCAGGCAATGGGTAGATGATAATGTTTTGAACCATATTATTGAGGAAACACATGCACGCAGTTTATGGGATAAGCTCGAACAGTTATATGCTCGAAAGATCGGGAATAATAAGTTATTTTTTATAAAACGAGATGATGGCTCGAGATATCAAGATGGTACTCATTTGATTGATCATTTAAATTCTTTTCAAGGAATTATGAATCAGTTGGCTGCGATAGGAATCAAGTTTGATGATGAGATACAAGCACTGTGGTTGCTTGGTACTTTGCCGGACTCATGGGAGACGTTCCAAACATCTTTATCTAATTCCGCCCCGGATGGTACGATTACCATGGATTTGGCCAAGAGTAGTATTTTGAATGAAGAGATGAGAAGGAAGACACAAGGATCGTCATCTTCACATTCTGATGCCTTGGTTGTTGAGAAAAAGGGAAGAAGTGAGTCTCGAGGTCCGAGAAATAGAGATAAAAGTCGAGACAAAAGCAGAGGTAAGTATAATAAATTTGCTAATGTTGAGTGCCATTATTGTCATCAGAATGGACATATTCAGAGGTTTTGTCGTCAGTTAAAAAGGGAGAAACAAAAGGAGAAAGGTAAAGAGAAGAAAAGTGATAATGACAGCGATGACAATCGCGTCGCTGCACTTAAAGAAGACTTTCTCATTATGTTTGATGGTGATGTGGTGAATTTTGTATCTCATGAGACCAGTTGGGTAATTGATAGTGGTGCATCTGTTTATGCCACGTCTCGTAGGGATTTCTTTACATCATACAGTCGTGACTTCGGATTTGTGAAGATGGGAAACAATGAGCTAGCTCAAGCTATAGGCATCGGTGATGTGTGCCTAGAAACCAGCAATGGCACAAGGTTAGTATTGAATAATGTTAAACATATACCCGATATCCGCTTGAATTTGATTTCTACGGTGCAAGTTAGATGATGAGGGGTATTGCAGCACCTTCGTAATGGTCAATGGAAGCTCACCAAAGGTTCTCTTGTTGTGGCTAGAGGTGAAAAATATTCTTCGTTGTACATTATGCAGGCAAAGTTGTCCACAGACAAAATTAATGCAGTAGACAGCAAAGATGCAGCTAAGTTATGGCATAAAAGGCTCAGTCACATCAGTGAGAAGGGTTTGTCAATATTGGCCAAGAAGAAGCTCCTTTCAGGATTGAAAAGCTTGGCGCTAAAGAAGTGTACTCACTGTTTAGCAGGAAAACATAACAGAGTTGCATTTAAAAGCTCCCCTCCTTCAAGAAAGTCAGGTATATTGGATTTAGTACATTCTGATGTTTGCAGTCCTATGAAAACAAAATCACTTGGTGGCTCTCTTTATTTTGTTACCTTCATAAATGATTTTTCAAGGAAAATTTGGATTCATACCTTGAAAACTAAAGATCAAGTATTGGATGCTTTTAAGCAATTTCAAGCTTCAGTTGAGAGACGGACTGGAAAGAAATTAAAATGTATCGAAGCGATAACGGAGGAGAGTATATTGGACCTTTTGATGAATATTGCGACAACAAGGTATTCGACATCAAAAGACACCTCCCAAGACGCCTTAGTTAAATGGCTTAGCCGAGAGAATGAATTAACGCTTGTTGAAAGGGTAAGATGCTTACTTTCACAGTCAAAGCTATCTGGATCCTTTTGGGGTGAGGCTTTAAGTACAGTTGTGCATGTATTAAATCTTACTCCATGCGTTCCTTTAGAATTTGATGTTCCTAATAGAGTTTGGACAGACAAAAATGTTTCTTATGATTATTTGCGTGTCTTTGGGTGCAAAGCATTTGTGCATATTCCCAAAGATGAGAGGTCTAAACTTGATGTGAAAACACGACAGTACATATTTATTGGTTATGGACAGGATATGCTTGGCTACAAATTTTATGATCCGGTTGAAAAAAAAAATTGTAAGAAGCAGAGACGTTGTGTTTATGGAAGATCAAACAATAGAGGATATTGAGAAAGTAGAGATGATTTCAACACCACAGGTTAGTGATAATTTGGTTGATTTGGATCCAGTTCCTCTTACAAATATTCCAACACAAAGTTGATGAAGAGCAAAGCAGGAAGTCAATGTTCCAAATAATGCACATGTTCCCGAACATATTGAAACAGATAATACTATTCCTGAACCAGAGGCTCAATTAGATGTTCCACTGGATGTTCCAATCCGGAGATCCGTTAGAGACCGACGACCTTCCACCAGGTATTCTGAAGATGAGTATGTATTATTGACTAATGCAGGTGAACCAGAGTGCTATGCAGAAGCAATAGAAGATGAGAACAAAAGCAATTGGTTTGATGCTATGCGAGATGAGATGCAGTCATTTTATGATAATCATACTTTTGAGTTGGTGAAGTTACCTAAAGATAAAAGAGCTTTGAAGAACAAGTGGGTATATAGGTTGAAGCAAGATGAACATACTTCACAACCACGGTACAAAGCTAGATTGGTTGTTAAGGGATTCGGTCAAAGAAAGGGTATTGATTTTGATGATATATTTTCTCCGGTAGTGAAAATGTCTTCTATCCGTGTGGTACTAGACTTGGCAGCTAGCATAGATTTGGAAATTGAGCAAATGGATGTTAAAACAGCCTTCCTACATGGTGACTTGGAGGAAGAGATATACATGGAACAACCTGAGAGTTTTAAAGTGAAAGGGAAAGAAGATTATGTGTGCAAATTGAAGAAAAGTTTCTATGGCCTAAAACAAGCACCGAGACAATGGTATAAGAAATTTGCGTCAGTTATGACAGAACAGGGCTATAAGAAGACTTCCTCGGATAACTGTGTGTTTGTCCAAAAATTTTCTGATGATGACTTTATTATTCTCTTACTTTATGTTAATGATATGCTGATTATTGGCAGGAATGCTTCAAGAATTGAGTTATTGAAGAAACAATTGAGCAAGTCTTTTGTCATGAAAGACTTGGGCTCGGTGAAGCAGATTCTTGGCATTAGAATTACTCGAGACAGAGATGCTAAAAAGTTGTTTCTGTCGCAAGAGAAATATATCGAGAATATCCTTTAGAAATTTTACATGGACAAGGCTAAAGTGGTTAGTACTCCTCTTGCTGCCCACTTTAAGTTATATATGAAGCAAAGTCCTACGACTGATAAAGAAAAGAAAGATATGGAAAGTGTTCCATATGCCTCAGTTGTAGGAAGCTTAATGTATGCGATGGTATGTACACGCCCAGACTTGGCGCACGCAGTTGGCGTTGTTAGTCGCTACTTGTCAAATTCAAGTAGAGAGCACCGGAATGCACTGAAGTGGATTATGAGGTATCTTCGGGGAACTTCAAATTTAAAACTCAGTTTCGGGACCGGGAAACTTGAGTTAGTTGGATACACAGATTCCAACTTGGCAGAGATATTGATACTCGTAAATCTACTTCGGTTATTTGATTTCCTTTGCGGGTGGAGCGGTGTCATGGAAGTCAAGATTGCAGAAGTGTGTTGCACTTTCTACAATCGAAGCTGAATTTATTGCAGCGGATCGAAGCTAGTAAAGAGATGCTATGGATGAAGAAGTTCTTAGAAGAACTTGGGTTCAAGCAAAAGAGGTATGTGTTATTTTGTGATAATCAAAGCGCAATTCATCTTAGTAAGAATTCATCTTTTCATTCTAGATCGAAACATATTGATGTTAGATATCATTGGATAAGGGATGTTTTAGATGAAAAGTTATTGGAACTTGAGAAAATTCATACGGATCATAATGGCTCTGATATGATGACGAAGACTCTACCAAGAGAGAAGCTTGAATATTGTCAATTGATAGCAGGGATGGTGAATCCTCCACATTGTCGTGAGGGGAGATATGTTAATTTGGGTTCACTCCTATGAGGAAGCTTTCAATGAGTTCTGGCCCAAAAAGGGTTTGAGCCCATATAATAAGTTATATGGAGAAATAGGGTTTATCACTATCTTTAGAGTGGTAAGCAAAAGGAAATAGTAACAAGAGAAAAAGAGAAAACAAAAAATTTAGGGATTGAGGCAATATCTGATTTACATCAAGCTGGCATCAAAGGTCGATTCGTGGTCCGATTGAGCTGAAATTTTGTCAGCATGTTCGTGGCGCAATCTTCTCGAATTTGAACGGTTTGATTTTCGTTTGAAGCTGCCTCCATCAGGTTTTTCGTGGATTGATCAAAACCTACGTTTTTGGTAAGATTTATCCTTGATCTCTTGTGAAATTCATGTGTATTGCCAAAGATTATGTTCTTAAGGTCTTTGCTGGTATGTACCTCTAGTATTTGCTAGAGAAGAATATTGTTCACCCAATTTTGGTGATAGTGAAAATTTTCGGGTGGACTCCGGTCCCGTGGTTTTTGATCTCCTCACATCGAGGAGGTTTTCCACGTAAAAAATAGTTTTGTGTTCGCGTGCTTGGTATTTATTTTACTCTACTATATCGATTCTTATTAGGTTTACATAAGAGGGGAGATTATTTTATTCCGCTGCGTTAATTCGATATTGTTCGAATTGTTACTGTTCTCCCATCACCCTTATTGATGACCAAACTTGACTAGCAATAGAGGAAGACATCCTTGTATGAGATTTGCCAAAAACTCATACAAGCTTGTAGTAACACTTCTTCCCAAAGAGCACAATCTCGTACCCTTTCCCGCAGGGACAATTGAGATCGAGGGACAAGCAATTGCCGATGGCTCCCATGCTGCGCAATCTGCAAATCGGAACGAATTAGAATGACAAATTTTGTCCTACTCTCATTACATTGAATGAACAATAGGGCAGTAATTATTATGCGTAACCATATTTCTACATATCCATGCGCATCAGACTTCTGCGGTTTCGGTGTTGCCTTGTTCAGCAGGTCCATCGTCCTCCCGGGCTTCGCTCATCACATGATCCCACCACTTGTGCATCTCCTTAAGGCGACGCTTCATCCTCTTCAGTCTCTGCATTGCTCAAAAGAAAACCCATTGAAGAAAATGACTCCCAAATCACCAGAAATCACAAACCGCTTCAATTGCTGTTTTACTTGATTTTTCTTTTGCTGTAGACCCAGATGACCAAAACTAGCATAGTCTGCTTTACGTCCCTAATTGCACAACCAGAAAAAAGGTCTAAACGATATCATTCACCAGATGAACACAAAGCTATATCCAGAGTCAGTCAACCAAGAGTACCTAGAATCCTGTAATGGGTATGATCATACCAAAAAAAAAAAGGATTTTTCACCCATCAAACCAGAGATAAACATCAAGAGAGATAGAGAAGCCGACCCTGGAGTCCCACCTATTCTCGGCACTGCCGTGGCTGCCGCTGGAGCCAAACCCTTGGGAGAACGAATTGATGAAACCCGGGGTCTGGTATGGGGTAGGCTCAGACACCGTCCTCTGCAGTGGTGGCTTGGGCACCCTTGGGAGAACGAATTGATGAAACCCGGGGTCTGGTATGGGGTAGGCTCAGACACCGTCCTCTGCAGTGGTGGCTTGGGCGGAAGCGAAGATGAAGAGCTTCCTCTCACCGGCGAAGGAGTCGTTGCCTTTGCTGGATTAACTACGAAAACTAGCTTCTCTGGCGATGTGAAGCCCGTGTTGTCAACCCCCAAACCGCCGCAATTCTTGCCATTAGGAGCCCTAAAGACCCCATTAACGTTCTCGAGCGCGGCCAGATCAGGGGACGGGAGGGTGATCTCATTGAAGCCTCGGAGGGTGTAGTCGATATCCTCCTGGTCGAGGAGGGAGCAGCAGGGCCTCTTCTTAGTTTTCGGATCAAACGGGTCGTACGATGGAATGGGAAGAAAAAGAGAGAGGGAGGGAGGGAGAGATTTTAAGAGGAAAAGCTGTAGCTACTTCTTTTCTTGGCGCCGCATGTTTCTTGGCGGTTAGAGGTAGTTATTTTCGTTTGTTGTTCTTTCAATAAGTGAAACTCGATTTCACATTATAGAAAGTATAGAGTAGGTAATCTATAATCTCTGTAAATTTATTTCTTGACTTTTAGTGAGTTCGCGGTAATTTAAGATTGAGCGAGGCTACTTCAGTCCTCATATAGCTCAATGCACACATTTTTCTTTAGATTAACAAAACGCTTTTACGTTAAAACAAACCCATTTTTCGAAACGGTTGGTTTTGTTTTGGTTTTTTTCGTAGGGGGCAAACACAAACACCAAAAAACAAAAATCGAAAGAAAAACACAAACGAAGAGATCCAACTTTTCTGAAATTCACGATGGAAAGAAAAATTGAAATTGCCAAAAGTTCTGTGGTGACAACTTCCAAACCCACTTTAATAGCACACTCTAGAAGTTCTTCTAAAGTATATGTATGGGCCGTATTCGGAAAAAGTACCAAAAGAATTTTGAACATATTGCATTAATACTAATTCAGTTCTAAACTTTTTAATTGGTCCAATTTAGTTTTAAATATTTTCAATTAGTATTAATTTAGTCAATTTAGATTGGAAATCATTTCTAGTGGCGTTATCAACAGTGATGTGGACATTTTTTTTAATATTTAATGATTTTTTTTTTTTTTTTTCTTCTTTTTTTTTTCCTTCATTTTGGCCAACAAGGGCCGCTCTCATCGGATGGGGGTGAGGTAGCCCTTGCCTATGGCCATCGTGACCTTATCGGATGTATTATGTAAGACAATCGACGTACACATTAATAGTTGCCAACCTAAATTGGTCAAATAAACTGAACTAAAAATAATACAATAGATTTATAACTTTTATTTTTGTACTTTCCCCAAGTATATTCATATGTCCCAACATGATATAGCGACTAGATGGTTGGTAGTAATTTTTTTGGCCTTACGACCTGTACCACGATGATACTGTCCAAGAAATATTTGTTTCCACAATGTTTTGGGGTCCCAAGGCAGTGTAGTCGCAAGAACGAAATCATTGCTCGTTCCAAAATCGAAGGGTTGCGCTTCCGTCCGATCTCTTATGGGAGCTTACTCATTAACAAACTTAATTAAAATTAAAAGTGAGCGACGAGAAGAGTTCATGATTATGACCTCATTAATAAAAGCCCCGATTAGGAACTCGAAATGGTGAGGGAATGTGGTTCAACAGACTCGTTGATCATTGGTGTAAATTGCAACGCCATTTTGATACGACGGGTTAACATAAACCGTGCTATGCAGGCTTTGCCCTTTCGGATGTTGGAAGATGCCATCCACGGCCCGATCAAACAGTGAATCAAAATCGATCCAAGGCGAATTTGACAAAAGGGCCGTTCAAAAAACAAACTAGAGAGCCGCCCCTCACGCTTGCGGAGCCCGTCGCCGCAGCCCAAGACCGCCATAGGGAGGAACTCACCGAAGAGGTCGAGGGAGAGGGCGGTGGCAGCGGAGGGAGGAGGAGGGAAGTTGGTCTTGGCATTCGAGTCGCGGAGGCTGCAAGCGGCCTCGTCGTTGGCGAGGGCAGCCTCCTCGGGGTGCCGAAGGTGCTGAGTCCAACCGGCGTCTTCTTCATGGGATCACGTATCTCCACCACATGGTGGCCTCACAGCCTCTTTGCGGACGACGCCATACTGGCCCTCCTAAGGCGGCAACGGCGGCGACAGCGATAGCGACGGTGATGAGGTTAAGACGAGGAAGGTGTATATAAAGAAAAAGGAGGGTGGGACCCACTTGCGGTCCATGCACGTGATCGTCTGCTGGGACGACAACGCCCTTAGTTTTGTAACACAAAAGCACAATCAAAAGTACAAAACATCGTCAAAAGAAGCGCGAGATCCATTTGTTTGCCATTTTCACGACTTCGTTTCCCTAGGGATTTAGTGACTTATACCCGAGCCGACCCCGCCCGCTTGCCTTGCCACGGTGCCGAGCACGAGTTATAGCAGGGATGGGCCTCTTCTTTGTCGGGCCGTGTCTACTTGAGCTAAATGGATCAAGACAGTTTGCTTCTCGTGTTCATTTTATTGATGATAGTCGTTTACTGGCAATTTAAATTTGGCATGATTTTCTTTTAAGTAATATTTTGTTCATTTTCACACATATATTTGGATAACAAAATGAATCATCATAATAAGGTTAGAGGTTGTACGCTTAAAGAGTAGATATGTGGCTTTTTCAACCCAAAATCAACGGTCGAATACCAAATTTGTTTTCGGTAATTATTAGCACAGATCGAGATCTGTGACTGTCGCTATGGTTTTGCCTTTTGACAATGTGCACCTAAGCTTAGCGTCCTCAACACCATAGTCGTTCATAGTAATGAGGTTGAACAAATATAAATCTAATACTTGTGAGAGTGAAATTTTCACAAAAAACCTCCGATCTCCTTTGAAACTAGATTTGTACTTCAACTAGGGAACTGGGTCAACCTACGGTTGAAGATAGTGCCGTAAGGCGTGTTAACCTAACTTTGGGCATTTAACCCACCCTCACTTATTCCAGGCGCGGGAGGCTACTATACATGCCTACTCGATAATAGCCAGAACCGAAATCCTGGCGTGGTGTCTACCTTCACTACCATAAGGCCCCCTAATTTCCTATTTATCTTTGTTTTCCCGATAGAGAGGGAATATGAGGACAGCACGGGGTCTCTCACCCTAGAGCGGTTCTCCCGCCCGTTTCCCCCGTGAGCCTTTTAAGGACCTGCTCAGGTCCAATCATTCATAGTAATGAGGTTTAACAAATATAAATTTAATACTTGTGAGAGTGAAACCTTCACAAAAATCCTCCGATCTCCTTTGAGACTAGATTTGCACATCAATGAAAGAGGAGGGAAGCAAAACCCAAAATAATAAATGCAAAAATCTCAAAATATGGACTATATCGGGGTAGAAATCTCACTAAAACGAGATAGAGAAGCTTCTAGATCTAGAGTAGATCAAAAAGAAAAATTCCTCAAAATGGGAAAAAAAAAGAGAACATAGTATCGAATTAGTCAAAGAAAAAGAAAAAAGAGTAACTAAAATGGAAGTATAAATCACAGAGCGGAGTACAAATAAGCAAACACATTCGAGTCTCTTGCAAGTTCAATTATTGCAGCCGTTTTGCCGATCGAACCTTCTGTCTTGCAGTAGTAGGAAACTACTCCTTTTCAAAAAATTCAATCTTCCAAGTCTCTTATTTGTTTTAGCGTTAGGCATCTTTTAACTTTTGGATATGATCAAAGGCATTTATCTAAATTGGCACTACGAATGAATTGAGAAATTACTCTGTCAATGCCTATGGGATTACATTGAGTTGAAGTCAATTTAAAACCTATTGTTTCTCGAGAGGTAAAGCCTCAGTTGTTTACCACTTTAACCAATAAAATATCATGAATTGTCACCTTTTTTTGGGCTAGTTGACACACTTATAACAAGTTTAAGAAGTCAATCGAGTATATGTCGTGGATCCCAAATTGTTTATGTTGGGGCTATTTCGTCAATGTATATGTCCAGCACAATCTAAAACTAACACAACGGGTTTTAAGTTTTAGGAGAGTAAATGAGCTGCGATTAGAGTAACATATTACATCTATGTATTTGAAATTTTGCTCTTTAAATTTGAGGAGTATATCTGATTAATGACTTATGATATAACCAATTAATCAAAAACGAGATGCATATGATGTCAAGTAGGATGAGATTTGACATGAGGTAGTGATGATTGGATGATTACACCATGCCAGAATCGCTTTTTCCAATGGATTAGCAAAAAGACAAGTTGTAAAGATGTGGTAAATATAAACTTCTAATTACAAGCATGTTGGGAGAAAAAAGACTTAAATAATGGGCCATGCAAATTTCTAATTGGATCAAACTATCATCCAAGTATGGTGGATAGATTATAAACACCTAAAAGTGCAACACAACCACTTCATTTAAAAAAAAAAAGTTTAATTTTTTTTCAGTAATTTCTTTCTTGACAATTAGTATGATATTTGATTATAGTCATTCTCTCTAAATCATTCGGGAATTTCACATTTCTCTCTAAATGAAATGAAATTTCCGCATAAAGTATATAACTTCAATCATTATCATCAATTTCTAGTTGCCGAAAAGATCTTTCCGTCTTTCAAAATTTCATAAATATTTTTGAATATGTTTTGACAACATGCAAATAGAAGCTATTCCATGTAGTTTAAAAATCAAGGAAAAAGCCATAAAAAGCCATAAATTTTGCTTAAGTGACACATTTATCATAAATTATTTTTTGTGATATAAAAAAACCCTCAATTTTGCCCATTATGACACATTTAACTTTAATTTTTTTCTACAAATCAAAAACCCCAAACTTTTTTCTTACATTGATATAAATCCCAAACTTTTTGGTATCACTGAATAAAATTTGGGGATTTTGGTGTTACAAAAACAAATTTGGTTTACGTCTAAATGTCACATTCCAACGGTGAAAACAAGTTTGGAGTTCCTCAATAAAAAATAAAAAAAAGTTTGGAATAAATGTGTCACATTATATAAGTTTGGGATAAATGTGTTACATAAATACAAGTTTGTGATTTTTTGCGTCATAAAAAAGTTTGGGGTCAATGTGTCATGGAGGGTAAAATTTGAGATTTTTGTGGCTTTTTTCTTAAAAAGCTATTAGTTTATCTCTTGGAAATTTCAACAATGGAGAGATGGACGGATGAAGAGTATACAATAGGATGAATACTATTACCAAACAAAAACAAGAGGAATTGTCAGACGTGCTGAATATTGAATGTTCACGATGGCCTTAAAACCCACGTCCAAGTACCATAGGTCCATACCCTCGAGTTCGCCCTATCTAGTAATTAGCGAAATGGCACTTGAGTTTTTTTTATTTTTTTTATTCCTATATTAATATCATGCTCGTATTTTCTTCGGACTTTGTTTGTTTAACAGAGAATTGATAATTTTAAAATAATTTTTCTAAAAACATCACTTTTATTGCAGACAAAAAAATACTTAAACAAACATAAAAATATTGATTTATAGATTGAAAATAGTATTTAAAAACATTTTTCATTAACTAATTATTTCAAATGATAGAAACAAATATTTTTAGAGAAATGTTCTTCAAATCGTCTATTTTCTGCAAAGCAAATGGAGTTTTAGTGTCGAAATCTAAAATATTCCTTAAAAAAAAAATAAGAGAGTAATTATAAGTGAATATACATGTGCAAATTTGTATCTCTATAAATCTCAAATGTTTTTTCTATAAAAAAAAAAGTCTCATGTGTTTTGCATTGAAAAATAAAATCCGATGACAAGAGATCTCAAGATATTTTTTTTTTTTAAAAGCAAAAGAAGAAAAAAAAAGAAAAAAAAAGAAGAAGTCCCATAAAAGAATGATAAGTGTATTGAAAGTCCTAAAACTTATTAGGAAAGTACAATTTAGTCCTCAAATTTTGAAAAAGTACATTGAAGTCTTAAAACTTGTTATAAAAAAGTGCAATCAAAGGAAAAACTTTGTATTTTTTGAAAGTTTTAAAAATTAAATTGCACTTTCGTAACAAGTTTTATTTTTTATATTTTTTAAAAGTTTCAAACACAAACAATTGGATCATTCATGACAAATTTGAAAACTTAAATTCACTTGTTGAAAGTTTTATGATTTATACTTTTATGACAAGTTGTAGGACTTTTAACTAACTGATTTAAAAAAAGGGTTAATATCATGAAAAATCTCAAACTGGTAGCAAATTTATTATAAATTAACTTTTTTTACTATAAAAAATTCCAAATTCGTACGCGAGCATTTGACAAATTTATCCAAGTCATCTGGTATATTTATAATAAATTTGTTTTCTTATATTTTTGCTCAAGTACTCCAAGTAAGTCTAGTGAGAGAATCAATTTGAGATTTTATTCTTCGTTTATTACAGGTATATAAATTTTGTGATTTTTTATGATATTAATCCAATTGGACGGAGTGAGCATAGGAGTATGTGTCCATGTCTTGAGATAAAGACAAAGGTCATTGATAAAAGTTTTTGGGATTTGATTATACTTTCACGATAAATTTTAAAACTTAATTCATTTGTTAAAAGTGTTATGATTTAATAGTACTTTTGTGATAAGTTATAGGATTTTTAAGGATATTAAAAAAAAAAAAAAAAAAAAAAGAGGAATAATCGACGAAATAACATGAACCGGAAGTCCGGACGAGCCCCCAAGAGCAAAAGCCCGGTCCACGACGGACTTCAAAAGCGCAGCTCCTCCAAAAGCAAGCAACGCGCCTCAATTCGAAATTCAAAAACTCTCTCTCTCTAAAAAACCATCATTTCTCACTCTTCGCTTCCTGCGTCATTCTCCTCTCGAGAATCTTCACACATCCTTCGACTTCCTCCCTCGCCCCATCATGGCCCAGACGCTCCCCCTCCAGACCAGCAACATCGCCAACACCGCCGCCGCGGCCGCTCCGGCGGCGGCGGCGGCGGCGGGGCGCAAGGGCAAGACCGTGGAGGAGACCTACCAGAAGAAGTCCCAGCTGGAGCACATCCTCCTCCGCCCCGACACCTACATCGGCTCCGTCGAGAAGCACACCCAGTCGCTCTGGATCTACGACGGCGGCGAAGGCGGCGGCGACGGCGGCGACGGCGGCGAGATGGTCCACCGCCCCATCACCTACGTCCCGGGCCTCTACAAGATCTTCGACGAGATCCTCGTCAACGCCGCCGACAACAAGCAGCGGGACCCCAGGATGGACGCCCTCAAGGTCACCATCGACGCCGACCGGAACCTCATCAGCGTCTTCAACAACGGGGACGGCGTCCCCGTGGAGATGCACCGGGAGGAGCACGTCTACGTGCCGGAGCTCATCTTCGGCCACCTCCTCACCAGCAGCAACTACGACGACAACGTGAAGAAGACGACCGGGGGGAGGAACGGGTACGGCGCTAAGCTGACGAACATATTCTCGACGGAGTTTGTTATCGAGACGGCGGATGGCAAGAACGGCCTCAAGTACAAGCAGGTATAGACGGCTGATGTCTTCGATGCGCCTGTGTTACCATTTTTCTCTGGATTTCATGATTTGGGATTTCTTCAAGTTTGTTTCTTGATGTTAGTCTTGTACATTGCTCTGGTGGGAAGGTAATTGTCTCTATTTAAGCTGCCCTCTTTTTGTAATGGAGTTCAGCTGCCCTTGTTTGGTCAGAATGGTGCTTTTTTTTTTTTTTTTTTTTTTAACTTTTCAGGACGTATGTAGTAGTTTCTGCTCAAGGTTTTTGCTACTTTTTTAGGATAGTAAACACACTCATTTTGGTCTTCAGTGGAATAATGTTCTCACCATTTTAATTGGGTTAGTGGAATCGATTTGGTTGAGCTTTTGTAATGATCTGTTCCAATGATTTAAAGGTTTTCTCGAAGAACATGGGAGTGAAAGGTGCACCCGATATCAAGGCTTGCAAGGCAGGCGAAAACTGGACCAAGGTCTCGTTCAAACCCGACTTGGCAAAGTTTAACATGACCCACCTTGAAGATGATGTGGTTGCTTTGATGAAAAAGCGAGTGATTGATATGGCTGGGTGTCTTGGAAAGACAGTAAAGGTCGAGCTGAATGGGAAAAGGGTTCCTGTCAAAACATTTGCTGATTATGTCGGCCTCTATTTAAAATCTGCCTCTAAAAATAGACCAGAATGTCCCCTCCCAAGGTTCTCTTTTTTTCTTGTTGTCCGACTATAATCATTTTGTAGTTTGGGATGGTATTCTGATAGCCAAATTTACTGATTGGATCAGGATTGAGGAGACTGTGAATGAGAGGTGGGAAGTCTGCGTAAGCCTAAGCGACGGTCAGTTTCAACAGGTACTTTGAATACTTTCTTCTGGTAACACCAAATATAGAGCTAGTACTATTGAATGAATTTGACATCGTGAATTCTTCAACAGGTCAGCTTTGCGAATGCGATAGCTACTATCAAGGGAGGAACCCATGTTGATTATGTGACCAATCAGATTGCCAACCATGTTATGAGTGTTGTGAACAAGAAGAATAAGAATGCCAACCTCAAAGCCCATAACGTTAAAAGTCATCTATGGGTTTTTGTCAATGCCCTCATTGACAATCCTGCATTTGACTCTCAAACCAAGGAAACTTTGACACTTCGTCAGAGCAGCTTCGGATCCAAGTGTGAACTATCTGACAAGTTCCTACAGAAAGGTTGGACACTCTTTAGTGAATTTAATGAAACTGATCGATTGATTTCTAGGCAACTTTTGCTTATGCTTGCTATAATGCAGTGGCAAAGTCTGGAATTGTTGAGTCTCTCCTTTCATGGGCAAATTTCAAGCAGAGCAAAGACCTAAAGAAAACTGATGGGTCAAAGAGAGAGAACCTCCGTGGGATTCCCAAGCTTGAGGATGCTAATGACGCTGGAGGTAGAAACTCTGATAAATGTACCCTGATTTTGACAGAAGGAGATTCAGCAAAGGCCCTTGCAGTAAGTGCTGGTAGCTTTTGGATGTGACGCATGGAAACCACCTTAATTTATGTGGCTGAACATTTTCCAAGAGTTGGCTAACCAAACTGCGTTGATGCAGATGGCTGGGCTTTCTGTTGTTGGTCGAGATCGTTATGGAGTGTTTCCTTTGAGAGGTAAATTACTCAACGTGAGGGAAGCCAGCCATAGTCAAATAATGGAAAACAAAGAGATACAATACATCAAGCAGATTCTTGGGTTGCAGCAAAATAAGGATTATGACAGTGTCAAATCTTTAAGATATGGTCATTTGATGATAATGACAGACCAGGTTTCACTCTTCTATGGATTTTGTTTTGCATAATTTTTCTGTCAAGCATGTGCCACTATTGTAAGTGCTTTTCATAGTATTGTGAATAAGTAGATATTGCTTTTGGGATGTGCATTTGCAGGATCACGATGGTTCCCACATTAAAGGCCTTTTAATTAACTTCGTTCATTCATTCTGGCCATCCTTGCTCAAAGTTCCATCTTTCCTAGTTGAATTCATCACTCCAATTGTCAAGGTGGGGATGATTAAATTAAGTTGATCATCTAAACCGTTTTTGGTAGATGGAAAAAAAGCTTTAAGCCTTCTCTAATTGTGACTACAGGCTACTCATAAAAATGGAAGAGAATTAAGTTTCTATACAATGCCGGAATATGAGTCCTGGAAGGAAAGTTTGGGGGGCAGTGCAAATGGGTGGTCAATCAAGTACTATAAGGTTTGTCTACATCATTGAAGTATAACTCAGTTACTGTCTGTTATGAATAACATTGTTGAATGATCCCTGCAGGGGTTGGGAACAAGCACCTCAAAAGAGGGGAAGCAATATTTCCAAAATCTTGACATGCACAAGAAGGATTTTGTATGGGTTGATGACCAAGACGGGAATGCAATTGAGTTGGCTTTTAGCAAGAAGAAGATCGAAGCAAGGAAGACTTGGCTTCGTCAGTTCGAGGTTGGAAGTGCTGTCTGAATTATAAGAACATGAAGTACTTGTTGCATTTTTAGATGTGACTTAATGGAATTATGAATTTGTTTCCTGCAGCCTGGTACTTATCTTGATCAGAAGGAGAAGCTCATCAAGTACAGCGACTTTGTTAATAAGGAGCTGATATTGTTTTCTATGGCTGATCTTCAAAGATCAATTCCTTCCATGGTTGATGGCCTCAAGCCAGGTCAAAGGAAAATTCTATTCTGCTCATTTAAAAGGAATTTCATCAAAGAAGCAAAGGTTGCCCAGTTTTCTGGTTATGTATCTGAACATTCAGCATACCATCATGGTGAGCAAAGTCTTGCTAGTACCATCATTGGAATGGCACAGGATTATGTAGGCAGCAACAACATTAACCTTCTCATGCCGAATGGCCAATTTGGGACTCGCAACATGGTGAGAGTATTTCATATATCGCTGGAGATAATCAGTTTGTCTGCAATTTATTTTCTTTTTATTTTTTACTTACATGAAAATGTTACTTTGGTAGGGAGGAAAAGATCATGCAAGCCCTAGGTACATATACACGAAGCTTTCACCAACTACACGGTTCCTCTTCCCGAAGGATGATGACAACCTCCTGAGCTACTTAAATGAAGATGGGCAATCTATTGAACCAACTTGGTAAATTACTCATTATAGGACCCCTGTTATTCATTTAACCCAAACGAAAGTGTTAGCTAATACTGGTCTTGTTATGCAGGTACATGCCTATCTTACCTATGGTTCTCGTCAATGGTAGTGAAGGAATTGGAACTGGATGGAGTTCTTACATCCCCAACTACAATCCAAGAGATATTATTGCCAACTTGAGACGTTTGTTGAATGGTGAAATGATGGAGCCCATGGATCCTTGGTATCGTGGATTTAGAGGGACCATTGAGAAAACAGCTACGAAGGAAGCCGGCGTTACTTACACTGTTTGTGGGATAATTGAGGAAGTCGATGATACCACACTGAGGATCACAGAGCTTCCGATACGTCGATGGACTCAGGATTACAGGGAGTTTTTGGAATCATTATCAACTGGAGAGAAAGATAAAGCAAAGGATCCTTTTGTCAAGGTAATGAGTTCTCAAGCAACCCAACCTCGTGCGTCACATCTTGTCTTTGAATTTTTCGCTAAAATTTCAATTGCCAATTGCAGGAATTTAGGCAGTACAGTGACGATGTAACCGTACATTTTGAAGTTATGTTGACAGAGGAGAACATGATGATAGCAAAGCAAGAGGGTTTACTGAAGAAATTTAAGCTGACCTCATCGATCAGCACGAGTAACATGCACCTGTTTGACCCAAACGGAGTGATCAAGAAATATGACAGCCCTGAACAAAGTATGCTAATCTTTCTGCTTAGCTCACGATCAGCCATGTTTTAGTAGGATTGTAACTTATATATGGTATTCAAATCCATGTCTCATTTTAAATTAATCATCTTTCTTTCTGCAGTTCTAGAGGAGTTTTTCCACTTAAGGCTTGAGTGTTATGAGAAAAGAAAGGTAATCCCAGTGAAAGCGAGGAAATGTCTTCAGTTATTTACTTGTGCTCCAAGGCTTTTCATATGTGACCTGGTTGCAAATAGCATATTATGAGTACTTTTCTATTTCTCCCTTGCAGAAAATTTTGCTGGAAAACTTGGAGTTGAAGTTAGTGATGTTGGACAATAAGGTTAGGTTTATTCTTGGTGTTGTCCATAGAGAGATCATTGTGAGCAATCGAAAGAGAGCAGATTTGTTCCAAGAGCTGCAAGCAAAAGGCTTTACACCATTTAGGAAGGAGACTAAAACAATTGAAACAGCAGTGGCCGGGTCAACGGATGATTCAGAAGAAACAGAAGAGAACTTAGAGGCCACCACCAAAGGAGTGAAAGCTAGTGACTATGAGTATCTGCTCTCCATGGCAATTGGCACGCTTACCCTTGAGAAAGTTCAGCAATTATGTGCTGATAAGGACAAGCTTGTTGACGAGGTTGATGCCCTGAGAAAAGCAACTCCCGAGAATTTGTGGTTGGAAGATCTTGCTGCTCTAGAGGAAAAACTTGATGTAAGATTTTTGATGCCCTCTTGACATTACTCCAATTTTTTTTCTGTTTTGACTAATGCTCTCTGCTGTGCTATGCAGGAGCAAGAAAAAATGGATGCCCAAGCAGAGGAAACGAGAAAGGCAAGAAGCAAAGCAAATGGAGTCGGCACAAAAGTTTCTAGACAGGCACCAAAAAAGCCTCGCAAGAATGACACTAAAGCTAACAATCCAGAAGCTCAAGCAGAAGTCACTCAAGGATCAACCGTCACATTGGAAGCAGGTTATTATGGAATTCATGTTACAACTTAAAACTGTTTGCATTATTATTGTCATATGGAGTCACTGACAGTAGATGTGTCTCTTTTTCAGGAAATGCTGCTGATGTTGCAAAACCAAAACGTGGTGCCGGTGCTAGGAAAGCTCCACCTCCGAAGGTGTGTTTGGTTTCTTCCTTCTAATTAAAATCAAGGCAAGTGTCTTGGACGACATTCACGTCTCTGTTTTCATTTATACAGCCTAGCAAGAGTGCCTCAGTTTCAGATGATGACGAGGATTTCGAGATGCTTGACTTAAAAGAACGACTTGCTGCATATAACCTTGAATCTTCACCAGACAATTCGTCAGGTAAGAGGTTTTGCCAGAGTGACTTTTGTTTGTTCGACTTAAAAGTCAATTCCATTTGTAAAGATACTGGGTACATTAGATGGTGAAGATTAAGGAGCATCTGTTGCATTGGGGAACATGTGCCACATTTGCCCAAAGTTTATCACATTTCCATGCAATGCAGCTCTAGAGGACAAAGTGCCTGAAATACCAGTCAAGGTGAAAGAACCCAGTAAAAGGGCTGCCACAAGGAAGAAGCCCTCGGTCATTCTCTCCGAGATTTCGGAGGAAGAAAATAGTAATGACAGTGGAGATGATGACTACGAGACAGTGGACTCTGAAGCAGAGGTGGCAAAGAAGAAAGGAGGCAGAAAACCATCTGCTGCTGCGAAGAAGTCAAAGCCACCTGCAGCAACAAAGAAAGGTCAAGCCAACAGGCAGCAGGCTCGGGGAACGACCCAACGGCTCTTGACCGAGATGTTAAAGCCAGCTGAAAGCACTGGAGTTTCGCCAGAAAAGAAAGTACGAAAGATGAGAGCATCTCCTTTCAATAAGAAAAGCAGTTCTCTACTGGGAAAGGAAGGTAAGGCAGACAGTTCCACAAGTGAGGAAATGTCATCCAATCCTATGTCTAATGATGGTGAAGACGTGGTTGAGGTGGCCCCTCCGAAAGGAAGGCCTCAGAGGGTGAACCGAAAGCAGACGACGTATGTCTTGAGTGATTCTGAAAGTGAGAAGCCGACGGATGATTCTGACTTTGAAGAAGATGAAAAATAGTTGATGTTAACGTAGCTTTTCCATGAATGGACAATGCTGTGTACTTTCGAAACTCGGAAAGATGCAAAGTCATTCATTAGTTCCCAGTTGTTTGTGATCATCTCGTTCTATCTCGGAGATGTTTCATGTAATCCCGTAGTCGTTTTCGTGTCGAACATCATGTGTTTGCGATAGGCATTTCCCCTTAACAGAATGGTTCCTTGCGGATGTGATGTTTGACTGAATTTATGATGGAATTAAATCCTAGTTTACCAAAGAAAATGAATTCTGCTCTCAGCTTGATGTATTGGTCTCAGTGAAAGCTTGAAGGGAAATGCAGATCCATGTATGATCTGAGGATTGTATGGCTAAATAGGACATGTCGCACATAAATTCCATGGAATTGGAAGGTAATTATTCTCAAGTACTCATCTGAGAAAAAATTGTGAAGTTGCTAACCATCATCTCTTGAAAATTATTTGAGTATCGCCTTTATTCTTATTTTTTTAATTATTATTAGACACTAGATTGATGGACAAGTGTTGATTTTTTAAGTAAATCCGAGTCGAACGATGCTTGCCACATTAGCCATTAATGTGTAATTACGATGACACTGAATATTTTCTCATTTCCAAATGATTGAGCGCACTTATTGCATTGTGTATAATAAAGTTAAGAGTTTAGATCACTAAGAATTCCAAATTGTATACTCATGACAAATTTATGAAAAACTAATTTTTTGAATACTAAAAATTCTTAATTGTTACACCTATAACAATTTTACTACAAATTAATATTTTTACTAGCACAAGCTTCAAATTAGTCATTTGTGATAAATTTACCATCCATTAATTTTAATTAAATTAGATTAATATCATGAAAAAACATAAATTTGTATACTTGTGACAAACAAAGGGTGGAATCTCAAATTGTCACACTCGTTAACTACTATGTATCCTTCAACTCGACAATTTAACTATAAAAATTTAACAAAAACTAATAAAAATAAATTTATCATAAATGTATTAATAATAGGATAAATTTATCTTAGATATATGTGATATTACTAGTGAGGCTAAGGCTTTGCTCGGCAACTTACCAAATAGTAATAATTTCTACTCTTTTGTTTCCAGGAGTAAATTTAAAACAGAAATTCATTTAGTAAAATTTTTGTTTTCGGAAGTAGATTTGGAACAAAAATTCGTTTGGTAAATTTTTTGCTTTCAAGAACAAGTTTTTATTTTTTGATCCCGGAACTAAATTTGGAACAAATCTAGAAGTAAAAAAAAAAAAAATTATTTTTGGGAACAATTCTAGAATCAACCAACCTATTTTCTCTCTTTTCTTTTCTTCTTTCTACAATTCTAGAATCAACCAACCTATTTTCTCTCTTTTCTTTTCTTCTTTCTTGATCTTCTTCTCTCTTTCTTCTTCTTCAACTGCCGCCACCACTGCTGATCGCTGGCGACCAGATAGGCGAGGTCCGGCGAGCTCATAGAGGCTCGCCTCGGTGGTGGACAGATGGGCCTCGCCCAAGCCTCCCTCGGCCACCGGCGAGCCTCACCTCGCTTGGCGAGGCTACTTACCCAAACTGTCGGCGAGGCTTACCTTGTTAGCTTCCCTCCCAGAGGGTACATGAGATTGTTTGCTAAGCATAGAAATGAGAAGTACAATATGCATAGGCACTATATCAGTGAAAGACGATGTTAGAATCTTAGCCTTATTATTTCAATGGTGGAGTTTTGGGGGGGCATGCTACCTTTTCTATGGAATTTGATGATCTCAGAACATGTGTGAAGTTGTTTGGTTTTTACTGGGCTTGGTTCTCTCACAACTACCATGAAGCAAATCTCTCTCTCTCTCTCTCTCTCCCTCTGTGCATATGCGACCGAGCTCGTGGGCACAGTGTGTTTTTGGGTTGGGTTTGGGGGCATTTAGCATATACATCGCTGGATGGTTAACCATAGGGTATGCACATAAACTCTAGGGTGCCTCTTCATTTTACATCAGCTATCTTAATTTCTTTTTATGACTATAGCCTTTCTATTATCAGATAAATGCATTTATCCATTGCTTTGTTGGGGTTCGGTGGATCACATCGTTGTATGATCAGCAAGTAGCTATCTGCAAGAATGAAGGAGTGGAACGGTTTGAAGAGCTGGAGTTGGGTCCATTGTTGCAACATCCCCTCGTGTTACATTATTTTTCTGTGAAGCCTGATACCACCGCTGTGTTTAAGATAACTAGCTAGGAGATAATTTCTTATCTCTGTGACTTTTTGGATACTTCTTTCAAAAAAGATGTGCAGACTGAGGAATTCCTTGATTTCATTGGTAAGGAGCGATCCATCTCAAGCAAAGAAAATCTTTCTGTACGAATTCAAATTTTGGAGTATGTAATGCGTGCAATGTTCTTCTGTTATGCATAATTTTATCATTTCGGAGAGGTTTTCTAAACAACGACAATTAGCTATAGTCATTTTCATATGATGAAGCTTGCTTCCTAATTATGAAGACAATCGGAAAATTGCTATCTAAATTCGAAACAAGAAGAAATCTAGTGTAAAAGTTTATATCATGCGACATGTTGACATCGCGTTATACATATTAGGGGTATTAACAGGTCGGGTCTTGTTGTTACCCGACCCGACCCGAATCACAAGGGTCACAGATGATGACCCAACCCGAACCAACCCGAAACACATTAGACTTGCATCTGTGTTTCGGGTTGGGTTGCTGGGTTTTCCTTCTTTTTTTCCTCTGGAGTTCGAATTGGATGGAAACTATATACTTTCGTTTTTCTTTGCTACCACCCACATGCATGTTATAAGTCATAACTTATGACCCTTTTAACATCATTATTTTTACTTCTCTATGGCACATGAATTAATTGGCAAAAAAAAGAAAATTTGCTACCACCCACATGATTTTCATCTCATCTCGAACACGATACCTATGACACACGGGTTTAAACATGAAAATATGCCGAAAAACTTGGAAAATGACAGGACCAAATACATTTCCATAATTTCTGTCGAGAATCTTTATCTTCACGAACCGAAGCACATGTTCGGAAGACAGATGGTTGTTTCCCATTCCATTTTCAGGTAAATAGAAACTGAAAATATTCTGACTTCAAACAAATAGGCCCCAGCAAATGACTTTCGCCTCGGGAGACCAGAGAGAAGCAAATACATGCGGTAATGCTGCATCAATCTTTCCATGTCGCGTCATATCTCACAGGAAAACCAACAATGGAACGAGCTAAACCCACATAAACATTAATATTGCGTACAAATTAGACTTATTGGTTCTCACTGGAAGAAAATATTTAACGTTATGTACAAACCTTGTGAAAAAAAAAAAAAAACATCTTACACGACTATATAGCAGTACGAAGAAGAAACTACGCTGCCTTTCACTAGCTATTAACCAATAACCAGATCATCTGTGCTCCCCTCTGACCACTTTGCCTGTCCGTCAGTTGATACATCATCATCCTTTGGACTTCGTTGAGTTCCTGTGTAAAAATGTATGGATTAGTTTCACAACTCCGCAACAGACAATTATCTAAAACATTAGCAGTCCAAAAAAGAATCGGTTTTTAGCGAGATGAAGAAATAAGTAATATCTCAAGAAAAAAAATTCCAATTCGGTGTGCAAGAATTCCAAGTGCATACATATTGGAATAAGAGTTCGTGTCTGCTTGGAGAGGTTAAACATTCAACAGCATATCTCAAAAGCATACACATCCGATGCTGAAGACAACAAATGCGCAGCTATTTGATCAACCTTCCATATCATCACCACACAGTGGACTCCCCCACAAGAGTAAAACTATACCCTTCCAAACCAGTAGGCATAATGGAAAACAGCAGATGCTATACTGATAATAATCCAGGGAGCAGGGTGAGCATCTAGAAATCACACATTTAGTCCTCTTCAGTTCTGTCTCAGTACAAAGACATCCTAATTATCAACAATGACAACCTAGGACTTTGAACCATAGTCCAAAATTTAACCTCCCCCAAGTTCTTAGATCATTGGAGAACTCAACTCAACCATTCAGAACCCTATTGAGCAGAGAACAGAACCCATCCATCCATACAAGTAAACACCCAGAAACCTCACTTGATCGAGATTCAGTTGAGCGACACGGAGAAGAAAACCAGTAGGCAAGAGGAAAACAGCAGATTTCTCAGCGAAAACACACTGCTATACCAATCATATCCAGGGAGCAGGGCGATCATCTAAAAACCACACATTTAGTCCTCTTAAGACCTGTCTTAGCATAACAACAACCTAATTATCAACATTGATAACCTAGGACTTTGAACCATAGCCCAAAATTCTACCTCTCCCAAGTTCTTAGATCATCGGAGAACCCCCAAATCAACCGTTAAGAACCCTATTGAGCAGAGAACGGAACCCATCCTCCAGTACAGTTAAAGACCCAGAAACCTCACTTGATTGAGATTCAGTTGAGCAACACAGAGAAAAGAACCATTCGATACAATGCCAGTCACATCTAAAACCTGCATCAGCTCTATTGGATTAGATTTCGCCAAACATTAAAAAGAACAAATTCGACATGCAAATGTTGCTCCAAATAGGTTCCTAATCATCAGAAGGTCAGTGAGACGCGAAAACCAACCTGGAGAGAGAAGAGGCTGCGTCACCGACGGTGTGAGCATCAAAAGCGGCGATGCAGTAGCTTCACCCTTCCTCATCCTCAGACTGAGATTCGGCATTCGATGTCTGCAAAGCTTCCTCAGGATAAGCGAGAAGAATGACAAAACCTTCGAATAGCTCAAGCAAACGAATGAGAGGAAGGCCAGCCGTGGGGGCGGTGGCGGCGGCGGCAGCTAGGGTTCCGGCGTTGAGACCAGGGGTGGCGACGGCGACGGCGAGGCAGAGGCGCGTCGATCGGAGGGCGGCAGCGGAATCCACGAGAAGGCGCAGTCGTCGGAGAAGAAGGCGGAGCCGACGACTATGAGGGATTTCTTTACTTGTTTGTATTTCTTAGCTTGTTTGACTGATCGGGGGTAAAAGATCAGAACGTGTCTGTGTTTCTCAGCTTGTTTAGAATTTGGAATTAACGTGTTTCGGGTCGAACAATGTTCCAATCATGACCCGAACCAAAATATATTTCTTTATTTCTTTTATATCTGTTACCCGAACAATTTTAAGACCTGAAACACATACTCAACTTGTTTCGTGTTCGGGTCGTGTTTGGGTCGGGTCGGGTTTTTTTGACACCCCTAATACATATCAATGTATACTAATATAATTTAGAACCTTAGCTATTAAGAAAATCCTCGCATGCATCACATGACGCCTTCAAGGCTCCAGATTCTTGATGGCTCACCATCAAGATAGATAGGGGGAAATAAGAGTTTCCAAATAGACAGCATATTCGATGAAGAAAAGGCGGTCTGGATCATCTTTGTAGGGATAATCTTTGTAAGTATTATCCTCCGGATTGAACAGAATCAGCTGGTCCGCATTTATCAAAAAAACGATCTTTCCACTGCTTGTGCACACGAGGGGGATAGCAACCTTACAGACATCTAGGCAATCAACACTGAACCATTTTGTCCATGATCCTCCTCTCCCATACTCATCCGTTATCCATGTGTGGATGTGGTTACCATAGCGGCTATATATGAACAGACTAGTCCCGTGAATCCCGAGTCCCCGGGAAAGTCCATCCCTTTCGACTTCAGGAGCCGAAAGCACCCGGTGGAATTTCTCTTCCGACAAATCAAGTGACAAAATCCCAGTCTTGCCCCACTCATAGACGTGCCAGTGTAAGGCCCCCTTCCAATAAACTCCGTTGTCACAAACATCGAGATGGCTTTCTTCGATTTCTTCGGTCGGGAAATATACCCTTCTCCAAGAACCGGACTTAAGCGAAAATATTGCCGCCACCCAAAATTGATATGAATATTCGTGGATGCCCTCTACTATTTTGTAGTCATCAGATCGAGGGTCATATCCGAATCCATATAATGACCCATTTTGACGCTCAAGAAACTCATACTCTTCCTCGAGATCGGAAGAGGGCAACTCCCTATATTCCCTAGTGGTCGGGTTATATATGAGAAAAATGCCAGAGACAAGAAAACAAACCAGGCCATCACAGGAGCCCACGATCTTCCAATTGCTGTCATTGCTGTCGGATTTGATCGTTTTGATGTTATGCGGTACCGCCACACGACCCTCGTTGGCGTCGAGGGTTTTGTAATCTATAGTCTGGTTGCCGCCGATGAGAATTCTCTGCCTAGGAATTAAATCCCCTGCCTTGAGCCTCTGCAGATGCGACTTGGCGAAGCCGGGTCGGAGATTAGAGACCGCCACCGTTTGCAGACGAATTTGGATCGCGCCAACGACTCCGCCGGAACCCTCAAGAATATGTCGATGAGAATAGGATCGGGTAAACTTTCAGCCATTAGTTTCCGGCAAATAGCCACAGCAGCAGCCTGTTCATCGGCAAGGTTTTGAGTAACGAGTGTACAACAACAACAATTCAAGAGTCAAAAGAGGCGTTTTTACTCGGGAGGATCTCGGTTGAGGTCGATTGGGTCGGCTATTGGCCGTAGGCGTTTGCTTTCTCGAGAGCTCACGAGGCCCTCGACGGAGCCGGGCGGAGGCGGAGGAGGGGGGTCGCCGGCGTACGCGGCGGAGTCCGGCAGCTGGGCGGAGGAGGCAAGGCGGCAAGAGAGAGAGAGAGAGCGAGCGGGCGTGTGGGAATGCGTTTCCCGAACCCTAGAAATTGGGGCCTGTGAATTGTTTTTATACGTGCTGTCTTACCGACCAAAAAAAAAAAACACATTATACTGTCAAGCCCTGTGAATTTCCCATAATATCCTTGGCAGAACCATAATTCCAGCACCAGACTTCACCTGTCTATCTTCTCTCGTCTTCACTGAGAAAGGGTTCCATCTTTGCCAATAGGTAAAACGATCCAGACCATCACTGAACTTTTTTGAACTTTTTAATTTGTTTAATATGATTTCTGAGATATTGATAAATATTCAACATAACCTCTAATTTATATAAAATGTTTAAAAGTTCGGAACTAAATCAAACAAATTAAAAGTTCTTAATTTACATTGCACATTAGACTAAAGTTTAGAGACCACGTTAAATGAATTACAAGTTCAGAAATAATATTGTACATTGAATTCAAAGTTAAAAATTCATTTGTGTAACTTTTCTTTTGTAAGAATTAAAGTTTTCTCGAGTAGCATATGAAACAATGATTTTACTCATATCTACCTTAAAACATGAAGCTAAAGCAAAATAAATTACTACGAGTGTCTAAGGGCGGTCAAGGCAGTTAGCTCCATCAAAATTTTGGCTATTTCCCAAAATGACCGTGATTATCTAAAGTTAAGGGAACGTTTAAACCTTGAATTTATCACTTTAAATGATTGATACATTGGTTGGTTTTAATAAATGGCTAATATGGTTTTTACCTACTTTCTTTTCAATTTTTTCTTCTTGTTTCCTTCTATAATTTCTCTTTGCCATCTTCTTGTTCTACTGTGAGCACACATAAAACCTAAGCTTGCAGTAGCTAGCCATCCGCTCTGTCGTGTGGCCTCCATCTCCATCACGCCTTTGTGAGCCTCGCAACGCCATCGCCTATGCCAATCCGAGGTCGTTGACCTTCGTTCGAGGACGGGGATAACATTTTGTTCTTGTAGCTTATTTTTCTAATAGGAAATTTGACCTTTTTGAAGTGAGAACATAAAATCAAGGAAGGGTAGAATGGAAGGAAGGACAAAAGGTTTGGGAAGCAAACATGAAAAGAGGGGAAAGTCGAGCAAGCGCGGGTCTTTTGACGGGCCATTTGAATCTTTCGCAGGCATGCATTTAAAACCGATGATGTTGGAGCTTAGGGGGGACCTTTTCACCTGGCCATCGTGGAAGGTTTCTTTTCTTTTCTTTTTTCAGGGTATTCGACAGCACGTCAAAGGATACGTGTCGATTTTCAAACTGATTTGAGTTGAACAATGCTTTTTACATCATACGTCGACACGCCAAATATTTCCTCATGCCATTTTTGTAATTTGAGTTGATATAACTAAAAACTTTAAACTAATACATCAATGATAAAATATTCCGAATTGTTAAATTGCTGAGTTGAGTGACGGATGATAATTGACGGATGTACTGTTGGTTTTGATTTCTGGTGATATTAATTTAAATTAACATAGAATGAATTTGTGACGTATATACTAATTTGGATTTTTTTATTTTTTAATAATTAAAAATTAATTTAGAATAAATTTATTATAGATGTATCGATTTGAGGTATCTATGATAAAAAAAAGTTAGCTTAAAGTAAATTTGTCGTAGGCGTACGGTTTGATAATTTTTTTTTTGGGTGGTATTAAGTTAACCCTATAATTTTTTGTTTTTACTTGGTTTTTTACTTTACCTTAAAAAACGGAAACACCTACAGAAACTCGGGTGCGCAAAGCCTCCGCTAAACCCCTCCCAACCTCGCCCGATTCTCTCTTTCTCTCCACCGTTTCTCCGCTGCCCCCCTGCCCTCCCACATGTACGGGCAACCGCCGCGCTTCCGCCCCTCCGGCGGCGGCCGCGGCCAACCTCCGCCGCAGCAGCAGCACCAACAGCAGCCGCAACAGCAGCCGGCTCCGGCGCCGAATCCTCTGTTCCAAAACCCTAACTTTTACTTCCAGAACCCCGCTCTCCAGCTCTTCCACCAGAACATGGCCTTCGCCAATCAATTCGCCGGCTATCCGATGCAGAACGCCGCTTTCCCGGTCCCAAACCCTATTTTCCCTCCGCAGCAGTTCCCCAACGCCGTGCCGCCGCCGCCACAGCCACCGCCGCCGCCGGCGCAGGCGAAGGCGCAGAAGCGGCCCCAGGTCCCGAATCGCAAGGAGCTCGTCGATAGGACGGAGCGTGCCGTGGCGAAGGCTTGGCGCGACCTTGTTGCCGCCGGAGAAAGTGTCTCGGCCTGGAAAGTGTCGCAGGCCGCACTGCTGGCTCTGGGGGTGGATTCGTGGGGTTCTCTTGGGTTTCCAATGCAGCAGGTGCCGGCGCTTCACCGGCTTATGGCGACTGAAGGGAAGGTAATGTAGTGGGGCCGAACCAGTCTGTAACGCCTAGTTGGCACTAAAAGGAATGAATTTGACTTGAAAGCTAGTTAAAAAGCATGAGTTCCGCATTACTGACGTGCTTGGGCTCTGGCAAAGGCACGAGTTGGTGCTTCCTGGGCCAGTCGTTGATCATCTTCTTTGATACTTGTTGGGATTGGATTCCACTTGATCACGTCCTGGGATGGGGTATTGAGAAACTGAAGCTTATCTTGTTAGCTTCCCTCCCAGAGGGTACATGAGATTGTTTGCTAAGCATAGAAATGAGAAGTACAATATGCATAGGCACTATATCGGTGAAAGACGATGTTAGAATCTTAGCCTTATTATTTCAATGGTGGAGTTTTGGGGGGCATGCTACCTTTTTATGGACTTTGATGATCTCAGAATATGTGTGAAGTTGTTTGGTTTTTACTGGGCTTGGTTCTCTCACAACTATCATGAAGCAAAATCTCTCTCTCTCTCTCTCTCTCTCTCTGTGCATGTGCGACCGAGCTCGTGGCCGCAGTGTGTTTTTGGGTTGGGTTCGGGGGCATTTAGCATATACATCGCTGGATGGTTAACCATAGGGTATGCACATAAACTCTAGGGTGCCTCTTCATTTTACATCAGCTGTCTTAATTTCTTTTTATGACTATAGCCTTTCTATTATCAGATAAATGCATTTATCCATTGCTTTGTTGGGGTTCGGTGGATCACATCGTTGTATGATCTGCAAGTAGCTATCTGCAAGAATGAAGGAGTGGAACGTTTTGAAGAGCTAGAGTTGGGTCCATTGTTGCGACATCCCCTCGTGTTACATTATTTTTCTATGAAGCCCGATACCACCTCGGTGTATAAGATAACTAGCATGGAGATAATTTCTTATCTCTGTGACTTTTTGGATACTTCTTTCAAAAAAGACGTGGAGACTGAGGAATTCCTTGATTTCATTGTTAAGAAGCGATCCGTCTCAAGCAAAGAAAATCTTGCTGTACGAATTCAAAATTTGGGGTATGTAATGCGTGCAATGTTCTTCTGTTATGCATAATTTTATCATTTCAGAGAGGTTTTCTAAACAACAACAATTAGCTATAGTCATTGTCATAGGATGGAGCTCGCTTCTTGATTATGAAGACTATCAGAAAATTGCTATCTAAATTTGAAACAAGCTGAAAAGCTAGTGTAGTTTCTAATATATGACATCCCAAAACTTATTTTTTCTGACAACATTGAGATGATTATGAAAATTTGGTTATATGTTTTATTTATCTACAGTTGCATGTAGTTATTACCTTTGTGACTTGTCAGTAATTGAAGTGCTCCAGTCTTGATCTTCAATATTTTGGAGTATTATTTAAAAAAGGTCTAACACTGTTCAAGAGTGAATTATACATGGCTGCATGAGTTACTGTGATTAGTGGCTGTTCCTTAATGTAGGATGCTCCTTCCATGACTGAAGAAGTTTCCTAATGCGATTCTAGAATAAGAGAAAAATCCTCCGTTTTTGCTCTTTCCTTTCTGCAAGTTTTCTCACATTAAAGAGCAGGTGTAGAGGTTGGTTAATTGATTAGATTGCTGTTCTAAATTTCTAATATGACCTCTCTTTCAAAAGCAATCATGTTTTCTGCATCTAAGACTGGTGAAGAGCATATAGAATTGAAGTTGTTCCCTGAACCTTTATGGAAGAAAAGAAATGATAATTTTTAGTTCAATCAATTAATCTCTCAAATTTCTCTTTCCAATCTTCTAAATCTTGTACTTTAACTTTGCTCTTGTTTTTGGTCTAACATCTGGACACCCATTACAGCATTAATTGGAACATGTTGATGGTCCACTGAGTTCACTGCCTAACCGTTAATGGATAAAATTTTATTTTAATCTTTTGTAGAATTTATTATCTTCAAGTGGTCATGGTTGACTCATCTTTTGATTTTTGTACTTTTGTTATATAACAATCTGGAAATGGCAATGACATTTTCTGGGAATTTTTCGTACCTGTCTCCCAAGTCTAATGCAGATGCATTTAGAAATAATGTCATGCGCTGAACTTAGAGCAACAGCAACCCCCCTCCTCCCTTCTTTCTTTTACATTCCAGCGAATCTTAGTGTAATGTGAGAATATGATCAATATTTGGTAATTCTACCAAAGAAGGATTAAAGAATGGTGGTGGTATTCACTTAGCATTGTATGTGGCATGTTCTTAGTGTGTTCGTTGTCCTGTGTCTTTTGGTTGCGATGTTAGAGTAGACTATTTTCTAATTTAATTATGTTTAGTAAAAGTAATTGTTTTCATTATGGAGGTTTGTTTGTAATCTGTTGCACTGGAATTTATGGCATTAGGATGCATATTTCTTGCATGCGTGAAGCGAGGAAATCAGAGGATGTTACTCTAAAGAGTTGCTCAAAGTCATCGAAACAGAGATCCGAAAAGAAAAGAAAAAAGCGTCCTCTTTTTTCTATAGAGAAGAAACAGCTAGATGAGCGCTTCAGTTCTATTTCTCAACGGATTAAATCATTCTCCTCAGTGCATGAGGATTTTGGTGTCAAGCATATAAGGTTTCTGTCGTCGAGCTCTGAAGATGAGGATAGTGATGATTGTAAAGATGAAGACAAGAAAAATGAAGGCAAGTTGAGCAGCTATTCAGATCGGTCATCTAGGGCTACTAAAAGTGACCGAGTTAGTAGCTGTCCTTATCCATCGGCAGTTGAAGAGATGACGAGGCTTGGTTTAAAAGCTGAAACAGACACTGACCTTTCTGGTGGTGGAAGCTCAAACTGTGATGAGATTGTCACTCGGAAAAAGAAAAGGAAGTCTAGAGATGCTTTACGTAGCATCTCCAATCCCAACAAATTGTTAAGAAGAGACAAGATAGATAAGGATGCTCTTTCAGGGGACAATCGTAGTGGGGAAATGGATGATGCCAGCTTGAATGAAAATGATCTATCTCTTGCCTATAGTTCAATGACAATGTTCATCACAACATGGAAGGAGACTTGTCGGGAGCAAAATGTGGCTCAAGTATGTGTTTTCTTTCTTATTTAGAGAAAAATTGCCATGTCCTTAATGTTATATGTAATCTGTATCTTTGTCTGATTTTCTTTTACATACTGTTAGATCACTTGCTCATATGTGATAACCCTTGCAATTATTCATAGCACAACCAAGTGTGATTCTCAGGGCTATAGCTACCAATGACCTAGGAAACAAATGGATAAGCTAGGAAGCACAGAGTAATATACGGGCACTTGTTTTTGATAAAAGTGAGATACAGAGAATTATTAATATCATGGATTTACAATGTCCTTGTATACTACAAAGTTAAGCTTATGTCTGACCCGACTTGGCCCATCCCTAACTTTTTAGTTCGGATCTTTTTCAAAAAGAGAAGTCGATTATCTTTACTGGGGAAGCATTGACCTTTTGCTTTCCCTTGGGATTTGGACGAGCGCTCCATGGGGTTCACTAATATACCATAAAGAGAATCTATGTGGTTATTTGGCAAGTCACCTCCAGGTCATCAGCAAGTTGATAAGAGATACTATAACATTTTATGCTTCATGCTTAATGTTAGAACTTTGAGATACAATGGTTCTAGATTTGAGTGCTTTTATACTCGGGAGAAGAAATATGCTTGATGTTTACCATTAGTGTGCTTGTTTGAGTCCCTAAGAACTTAGTTTTTGTGAAAAACAACTGCTTGTTTGATTATGTTTTTGATAATGAGAGAAGAGACTCATAACTTGGGTGGAAAACCTTAGGTCCATGCCACACCTCTGGAGCATTAAGTCATGGTTATTGTCATGCTTTGTCTTGTGTTGCTTGTCTCAGAATTTTAAGAGGAAGTTGTACAACATGCTTGGTGTATGTTGCTTATATGCTTTATTTTAACAGTTTCAGCTGTGGGAGAAACGAAACTACACTACGTGTTGAGGAATTTTGATAGAAATGAAATTTAAGTCATATTGCACCGAGAAAATTCTGTACTTAGTCGAATCAGAAATGCCACCAAAGAAATTTTCTTGACTTTCACTTGGATTGGAAAGAGGCTACAATTGGCACATTATGGTAGGTCATAGGAAGCTTAGCAACCTAGACCTTTTCCAATTAGCTGATCTATTTATCAATACCAACAAATGAGAGCAAGAGGTGATAAATTAATTAGTTAAAGATGCAGAGCGTTTTACAACTTATGTTGGTAAGATCAAAAAGCAGTTTCTAACAGATGAAATAAGAAAAGTAGCTTGTCTCTTGCAGCATCGATGGAAGGGTGGAATAAAATGTAGTTTTGAAGTATCTGAAGTGAAGGTGAACTAACTTTTGAGATGCTTTCTTTCTTTTCCTTTTGTTTTTTGGGTTGGGGGAGGTTGTTTCATCCCTCATTGGTATCTTTCTTTGTTTCGCGTTGTAGCACGGTTTGTTTGAGGTGTTCATTTCTGTACGACTTTGCTGGACTCTGGGCAGAATTTTTAGTTCTGACAGATATGCCATACTTTTCATTCCTATCCATATATAATGTCACATTAGACTTGAATCTTGTATATGATTTTGACATTGAAGCCTCCCCTTCTCGTTTCTTTTCATTTCTGGCGAGTTTTTATTTTTTGTTCTTTTCTCTCTGTATGCTTGAAAAAATTTTGAATGTATCCAGTGGAGTTTATTTGCCATCATTTTTTGTTCTTGCAGGTTCTAAAAGGGATGCTTGAGTCATATAGTATTACAGCTCGACAAAGAAGGAGGATAATATCTATGTTTTCAACATATCCTTGTCTTGGATTGCTTAATATTGCTGTAAGTGGTTTGGACATTTTTTTATCTTCCCCGTCAAATTTGATAACATCAGGATTAATTTCTTGGCAATTGTATACAATCTGGTTACTCATTGAAAATAGTATAGATATTCTCTGTGAAATCATTTTCTTTTGGTTATGTACTATGATTGTAATTTCCCAATTCGTTCATAATGGCCATGATGATACTTTGCGCTTGGACTTCTTTTTCTTTTGCTGTTAAATCTTGAGTTTCTATCCCTGTTCTATTCAAATGCTATGGGCAGGTTCAGGTACCCACTGTGATGACTATGCTTAATGAATCATAGACTTGGTGTGTGCTTTCACAGGTGAAATAGCCATGATGAAGGAAGAATTAAAAGTGCATGTTACCAGCACCTGCTATCATACTAAATATGAATAGAAATACAAGTAGCCTGTGATGTAGGGGGAATGTATGTTCAGTTAAGTCATGACATTGCGAACATAGTTAATCAAACAAGAGTTTTGCATGTTCACCCATGGAAACTGCCACAATGGTGTTTTTCTCTGCTAAGTGGGTTATTTGCAGGGACTGCACTTACAAGCTAAGCAAGTGAAATGACAACTTTAAGCATCTTTGGCTGCAGAATGTAGCTTAAGCTTCTGTTCTATCGTTTTTGTTGGATCATTAGATAACTGAGATGTGAACTTTTGCTCAGTGAGATGAGATTGTTTGGCGAGATAAATGTAAGGACGAAATTAGCAATTGCTGTACAGAGTGAGTGTTGCTTTGGAGCAAGAAAAAAATCAAGAAAGCGCTGGTTTAGATTGTTTGGGTATGAGACAAGAAATGGCAATTCTCACATGGTTCTATTTTATCATTTAGACACTGGAGTACTGCCAATGTAAAAGGGGTTTGGGCCAAATTATCTAGTTAGGAGTGTAATAGTTAGTTGGAATTTATAATTCTTGCTCTGATAAGTGGGTTACTTGCAGAGCAAGAAATGAAATGAGAACTTTAAGCAAGTGAAATGAGAACTTACAATTCTTCCTCTGCTAAGTGGGTTACTTGCAGGGACTGCACTTACAAGCTAAGCCAGTGAAATGAGAACTTCAAGCATCTTTGCCTGCAGAATGTAGCTTAAGCTTCTGTTCTATCGTTTTTGTTGGATCGTTAGATAACTGAGATGTGAACTTTTGCTCAGTGAGATGAGATTGTTTGGCGAGATAAAAGTAATGACGAAATTAGCAATAACTGCACAGAGTGAGTGTTGCTTTGGAGCAAGAAAAAAAATCACGAAAGCTCCGGTTTAGATTGTTTGGGTATGAGATGGGAAATGGCAATTCTCACATGGTTCTGTTTTAGGATTCAAACACTGGAGTACTGCGAATGTAACAGGGGTTTGGGCCAAACTATCTGGTTAGGAGTGTAATAGTTAGTTGGAATTTACAATTCTTGGGAAGGACATGAGATTTTATATGACTTAATTCTGTTGAAGAATTAGCCTACTTCTGAGGAACTTTTTTTCTTCTTTGGAAATCCATGCCATGTGGCGCCTAATGGGGGCACTGTTGGTGTAGATATATCATTTCAGGAAGTGTTCTGAAACATTTATGGAAACATGGATATTGCCTGTTGCCAAATGACAATGACCATTGATGTGTCTTTGGAATGAGTTGGCAATTCTTCCATCTTGCTTGCTTTTTCTCTCCTTCTACCTACTTACAAAGAATTGGAAAATTGAATCTAGGCCGTTCATTAGTGTTTTTACTGCTTATACTAAAGGTCCTGTGATTGATCCTGCAGCTTACTTTCTTATGTAAACATATCAAAAGCCAAGTTCTGACTTAAAGTTCTGGGAAATGAAGTAAAATGGTGGGTTTGACATTTGTAAATATTGTAAAAAGTGGACATTCATGAAGAGATAATACCCCCTTTGTAATGGACATAGTCTAGGAAATGCCTTCATCTCTCATAATCTGTCCATAATTTTGAGCAGTTGCTGTCTCTTTTGGGAATGAAACCAAAGCCTCAGCTGCTTTGGGCATTCTTAAAGACATCAAGGGGATATTTGTATAGGCATCTAATATAGCTGATTTATCTAAAAAACGTCATGAAATGTAAATTGTTGTGGGAGTGTTGAGGTCTTTACAGCTTCCAATGGAGTTCGTCGCTTATTTTTTCATTTTTAAAATCTAATGGCTTTCATATCCTCACGGTTTTTCCAGTGAAAGAGAAGTCCAATTGCATGCTTGTTTTTATTGTTAACCATGTGGGTCATGGCATAGTGGTGATGGATTGGCTTTGGCAACTAATAGGTATAAATTGCCTCCTCAAATCTTTGCCTTGTGTGATCTCACCTGTTGTGATGACTGGGTGACTCACTTACTGGGGGAGGTTTTTCAACCCCCATACATGTAATTGCTTAGGTTTCCCTCTTATCAGCAGAAAAAATGGACTGACGACAGACAGGTCTTTCCATTTTGCTATATGAAGAGTTCAGAAAATCTCCTCAATCGTTTGACCCAGACGAGATGGTCTTTGCAACAAAAAAATTTACCTTAAATCTTTACAGTTATGATCTATCTCCTCTTTCAAATATGATAGTGAACATGGTAGCTATGTTTTATATCTACGATCTTCCTTATGATGTTCCCTTTTGGATGGCAAATTATCAAAATCTGATAAATTGACATGCTATGGTGGGATCCACTCAGCAAAATAAAGGGGAAGAAGACTATCATTTGATAGAACTTTTGATCTGATCATGCTTTCAGACCTCCGTAGGATGATGGTTGATCGATAAATCAATTGGTATTAGCAATTTGATGACTATTATCTTAATGAAGAAATTAATTATTGAGCATTTTGCCAGTTTCCTTGTAAAAGTTTCTAATGCCGTACAATCTCTGCCACCGAACTTGGGATTGGATTGACGTTGAAATGATGAAGAGATCTGCAAAGCTGTTCTTTGTGAGAGTTGAACTTCTTTCCTCTGAATAGAAACTTGGTCCAAACTTTTCTAGTTTTGCAGCAACTTCACCACAATTAGATTCCAAAGTGCTTCCTTTTGAATTTGGCTGCTCAGGGTAGCCCAAGATGCTAAGAACTAAGCGGTCTAGTTGTCCACATAAGTGATTTCAGTCTAACCCCTCTTTGCAGTAATGACTTTGCCATGATTACATTATATCTTCCCTATTTCCAGTAAAATGCTTCCTGGAAACATTGAAGTGTGTGATATTCTAGCCCCTGTTTCCCTTTTCTTCCAACTCGAATTTGTGATTATTCTGTTTGTATGAAGGCATTAATATCTGTCGGTACTCTAGGCTTTGTAGGAATAACTAATTGTCTTTGAGTTAGATTGGCTGGATTGGTTCTCAAGTCTCACATACTAATTTAATATCACAGTCTTTTTCTCAGTCCTTAAAATCCTTATGTGGTGTGTGGTAAGTTTAATAGCTGAGAATGTATATGATTGGCCATATCTTTCCTTTTTTCGCTGTTACTCATGTTGAAAGACCTTCCAAAAAATATTTCCGTTTGGCAATTTTGGTTGCACAACTTTTTATTTGGACGAAGGATTGTTTGGCATTTCTATGTCAGCACAACCATTTAGTTCTTCCTGTGATCGTTCCTTCTTATATTTTATAGGTTACTTCTATCAAATGTGGAATGTGGGACAATATATACGATACTCTTCAAGCCATTGATGAAAACGAAAGAAACGAGACGGGTTTTGATGAGGGCACGAAGTACGAAATAATAGATGTGGTGCCCAGTGAAAAGAACTTAGCAGTCACCAGTACACTCAATAGTGAGGCAACACACAGTGAGTAGTGTTGTTGAATGAACACCAATCCCTCCTTCCCTCCCTCCCTCTCTCTCTCTCTCTCTCTCTCTCTCTCTCTCGTGCACACATGTTCACGTACTTACATGCACATGCTCTACTACTTTTCTTAATAGTTCAGTTTTCTTTTGTGTTCATATTACAAAATATGGCCCAAATCAGAGACAACTTAATTCTGAGGAATTGAAATGGGAGCTTAAGTGCACAAGGAGAAGGCACAGTTGCTTTCTTGTGCAGTAAAAATTTGAATGTAGGTCGATCCCTTGATATTCTGCATAAAGTACCCATAGCCATATTTGATCTGTACTTCTCCCCTAAGAAGTTAGCAAGAGGGAACCAAGGATACCATAGTACAAAAACTTGTAACATAGATGTTAGCCCCTGAGTTTATTATCTGATTCTGGCCCTTTTGTTTTATCTTCCTGACTCTACATGAAATATTACAGGTGTTACTGTTGAGGACGTGATCAGCAAAGTGACTTCTTTTCTTGAGCTTGATAATGAACTCCACCATAAGAAAAAATTATCTTCTGATGAGAATTATAACATTTTCAAGAAACTTCATGATTGTGAGTTTTGGGTGGCAGAGCAGTTCTCTGTGGGGGAATTTAAGTCCCTTGGTCATGGGGATTTCTTAGCATTCCTAGGAAGGAACTACTCAGAACTGCCCAGAGAAGTTCAAGAGCTTTTGACTGGTGAAATATGTGAAAAGACTCCTTTTGATATCCGCATGCTCCAGCAGCAACTAGTTGCATTGGTCTCTCAAGCAGCAGATAATCTATGGGGGGATGAACCTATTACTGAGCAAAGGATTTTCATGCTTCTAAGACAGCAATTCCCACTTCTTAATTTTAAAATTGTTGGTGGTAATTTTCTTAAGGATTTCATAGAAATGGTTAGAGAACATAGGAGCTGTGTGACATCAAGATGTGTGCTATATTCAACATCATTGGTGGCCTCATCTGTGAATGATGATATGGAAGCATTGGAAGTCGGTTTTGATATTGATTCTAAAATGGAAAGACCTCTATATGCACCTTCTGAGGATGCAATTGAAGTCTTGCTCAAAGCACCAATTTTTTCGGACTTATTGTCATGGTCACATTGGGAACAAAAATTTGCTCCTGCACATGGTCCTTTGGTTGATTTTCTGTTGAATGAAGTCAATTCAAAGGAGCTGTTGTGTTTGGTGACAAATGATGGGAAAGTGATACGGATTGACCATTCAGCGACCGTTGATTCTTTCTTGGAAGCCGCGCTAAGAGGATCCTCTTTCCTGACTGCAGTGAGGCTATTATCATTCTTCTCATTAGTTGGAGGAGAAAAACATGTTCCCTTGTCTCTTCTAAAATCCCATGCATGTCGAGCATTTGAAGTTATTACTGAAAATTTTCCAGACAGTGTTGATGCTGACATTTGTAGGAACTCTCGCATGCATGGCCTTCGCAATAAATTTTTGGATCATGCTTCTAGTAGTGTTAAGGGTGACCTCCCTGAGAAAAGGAGCATAGCCAACGAAGCAGTGCCTCTTGCATTGAAATTTTTTCTAGATTGTCTTGAACATGTACCATCAGAATTTTGTACTTTTGTTGCTGATGTGTTGCTTACTGGACTACGGTCTGTTGTCAAGGATGCCCCTCTGGCCATTTTGAAGGAATGCAACAAATTACAGCAGTGGCTCCTGCTCCGTAAAATAGGGTTTTCTCTTGGTATAGTTGAATGGATGGATGATAACAATATATTTGCTTCCACTGCTAGTACCAGCTCTACTGCAAGTGGAACTCCATGCATTAATACTACGGGGTCAGAGATGATCACAAGCGTAGGATCTGTGGAAGGTTCTTTGGATGAGCTTTCCTCTTCCAGGGCTGATATTGCTGTCTCTGTTGCAAATCAAGCAAATGCCTCTACCAGAGCTAGGCACACTACTGGCTACGTGGGTGATGGTGATGTCCACCCTTCCACTGAACTTAATGGAGATACTGATGCCGCTTGTGTGATTGAGTCAATCAGGAGGGGTGAATTTGGACTGGATCCAACTCTCTCAATTACAGAGAGCAACATGTTAAAAAAACAGCATGCTCGCCTCGGGAGAGCACTTCATTGTCTTTCACAAGAATTGTATTCTCAAGATTCACATTTTCTCCTTGAGCTGGTAAGATACCCTGTTGTGATGCGCTTTTGCATTCAATTTGTCTTTTCATTTTCCAATCTAGTTCTATAACAGGTGTCATATTGTTTATTGATCGTTCTATTGTATTTGGTTTTTGTCAATTGTTAAGTTGAACATGCCTTCAATTGCATCTCCCACTTTGTGGAATCCCTTTCCAATTGGCAGCTCTCCGTGCTTTATTGATTTGAATAAAATGGATTTTATGCATATGCTAAGCATTATCTGGCCTTATGCTGACAGAAGTTAATATTTCTGCATAATACTAAGCTATAATTGGAAAATTCCTAGTTAAAAATGACCTCTATTGGAGCTAGTGCGGGGGTTTATAGGTTATCCTCAATAAGCATTTTATATCCTTAATCTTTATATTGAGTTTTCTCTTATTTTCACGATTCAAGCTGACAGATGCATTATCTGTTGGAGGAATTGAATTCATCAGAAGCCACAAAAGAAACTTGGTGTAGAAGTTCCTGCAGATGATAAAATTAGTGTGGGGAGAAATGGTATGGAAATTCACATATTTGGAATATATGCACGGTAAAGTTGCGGCCCCTCAAGCTAGAATTTGATAATATATCTTCTCAATGTAGTCAAAATAAGGAGACCTTCTGACCATGGAGTTGGAAATTTTTTGCTGGGCATATGTTCTTGTAGATTGCAAGAAAACAAGTACATAATTCAATCTTTCTTTCAGAGAAGGGAGTTTTTGTGAAGAAGATGATGAATGCTAATACACACACACACACACACACACACACACATTTATATATGTATAAATGCACGTGTGTACATTTGTTATATATGCATGTATTTGTAAATTTATATATCCAATATGTACTCTATACACAAAAGATATGGCTATATTCCCTACATGTTGCAATCCAAATGCTTGTTAGGTGAATCGTGAAGTTTTACTCACGGGCATTGCATTGAGAATTCTGTGGAAGTTCTCAAGTATGTTTCAATAGGTATTGTTAAGTTTTTAGGCATTGATTCTTATGATTTCTCTTTGTTGTGGTGTTCGCAGAACCATTGTTTACAGTTGCACAAACATGCTGACATCTTTAATATTTGTTCGTATATGTTTGTATTGCCAAAGGACACCTGTCAAATTCTTTCGTGGTGTATTGATGCATCTCCTGACGTTTGATTCAGGTCCAAAACGCTGATGATAATCTTTATCTGGAAAATGTGGAACCGACTTTAACATTCATTCTTCAAGATTCAGGTATCGTTATTTTAAATAATGAGCGAGGTTTTTTGGCTGAAAACATTAGAGCTCTGTGTGATGTTGGAAATTCAACAAAGAAAGGATCTCGTGCTGGATACATTGGACAGAAAGGAATAGGCTTCAAATCGGTTTTTCGGGTATGTTACAAGAGCCATTGTTACTGTTATTCATCCTTTCTTAGTCTCTTTTGCTGCTTCTGTCTTTATGTCATTCAACTTACTTCACTGTAATATGAAAGAGAACAAAAGTGAAAAAATGACTCTCCCTCTCTCTCCCTCTCTCTCGCGCGTGCCCCTGCTGCGCTCACATAGACACACATCATGCATTTGCATGGGGCACTCATTGTGCTCGAACATGCAAGAAGCGCGGGCACATACATGTGAGAAGTGGAATCAACAAGCAGTTATTCTGCAACATTATCATTGTATCGGATTGCTTTTGCCAGAGTTTCTGGTGATTAAGATTATTACCTAGAAATAGACCTGGAATCTAGTGCACTTTCCTCCCTTTGAGGCAGCTGGCATACTCTGAATCCAGATCTAATTGAGATCTGACCGCTGATTTTAAATGCTCATTGTAGATTTTGCAATTTAGAACTTGTGGTCTTTTATATGTGTCTTCATTGAACTTTTGAAGTGCAATCTAACTTGATTTACTCCTCCCAACTTACTATCATATCCAAAAGCGTTGGATCAAACAAGTTGAAGGATAGAGCATCCAATTAGCTCTTTTTTTTTCCTTGTTAAGAATCATTGTTCGACTCTCACTGTGCATTGTCTGTTTATGGTGTTGTAGATGCCTTATTTTTAAGTATGAAAGGTCTGTGAGACTTTTGAGTATGTAGCTGTGAATGATGCTTAGAATTGCTCTATGCAAATTATGGATCAGGCGCATGAATGTCCTTCATTTTTTTATGCAAGGCGTCTTCCTTTTTTTTTTTCCTTTAATTTGGAAAAAAACATCTCCCTTATATGTTATTACACCTGAAAGTTTAAATCCTTGGAGAGCTTAATCATGAAGTTGACTCATAATTTTTTATAGAATATTTCACATCTGGTGTTTGTTGGCAAGTAGAAAACTTGTTTGCAGATACTGGTGAAGGTGGTTGAGACCTGATCACATTACTTATATGGTTAATTGGGAAAAAAAAATTACTTTTAGCATTCTGAGAAAATCAGTCTTCATCTGTTAATTGAATCAAAGCACACATTGTTGGTTAATTACATGAAATTATAAGGGTCTTGTCTTCTTTTTCTGGAGAGAAACTGTATTCTCATAGTGCTATTGTTGCAAAGATTCATATAGAGAAGGTTATACCAACATCATCATCTCATACTAGGTTCATGCAATTAAACTGGACCTGTTCTGTACGAGCTGTGTTTATATTTTCTGTCCTTTTACATCTGCCAGTAGAGCCATTACAAACCATTTGAAGTCAGGTTGTTTTATGGGCTGATTAGTGTGAGTTATGATCAACATAATTGACTCTGCTTAATATTTTATAGGTAACAGATGCTCCAGAGATACATTCTAATGGATTTCATGTGAAGTTTGACATAACTGAAGGTCAAATTGGTTTCGTCCTGCCAACTCTTATCCCTGCTTGCGATGTTGATTTATTCTCTAGGCTGGCTTCTAGTGATTCTGATGAAATGAATGGTAGCTGCTGGAACACTTGTATTGTACTTCCTTTCAGATCAAAACTGTCAGAAGGAAGTGCTATGAAAAGCATTTTAACTATGTTTTCAGATCTTCATCCCTCATTGTTACTCTTTCTTCATCGTCTCCAGTGTATTAAGTTTAGAAACATGCTGAATGATTCAATGATTATCATGAGAAAAGAAGTTCTAGGGGATAATATTGTCAAGGTTTCTCATGGGAAAGATAAAATGACATGGTTGGTAGTTTCTCGAAAGTTGCAGTCAGATTCCATTCGGCGCGATGTGCAAATTACGGAGATTGCAATGGCATTTACACTGCAGGAAGGAGATCGCGGTTATTACATCCCATCTCTGGCGCAACAGCCGGTATTTGCATTTCTCCCTCTGAGAACTTATGGTTTGAAATTTATTCTCCAAGGTGACTTTGTACTTCCCTCATCAAGAGAGGAAGTGGATGGAGATAGTCCCTGGAACCAATGGTTACTGTCAGAGTGTCCTGAGCTGTTTGCAAGTGCGATGGAATCCTTTTGTGCCCTTCCTTGTTTTAGGGAGAATCCAGGTAAGGCCATATCAGCGTATATGAGCTTTGTTCCACTACTTGGTGAAGTACATGGTTTTTTTACTATTCTTCCAAGGATGATAATTTCTAGGCTCCGCATGTCAAACTGCTTACTCCTGGAAGGAGATTGCTGTAAGTGGGTTCCTCCATGCAAGGTTTTGAGAGGTTGGGATGAACAGGCTCAAACTCTTCTAACTGATGGTTTGCTGCAAGCGCATCTTGGCCTTGGGTTCTTGAACAAGGACATTGTTCTGTCTGATCAGCTTGCAAGGGCATTAGGTATTGAGGAATATGGTCCCAAAACTTTACAGCAGTTCTTGTCTTCTTTGTGTAACAAAGAAAACGGTCTCCAGTCACTTGGTCTGTCCTGGTTAGGTCGCTTTCTAAACGTTCTTTACACAATGTCATTTCAGTCTTCTGGTCATGTTTCTGATGTCTTTAGGATGGAGAAAGATCTCATAAAGAACCTTCAGAAAATTCCATTTATTCCACTTTCTGATGGTACTTACAGCTCGCTAGACAGAGGTGCTATTTGGTTACATACCGATGGAATGGGCAGTGGATCTGATGGTGAGCATGGGCTTAAAGCATTTCCCAGAATGTATATGAAACTCCGTGTTGTGAGCCCTGCCCTCTTCTTGGTGACAGATGATTTCTCATGTTTGGATACGGATTATGTGGATAATGTCACAAAGATGCTTCACAAAATTGGTGTCCAGCGGCTGTCAGCTCATGAAATTGTTAAAGTACACATCTTGCCTTCTCTATCTGCTGACAGGAATAGCATGGATAAGAACTTAATGATAGAATATGTTTGCTTTGTGATGATCCACCTGCAATCTGGCTGCCCAACTTGTCGGGTTGACAAGGATTCAGTCATATCAGAATTACAAAATAAAGCTTTAATTCTGACAAATTATGGCTTCAAACGCATTGCTGATGTGCCAATTCATTTCAGTGAAGATTATGGAAATCCAATAAACATACATCAGCTGATTAATGTCACAGACATGAGATGGCATGTGGTTGACTCATCCTATTTGAAACATCCAGTCACTGAGTCATTCTCTTGTGGGAAGGTGAAGTGGAGGCAATTTTTTCAGGAAATGGGTATCACTGATTTTCTGCAAGTAGTTCAAGTTCAAAAGAGTATTACTGATATATCTTCTGAAACCTCTAAGAGAATGCTTTTGGATATGGACCTTATCACCCCTGGGTTGGTTGTGAAAGATTGGGAATCAAAAGAGTTAGTTCAAATGTTATCCCAGTTTTCTAGAACAGGCAATAAGGAGAGTTGCAAATATCTGTTGGAGGTTCTTGATACTTATTGGGAACATCTTTTCTGTGATAAAGTAAAAGGTTATTGCTACCCTACATCTGATGGGGATCCCAGGCCCTTCAAGTCATCGTTTATGAACAGTATCTGTGATCTCCAGTGGGTGGTATCAAGCATGGATGATGATCTCCACTGCCCTAAGGATTTATTCTATGATTGTGAGGCAGTGCGCTTAATTTTGGGCGCTTCTGCTCCATATGCTGTCCCAAAGGTTGGGCGGTCTTTACTTCTTGGGTCATAGTCTCGCGTTTTAGCTTACTTTCCTGTTTGCAAATTTTATCTAAAAGTTCCTCTCATAAAGTCTTTAGGAACAAGGTTTTATTTTATCTTTTTCCTTTTCTTCTTTGCCTGTTTTTAAAGTTGTAACTTGGTTAGCTCTTAGGTCAAAGTCGTATATGCTCCTATTTACTTCAACTTGTTCTATGTTGATTGCTGTGATTTTAGTAAACAATTTCAGATATGTTGATTTTTTCAAGAACGATCACAAGTTTCTACTTTGCCAATCATCTCGATGATATTGAGGGGACATTGACTCATTGACCATGTTGCTCAGAAGCATAATTGAACAAGCACAAGTGACGATTTGGCATCCGTTGAATTTTAATGACTGAAATTGAGGTTGTGTATGTCTGTTTGTAAGGCTTATGCTGGAAAAGCTTAATATATTTTTTTGTGTGCTGTTTTCCCTTTCAATAGGTGAGAAGTGAAAAGTTGCTAAGTGATATTGGGCTCAAGACTGAAGTTAAACTAGATGATGTTCTGGCAATGTTACAAGTTTGGAGAAGATCTGGCAACCTTTTCAAGGCCAGGTATACTTGAGGATCCCTATTGGACTCTTTTCTTTGCAGTGTCTTATTTTGAAAGAGGAATGCTGATAAATATTCTTTCTTTTATATAAATTTAGAAGGAAAGAAGAGATGTTGCTGTTGTTTGTGCACAGCACATTGTCTACAATTTGCAGGAGTTATAAAATCCCAAGTCTTTATAAGCTAACCCATTTTATGATTTGGATTATGCATTGGAGGATTGTACCGATGTTATGAGATTTTACGGCTTTTTTGGTCCATATAATACTCTGATTTAAACACTTCCTGTTAAGTGACGAATTTGAAGTATGCATTTTCAACATCACACGGTGGAATTATATCTTTTAATTGATAAAATGGATAATTAAATTGATGTGGTACCCAGGGTTATATCCTCTATGAGAATTCTTTTACAAAACATCGATTCTGCGCATTTTATGAGAATGGTGCATAGATTCAGAGACTTTGGGCTTTTGTTGCCTATGTAGCTTTTTAGTGTGTCCATATGGAATCAAGTATTATCCTAGGATTTTCGAGTCATGAAATTGATAAAAGAGTTTACTCCTAGTTCATTCAAAGCTTTAGGAATCGCTGGAAGCAATTGAGCTTATTGAAATAATCTACTTTGTTCAACTTCATTTTGAAGAAATGCATTTTATGATCTTCTACACCATTACCAAGATCCATTTGTCTTAGCATATGCACCAAGAACTCCCATGAAACATTGTCATAGGCTTTCTTTATGTGAATCACTCTTGATTTTCTTTTCTTAAGGAAATCATCCTTACAGCCATGTTGGTTGGGAAGGTAAAAGAAGAGAGAGAAAGAGACATAAGAATGGGGAAGAGGACCAGATCGGTTCTCTTGTCATAGATATTTGATCTAATCTGCTCTAATGAGTTGTGAACTGAGAAAGTCAATTGCAGTATATCAACGTTTTTTACTGCTTTTGTGAAAGATTGCCTTTTGCCACTATGAAGTAGTTGGGCTGTTTGAGCGGCGCATGAAAGAATATGATTTTGAGAGATAAGTCGCGAAGGTTGGGATTCTTCATATTAGGAAGTGATCCACATCTCATCCTTGTGCCAATAGCGAACCATTTTCTAAATGCCTATAATTCTTCTGGTCAGTAATAATACTAGACACTGATGGATTATGGAACTTTTGCTTGTCTGAGAAAAAGAACCATTGTAGGATATTGTCATTTTTTACGTTTATCAGTGTGATTTCTTTTAAATGATGAATAGGGAGTTCTTATGATGGAGATTTTGGTAAAGCAGATTGATGCCCTCTATTTGAATATGATGCTGGAAATGTAACTTATTCTCTTTGTGAGACAAAAGAATCAAATGGAGAATGTGACTTAGGAGATCTTGGGACACTTATATGTTTAGTGATTTAATAACTTTCATGACCACTCTTTCTAACTCCCCTTATTCCAATCTCTTCCCTCTCTGCCATGATAGGTAAAGGCCCTAAAAACATTCTGTCCGCACTTTCTGGTGCACCAAGGTTCTTTCTTTGTGAAAAATAATTTTTTCACATAAAAATTAGTCACCTTTATAGTAGAATTTCTTCTTGCTAGAGGGTATATGTTCATTTTTGCCAATTTTTCCTGATTCCGATTAAGCTTTTCAAGACATCTGAAATGGCCAAAAGGTGGTGTATGGTCATTGTGGAACCAATTGGTACTTCCAATAATAAGGGTCGTGCTGCTCTCCTTTCACCTTGACCAGCTTCACATTGTATAATTTTATTTTATTGTTCTGTACTTTTCATTTTGTTTCTCTTCGACTCTGTCTTTGGATATGTGATATATTCCATCAATTAAGCAGAATTGAAGAAAAATCTCTTCAAAATACGTGTTTCTGGGTTCTCTCTAGAAGTTTCAATGGAGAGACATGGATAATTTGTTAAGACCCACTATATCAAATTTATGTTCAGTCAATCATTATCTTATATCTCTTCCAAACATAGCGTTCTGGATCCAGTTGGAGGAGTTCATAATTATGAAACAGTATGAGTGGAACTCTTTGATGCATTGTCACATGAAATGTTTACACTGAATTTCATCAGTTAAAAGCCTGTAGTTAAGATCGTGGTACACTATTTACCATTGTGTCCTTTTCATTCAGCTTTCAATAAGGTTGGTTTCCTTGATTTATTCTCATTATTTTATTTTTATTCCTCATATCTGTGTTCTCATGTGTCGTTTTTCTTTTCAGCGTAGCACAAATGGCAAGGTTATATTCATTTATTTGGAATGAATTGGCTTCTTCTCAGATAAGTATGAGTGAAGAGATTAGAACAAGTCAGTTTATCTTTGTTCCGAGTGCATCTGGATTTCGGCAGGAGGAGCTGGTTTCTGGCATATTTTGTTCTTCTAAAGAAGTGTATTGGCATGATTCCACTGGTTCAGTGAAACAAGTAAATCAAGTATATTCTCAGGGCAGATTGGTGGGTGCAACTGATGGCCCCCCTTGCAAGACATTGGACAATATCTACCCCGGTCTTTATGATTTCTTTGTCAGGGAGTGCAATGTTCTTGAGGGCCCATCCTTTCGTGTTTATCTGAAAATGTTGGCCGAGTTGTCTGCTTCTGCCTTACCTTCACAAGTGGCTAATATAGTGAGTAACTAACTTGAAGTGTACCTGGTTGTGATGAGGTTTGTTGGTCCTAAGACCTAAGAACTCTTTACTTTCATGTTTCAGGTATTTCAAATTTTTTTGAAGTGGAACGATGACTTGGTCTCAGGATCGATAACCATGGAGGATGTCAGCTATTTCAAAGAATGTTTGACAAAACCAGAATACACCGTGCTCCCCACAGTGCTAGATAAGTGGGTATCTCTGCATCCTTCCTGTGGTATCGTGTGCTGGTCTGATGATGACAATTTGAGAAAGGAACTTAAGCACGTGGAAGGCATTGATTTTCTGTACTTTGGTGAACCCAGCAACAATCAAGAGATGCTTCCTGCAAATGTGACTAAGCTCCTGAGGACCTTGGGGATTCCTGCACTTTCTGAGGTACGCATGCCTCCCCCCTCCCCCCCTCCCCCTTCTCTCCATAGACACAAAGCCTCAGGAGCAATTGGCACTAGTATAGATACTTAACACAACCTAGCATGTCAACCTTCACAGGCCTGTGTTTACTATGACTCGTTATTTACTAAAAAAATGACCTGGTAAACACACAATTAAAAAATCTTGTGTGAGTATCTTGCAGTGAGATAGTGAAAAGAAAATAAGTGGACTGCAAGTTTTTGTATGAATTTCGTGCATTTGTACATTTTTGTGGCTTTGTTGACTATGACACTAGAATGCATGTCATAAACATAGGGAAGGCTCAAAATTAGGGTGCACTTAGAGCATGCTGAATATTGATTCCGTTGCTGTAACATTGAAATTGAAAGTTAAATTGGAGACAACTTTATTTGTGCTAAGTATTTTATGAACTGTCAAGAATCCAGTAAATTTTCAGTTGTTGACAAAGCTTTTCCTTATTGATAATTTCTTGGCAGGTTGTAACTCGTGAAGCAATATATTATGGTTCAGCAGATAGTACTTTGAAAGCCCAGTTGATTGACTGGGTACTTCCCTATGCCCAACGCTACATCTACAGTGTGCATCCTCAGCAATATTTACACCTTAAGCAGTCTGGTTTTGACAGTCTCAAACAGTTGCAAGTTGTAGTAGTTGAAAAATTGTTCTACAGAAATGTGATCAAAAGTTGTGGCAGTTCATCCAAGAAGAGATATGACTGCAACTGTTTACTGGAGGTATGGAGCTTCTTGCATGTTGGAAGTTAAATTCTCATCGTTGTTTTTGATATAGCGTGGAAGCTAGAAAATGTTGCTGTATCATTTAAAAAGCCGTACCTCTAGCTAAGTTAAATCTCGACTAGGAATATCTGATGAGGGGGCCTTTTGAATTGGTTAGATGCTTGCTTTCATCTTGATACTTTTGGTCCAGATTACAGAAATACCTCCAGCCCTATTTTCAGTGAAATTTGTTTTCCATAAACTCAATTACTATTGTTTGAGCACAGAAGTCATATAATTTTGTTAAACCAAGCTATTTATTGTGTACAGCTTTGTTTTAATGAGATATACTGGGTAATCCTTTATAGATCTGCAGCTGTGAGTACAAGCTGACCTAGGTGGAGGACCCTCTACACCTGGGCTCAGATATCACCGTAAGAAGATGCAAACAAACATGGATAAAGTTACTGAATAATGAAGCGGCCATGAATCGCAGAATGGATAGTTTCTATAATGTATTCTATCTGATTTTTGCAGGGGAATGTTCTTTACGTTGCCCAACAATCAGATTCTCATGCTTTATTTTTGGAGCTCTCTCGATTATGGTTTGATGGACATCCTGAATTACACATAGCAAATTTCCTTCACATGATTACAACTATGGCGGAATCGGGGTCCACTGAGGAGCAGACAGAGACTTTCATATTGAATAGCCAGAAGGTGACAAAGATACCTGATGAAGAAACCGTTTGGTCCCTTGCGTCTCTGTCTTCAAGAGACCTTGAAAAGTCCCTCATGATAAGTTCTACTTCAGGTGGAACTAGTGAACAAACTGTTTTCAAGTCCAGGAGGAAGTCAGGTACCATCCCAAATTGGCCACCAGTGGATTGGAAAACTGCTCCAGATTTTCGTTATGCTTGTGAAAATGGTTTTAGGACACGAGCGGTAGATAGCATCTCACATGACAAAATTGAGGTTGATTCAGAAATTACGGTCACAGTGATGGAAAATGTGGTTCCGACAGAGATGGATGCCAATTGGAAAATTGGAGGAAATGCAGCTGCAATGTCTGGGCTTCTGGCCAACATTCAAAATTCTGAAGAACATTTTGCCCAATCTTATGGCACTGTTATGGACACAGAATTGAGTTCTGTCGATCCAACTGCCATGACTATTGTGCCTGCAAAGAGTTCATCTGATGTGCCTGTAAAGAGTTCGCCCAATTTTAGCTCTAGAGAGAGGCTTAATACTGGCAACCCTGATGGAGCCCAAGCAATGTTAACTGGGAGGCTTGGGGAAAATGTTGCTTTCAGATACTTTACGGGGAAAGCTGGTAAGGCAACAGTGAACTGGGTTAATGAACTTAGTGAAACCGGGCTCCCATATGACATCCTTATTGGGGAGAATGAAGCTGATAGAGAGTACATCGAGGTTAAAGCAACCACATCTAAAAGGAAGGACTGGTTCAACATAACCACCAGAGAGTGGCAGTTTGCGGTTGAACATGGTGAATCTTACAGCATAGCGCATGTGGTTCTTGGAGACAATAGCACTGCGAGGGTTTCAATCTTTAAGAACCCCATAAAACTGTGCCAGCAAGGCAAGCTGCAACTGGTGGTTATGATGCCAAGGCAGGAGACAGATCTTTCTGTTATGTCTTAATAGAAGGAACTACTTCTGTAGGCTGTGCAGTACGTATTGATTTTCCCAGAAATCCATATTGTCGTGCATAGAAACTGCTGCTTGGTGGCCCTTCAGATTTGATGGGAATGTGGATGTGCCCATCTGTGACACCAGAGTGCTGTAGGCACGATGCCGCAATTTCTAAAGGCAACATTACTGTACATATTCATGTAAAGTGACAAGTAGGAAAAGCATGGTTTGCCATTCCCAAGCCAGATACGCTTCTGGGATGGTCACTTGACTATGGTCCGAGTGGAGAAAAGTCCAACAAATATGTGTGCCTTTCTATTATCACCAACTTCCTTCTCACTCTTGCATTTCTAATCAGAGGTTGGTGTCTGTCTCTCGAGAGTTCTTGGCGGGCATGGCCTTGATAACAAAGGGAGGCAGGGAGGGAGGGAGGGAGGGGCTTAGTATTCAGTCCAGGTACAGCTCAAAATTTCCATAGGAACACAATTTATTTGTCATCTCTTTACTAGTATTCTTACAACCTCCTCAACATCTGAAGCGGCATTTCCGATTGACAAACGATTGTTTGTACATAAATCCCATAACTTAGATGATTTGTTGGTTCCCACACATTCGGATATTCCTCTAGCAGCGAAAGGGACTGTGAGGGGTATTGGTCTTACAGCATGTTACCTATATCTTTGTGATGGTTATATTATAACTAAAGAGCTTGCCCTTATTCCTCCGAAATGGAGCTTCCTAGTCATTCCCTGTTTGTTTTCATTTTTCGGCTTTTACGCATACTCATTTAAAGGTCTTAATTCTCAAGATAGCAATTACAATTGCAATGAAAAGTTAATGGATTGAAAACCCTCATAAGGAAAGGAGGCGTACCCCATAGGAAAGACAAGGAAGATAAAACGGATCCAAAAGGGATGCTTCTATGTAAAGGCAGGATTCCCATCATAATCTTAGGCCCGTCGCTTTATAGATCGTATTTCACCAGATGATGAGTGAGATGCTTCCTACTTTCAATGCTTGTGGTCACATATATCTGAGTGATGGAGAAACAGGGCCATAGGCTTCAGCTTTGAAGTAATGCGGCTTTAAAAGCTCTATTACCAAATATACAAGTCACAACATTACGCATTGTGACAACGACATGCTATAATTCTGCTATACTTATACCAACCCGATCACATAGCATAGTCCACGAAAAAGCATTAGCACGTGCAAATATTACCATATACGTACTATTTTATGCTCTATGCCCATTTACAGACGATATCTATAGATTGTACTGGTACAATGTGATGGTTGTCAATCTGTTCTTACAAAATAAATAATTACTGTCGATGAGTCCTGGACGAGCTCCTGCGCGCTTCACTAGCAACGGAAACCCTATCGATAGTGGCCCTCCCCTTTTGTGCCTCGGGCGCACACAATCTCTCTCTCTCTCTCTCTCTCTCTCTCTCTCTCTCGCTTTACCAGTGGTCATCAGGCTCAACCACCACCTTGACCACAATATGACGCTCGTGACCTCAGATCGAAGGCCGTCAGCCTCAGACAACCCCAAGTCTGCGATCTCATTTGGCCTCAGTGGTCATGGTCCAACGTGGTCGTAGAGGGGCAGAGGCACAACGTTTATGCAACGACGGGACAGTGACGGGCCATATGGCTGGGAAGAGGCGATGACGGCTCTGTGAAGGACCAAGTTTAGGGTAACTTTGACCGACTGTTTGGAAGGAGATAATGAAATAAAGAAATGGGAAGAAAAAAGAAAATTGGAAAAACAAGGAGGCAAAGTAAGGTATGTGTGAAATGAGGAGTGTTTCAAATGTCAACCATACATTGGTTTCCCCCTTGAAGCACTGAAATACCTGTTAGATTATTATATTGTTAGATGAGATAGATGAAGCCATCAAATTGATTGGATTAGATTAGATTAGATTAGAAAAATTATATTAGATATTAGATTATTAGATGTCCTAGTGGCTAGGCAAATGAACCACTGAAAAACAACTTTTGTGCTTTATAGTATCTATGAAGATCTTCGATGAAACATGAAACAGACTTAAAGATATTAATCCGAATTGGGCGCTACACCATATACATTGTCACCATAAAAAGAGAGAATATTGATAATAAAACCTACTTTCTGAGAGGATTTTGTTACGTGGTGCTGCAATCCATCTATAAAGAGAAGGTGCACACTCTCCCGCACGCTTTGACTTACATCCCAAGGATTTGGTAGATCAGTAGACCTTTTCGATGGTTCTGCGTTGCCGAAATTGACGATGCTTCTAATTGTGTCAACTCCTTCCGATCTTTACGTTTGATCAACTGAGTAATCCTCACCCGCATTCACATCTGCATTGCCTTTCCTATATTCTCAGCAAGTTTTGCAGTCGTTGCCAAACTTCTGTGACATTGGGCATCTATGAACATAGGGATGGCTTGTGTTTGGTACATCAGACGAACCTTAATGGTTCCCAGTAAAAAAAGCGCAATATCCGCAACTCATGTCGTTTTAATATTTTTACTTAAATTCCACACCTCCAACTCTTTAAGATTCTTCAACATCCCTATAGCATTCAGCAGCTCTCCGATATCAATCTCAGCTACAACCAAGTGCTCCAGACTTTTAAGATTTCTAATGGAAGCAGGCACTTTGGTTATCTTTGTACCATGCAAAAATAACTCAAGTAATGATTCTAGCCCTACCATCGAGTTTGGTAGCTCCCTTATATGAGTACATCCCAGGTTCATTTTTTTTCAGTCTTTTGAGATCTCCAATAGAATCCGGTAACTTTTTGATTCCTGTGGCAGACAAATTCAATGCAACCAACGATGTCAATTTCCCAATGCAGTTTGGAAGCTCTCTAAGCTGACGACAATGCCTTAAAGACAAGTATGTCAACCCTGCCATCTCTCTGATAGATGGATGAAGCTCTCGCATACACTGCCCCTCCAGCTTTAGACTTGATAGGTACTTCAGATTGCATAATCCAGAAGGCACTGCCACCAGATCAAAATGGGGGCTTGTGGACAACGTTGATGACTGAACTTGGGCTGCGATTATTTCCAAGCGCTTTAGGTGCTCCAATTTACTAATAGAGCTATCCATTTGTAGCGACTTTGGACAATGTTGATCAAAAACTAGTATCTTCAAATTCACACCCGTAGAGAAGTCTGGAGTTGCGGATAGATGGCATCTCGTGAGATGTATTACTTTCAAGCCATGATTTGCCTGGGAAACAAATTAGAATTAGAAAAGTAAGACAAGGGAAATGGCAGCAAACACATATATGGCATACAAAATCATACCAAACATGGGCTCCATCCATTCCAGTTTTCCGGAATGTCGCTGTCTGACAGCTTGAGCACGACTAAGTTCCATAAACATAAATTGATTGCCTGCAAGTTTGAAGGGCAATAACGCCAAGAAAGCCATCTTAAATTCGAGAGAAGGTTCTTAAAGTCTCCAATCAAGTTCCCTCCCTCTAATTTCAAGAACCTTAAATTAGGCAGCTTTGAAAACTCTTCGCTTGTGAAGTCGTGCTCCTTGCAAAGTCCACTTAGTTTTAGTGCTGTGACATTCTCCGTTCCCTGACGACATGAAAAGGCTTAACTAAACTTTCTATGGTGCAAAAAAATAAAAAAAAAATTGCATAGACTTGTTCTAAAGGAAACCATTCTGTTTGCTTCTACTTTCTGATTATAAATGTAAGCTATTACTATCTTTTGTGAGGTATAGAGTATGATATTACCTTCATTTCATTCAAATTAAACACTTAGTTTCCCTTGATGCGCAACACAGACACACGAACACATCCAGCAATATACTCTAAACTTCAAGCTGATGTTTCCTTGATTATGAAGACAGCAGCTGTGAGTAAAATTTACCTTTCTTGTTTGCACCACTTCCATTGCAATCTTGGGACACCACAATCTACTACGCTTCCCAGGATCTTTGAGATTTTCTTGTCGAACAATTTCTCTTCCAAGATCTCTGAGTAGGTCATGCATCAAGATTCTATCATCATCATCAACCTTTATCAAAGACATACGTGTGAGGACAATGAAGTCACTTTTGGGGAAAAAGTCCAATGCTTTCCACATATAATATGGACGGATTCTTTCTTCACCAATAAAGTGACATGCAATATCAAGAAAAATTTCTTTCTGTGCATAGTCTAGCATTTCAAAAGTAATCTTCAATTTGTCATGGACATCTTGATTGGGAACTAAATCTAATTTCTTTAATGTGTCTTTCCAAAGACGTTTGCTTTTGCAATAAAGAGAGGAACCGATAACCTCGAGAGCCAAAGGAAGTCCACCAGTTTTGCCAATAATATCGTGAGAAATATCATCATATTCATGTGGAGGGGAATCCATTCCGAAAGCATGCTTACTAAAAAGCTGAAGAGCATGGCCATGGTGCAATTCTTCCATTGGATAGATTTTGAACCCTTTGAAATGCGTTTGGACATTATTTTCTTGGTTCTCCTCTTTGATTGATAAAAAATTGGTGTCCCTTGTTGTAATAATGATTTTGCTCCCTTGACCAAACCAATCACGCTTTTCTGCAAGTTTCGAGAGTTGGTCCCACTTATCCAGGTCGTCAAGAATGATAAGGACTTTCTTGTTGCGAAATCTCCTTTTAATTTGGTTAATCCCCGCATCAGAGTCAGAAATCTCAATTGGTTTGAAGTTGAGAATTTCCGATAATAATTGTTTTTGCAGTTGAATGACTTTACCACCCTTTAAAGCTCCTCGAACATCCGAGAGAAAGCTACACCCATGAAATCGACTAGATATTCGGTTAAAGACAGCCTTGGCAAGAGTCGTCTTCCCAATGCCTCCCATGCCATGCCCTACCAGATAACATACATTGGACGAACCTTCATTTAATAGGCACACGACGTCTTCAACACGATCCTGAATTCCAACTAAATGATTGGGCATGATTTTTTCTCTTTTATTGAGCTTCATCAAAACTTCAGCAACGATTAATCTAATGAGTTCACCTTGACTGTCATATTTAATATAAAGTGTTTGGTCAGAAAGATTGTAGACAGAATATTAACCTTTCAAGTTCAAAAATGTTGTAGATTAAACACAAATTAATCACGGAATCCATAAATTGCCAAAAGGTAATCTCATGTGTAGTTACAAGCTCTTCATTAAAAAAAAAAAATGGACATCCATGTCAATTTACCTAATATGGATTGAAATTATATACTGTATTCAAAGGTCAAAGATGTCAATTGTTAAGATGAGAATGAAATTTTAAACTTCTTAAAAGATGCACACTCATTCGTTTCCTTTATATATATATGCAAAGGATTTGTTTATTTCTTTTTATATTGCTCACATATAGTGTGTGCTCTATATTCTAGTTTTTCATGGATTAAAATAGTAATAACTGGAACATTTGTTTTCTATATAAAATTACACTTAACTAATTTATAAGCTGAAAAAAAAGTTTATTTATTCCATCTAAAAGATACAAATTGAATAATGAACTCAAATTATATTTGTCATGTCTTAGTAGAGTATTAATCTAGTTTTGAAAAGAATTAAATTGTTATTTAATTCAGTGGATTTGTAGAGGTAGTCATCGAGTATGTGTGAATTGAGTAAAAACTTGACGAAAGAGAGAGCAGTAGTTTAAACTTTTGACGTGAGGAGCAGAGTATTTATTTTATGAAAAGTCAAAGCTTACCCTTTATCTTTAAGATCCCAGCCTCCGATACGAGCGACCTCCCTTAGAGCCTCCTTCCACCGGCGCACTACATCGCAGCCGAACTTCTGCTCGTGCTTCTGCAGAGCTTTGTGGTACAAACCGGTTTTGAGCTTGACATCGTGGGGATCCACGTCGAAGAAAATTGGTAAGATCATGGCTTTGCCACCTCTGCTTTTCGAGCATTCCACCATGGATGCCAGTTCACGAAGACACCATGTACTATTTGCATAATTTTTAGAGAAGATGGGCACACAGATTGCGCAGCTCTTGATTGTGCGCTCCAGCTCACCTCCGATCGCGTCGCCTTTTCTTATCTCTTCATTGTCTCTGAAAACACGAATCCCAGCTCCATCCATAGAGTGATAGAGGCAGTCGGCGAAATTCAAGCGAGTGTCGGGCCCTCTAAAATTCAGGAACACCTCAAATTCAGACCCCAGCGACGAGCCGATATCACCTCTATCGGCTGTCGAGCCCATTGTTCCATTTGCCGAGTCCCTGCTCTCCATCTCAGTAGCCAAAGTACTCACGGTTTCTTCTAACAAATCTCTCACAGCGGATCATAGATACGAAAATCCGACAACAGTATCATAACCCTGTACTTGATTTTGCTATATATGGTTTATAAATAGATTATAACGACGGTCTAACACGCTGTTTGAAAAAAGAAAATTGGCAGCGCCGTCCACCATCTTCAATGGGGATGGGCGGACCGAGTCGAGTCGTGTTTTCTGATGTACATTTTTGACCTCTGCGATTGACTGACGTTGGGTTTTCTCAGATTCCAGATTCCAGACTCCCGTCACCCCACCTTTCCGCAGCTTCCGCTAAATCAGGCGTACAATATGTCCTCTTTCTTGCAGTGGCTTTGGAAATACGTCATATTCAACAGGCTATATTTCTCAATTAGAAAGAGAAAAGGATAAAGGTGATGAGAGTTTTCTTAGGTATTCCTAAGATCCTTGCATGTTTCAGGTTTTCCTAGGAAGAAGCATGTGTCTTTTCAATGGATATACCATTGGCTGACATGACTGCATTCCTTATTTTAATGTGTTGGTATCTGCACAATCTGACCACCCAATTTGGCACAATATTTTTTTGAGTCCCATTCCCAATTTTACCCTCCATGTTTTTTTACGTCTAGGGATGCCTAGGTCCGTAAGATACCTAGAGAGAGCAGTTTGAGGACTTGCCCAGATCCCATATTCCTCAATTAGAAAGAGAAAAATAGGGGAAAAGTAATGAGAGTTGAATGGGTTGAAAAATGCGTACCTGCAATATGCCTGCTCGGGCCATGGATCATTAACTTAGGACATCATTCCACGCAAATCAGATTTTGTCGAGTCTTATCGACTTGCTTAGTTTCTTTCAAGCAATGTACTTTCAACAAAAGTTGACATTTGGTGATTGTTTTAGGTAGGCTAAGAAAAGTCTGGATGTAGTTCTCCACCAAAGCCTAGACAGTTTCTGTTGGTGTGGAGGCGCTATATGCATCTAGTATGGATCAAAGCAATTGATTTCATTTGTCTTCATTCAGCATCTCTCAAGAGAATACAATGTTCGAATCCTTTTAAGCATAGAAAAATTGTCCAAAAAGACCAAAATCTGTTATACATTTTTATCAATTCAATTATAAACCTATTAATTATGTCAATTAAGTCTTAAACCATTTCATGTTTTGCCAATTAAATCAATCCGTCTAATTTTGGCCGGAAATTGCTGACGTAACATTAGCTGTCCTACATGGCATGCCCAGTATTAAAATGGGAAATTTTTAATAATATTTTAATAATTTTTTTGAATTTATATATATTTATTCTTTTATTTTATTTTCCTTCTTCTTTTTTTCCTTTCTCTTCTTTTTGTTTTCTTTTCCCTTCTTCCCTTCACTGGTCATTATCGAGCCTCATTGATGGTAGGCATGGACCTAACGTGAGGGTTACTCATGGATGGCGTGGGCCACCTTCGCTAGTTGGGGGAAGAAGGCAAAAAGAAAAAAAAAATAAAAAAAAGAAGAGAAAAAAAAAAAGCAAAACAATAAAGAAGGAGAACAGAAGAAAGAAAAAAAAAGGAAAAATAATGAATAAATAAATAATTCGAAAAATATTAATAATATTATTTAAAATTGTCACGTTAATGCCGGGCATGCCATATAGAATAACTGTCATTCATGTCAACGATTTTTGACCAAAATTAGTCAAATGGACTCAATTGACAAAATGTGAAATGATTTAGGATTCAATTGGCACAATTAACAAATAATGATTGAATCGGCAAAAACACAATTAATTTATATTATTTGGACAAATTTTTTTTTATCTTAATAAGACATGTGATAATTACAAACATGAATGAATTACGCGACACCTACTGTCGTCGCGCAATTGGTGATGGATGAACCCAAATTTCCCTTTGTTTATGATGCTTGAGCTCGAATACGTGTGAGGGAATCTTGGTAATATCTTCATGTGGCCTTATCATAACAAGAAATAGAGAATTGAAAGGCACTGATTCTCTCATAGCAATGTTTAGAGGAAGGTACGGTCACTTTTCATAGAGTGACGGTATTGTCCTGACCACATATCTCCAATTTGACTATTGACAAAATCTAATATTAGATCATACAAAAACTAGAACCAATAAGGAAATAATAAACATAATCTACATTTAGCACAACTCTAAATACAAAAAGGAGACGAAAGCCTGCTTGAGATTTGTCAAATTAGAATTCTCAAGATTTGTGTCTCATTTTGTATTATTACTAAAACATTTTAATATATAAAATATAACATCATCATATATGCGACCACAGTAATTTATCGTGTGTAAATATTGCCACTCGAGCTTGTTACTAGCACAAAATAACTCACTCCAGTCATGATCATCGACGTTTGCAAAATTTTAAAATATGTGCTATTAGTTTGAGACTTTGGTGTTACAAGTGGTACTAAATCAACAACTTGAACATGAGCAACATGAAATCATAGAGATAATGTGGAATCAAAACATATTTTACTCCCTACATTGTAAAATTTTACTTGAATAAATACTATCTTTTGCTAAGTTTTGTCAAATTTTCTCATATTTCATCCAAAACTAAAATTTAAAGAATATTTTGTTACACTTTTTACGTCGTGATTCATCATTTGTCATTGTGAGGTACTATCCCTATACATTTGAAGTCGTAACTTGGCTTACATTAAATTCATATAATTTCTTAGTTCTTAAATTCAATTAAATTTTCATTTTCCTTTTAGGAATTATGCGTGACATTTTACAAATTAATCTTGGTTCAAGGCATGAAATTTAAAATTGATATGAAAGATTGGTTTTGTTTTAACTTTCGTTTCATATAGGTGTTTAATATGGCGCTACATGATTAGATTTTGCATATTATTATTCTTTTAACGGCCTTAGTTTTTGTGGTTTATTATAATGGGCATTCTTGGCAATTGATTTTGGAAGGTTTATACTTTGGTTGCCAAAATCCTATGCTTTCTGACCAAAAAATAAAAAATAAAAAATAAAAAATAAAAAATCCCATGCTTAAAATGTGTGGTCAGCAAGTCTCCATCACTTAACAGTACCATATTTTCTCAGCATAGCATAGCCCTTTTTCGTTCTCTCATGCCGCATGGTATACCTTAGAAGACGCCAACGGTATGGAAACCTAAAATGACAGAACATGTGAGAATTGTAGCTAAACGATAACTAAACTTTCTCAATTGTGAGGATTCAATGATCAATGTAAAACAGCAAGCTTCACCCACAAAACTAGAAATACTATCCTATAAAGAAGGGAGTGCTACCCTAATTGTTATATATGTGGGTCTAATCCTAACTAAACGGCTTTATTGACACTATTGTAGAAATAATGCGGACATTGTTGGATCTTGTCATTAAAATCAACGTAAAATCACCTAAGAAACATATAAGGAACAATAAAAAAAACATAAAAATTTTCATGATTTGATTTAAATATCGATATCTACTTTATAGAGAGAGTTAGCAGCTCGAAAAATTTTAGAGTTATAATCATTCACGAACTTGAATGTTACCTAGTTTTTATTTATGCTCAAACTGTACTTCTTTCTTTAATAAAAAAAAATCAATCAAATGTAAAAACTCACAGCCCAAAATATCTCGTGTTCAATTTTTTGACCAGGAAACATCAAATTATTCAAATTTCCTTTTCTGGTGCGGCTTTTAGAATATACGTCCGCTGTACGTCTTCTCAAGGATATTAAATAAGGCCAAAATAAAGAGTCCTTCACTTTACGGCAATCAAAGAAATTCAAACTTCTGATATTAGGTAAACCTTGGATAGACGACGACAACAACAACCACGAGCACTCCGCGGCTTAATGATCCCCAATAATTTCCACCCACATCATCCAATTCGGATTGGATCTCGTGCAAGGGCTCAAATTCGAAACAAAATTTTTCGAAGACACCTTCCACTCCAGGCATCTGTTACTCATGATAAGAAAGCAAAACAGAACTTGTTCAGAACCATCCAAATCTAGCAGGCCTCGGATTAACATATATGATGAAAACCAGCTCACCTTTCCACGGTTTTCCTGTAGAAACGGAAGTTGTAACTCGGGATCCTTGGTGACAAAAACAAGTTACGAAACCTTTCTCTTTTAAGAATGCAGGCAGCTAAGATAGCTAGTTCAATTATAAGAACATCAACTTGATAAAAGAAGTCATCCTCTTCCACTTCCAAAAATGCAATAGTTTCTTGACACGCATTTTTGCATGGCAATGCACAGAAGCAATGCACAGAAGCAATGTCAAATATATTTTAAATTTGAAGGCTCGAGACCCACTTGTCGCCACCATCATGTCCTTGCTATCTGAGATGTGAGCAAAGAGAGCAAGAAATGACGATACTTGAGAAAAAAAGGAACAGATTGTTTTCCTCGTACAGCAAATGTGGACGGCTTAAGTTGACCAACCAGGACAAAATCGAGCGAAGAAGCTTGAAGTGAAAGCTCTTTATTACACAACTTGGGATTGCTTTTTTCAAACATGATTTGCCATCAACTCAGACAATCACCAAATCCAATGATCGATAAAGTCACCGTCCTCAGCTGCACTTAGCAATAATGACCGACTATGAGCAACTTCTGACCTAATATATCCTGAAATGAGCAGAAACTAAAACATACAGATGAGACACCACTAGATTCTTTTGGAGGTTTTCCCTATTGCTCCAGCGGGTACTGCTCTTCAATGAATTGTTTGTGTCTTCACTGATAAAGGGCAACGAAGCATAGATTAAAGATGTGGGGAGATGAAAAAGGTCATTACCCAAAAACGAGAGCCCAACCATGGCACCAACCAGAGTTAACTCTCCCAAAATGCCAGCCCTGTAGATATCAACGGCCACCCAATCCCCATAAATGCCAAAACGCAAGCTAAACTAATCTTCACCCTTTTGACTTCATTTGGTCTGAAGTTGTTTGAGTGGAAGTGCCATATCAACCTAGTGGGTCAATTAGTCAGGTCAAGATCAATTTATATACATGAAAAGGCAACCGGTAAGAACTAATATGATAAACCACCATAATTCGGTATTTGAATTTGAAAAGGCATGGAGAACGAGGAAAGAAGCATCTCTATGGTAATAATACTGTTTTAGATCAACACATACCAATGAGCTATAGACATCCAAGGACGGATTGGTCCACATCCAAATATAATTGCCTTGAGCAGGATGGCAAGCTGTATCTTCAGACATCCTATTAATTTACCATAAGAAGGGCATACGACATTAGGATGATTGCATAATGGTCGTCAAGATGGAATTAACCAGACAACTATAATAATGGGAGCATGCTAACCAAGGAGAATTTTCTCAAAAAAAGAAAAAAAAAACGAGGAACATGTGTTCAAAACATAACATCAGAACGCGCAAGAAGAAGGTAGACCATTTCAAACGTTTTTGGGGTTCATGTCTGGTGTGGAAACTGGAGGATGAACAGTTACGCTCCATTATTCCAGAGCTCAATTTTCTTCCTACTGATAAAGACCCCATCAAGGTGACAGTTCTTCGCTTGCACACGTTCTTTCCCTGATCCAACTCCATCATTCCTCCACTAACTTGATTCAATAACACATACATACATACATACATACATATAGATAGTCTTTGTAAGAACATACTCATAGATCGAGAGCCATTCTTATAGATCTGGTAATCTTAGACTTCCTTGTTCTCTTATATAGTACTCCGATCCTAACCCTTTTATGGTATCAGAGCCAGTGGGAAGGTATAGATAGTCTTTGTAAGAACATACTCATAGATCGAGAGTCATTCTTATAGATCTGTTAATCTTAGACTTCCTTGTTCTCTTATATAGTACTCCGATCCTAACCCCTTTATGTATATATATATGGAGGAGAGAGAGAGAGAGAGAGAGAGGGAGGGAGGGAGGGAGGAGTTGTTTCTTCTGGATGCCTAGGGCCTGTTTGGTAACCATCCCGACTTGCGATTCGATTTTTTGTTCCCGAGAATCAATTTGGGACGAGAATTGCGTTTGGTAAAATTTTTGTTGGAAAAATTTGTTCCCAAAATCAGTTTGGGACGAGAATCAAGAATGAAAAAAATGTTGATTCTTGTTCCGGGAAAAAAATTGAGAATCAAACTCTTCCTCTTCTCTTTTGTTCTTCTTCATTAATTGCCATCCCGCGATCGCCGCCCGCCGCCGTCCGCCGCCACCACCATCCGCCACCGCCCGCCGTCGTCCGCCGCGCTGGTGCCGGTCGCCACCGTTCGCCTCCTCCTCGCCGCCGTCGATCGGTCGCCGTCGCCGTCGCCGCCGCCCACCGTGCCGCCGCCGCCGCCGCCCGCCGCCGGCGCGGGTCCGGTGAGCTCGCCGAGCTAGGGCGAGGTCCGCGAGGCCGAGCCAACAAGGGCCGGCCTCGCCGAGGGCCGGCGACCAGCCTGAAGAAGAATTAGAATAGGAGAAAAAAGAAAAAAAAAAAAGGAAAATTTATTTAAAAATTAAATAAATTGATTTGGAACAGAATCAATGAACACGGTACCAAACGCAATTCTATTCCAGAATCAGAAATTTTGTATAGTTACCAAACGCGTTCTTTTACTCATAATCAGTTCTCGGGAACAGAATTAAAAATAATTATTTCTGACTAGAATTTGTTCCCGGGAACAGAATCGTTACCAAACGCGCCCCTAGTCTCGATCTCGCATCCCAGACTGTTCTAGCGTATCAGATATCGTATACTCCCTTCTTCTTGTTCGTCTTAGATAGATCTTGGTCAGGAATGAAAGCTCTCTGACCTTATTGTTGTCTTTTGAATTCGAATTCGTTCCGTTCCTTTTCGCGATACGTGGATGTCTCTGTTTCTGTGAATGGTTCTGATGAAAATCCAACATGAAATGACTCTATGCTCTGTTAGGGAGTCATCTACCTCCCTCATGATATTTCCCATAATTCTATCATCCCAATTTCATATTGCAAGATTTTCATTGAGTGATTGGTACCATGCGCTCTCCTTGTCTGTCCGCTGGACCTCTGACAGTCAAATCAATAAGATACACCAATGAACTCGGGTCTATTACTTTGACTTTCGAATGGAACGCTTAATTTTTTTCCCGTCGCTCTATTTATGCCATTGCACCAGATGATATTCTTCCTACTCACAAGGCTCGGGGTCGTATATATTGTAGCATGATCCACAAAAGAACACTAGCACGCGCAAACATATACAAACATATATATGACATTGTACAAATACAACTTGATGGTCGTCATTTTTTCTTACGTACCACTACAAATACCCACACGATAATATGATGACATATTGGCGATCAAAACACTATGCCATGGACCAAACCACATCCTTTCACCCACATCTATGTCCAACCCCAAAGCATCCCACACAGCATACGACCCATCAATGATGTCGTTCTCGCATGGTCGCACCCATTCCTTGAGTCACATTCGTCAACCACTTTGGCCATCACGCTCCTTTCAGTTTTCATAGACGTTATCCTAATCGTATCTCCACGACGAGATCCACCAGCATACCATCTTGTTGACAGCGCAACAATCAGTTCGGAGTTCTCGTGGTAACTGTCATCAAATTTCGATAGAGATAAGTACAATAGAAGTGTTAAAAATTGTGTACGATGCTCAATTTAATGCCAATTTTTTTTTTCAAATCACTTAAATGTCACTTTAAAAAAAACGATCAGTTAGTGTTAACTCCGGTCAAGATAACCATAAATCTGACATGGCTATATTTTATTTATTTCCCGGTCCTATGTGGCTCTCCAACATCTTAATCAGCATATAACCCCTAAACGACGTCGTCCAAAAGTTATAAATAGTGATTATTTAAGTACTAAAGTTTATTTAAAATGATTATTTGAGTGTTAAATTTTGTTTAAAGTGATCACTTTAGTGCCAATCGTTGTTAAAAAACGATCATTTTAGGGTCCGTTCGTTTCGCGGAAAATAGGCCATTTTCGGAAAATATTTTCCCAGAAGTCATTTTCCAGGAAAATGACAATATTTTTTGGTGTTCGGCTAAAACCTGAAAATGTTTCGGAAAATATTTTCCGGTGTTCAGTAAGGAAAATATTTCTGCTCCCTAGATTGGCGAGCGCGAGCGTTAAGCTCGAGGCTCGCCATATCGACGAGCTCGAGCTTGAGATCGACGAGCTTGAGGTTCACTTGGTGATGGCCGACGACTAGCCAAGAAAGAAGAAGATGGGAAACAAAGAAAAGAAAAGAAAAAAAGAAAAGAAAAAGAAAAGAAATAGAAAATTAAAAATAATTTGAATAAAAAAAGAAAAATACAATTTAAAAAATAATTCAAATAAACAAAGAAAAAAGAAGAAGAAAGGGAAGGGGGAAGTGAGGATTTGTAGATGTGTGAGATAAGAGAGATCAAATGAGGAAAATTTTTTCCACTTTTCAAAAGTGGAAAACATTTTATCCCAATTTAGAAGACTTTTTCCCTTCCATGGAAAACATTTTCCCTTAGGAATTCATTTTCCGTGAAACGAACGCCGGAAAATCCGGAAAACATTTTCCCGGAAAATATTTTTCGCGAAATGAACGGAGCCTTAGGGTGCGCATGGTAAAATTTCTTGGCTGGGGAAGAGTTTTTTTCAGAAATAATTCTTTTCTATTTCTATTCCGGGGAGAGCAGGTTTCGAGCAAAAGAACTGTTTGATAAGCGCAAAAATTTTCTACTCTTGGAATAGAAAAAGAATAGAAATACGTTTGGTAACGCAACGATTCTTTTTGTATTTATTTGTTTTTTATTTGTTCTTTTTTATTTGCTTTTTATTCTTTTTTATATTTATTTGTTTTTTGTATTTATTTGTTTTTTGTATTTATTTGTTTTTTATTTGTTTTTTATTCTTTTTTGTATTTATTTGTTTTTTATTCTTTTTTTGTATTTATTTATTTATTTTTTATTTTTTTTGTATTTATTTATTTTTTTTGTATTTATTTTTTTTTTATTTTTGTTTTTTATTTGTTTTTTTTGTATTTATTTGTTTTTTTGTATTTATTTGTTTTTTTTATTTTCTTGCATTTGTTTTTTATTTGTATTTATTTATTTTTTTGTATTTATTTGTATTTTTATTTGTTTATTTATTTATTTGTTTTTTTATTCTTGCTCACGGTCGGCGGTGGCGGCGGCGGTAACTGGCTCCGGGCGGTTGGAGGTGGCCACGGCAAGAGAGAAATAAAACAAAAATAAAAAAGAAAATTTTCTTATTTCTAGAAATTGTTCCTGGGACAAGAAGCAATTTTTTTTTTGTTTTCGTTTCTATTCCCGGGCTAACTTTTCTATTAGGGGAATAGAAATCAACTTAAGCGTTACCAAACGGGTTTCTGTTCTTTTTTGTTCGGGGAACAAAAGAACAGAAATTGGAAAAAAAACGTTACCATGCAGACCCTTAGTGTCAATGATGCCATGTGAAAATACCACGTGGACTGAATTTTTTAATGAAATTTGCCAAGTCATATTATAATTTTAATTATAAATGACACGTAATCAATTTGGCTGAAATTCCTTGCCATTGGCACTTAAATAAACGTTTTTTTCTCCAATTTAACACTTAAGTGAGCTGGCGAGAACTTTTGGCACTAAAATGAGTATTGTGCATAACTTTTGACATGTACATTTCGATGGGCCCGACCATCACCTCCTTTGCTGAAGTTGTTATTTGTCAAAGGTAGCTCCAGTCGAGGATGTCACCGGCGGGGAGCAGTCATATTTGGGATGAGATTGTCCTTGGCAATACATAGTGCCTGAAGGCTGACATCCACCCCAGATGGAGACGGAGGCGAATTGCGGCGTATATGTGTGCCCACTTGGGGGTCGTCGGTGCACCTTCCATTGATACAAATCAATTGACCGTCACAATCAAGTGTTTGGCAGGGGCCATTACATGAGTTCCCATGAGAAGGAGACGCAAAGAAGGCGAAGCTAATAACAAGGAAGAGAGCAATGTGGAAAGATGTTGCGAGGTTCTCCATGTTGAAATATCCGAAGTTGAACTCTTGAAAGTAAGTTTTTTTGGTGTGTGGAGAGAGGTGCAAATTGGGAGGCTTATAAAGAGCTTCATTCTTTAACTGTATTCTTGCAGTGGCTTGATTTGTTTAATGTTTGGTGTGGTCTAGGGTCAGAGAATTCACACGCAGGTCGGTGTTAAACCACCTTGTGCTGTGCCTTACGGGTTGGGTTGTGTGCTTTAGCTAGCGTGGAAGACCCGGACAATCAAATTACTCCATTGAATCCCCACAAACATGGTTAATACGATTAATATGTCCGTATCATTAAGCCGAATATTCCATCAACATGCAATGATAGGACTGTGTCTGCATGGTTATCGCGTGCCCCTCAAAGTTATTTTGATCAGAGATGTGGTTCGAAAGCGAAATCTAGCGCATCCAAACAACGCATAGACAACTTGGCCAGAGTTTTTAATATGCAGGTATCTTCAGTTGCAAAGAGAGCCCGTTCGGACAGGCTTAAAAATACATGACACTGAGCCCCCCACCCACCCAACTGCATTCCCGAGATGGACTTCATATTTGTGAACATGCGGAACTTGCAACCTTTCTCAAAATTGCTAGTTCGCTTCGTATTAGCTTTGCCTTTTTTTTATCGTCTCCTTCTTATGAAACTTCATGTAATGGCCCTTGCCAAACCCTAGACGATTGTGATGGCCAATTGATATGCATCAACGGGAGCTGCAATGACGATCCCGACGTGGCCACCGGCCTATGCAGCAACTCATCTCCGTCTCCATACGGTGGAGGATGTTAGTTGTCAGGAACTATGTACTGCGATGGACAATCTGATCCCAAATACAATTGCTCCTCACTAGTGACATTGTCGACTAGTGCCACCCTCACGAATAAGGACTTTAGCAAAGGGGGTGATGGCGGGGGCCCATTGGAGTGCGATGATAGCTCCCACAAGGACTTCAAGCTAATCGTCGCACTACCGACCGTTTGGTACCCTGCCGTGTTTCTGTGTGGAGATATGATTAGGATAACTGATAGAATATTTAAATGTTAAAAGACGTCTTCATCTAATAGTTTAAACTTTTTGAATAATTGGAAGTAGTGTTACAAAATCTCACATGATATTAGATTATGAGGTTTTGAGTGTAAATCTTTCTAGTCCCCATTTGTGTCCCTCAATTAAAAATGTCCATGCTTAATATTAAAAAAAAAAAAGACCAGACTAAGCATGATTAAACTTTTAGAACAGTTACTAATAAAATTTCACATTAACGTTCATAAAGATTAGGACTTGAGGAAAAGGTGCGGCAATGAGTATGTTTATCAGCCACCTTAAGAAGTTCCACGATTCTGCTAAAATCCTATGGATATTTTGATTAAGTTACTATATGTATAGAACTATCTATCAAATACCATTGTGGATTCATGATTATTAAACATGTGAAAGAACAATCTTACTCTACTTTTGTGGTTTTTCTACCAGTGGTACTTGTGTTTCAATTTTTTCATGCTCTTTCTAGTTTTATCTTGTTTTTGCTGATTTTGGTTTGGTGTACTTTATTGATCTCAACTTTCATTTTGAAAGTCTCAACCCTTGAAGGCGTGAACTTGATGGCTCAATGTAGTTGCTGATTTTCTGTAATCTAATTGATTGTTGTCTTAGCATTTGGTTTCGAAAGAGGGGTGATTTTGGGCAAACTAAGCATCATGGGGCCTATTAATAGGGGTGAGCATTAGTTCAGATCAGGACAAGACTGGACCAAACCGACATTGTGTGGTCTAGTGCGATCCTATTCCCATGGGACACATAGTCATGTAATCCATCCAAAAAATTGGGAATCGACACTTGCGATCCGATTCCAAAGTCAGGGTGCTGAACTAGATTGACCCTAAACTTAACTTTTTGTCATATGATTAACCAATATTTGTTGATTTGTTGTATTTTCAGGTGATTAGAATTTGGAGCAATTGTTTATGGATAAATAAGGAATGAAGTTCTATAATTCATGTTCTATGTCATGTGCTTCGAACTTTTATTGTTTATATTTTAGGTGTTCATCTTCAATAGGTTGTTGCTTTTGGTAAGTGGATATTTTTATTGTTGCTTTAGTTTTCATTTTGCTTGATTGAGATATGAATTGGATAATTCTATGTTGCTTGAAATTTTTGTTTGATTTGTACTGGTGTTTTGTTTCTCGCTATTTTATTGCTCAGTATCATTGTTCTGAACACTTTCAAAGAATACGTTTGTCCTTTTGAGAAGAAAAAAATGAAATAAAACAATTGTCAGTTTCTCGATTGACCTAGGAACAGAACTAGACTGGCAAGATCAGTCCCAATCCAAAAATATGGGCACTGACCCATTAATGACATTAAGTCGAAAATTTTTGACCTCTTATTCGGTGTTATGGGATTAACTCTGGTGGATCCCTGGCTTGGAATGGTCACAAAAAATGCTAATCGAAATGCAGTCTTGTTTATTGATGCTTAAAGCACGAAGGGGCAATTCTCTCTTAGTCTTCGTTACTTGTTCTATAAAAGAGACAATGCTAGTGACAAAATCGCGCACGAGCTGAGTAAAATTTTTTAATTTTGGAAATTTAAGGAAAATAAGATGTGCATGGTGAGCAAGTCTATACAAACCAAATGCTCTTCATTTGATTGTGATTGTTAAATCGTGTCTCGAGTTTGTACTCGTATATGAAGCTTTATCCAATTGGAGGATATAGACGCATCCATATTAGATGAGACGTAAAAGAAAAGTCCAAGTTAGATTTTGATTTAAAGTTGCCTTCTTCAGATTATAATCTTGGATTACGGATTGCTTTGCTCGTTTGATATTTAAATCCAGATTCGACGTCAAAGAGATAATCTCCAGGTTTGATTTGAATTTAAGTGAGAAAGGTTATTGTTGACTGGACTTTTGGGGAACAAGGGTTTGACCGTGATAAAGACCATATATAAATATGAGTTCTTTTGTGGAAGCTGCACAGTGAAGGACATCGTGAATTCCTTCAAGCAAGAGCTGCCGCACGAAGGGAAAGGAGAGGAACGTACAGGACGTTGTTGAGATTTGCTTAGGGCTTGAACACACGTGGATTTGTGCTGTGAGTTTTACATCCAATTCAATTGTTTATTTGTGAAAACTTTTGAGTTTGGGTATAATCGAAGTATAGAAAACCTTCGAGCATGTTAGCAATTGTAAGTCTAATTCTCCGATTATAATTAATTATTTGCTACAGATTCCCTAGAGTAGGTGATCAAATTACATAAATCTCTGATTTCCTTTATTTTTCCCGATTTGTTTAGGTGTAGAAAACATAGTCAGCCGATCAAAACATGCCAAGGGACGACAAGAAGCGTCGTGTGTCCACTACTATCTGTGAATGTGACCGCAGTGCAAAAGTTTCTCTAGTTCCCATGGACTGGGTCCTGCCTGACGATCTATTGGAACAAATCCTAGCATGCCTCCCGTTAGCAGATCTTGGCCGAGCGGGTGCTGTTTGTCGTCGCTGGCGTGGGATTATAACTTCTAGGAGTTTTAGGGAGAAAATTTTGCACGGTGTATCGCAGAGACCATGGTTACTTGGACCGCCCGGACTTGCTTTCGACCCTGTTTACAGCGTCTGGTGCAAGCTCGATCCATCCAGGTCCGAAGCACCTGCTCCATCCATGCTCAAAGTTGTAGCTTCCACTGGTTTGATCTCTGTTTTCGGCGAATATAAGAATGGCTTCCCCGGATTATATGTTTGCAACCCTCTTACGAGAAAATGGAGAAGAATTGGACGGTCACCGAGGGTGGAAAATGTGTTTGACACCACCCTTGCGATGACGGTTAGTAGGACGACGTCAAGTTATAAAGTCTCGACCGTGACTACAAAAGATCTCCGGGGGGTTCTGATCGGGCGGGAACTTTCCATTGAACTCTACAATTCCGAAACAAAAATGTGGGTGACTTGCATGACAGAGGTCTTGAGAGGTTGGAGAAGCGGTTACGACAGTGCAATCTGTGATGGGGTTCTGTACTTCTCAATTTATCCAACAGGTGATGTTTCACCTAAAAAGAGCTGTGGTCTGGTGATGTATGACCTTTCCGGACGTTGTTCCAATAGCCTGTTAGCAAGCTTTGTTCCGGTTCCTTGCTCTCTTCCACGTGGATCTCTGATGAACATGAAGGAGAAGCTAGTTTTGGTTGGGGATATCGGCAAAGATGATCGAGCATCGTTCATGTCAACGAGGGGAGTCGGCATTTGGGTCTTGAATGGCAGGGAGTGGCATGAGATTGCTCGCATGCCTGATGATCTTTTTGCAGGATTTGGATCTTATCCTTGGTTAAGAAGCTATGGCTTGAACGATCTGATATTCATCCTGAGAGGTCCTTATGTCGTTACTTACGACATGAATCAGAAGCAATGGTCACGGAACAGCCTTGCCCAGGTCTCTCCACGTATCTTTGCTGGTTCATCTGGTTCAGGCTTCGAACCGTGGCGTGAAATTGTTCCGTAATTGTCTCCCTCACGTCACGAGACTGATTGTCGCGTCAGCCCTGAGCTACTTTGCTTACCCATTTCTCACATATCCTCAGGCAAGTCATTGGATTGAGTAGTTTCATATATCTGAGTAGTTGGTTCTATTTCCTTTTATCGAGCATAAGTTATCTATTTCTTCTTTAAGCTCCACTAGGGTCTCTCGAGCTTTTATGGTACGTTGTTGAGAACATATACATGAAATTTGCTAATGATTTTCTGATTTATTACAAAGTTTGATGAGTACGATTAGTGCATGGAATAACTAGGTACATATTGCTGTGGAAATAGATATAAACAAAAGAATTGTGCTGTATTTTAATAAAAAAATTGTTTCCTAATCACTTGGCTGCACTTTGTTAGACTTGAAATCTGCCGTTTGTTTTATAATCCAGCCGCATAGTTGGATTGTGTAGCATCTGCACCACCTTTGATGCGCCTATGCTATTCCATCTCTCCAAAGGATCTTAAGGGTGCACTCCCTCACATTGGTCAAGTACATTCAACATTTACTTCTCGAGTGCTTTATATAAGACTTGAATCCAAGACCACAATAAGAGAAGCAAACTCACCACTAGATTAATTAACACCTTTTTGGTTTTTTTAGGCAAATTGTCGATGCTATCGATAAGTTGTTCATGTCAGCATTTAGGACGGCAGAAAATTACTAGATGCCACCCATGCAATTTCTGGTGGCAATACGAGGGACTACATTGGATTTTCATTCAAAGGTTTAGGATTAAATTGGCATCTTTACAGTACGTTTATGATTGATTGGTAATTTTTCCTTTACTATGCAAGGATTAGTCAATAAGATTAATTAATTGAATCAAACTGATACTTATTGACGTGAAATTTGAAACAGACTGGATATTTGTTTAAATGAAAAATCATGGATGGAGAATCTTGATCGGCTAATCAAGTTTGAGAACGAGGATTATCGTTTTGCCACCTCTAATAGACCGAGACATATCAAAAGTTCACAGGATTGTTGTTTCTCGGAGATTAAAGCTTTTTCTAGAACTCGAAGCTTTTGGCTTTGGTTCGTATGTTCGATTTGTGGCAGAGTCATCAAGGCCCTCGAATCAGATTCAAGAGAAGAAAGGATTGTCGGAATTTTACAATTCGACATTGTCATTAGAAATTGTACACTATTTAATAGAATCAATACAATCTGATACATATTTTCTGATGTAAATTCATATTGGAAATTTTAGTAATGCACCAACGGATGTGAATACATGCTTGCAAACATATGTCTGCCTTATTTATTACACACGAGGGTGTCAATCCCACTAATTTTTCTTTCGATTGAAAATACGATTGCTATTGATTTACTTAACCAAGTTCGGTGCATATACATCAAGAGCATCAGCACATAAAATAGATCAAAGAGAGCAGGGGGGGGGGGAGGTTGGTCGGTCTTACTCTACTCCTATTCTAACACTCACTCTCAGACTTTTGCTCTACCTCCTTGCAGGGTGTGGGAGTCGAAACTTACACTTGAAACTAATTCGTCCCCACCCCAATCCCCTGAGAAGGTGGGGATTCGAACCCGGGGGTTTACTACCCAATTACTAGGGAGGCTAGATCAAAGAGAGCAGGCTATTAAATTGAAACATGCAAGTAAGCAATCCATTTGGATTATGGTACATGGAATTAGAGATACATATAGATTTCTCCAGGATAATTTCATATATTATAGATATTTGATAATTTTGTTAATTTTTTGTATCTCTCAAGATTTCACGTATATTACATATATATCTCCATTTGATTGTGCATATTTTGATTGAAATATTATCTTTAAATAGTTATATAATAAAATATATAAATAGGCTTCATGTCATTTTCCATATAGGACATCGAAACATACATAAATTCCCTATTTCTATCTTCCGCGTTATTTTTAACTACATGAGATGATATCTGCCATATCTACAAGATTTGTCAAGGTACCTAGGAAGAGATCTAGTTGAGATTTTTCTCCATGGCACATGGTGGTTATTGAGGACCTTGGTACGAGCATTACCATAGAAGTTCCGTACCTGTTCTTGAATATTCTGTTTAAGTTACGCAAAATTGTTGCCTTTACGTGCCATGCCTAAATGGAGAGACGGTCATCGCCGTAGGAAACAAATTCCTAAAAATCGAATCGATACTCGAACAATCGAATATCCAAAATGAACGCGGAAAACGTGCTTGGGAAAACATGTAACACCGATCGAAAGATATATTACGGAAACGGACATACCTCGTTTGCCACAGATTAAGCACCATCACAGTTTCAGAAGAATTCTTTGAAGCCTTGGAGTTCCCTTCGTCAAGAAGGCATATACTGTTTCAAAAGGGGAAAAAGGAGAATTGTATTTTACTCTGAAAACGCTACAGCTAACATTATCCATTTTATTTTTATTGCAGTTATTTTCACTTAAAAAATAACTGTCCTCTCCTCTTATGGGCCCTTCGCATACGGGCCAAGTTTTGGCCCAACATGGGCGGACGGGCTTAACTTAGCCCAAATAAAAAAACCATCATATCCAACTCGCACATGGTGGGTTGAATAGAACTCTCTTTACCTCTCTGTAGTATTCATACTAGTAAATAATCCGTGCAACTAGCATACTTTGAGAGTTCGTTGCCATATATCTGTTAGGAATATATATCAGCTCATAATAGGCATCACATTTTTTGAGTATGTATAGTATGTAGTACCCTAGATTGATCGATCACATTTATATATCTTTTGATCTCTTTTTAACAATGATATATTGTATTCACAATTATGATTATTTCAAAACAATCATAATTGGTCGACTGGTGAATATAAAACTAGAATGTGATTCTCCAAACTCGATTTTCCTCTTTCCTTAAAACTCTCAATTTCATTGAACTTGTTTTTCTACAAATGTCACATTTGATCGAATTAATTCATGATCATTTGCAACATTCTAAAATAGCAAACACTAAATAAAAGTCTAAAGAATAAGGTAGAGTAATGAGGACACTTAATTGAAGAACTCTTTTTCTTAAGAGTCTCACACGGCATAAAAGTTGAGATCAAAACTTTTGCCACTCTTGTTGGTCGTCTCATGCATACGTAGTATGAAATATGTATTACAGTATTAACTCATTTCCCATTGAGCGTATGTCTACACTTTCAATAGTTCAGACATACCTAATGTCTAACTTGAGTTCCCATATCTACTCTTTCACGGAATTCATCAGAACTCACATCTGGCATCATAGACAGATAAAGTAAAATATGTGGGTTATTTTACTTGCGGACATAGTAATTATTATGTCCTCATCTTAACACTCAATTAATGTGACATATATATTTTAAGCTTTAGCTCTCGATTATCACACAGATAATAAGCTTAAAAACCGTTTCATTTCTATTTATCACATAGTAAATAGAGGCAATTACTCGTGTGAGTGGACTAATCTCTTATCTATCCAACATACTTTCTTAATTTTATATGATGCACTAAGCATTAAGATGCATAAACGTCAAACAAAGACTCATAGACATTAATAATGAAAGCACAAATTCATTAAATGTGAACATTTAAGGGAAATTATAATATTCAGTACATCAGCTTCTACGTAATCCTAGAGATTTTACATGGTCATAGAACACATCTCTAAGTATTAGCTTCGTCATAGGATCCGCTACCATTTTATGTATAGATATGTACTGTAAGTTCACATCTTTTCATGCAACCATATCTTTGACAAAATTATACTTGGTATCTATGTATTTGGTCTTGTCATGATATTTTAGATCTTTAGTGTACGCTATTGCTGCTTGGCAATCATAGTTAACCAATGAGCTTGCAGCATTCTTAATAATACCTAAATGATCCAAAAATCTTTTGAGCTAAACACATTTTTGTACTGCTACTAATAATGTCACGAACTCATCTTTCATTGTGGACAAGGCTATACATGTTTGTTTCTTACTGCTCCAAGATATTGCACCATTATTTAGTAAGAAAACAAATCCAGAGGGTCGTTGGTCTATTTTTTACTTGTAGTTCAGCCGATTGGTTGCTGCTCTGTTTCCTTCTCTCTGTATTTTTTTGATTCGGCACCCTCACACTCTCCCTGCCCTCACAGCTAAAGTGTGAGTTTCGGTGCCGAATTCTTGTTCATTTGTCCAAAGCTTAATATCTATTCTTACCTTTTACCAAAAAAAAAAAAAAAAAAATCCAGAGGTAGATTTTCTTTCATTTAAATCTCCTCCCCAATCAGCATTTGAATAGCCTTTAAGTCGCAGATCATTTCCTTGATAACTTAGCATATAATCAGTAGTTTCTTTCAAATACCTCAGTATTCTTTTGACGGCTTTCCAATGTACTTGACCTACATTGGATTGGTATCTACTTATGATTCCAATTGCAAAACATATGTTAGGTCTTGTATGCATCATAGTGTACATTAAACTTCAAACGACACTAGCATAAAGAACATGTTCCATTTGTTCCTTCTCTTGTGGAGTTTTTGGACACATTTTATGCCTCAATCCTTCACCTTTTGCCATAAGAGTATCTATAAGTTTACAATCTTGCATACAAAATCATTCAAGAACCTTATTTATATGTTTCTTGCGAAAGAGATAATGATATCTTCCAACGATCTCTTGAAATCTTAACTTCAAGAATGTATGTAGCCTCACTTATATCTTTCATCTCAAAGTTGGAAGATAACAAACTCTTGACAGTATTAACAAACTCCATATTACTTCCAACAATCAGTATATCATCAATATATAATGATATGATCACAAATATACTTCTCTTGATGATCGAGTATATCCCCATAGTCACCAGAGAGAGAGAGAGAGAGAGAGAGAGAGAGAGAGTACCTGGGCATCCATTTTCAGGGCTTGCGAGATCGAGCAGGCGGAGGCAAGGAGTGCGACGGCGAGGTTTGATGAAAGCCGAAACCCCAGTTTGCTAGTGGGAACGATGAAGCGGGAGGCTTTTATATGTCACGCGACGAGCCGATACATCAAGCAGATGGGCCTAGACCATGTCTTGAATCAATCCATGGACAAGGCCAGGCCCGGTCGATAATGATGAACAGGCTCAGTGGGCCCATTTGGGCCTCCAATCAGTAAAAAAAAAAACAAAGAGAGAAAAATAAAGCTTAAATCAATTGATGGAAAAAGAGAAATTTCATTAGATTTTATTTTGAACCTTCATGACATGACAATTGAGGATAGACTCATGAGAGTATGTAGAACGGAAAAGATTGACGGTTCAATTCTTAAAAGTATGTTTCCGGTAATTTTCATAAACAAATACCGTCTCAAGAAATTTAGTTTCATGGGAAGGCTTGAAATGTTATGCTCTTGTTTAGTAATATAAATAAGTAAACAAAAATAAGAGGGAAGTATCTGAATAGTAGTGTTTCAGAGAAAACATGCTTCTCATTTTTCCTTCCCCTTGAAACAATATACTTCTCTTGATAAACAGAAGTTCAGGGCTTCAAAGGATTCCTCTGAAAGGTACTTAATCTATGGCAAACAAGGTATGTCCATCTCCATGATATATCTTTTGATCAGTGTTACATGTTTCCCGAGCACATTTTTCTACGTTCGTTTTGGTATTCGATCGTTCAAGTATCGGTTCAATTTTTAGGAATCTATTTTTCCTACATTAGTATCAAAGCAATGCTATTCATGTTTTTCGATCATCGTTGATGTTTTCAAAATTTTTTTGGTCGAGATTTTGAGAAACATTGCCGTCAAACGTTCAGGGACGGAAATCCCGACACGCCCGTACTGTTCGCCCTTGCCTTTTGATTTTCTGTAAATCAAAATTTATTTTTGATAGTGCAAAGTCATAGTTCTCGTCGAGACGAGTGAAACGATGGGTGGATCGCCGCCGAGGACCACTGGACGCGCCACCACGCGCGGCTGGAAGGTCTAGGGTTGTCAGCACGTGCAACAAAGCGATAACCGCACGTGCGTGCACATCACGTGTGCGGCAACCACTGGCATGTGCTTAGCACGCGTGCGGCAACCGCTAGCGCGTGCATAGCACGTGCCTACATATTTTTATGGATTTGCCCCTATTTTCTTTATAATATTACGTTTTTGCCCTTGATAATTGTTTTTACGATTATGCCATTATTGTTTGATGTTATTACTATTTTGCCCCTAGCTAACCCGTTGACTTGACCTATTGACCCGTTGACCCGACTTGGTCATTCGTTGACCGTTGATTGGAATTGACCACCGTTGACCGTCGTTGACCATCGTTGACAGGCAAAAAAAAAAAGGAAAAATATGTTTTTCCGATTTTGTTCATTGTGGATTATATGTAATCCCTTTGTTTTGTATTTGTTGTAGGAACAATTATACGTTTTGTACGAATGCCTATATTTCCAAGAATGGACGAACAAAAGGCGAGACTTGAAGGGCTAAAACAGAATTAGCTAATTATTGGTGGAATGACGGTGATGTAGTATCACACATGGTCAGGGTCAATCAAATGATACAAGAAATCATCTGGAATGGTTATCCTATGCCGAATTTTTAGAAGGTGTTGACCCTAATGAACGCTCTTCCACCAGAATGGCAAGTAGTGTTTGATCACTTATGGGAGGTGAACGTGGTCCCGAATTATAAAAGACTTGCAATAGTTTTTGGAAGAGAATATTATAGAATTGAGGCAACCAAGACTTCAACCCTCAAGTTGAGTGTCACATGGCATAGAATGAATGCGTCTTGGAGGAGCCACAAGGGCTCTCAAAAGGTCTTTTCGTGGTTGACTAATGTGCCTTCAAAGTTCTCAGAGGATTTTGCTACAAGATTATAAGAGACTTTCCCAGTTTATGAGATAAATGAGTATATTTGGGTTTAATTATTTATTGTCTTAGATTAATTTGAGATGTTTAGGTGTAAATATTTCTTTCTATGTTGATATATTTCCTCTGAATATATTACTTAGTGCAAATGACATGTTTACTTATTGAAAGTTCAATGTTATCTATCGTTGTAAATTAGTATGTTAATTTACAATTCTTTGTGGGAAGTTCAAGAAAGTTTTAGTGACTTTGGTGAACTTATTTTTGCATAAACGATTATATTAATGATAATTTCAAGTTATGATTTTTGGATAATGATTGGAAACATAGAAACGTTTTGATTCTGAAACCTTATTTGAAATTATTCATTAATACGATGAGTTTATGCAAAATAGATGCATAGATGATATGCATTAATAATTTGTGCATATGTGCTTGATATGTTCAGATTCAATGGCTTCAGCAACTAAGAGCATAGTCGCTGAATTGAACAAAGGTGAGAAGTTGAACGGCGATAATTATGAAATATGGCATATGAAAATCCAATATATGCTAGAAGAGTAAGAGGCACTAGAAGCTCTTAACCTAATTATGGAAGAACTTGAAGATGGGAACACTGCACAACATAAAAGAGATACGGATGCATTTGCTGCATGGAAGAGAAAGAACTCCCTTGTTCGTATTACATTGCTGAGTAGCATTGAAAATGATGTCATGCGAGAGTTCAGGCGTTTTGAGAATGCCAAAGAAATGTGGAAAGCATTGGCAACAAGATTTGGCCATACATTAGTGACCAAATTGAAGCAGCTCACTATAAAGTTTTGACTCTTACAAGAAGCCTCATGGTCAGACCATGAAACAACCCCTGAGAAAGATGTTAAACATGATTAATGAGCTAAAGGATGATGGCCATGTCCTAACTGATGAGCAACGAGTGCAAGTAGTGATCCATTCATTGTCTTAAAGTTGGGAGCATATGAAGGTGCACCTGACACATAACGAGAACATTAAAACTTTTGAGGATGCAGTGCACCATCTTGAGCTAGAAGAGGACCGCCTTCTAGCAGCTAAGCGAAAACTGACACTTATTATGTTGGTCTTAACTCACAAGAGGTTTCAAGCTCCAAGCGTAAAAGTCCTGATTCGTTTAAAAGGTGGAAAGGTAAGGGAGTAAGTTCTTCGAGAAAGAAACCAAAAGTTGACCAACATGAAAGAGGAAAGCATCCTCAAATGAAGAAGTTATCAAGGGTGAAGTGTTATAACTGTGACAAGAAGGGTTACTATGCTCATGATTATCGCGAACCAAAGAAGGTAAATATCTATTGTATTCTTAAGAACTTTGCTTATGTATCAATTTTTGTATTCTTGACTGAATTTAATCTTTTGTGGACTGTAGATTCGGGAACAACAGATCATGTAGGAAGGATAAAGAATCACTAGTGGAATTTCGACGAATACCGACTGGAACTAAATTGATCTATATAGGAACCAACTTTAGAGCTGAAGTAAAAGAGATTGACACCTGCCAATTAAACATAAGTGGTGGACACACTTTATTTCTACATGATGTATTATATGCTTCGGAGATTCATCGGAATTTAGTGTCTGTTTTAGTATTGGTGAAACTTGGTTTTAGTTTGAACTTCTATAATAATTATGTGGATTTGTATTTGAATACAAACTACTATGATTGTGGTTATTTTTTAGATGATTTTATTGTATTGGATGTTGACTATGGTAATATCAATATTTGTTATTCTTTCTTCACGTCTAATTCATATGACAATGATGTAAATGCGTGGTATGCTAGACTTGGTCATATTGACTAACAACGTATGAATAGGCTAGCCAAAGAGGGCTCGTCGAGCAATATTGAAAAAATCGATTTGTCTATATGTGAGCATTGCCTAGTAGGGAATACGATAAGGAAACAATTTGGAAAAGGTAAGAAAGCTGAATTTCCTTTGCAATTAATCCATCCTGATATCTGTGGTCCAATGAATGTGAGAGGAATGTATGGAGCTATTTATTTCATCACATTTATAGATGATTATACTCGATTCGAACATATCTATTTGATTTCTCATAAATCTGAAGCATTGAATTGTTTCAAAAAGATTATGAGTTTGGTAGAAAATCAATTAAATAAAAAAAATAAAAGTATTGAGATCCGATCGAGGTCGGGAATATTTATCTGATGAGTTCATTAATTTATGTGATGAAAAAGGAATATAAAGACAATTGTCTATTCCTTACACTCCTTAACAAAATGGCGTTGCAGAAAGAAGAAACATAACCCTACTGGAAATGGTTAGGTCCATGATGGCGGATGCTAACTTACCTATCTCCTTTTTGGGTGATGCATTATTAACTGCTGCCATTATACTTAACCGTGTGTCTTCTAAATCAGTCACTTCCACTCTATATGAATTATGGACAGGGAGAAAACTAGACTTAAGTTTTCTTAAACCATGGGGTTATGCTGCCTATACTCATGAGCCCTCTCACAAGTATAGGAAATTGAGTCCTAGAGACAAGAAAAAAAATTTCATAAGATACTCAATACTTGAAATGGTATGTGTTTATAGGTGAGTTGGAAAGTGGAAGTTTAACTGAATTTGAATCACGGGATGTCATATTCTTAAAGAATGAATTTCCTAAGAATGGTGAAATAGGTGATGATTATTCCTTATTTGAAACCTTGGATCAATGTAATAAACTTAGTAAAGTTCGTCCAAGTGGGAGTAACATGAGAAATGATGAATTAAATTCGACTCATTCTCAATTACAACCACCTGATAAGATGATATCGTCATTATCTAATCCAAGTGGAAGCATAATGGAGAATAATGTGTAAAGTGTACAACCTCTTGTACGGCGAACAAGTCGCAAATGCATTCCTCGTCAATATTATGACATTAAAGGGGAAATTTTTATGGTTGCTCCACAAGATAAAGATGAATCAAGAAATATAAATGATGCTCAAAATTGTTTTAGTAAAGAAAAATGAATGCATACAATGGAAGAGGAAATGGAGTCAGTGAAGTCAAACCATGTTTGGGAACTGGTTGACCTTCCAAAAGGAAGCAAAGCCATTGAGAACAAGTGGGTTCTCAAAATAAAACGTAAAGCTGATGGCTTAATAGAAAGATATAACGCTCGTTTTGTGGCGAATGGATATAATCAACAGGAATGAATTGATTATGAGGAAATGTTTTCTCCTATAGTGAGATTTACCTCGATTAGCATTATTCTGGCAATAGTAGCTGGTATGGATCTTTTTTATTGTTTGGTCGGTCATACTCTACTCCTACTCTAACTCTCACTTTCAGACTTTTGCCCTGCCTCCTTGCAGAGTGTGGGAGTCGAAACCCATGTTTGAAACTAAATCTTCCCCATCCCAACCCCCTGAGAAGGTGAGGATTCGAACCCCCCACCTCCCCCTTCCATGTTGGAAGGGTGGCCACTAGGGCAAACCCTAATGGTTAGTATGGATCTTGAGTTATATCAAATGGATGTAAAGACTGCTTTTCTCGATTGAGAATTAAAAGAAGAAATATATATGGAACAACCAATTGATTTCATTTTGAAAGGCTAAGAATAAAAAGTATGTTGACTTTTGAGATCTATTATGGCCTTAAGCAGTCGTCGAGACAATGGTATATACATTTTCATAATGCCATAATAGCATATGATTTTACAATGATTGATGATGATCATTGTGTATATATCAAAAGATCTAAAAATCAATTTGTGATCATATCAGTATATGTTGAAGATATACTGATTGCTGGAAGTAATATAGAGTTTGTTAATACTGTTAATAGTTAGTTATCTTCCAACTTTGAAATGAAAGATAAGGGTGAGATTGCGTATATTCTTGGAGTTAAGATTTCAATGGATCGTTCGAAGAGATCATTATCTCTTTCGCAAGAAACATACATAAATAAGGTTAACGATTTCGTATACAAGATTGTAAAGTCATAAATACTTCTATTGCAAAAGGTGAAAGATTGAGCTATGTAATTAGTCCAAAGACTCCACAAGAAAAGAAATGTGTACAAATGTGGCACCCCGAAACACCTGAGGTCGCCATAGGTACCTATCACTCCACCTAATGAACACTAGTTACATCTCTTAGTGGAAGCACCGTAGTTCATAGGCATTTTTTCTTTTTTTACGGTCCCGGCGCAACTTATTAGCGGAAGCATAAACGAGTCTCACCATCTCTCCCTCCAATAATCATAATGCAACGCACACCAACTACACATCATATGAAAAGATGAAGCCGAGCCACTTTTATTTACATATTTCCATTATAGGTTTCTCGGGTCGGTACAACCAAAAAGAAAAGCCAAGACTTTTAGCTACACTTGGCCACAGCTCAATAGAGATCTCGACCCCTATATCGATCACGTGTCATCCTCCATCTATAAGTGTCGGTTATCCACAAAAAGTGTTAGCTCTCCACTCCTCACGCGGGCCATCACACCCACCCCGGTGCGTCAGGCAGTGGCGGCGGCAACATCCCCCGCATCACTCCGTCACGGCGGACGTGGACCGACAAGAACTCTTGGACGACCGGGCCCTTAGCCAGGCCCACATCATACATGACCAGCACGCGAACCTATATAAACGTCAGATCAGGGATGGTAACGCAATCCATCTCCGAACACTCGACCTCCACGTCAAATGGAAGGCCATAAAAGGTACCCCGCGTGACCGGAGAGAGAGGCATCTTCCTAATCTGAAATGTTGGTCCCCAAAGGGGTGAGTACAACCACTCAGCAAGTAATTGATCCATTAAACTACTCGATGCATCACACAATACAATCATAACACCATAGCATAGTACATATCAATTCATGCATCCAAGCATAACTTACCTCGCAGCCATGCATATGTCATCATACCATATGTGCATACACCATCATGCACTCATCATCAAGTATTCATACATATACCATCATGCCATAGGTGCATATACAACCATGCACTCATCCTCAAGCATTCATGCATATCCATATCTCATGTGCACATACCACAATGCACTCATACACATGATGTCATACGGCCATGCGTACATGTCACCATACAATGCATGATTCAATTTCCACTTTTATCTTTCAATTGGGTCACCACATTTTTCTTTCCCGGGATCAGTAATTGCATCCCACATTTTATCACTCGCACCCCAACTTGGCATCGCGAGAAACCTCCGGCACACACCACCGGGCATCCGGCACCCCCACATCCCGGGCATCTCGTATCCCAACTGGCATCACGAGGCATCCCCCCGGGCACAAACCTCCGAGGCTTCCGGCATCCAACCATTCCGGGCATCTCGAAACTCCCGAGGACATCCGGGCATGTATCATAATACAACCGGGCATCCAGCAGCCCCCATCCCGGGCATCCTGACACTCCCAGGGCATTGTCGGCTCACCTTCAACAGTCTCCTCATTCATCATAATTCATATTCACCAATTTATGTCTCACAATCAATCATGGCACATGATGTAATGGCAACAAAGTCAAATTCAGCTTCTGATTCTATATGCAATGCCGAATATCATCACATGTGCAGCAAGATTTAATTACTTACAACAATACAATTTATGGGGCTCATGCAAAACAGAATAGTCAATGCATTACAGCCTTTGAAATCTGCACAATCCAGCTTGCACAGTTTTAGAAAATATTTCCATTAAATACCCAAATGACCTTTAAAAATTATGAAATTCGAACATGTGATATTCAAGACATAAAGACAGACATTTCGTGAAGAACACTGCACCAAAAGACCCTCATATCAAGCGGTATAGACTGAGCATCACAGCACCATTTTCATAACCACTTAACTTGCACAGTTTTCGAAACATTTTCAGTTAAATAAGCAAATGAACTTCAAAAATTATGAAATTTGAATATGTTTCAGGGGAGACATAAATACAGGTACTTCATGAAGAACACTTTGTCGAAAGAGCTTCATAAAAAATGATATGACCCACGCATTGAAACTGACTAAGTCCGAACGCGTCAGATTACACGGTTTTAGAAATATTTCCGATTAAATACCATAATGACCTTCAAAAATTATGAAATTCGACTATGTGGTATTCAAGACCCTAAGGTATATTTTTAATGAAGGAATCAAAGTCATATTCGTCCTATATAATTAAATATAGGCGGTTAAAACTTCTGTTCCTAGTACCGAAATCTCCAGATTCAACACCCTCCGAAAAACCATGATTTCACCTACCTATCCTTATTGGTTTTCTATAAATTTTTGATATGTTAAACCTCAGGATGTCCTTTACATATTTTGTTAAGAAATAAAAGTGAAATTTCAACAAAAAGATAGCCTTACAGTCCATGCATTCATCAAAGGTAGTTACCGAAATTTCCAGATCCAGTCTCTCCGAAAAATAGAGATTTCACCCACTTATAATTTTTCGTTTTATCCCAAATTTGAGTATGTTATATTTCAAGAAGTCCTTAACAACTTTTATTTAGAAGTCACGACCAAAATCCAACTCAAACATCACGTGCAAGCCAATAGAACATCCAAGATTGAACTGTTTTCTCAAGAACAGTTTACTAGCCTCAAACATCTCTCTTAAAACTTCAACTTTTAACACCCTAAACATCCGAAATTTATCACCATTCAAGCACACATACTAGGCACAACATGCAAGAGCAGATCAAGGATCCCACTTGCCTCTAAATCGAGCAAGCAGCGAGCACACGGCGACGGGACACGGCGATGGACGACGGACAATCGGCTTCCTTCTTCTTCCGCACGCTCACTCTCCCTTTTCTCTCGATTTCTCTCTTCCCCTCGGTAGCTCTCTCTCTCTCTCCCTCTCTCCGACGACGCTTTCCCCCTCATCATCAACCGGTTCTCTCAAATTTTCCTCTCTTCAATGATGAACAATCATTGATTTTGCATGAAGGACACTTGGACTAAGGGGAAACACTTGGCAAAAATCTTCATGAAAAAAAAAGGTGGGCCTCTTATGGGCCGGTTCCTCCTTCCGGGCTCTCCTTGGTCGACGGCCCAATGGGGCTCCATCGGCCGGGCTTGAGACCAGCTTGGTCGACAGCTCCTCCTCCTCCTTTGGGCTTCACGGCTAGGCCCAAATGGCCGAAGGATGGGGCTTCTTGTGGGCTGGTCTTGAGTTAGAATTTTGGCCCACACCTCATCCTAATAATCCTCCTTAAACCTTAATTTTATAAACACCTAATTGAAATTTATAATCCACAAAAATTTGTGACCTAATTTAATAAATTCCAATCCATAATTCACATGGCCAAAAATAGAATTTTTCTATCAAATAATTACCCACCAAAAGCTTGGCCAAAGTTTTAATGCAAGACATGAATTAGAGTATCCCTAAAGATTGGTAAGAAATTTCAGGATGCCACAACAAAGCCTAACATATGTTTTGCAGTTAAAATGATAAGTAGATATCAATCTAATCCAAATCAAGCACATTGAAAAGCCATCAAAAGAATATAGAGATATTTGAAGGGAACTGCTGATTATACGCTGAGTTACCAAGAAAATGATTTGGGACTTGAAAGCTATTTAGATGCTGATTGGGGATGAAATTTAGATGAAAAGAAATCTACCTCTGAATTTATTTTCTTACTGAATAATGGCGCCATATCTTGGAGCAGTAAGAAACAAACGTGTATGGCCTAGTCCACGATGGAAGTTGAGTTCGTAGCATTATCAGTAGTAATACAAGAGGTGTTTGGTTTAAGAGATTTTTGGATCATTTACGTATTATTAAGAATGCTGCAAATTCATTGTTGGTTAACTTGATAGCCAAGTAACAATAATATACACCAAAGATTCAAAATATCATGGTAAGACCAAACATATAGATACCAAGTATAATTTTGTTAAAAAAATTTGGTTGCACAAAAATATGTGAACTTACAGTACATATCTACGCATAAATGGTAGCAAATCCTATGACGATGCCAATACCTAGAGATGCGTTCTGTGGCCATGTAAAATCTCTAGGACTACGTAGAGATTGATGTACTAAATATTGTAATTTCCCTTAAGTGTTCACATTTAATGAATTTGTATTTTCATTATTAATGCCTATGAGTCTTTGTTCGACGTTTATGCATCTTAATACTAAGTGCATTATATAAAATAAAGTATGTCGGACAGATAAGAGATTAGCCCACTCATACGAGTAATCGCCTCTATTTACTATGTGATAAATATAGATGAAACGGTTTTTAAGCTTCTTATCTAGGTGATAATCGAGAGCTCAAGCGTAAAATATAAATATCACATTAACTGAGTGTTAAGATAATGACATAATATTTACTGTGTCCGAAAGTAAAATAACTCACATATATTACTTTATCTGTCCTTGATGCCAGATGTAAGTTTTGATTGATTTCATAAAAGAGTAGATACGTAAACTTAAGTTAGATAATAGGTATGACTAAATTATCATTTGTACGATATTGAAAGTGTAGACATACGCTCCATGAGAATTGAGTTAATACCGTAATACGTATTCCATATTATGTATGCATGAGACGATCACCAAGAGTGGCAAAAGTTTTGATCTCAACTTTTATACCATGTGAGATTCTTGAGGAAAAAAGTTCTTAATTAAGTGCCCTCATGACTCTTATTTATTCTCAAGATTTCTATTCAGTATTTACTATCTTAGAATATTGCCAATGATCATGAATTGATTCGATCTAATGGGACATTTCTATAAAAACAAGTTAAATTGAAATTGAGAGTTTCAAGGAAAGAGAAAGATCAAGTTTGGAGAATCACATTCTTATTTTGTATTCACTAATCGACCAATTATGATTGTTTTGAGATAATCATAATTGTGAATACAATATATTATTATTAAAAAAGGATCAAGAAAATTATAAATATGATCGATCGATCTAGAGTACTGTATAATATATCTACTAAAAAATGTGATGTCCATTATGAGCTGCTATATATTCTTAACAAATGTATAACAACAAGCTCTTAAAGTAAGCTGGTCGCACTGATTATTTACTGGTATGAATGTTGCAGAGAGGTAAAGAAAGAATTATGTTCGGCCCACCATGTGCAAGTGGGAGATGATGAGTTTTTTATTTGATGGGCCAAGTTAAGCCCATACGCCCATATTGGGCCAAAACCCAACCCGTAAGTGAAGGGCTCATAAGAGAAAATGACAGTTATTTTCTAAGTGAAAATAACTGCAATATAAATAAATAAATAAATAAATAAATAAGGGGAAAATATTTAAACAATAACGTTTCAGAGAAAACATGCTTCTCATTTTCCTTCCTCTTGAAATAGTATACTCCTCTTGACGAATGGAACTCTAAGGCTTCAAAGGATTCCCTTGAAATTGCGACGGTACTTAATATGTGGCAAACAAGGTATGTCCATTTCCGTGATATATTTTTTGATTGGTGTTACATGTTTCCTGGGCACATTTTTCCGTGTTCGTTTTCGGTATTCGATCGTTCGAGTATTGGTTCGATTTTTAGGAATCTATTTTCCCTACAAAAGGTTTAGAAGGACAATGTGGAGGAGGAGCTCGAGTCGGAACGGAAGATGAACAAAGGGTTGCGATGCGATTGACTTCGAGCCTTAAGCCACCGTAGGAAAAAAGCAAGGTCAACTTCAATGGCACGTTGCTGGGAGAGTCCTCGACAAAGTTGGCCGGCTATTGAAATCATCTCTTGATTGAGATGCGCGAAGAAGCCCAGTACTTGTTCGCCTCTATCAAGCATTCTCTCTCCACTAGCCCGGCAAAAACAAAGGCACAAGACTCGCGGAAGAGAATAAATTGTTAACATGGGCCTGAGCATCGTCCCAAAAGTAAAGGGTTTTTACGCTTACATATGTTAAAAAACAAAAAATTGGACTATTTTGCTATCTTGCTAAGAGAGAAAATTCCATAGAATGGCATGAAATGCCATCATTTTCTTAAATAAGAGCCTGAATTGCACTCATTTTCTTAAATAAGAACTTGAAGTGAACATTGTTTCAAATAAGGGTATGAAGTTACCATCTTAATCTCAAATAAGGGCTTAACTTTCAAATTGGATAAGGATATTTCTACCCTTTACCTTATGTTTGAACTTTTCCTACTGTCTTTCTTTTTCTGATATTTCCTTTCTTCGTCACCGATGACCCCGGAGAGGGCTGGGCGAGGGCGACCCTCGCCCAATCTAGCGAGGACTGCCCTCATCGGCCAAAGGAGAGGGATGGCCTTGCCTGCGCGGGGCAACACTTGTTTTGGGTGAGGCCACCCTTGCCAGATCTGGGCAAGTATTGCCTTGCCCCCGGCTAGCGAGAGCTACTAGGCTCTTGCCGGAAAGGGGGGGAAAAAAAGAAATGTGAAAAAGGAAAAGAAAGAATTATTTAAAATTAAAAGTCTTTTTTGGATAAAAATATCACCGATCGGTCAGAATATTTAGCCAATTGGTAAGGTCAGCCCTTGTTTGAAATTCTTATGACCACTTCATGCCCTTATTTGAGATTGAAATGATCACTTCATGCTTGTACTTGGCACAAAATTCACTTTATGTCATTATTTGAGAAAATGAGGACATTTTAAGCCCTTATTTGAAATTTTTCCCTTTCTAAAATTTAAAATAATATTCAAATTAAAAAAAATAATAAAAAAAAAGCTATATGGGAATTTCCATATCAACTTATTTATTATCCATCCACCCCTCACGTGATCGAACCCTAAAACCTCGGGCTCTGTTTAACAAACATGTATCGGTTACTTTTGCACACGTGACTGAGTATATTTTCTCTCTAAATAATTAGGCGCTTCAGATGTCTAACTGACCTAGGTTAAATGAATTGATTGGTGGAGACTCTTACACCACTTTTTAAATTAGGTTCCGTTCATTTCGCGGAAAATAATTTCCGGGAAAACGTTTTCTGGATTTTCCGGCGTTTGTTTCATGGAAAATAAATTCATTGGGGAAAATGTTTTCCATAAATGGAAAAAAGTCTTCTAAATCAAGGGAAAATGTGGAAAACATTTTCTCACTTACCACCGGCCACGGTGGCTCCGCTGGCAAGTCTTCCCCATCATGGGGGACCCACTAACCCCTTCTAGGAGGGCGAGGGTTCGACTCGTCGCGGAAACGCTTAGCGTCTTACTCGTTCCACGAAGGTGGTGGGTCCTCCCGTGGGGCCCCAGGGTTTACTCCAGCCGCCTGCGGTGTACGGGGCTTCCCTGGGTCATCATAAAAAAAAAATATATATATATATATATATATTTTTTTTTCTCACTTGATCTCTCTTATGTCACACCTCTACAAATCATCACTTCCTCCTCCCATTTCGTCTTATTCTTTTCTTTTTTTATTCAAATAATTTTTTAAATTTTCCTTTTCTTTTTTTAATTTGAATTATTTTTAATTTCCTTTTTCTTTTCTATTTCTTTTTTTCCTTTTTTTTTCCTTTTCTTTGTTTCCCATCTTCTTCTTTCTTGGCTAGTTGTCGGCCGTTGCTAGGCGAACCTTGAGCTTGTCAATCTCAAGCTCGCGCTCTTTACTCTTACTTATCCTTTTTTTATTTACTCTACCATGCAGTTGTATATTGCTCAAGCCAAAGACTCTACATTCTTTGCTTCTTTTTTCTTTTGTTTATTAGAACACAAAAGACGCGGGGGGTTACCACCGACCGTGATGGCTCCGCTGGGTAGGCTTCAGTGATCCTTTGCGAAAGAGGTGAGGAGTTCGAAGCCCTTGCAACGCAAGGGGTTGGCGGAGGTACTAGGTGACTTAAGCGTGACGTCGGGGTAGTGGGTTCCCCGCTAGCGTCGCCTGGGGGTTTATGTCGCAGTGGCCGGCGACGGCGGTTCCTCCAGTCCCCAAAAAAAAAAAAAAAAAAAAAAGGACGCGGGGGGTGAACAAGCCACTCAATTGGAAGATTCTCATTAGGACCGTACATACTTTGCTTCTTTTTAAAATCCATACGAACATTTTTTAGAGTAGATGAGCGTTTGACGACAATGAGGGAACAAAGATATCAAGCAACTTTGCTCGGATTTAAAGGCAAGTTCATATTTGATGGATTTATAGATCGGTAAGTGATGCATGCCTAAGTGGTGAAGTCTTATAAAATATTTTCCTTACCGAACACCGGAAAATATTTTCCAAAAATTTTCAGGTTTTAGCTGAACACTAAAAAATATTGTCATTTTCTTGGAAAATGACTTAAGGAAAATATTTTTCGGAAATGGCCCAATTTCCGCGATACAAAGAGACCCTTAGTGTATATAGATTAGTAGCCAACTGGCACACAAGACTTGGGAAAGTTCTACGACCGGCGGGCGTTGTATATTGGCAATCCGCAATTAGCCAAATTTGATGTGCTACAAGTGCGATCATTCAAAAATCGTTTGATCACTTTGTTTTGATTGTTGATAATATGAAATGTCTGTTTATTTACTTAGTCGTTTTGAGTTACGCAAGTAAATAGACTAATGATCCTAATAAAATTCAACTTTTATTATTTTCCAGCTCAACAAGACATTAAGTACGTATTTTATTATCTCGCTCTTTCTCTCAATCTATTATGCGATGTTCTTTTCTTCATATAATAAAAAAAAAATACTTAGTAAAAAATAAGGATTTACTTATTTTGTGGAAAATAAATAATTCGGATAACATTTTCTTTAAAATAATAAATTGTGTTGTATTAAATAATTAGCAGATGAAAAACACAAACTTTAGCTTATGTCTCAATCTTGGCTCGAATTTTTTTCTCTCATGAAAATGAACAAGATTTTCAATTGGCATCCAAATTTGGCCTTCGTCCTTATTTAAGTCAAGTTTCCATCGGACAAAAACTTGATGGGGACCGGATTAGGATACCGACTAAAAGTCAATGCTTTTTTATGAGATAAAAAAAGGTTTGAGTTAGAATTGCAGTCTTACTTAAAGATTATATTTTGTTATCAAACAAAAAAGTTATTCGAGCTAGAATATAACCCGATCCAAATCTTGTGCTTTTTAACGGAGTTAAAGCTCAACAACTTATGTCTAAATATTTTTATAAATAGTGAAAATATTTATATTTCCCTTAACTTTGTAAGCTACATAAATAATTAATTTTAAGAAAATATTTTCCAAAAATTATTTACTTTTCGCCAGACAGAAAAGGTTCCCAGACCGTGGAATGGAAGGTTCACTCATTAGCCATTTTGCCCGTCCCCTTCCAAACCCCTACTGAACTCCACACAGAGACAGAGAGAGACAGAGATAGGGAGAGAGAGAGAGAAGATGGGGAAGAAGAAGGCGGAATCGCAGGCGCAGAGGGAGGAGCTGCTCCAAACCCTGACCGACTTCACCAGCAAGGACAACTGGGACAAGTTCTTCTCCCTCCGCGGCGGCGGCGACTCCTTCGAGTGGTACGCCGAGTGGCCCCAGCTCCGGGACCCCCTCCTCTCCGCCCTCGCCCCCGGCGCCGGCGGTTCCGAGGCCGCGCAGGCGGCGCCGGGGGCGCCGTTGCCGTCGCCGCAGATACTCGTCCCCGGCTGCGGCAACTCCCGCCTCTCCGAGCACCTCTACGACGCCGGGTTCCGCGCCGTCACCAACATCGACTTCTCCAAGGTCGTCATCTCCGACATGCTCCGCCGCAACGTCCGCGACCGGCCCGCGATGAGGTGGCGCGTCATGGACATGACCGCCATGCAGGTTCGTCGGGGGCCTCGTTTATCCGTTTCTTCTCGGGGGAGGCGTAATGCTATCTACTGTGTGGTGCTTTCGCGTGTGTAGATGCGCTGTACGTACGGAGATTCTGAATGTGAATTTACGGTGCGCGCGTGTCGCTTGTTTGTTGAAATGGCGTTACTGGCGTTCGATTCATATCTGCAGTGCGAGCTTAAAAATGACCCTGGATGCCTCCGAATGAGTTTAACAGGGATATCCAGTATGTTTCATAGTCAATGAGGTGAAATCCGATTGTAGTTGCTTTCAGGAATTCAATATTTTCGATATTGTTCATTCATCGAACTTATTGTTGCTGAAGTGATTTGTCTTTCTTCTATTCCAAATTTTAAGTAGATGTGACCAGGGAAACCGTATGTTTAGCTTGATCGACATATATAGAGCAAGATATGTGGTTGAATTGGATTGGCGAAAAAGAGCCACTGGGAGAGGAAGCTCGATAACGCTAAATGGAGCATTTTGATAGTCTGTCACTTGGATAGAATGTCCCTACCCACATGCTTGCCCATGCTTATGCCATTCCCTCATCACATCATTTTGCTGCAGCGCATGGGTTTTTTGGGGTAGCCTGTGGGTTTTGTTCACGTAATTTCATATCATGAATCATCATCCATCAACTTGAAGTCACTTTGTTGACTTTGCTTGCTGCTTCAAGGGTGACGAATTTTTTTTTTATACTGAGAGGGGATGGACAATGCACTAAAGCTAGTCTTCACTTTTGCTGTGCATGTATGTTGGATCTTCCATCAACATGTTTGGTTTTCAACTTCATTGTCTTGTTTCTCTGCCTGATTGCTTATGCTGCTTTTGACTGTTTTATATGTTTGTTTCATTCAGAAAGATGTTTACAGTTTTGTTTTTGGTTTCATCATTATATTGATTCTAACTGTTAGCATTTGCACCAGTTCTCAGACGAAACGTTTGATATTGTTCTTGATAAAGGTGGATTGGATGCTTTAATGGAGCCAGAGCATGGGCATAAACTGGGAGATCAATACTTATCAGAGGTGTTGATACAATATCTATGAATATTTGAGATAAATGCACTTGCAGTATGCTTTTAAGTAATATAACTTAGACTGTCCAATAAAGTATACAATTCAGTGGATAACTTTTGTTGTTTCTCACCAGGTGAAAAGAGTTCTCTTATCAGGGGGAAAATTTATATGTCTCACCTTGGCAGAATCACATGTTCTAGGTACTTATTTTCTAAATCCTGTCAAGTTGTAAGGACTTATTGTGATCAATCTCCCTTTTCTTTCAGTTTATTAGTACTATTTAGTAACTGACAATCATATGTTGTTAAGTAGACTAGAGTGCCTACTCTGCATAGGCATGGCATGCAGGAGATGACTTTTCTGAAAAGCAAATTTTAAGTGGTTTCTTGATGTAGGAATGAGATGCTAGATGAACATGAAATCTCTTACTTATTTATCATGTTAAGATGTTTCGATTCAATACCTTCTTATCCATTTCCTTCTTTCCAGGGTTGCTTTTCTCTAAGTTCAGATTTGGCTGGATAACAAGTATCCATGCCATTCCTCACAAGTCACGTGAGAAATCCAGCCTTCAGACCTTTATGGTGATTGCTGTCAAAGAGAGTCCTGCTGTGTTACAGCCAATAACATCATCCTTTAATCGCTCGTCACTTGACTGTAATAGTAACCAGGTGAGGGAACTGATTAAAGTGTTTTTGGGACAGACAAGTGTTTTTTGTTGGCATGATTAATTGTTCGGTGGTAGCCTGTGAACACATAATGAGTTTCTTTTCCTACTTTGTTGACATTGCAGTCTTCTCTCTTTTGTCCTGCTAGTTGGAAGTAACTAATTTTAACAAGATTATAAGAGAGTATGCTGTTACTGCAGAAGCTTGAAACTGCTTGTTGAATTTTCAGATTTCTGGGATGTATAAAGAACTTGAGAATGAGAATAGGACTCGTGAAGAGTACCTTACTGGTTCTGATGTGTTGCACTCACTCGAGGATCTTCAGCTGGGAGCTAAGGGTGCCCTGGATAAACTCGATCCTGGACGTCGTGTACAGCTTATTCTAAGCAATCAAAACTCACGATATAGTTATAGAGCCGTACTTCTTGACGCACGAGAGCAATCTGAAACCTTCTTGCGCCACTGTGGTGTCATAATTGTGCCTAAGGTTGGTACTTCTTCAATTTGCTTACCAAATGTTTGGCTACATAAAGCCTTCCCATGCGCATGTTGTCCTGGCTGTATGAAATTTAAGTATTCCCCTTCATTTGAGGCATAATTCCTACTCAACCAGCATTTGTTCTATGTCAATGTATCCGTGTCTTTTGCAAACTAGTACGTGTAATTAAGTTAGTCTAATTGCTATGATGCTGCAACACTTCTATTCATCAGAGAGGGATGGCATTAATTCATCACTAAAAGAAGACAAACCATTGCAACCTCAACTTAATGGTATTTGGAAGTAATGGGTCATCTAGTGCGGGTTCTCAAATCTGAGAGTAGCAATATGTTTCTGATTCTGTTTGTAACCAAATTATGTGGATGACACTTGAATATTAATGTTAAGAAAAGCACTAGAGTTTGCAATAGGTGCTGTCATGGATTATCAGCAGGTATTCACTTCAATTAGATAACAGATATTGAGGTAGATGTTGTATACATTTTGCCCTCTGAATATCATTTCAGTGTGCTTTAGAGAAAAATCTTGTCTTTTCATACATGCTTGTCCAGGTATTTTGTTTGCCAAATAATTGGTGCCAAGACAATACAAATGCATGATTTTAGTGTGATGTGAATAAGCTTCTACCTGAGATGGACATACTCTAATTCTACATTTATATTAGACAAGCTATATAAATTTATCAACGTCAATCAGGTCATTTGATGAAATTTGGGCTGTAGGGTCTGTTTAACTGTTGGAAATATGCGACATAATGTTAATTTCAGACTCGGGCTCATGGGTGGCTCTACTCTTCAGAAGAAGGTCAATGGAAAGTAGTTGAAAGTGCAGAGGCAGCTCGCCTGATAATGGTACCTTTCCGGAATTTGATATTGCTCAAGTTTAATTAGATGGGTCAACATTCCACTTGATATGCTATTTGATATGAATTTTAGGTTTTTCTGGATAGCAGTCATATGAATGCTAGCATGGATGACATTCAGGTACCGTTTGCTTTGTTTATTCACTGGTCGAGATATATGTGCATCTTGATTTCTGTTGCTAATGACTCTCGGCTGTTATTGTTTTCAGAAAGATTTGTCTCCTCTGGTCAAGCAGTTGGAACCTGCCAACAATAATGGATCTCAAATACCGTAATACTTCTCCCATTTTATTTAGATCTCCAAATCATTTTGAAAATCTAAGGTTGCGTTTGACAATTAGAATAAAATTCAATATACGATAAAATTTATCCTATCCTTTGTTTTGTGTCTACTCAAGACAAGATAAAGTTAGATATAAGAAGGATATAGCTCAAATAAAATTACCTAATGGGGGAGGTGGAATAAAGGTAGATAGAATTTCCTATATCCATAATATAAAAGTTATTTTTCTCGAATAACAAATTTCTTAAATTAAAATAATATTTAAATTCTGATATAAAAATTCAAAATAACCAATTTTTTTTTATTTAATCCTGTTTTTATTTGTATATTTGAATTTATTTCTATCTTATAATTTGAACTCAATAAATAAATAAATATATTTAGTATTCTAGGTACATTAGTAGAAAATTTTAATTGAGATTGATGGAAGGGGTAAAAAAGAAATATAGAAGAAAAAATTACAAATGGTGAGGAAAAAATAATAAAAAATAAGCGAATAAAAATGAAGTAGGCAAAAGTGTTGTGAGGGATTCTTGCCATCTCCATTTTTGCAATTATTCGGTTTATTTACGTTAATATGCCATTTATACTAGATAATGTCCATGATATGATATGAATATATCTGGTTTTATTATTGTGATTCACCAGATAGTGGATAGGACGTAGCAAAATCCATGATTTTCGTATCATATTCTATCCAATCCGATCTTGGTTAGAAATCCAAATGACCAAATGTAGCCTTACTGAGGGGGTACATCATCGATAAGGTATGGAAGTACAATGACATATACAAGAGCAAAAAGCACGGTGATCTGACATGTTCTGTGACTTTAGTTATTCTGTAATTGTGATAGTAATTGCTTTAGCCGCTCAAAAGAAAGTGAAATATTGGGAAGAATGCAATAGATTAGTGAAAAGGCCTGATGATTATATATCTGATCAAGTTCCTTGATCATCTTGAGTATATATTAGGTGTTGACATGCGGTTTTGCAGTATCTTTCCCAGTGTAATGTTTGCAACAGACAAAGATGATATGAATTTAGTTTTAGTGCATCCATAAAAGCTTTGGTTCTTAGTGCTGGAGTTTGAACTTTCAGATTGGAAACAGGTGGAGGCTCCATTACTAACTTTCTTTGGAGTTTTTTTGCTTCCATGAAGACAAAATATGGCTTTCTGTAGTTATATAAGTGGCATTTGGATTGTTTAGATAATGCTTATTTCATTCTGGAAGCATTGATTTTATATCACTTTAAAATTCTGCTTCTCTTATTCAGGTTCATGATGGTTGATGACCCGATCAAGGACAGAGTATTAATCCACCAGGTTCTTACCTTCAACTGTCCATCTGTCAAATTCATTGATACTGTGAACTGGCTTAAGAGAAGGGGGAAAGATGAAAAAGGAGGTATAGAATATGAAATCACTGAGAAAGCTGTATAAGATTGGAGCAAGGAGAATAGAATGCGACAAGAAGCGTAAGAAACACTAAAAATGTACGTAAAAGGAATTTCCAGAAAGAATAGGTAATTATTTTGTTGTCAACAAGTAATTGAATACAAGACATTTCAAGAAAACCTCCTCTTGACTGACGGTTGTGCTTTATAAGAATTTTGCATTGCAGAGGCTGATAAAATGCTAAGACCATCAATAGGATTATTATGGATGGACTAATGAGAATTTATTAGGGAAAAAAAAAAAGGAAGCAGAAAAGCAGAAACTTGTGAGTGTTACAAAGAGTGCTCTTTCATTTTCTTCCACCTTCGGACTTTAGGTTGTTGTGGGCCTTCTAGAGTTATGCTGGCTGGCTGTTGTATAGCCTGTTTGTTTGTTTCTAGAGAGTAGTATATTCATATCAAACGCTTTGGAAGACACAGTTGAGAAAAGACCGTCATTGTTGGGCAAATAATGGAACCATCATACTTGCATTTTCATTATGTATTGAAAACTATTATCTTCATGTCCTCACATTTGGAGACATTGTTTGCATGTAGATCTGTCCTTTTTTGATAGCTGTCATATCAGTTTTCAGCAAATCTAGCATTTATCAATGCCCTTACTTTTTGCAATAACAGTTCTCACTAAAATGTTCTGCATGATTTTTTTGTAAACCGCATTTCTGTATAATGTCACTGACTTCTGCACATGGGCTGTAAATGCGAGAAATGCTTGGATGAACCAAAACTATCAACCATAACTAAGCTAGACATTTCAAGCATGACTTTTTTTTTTATATGAAATTGACGTAATCGCATTTACCACAAGTGATCCTCTGACAATTCTTGCTGTAAAATTGTAGGTCACATCTTCCTTGACTGGGCGAATAACCATAGATGATGTGGTTTATAGTAATGTTGAAGGTGATGTCAGTCACATCTTGCCTGATGGAGACTGGACATTCCGGCGCATGATTTTTCAGAGGAATGAGGATTTGGTGCAGTCTGAGGCTCTGTTAACCAGGGAGGGATCAACTGTCATTAGTAGTGGTAAAACTGACAGGAGAAAAGGTTCATCTTCCAAATCCAGAAAAGGGGGAAATCAGAGAAAAAACAACGGTACTAAGTGGCAGGCACATTTTCCATGCTGGATTTCAAATACCTATATTAGCAATTCATTACTGTAAATTTTATTTTTATTTTGAAATCATGTCTCTGAAGAGCTTTGCGATTATCTGCTGGTTTTTGACAAAAGATTTGCATTATCTTAGTGGCTTGGGAAATGCATGAGTTACAGAACTATAGCGAATTTTATATTTAAGGAACTGCAAAGATGAAGGGAAGTGTCAATAATTAAAGGGTTTTAGAGGCATTGGCAAAGTGACTTTTAATGCTTTTGATGCTAATAATTACAGTCAATCTATTACTCATATTCCGGGCAATACCGCTTCTGTCCATTTTTCGCTAGAATTCGCTAGATTCCTAGATAATTTGCTTGATTTGGTTGTCACCTATGATTCCATGTGTGATTGCATTGGAACCTAATGGTGATTGACAGAACAGGCATTAACTTTAATTAGAAGGGGGACTAAAGTTGCTGAAATATCATACAAGGGTCTCCTTGTATATGAAGGACATGGATTGCTTAATCTTTTCACTCTTGTCCAAAATGCTTTATCTGTTTGAAAATCCCTTTAGTATTGGCCTATGTAGTGTCAGTCATTCTTCTCTGTTTGTTTAGTTTTGCAACTTGATGAGGAATTCTAAAATGACACAAGCTAAGAGACGAGTAATCTGTAAATACTTTGGCTAATAGGAGAGCAGAACTGCAATGTCTTTCACTGCTTCAACAATTTTTCCCCCTTTTCTTTATGAACACTATGAGACTTCATAAGAACTGAGAATGGTGAGGATAGAGCCATGAAGCTTGGTAGACCAACTACTTCAGGTTGTAAGAGTAGTAAATTAGTAATTTAATACCTTTTTCCAGCAGCATATCATTGATTTTCTTGGTGCTTCACTTTTGATATATTTAGCAACCTGCATTACGTTTTCACATACTAGTCCTTGAAGCATATTTCCCATTGTGTATAGTTTAATATAATTGATTGAAGTGGAAGTGCTTTGCACCAATGAGGAGATTAGTTGCTTCTTGGAGTGGTAAAAATTCTTTTTCGCTTTTCTTTTGCCACAAAATGCTGGCATGCAAAGATTGCTGTTTGGATTTTTCATTACTCTTATCTCAGCAATGTTTTTCCCCACTCTTGTTCAGTTGGTCTCATTCCTTTCATGTTGTAGAGCCACAAGAAACCCTGAAGATCTCTCATGACTATTTGGCAAGTTCGTACCACTCTGGTATCTTATCAGGGTTTGTGTTGGTGTCATCATATTTGGAAAAGGCGTCATCCATAAGAAGAACAGTAAGTGCTGCCAATACTGATTATCGCTTTCCCTTATTTAGAAGTAGCTGGTGATTACTCTCCAGAGAGCTGGATTCCCATTTCTGCTTTGATAGCATTTCCTACTTCTTTAGGAGGCAATTTTATCCATACTTTTAATCTACTTATGCACGACTGTCGACTATAGCACAGTCCATGCTTTGGTCTACAATGGATAAGATCATCTTTTTCCTGATATTTTCTTGCAGATTTAAAAATTGAGCAAATGTTTGATCTTTTATCCTCTCAGGTTAGAGCAGTAGTTATAGGTCTTGGAGCCGGTCTACTTCCTATGTTTCTTCATGGGACTATGCCCTTCATACATGTTGAGGTGAACAAAGGCTCATTCTCGTTCGTTATGCTTGTGTGGTTCTGTAGTACTGGTAATAACAGAATTTTCTTGTACGTACAGGTAGTAGAGTTGGATCCCCTTGTCTTTAGTCTTGCAAGGGAGTACTTTAATTTCATTGAAAATGATCGGATGAAGGTAATTCATCTCCATGAACATTTTCTTGTTCTTCAGTTATTCACTTTTCTTTGAGACATTGCCCTATTCTCTACTTCACTTTGCACACATGGTATTTCGTCTGTTGGTTTTACATAGAAGAAAGTGATAAAGCATAGTTAAAAAGTTGAGGTATATGATTGTACAAAAAGAAAGAAAGTTTAGGTTTTTTATTGCAAAATGGGCAAAAGTTGGGGTACTTGTGTTTTTATCCTAAAACAAAATTCCCGGAATGAGTAAACTAGTGACTGAATTCTTGCCATTTACAACATTAAAATCTCCAAGTGGGCTGTTCTTTTCTCCCCTATTCTTCTCAAGGTTCCTCCAAGTTCTTTCGTACTTTTTGCCTCTGTGCTGTAACTCTGATATCTTGTCTCAACATGTCACAAGGCAAGTGCACCTTTTAGGCATCTTATTTTAGCCATGTTTTTTTCAACTGATGTTTTTAAGCATAGTATTTTCTACTTCAATGCTATTGTAGGTACATATCACTGATGGGATTGAGTTTGTCAGAGGCGTTGCAAGTACAGTTGCACCTACGGGGGATGCTGAGATCGATAGAAAGGAGAATGGGAACTTGAAGACTGTTCAATCTCCTGACAGTGAATCCCTTCTAGACAGCCAAGACAGCGGTGAAATTGACATATTGGTTGTTGATGTTGATTCTGAAGATCCAAGGTTATTATGAATTCTGAATTGTGTATAGAATTACTTCCTTGTTATTGTGTGGAAAACAGGGTGGTGTTCACCTATTTTAAACTTTTTACTGGAACTTATTGCTGTCTATTACCCAGTGCAGCTCTGGGTTGTCCTGCCCTGCTGCTGATTTCGTTGAAGAACCTTTCCTAAAGGATGTAAAGAGCTCCATTTCCAAGCAGGGCCTCTTTGTTGTGAATTTGGTCTCTAGATCTGTGAAGATCAAGGAAATGGTGATTTCAAGGTTGAAAATGGTGAGTACGTGGAACTCCAGTTCTTGACTTATGCTAGAACGTATGTAATTGCTTGTTCTGCTTCTATATTATTCTCCTAATGTTGTCTTAACATGGTAATTATTCTTCTTTTATTTTTTTTTGGCCAAAAGATGGTTGTTATTCTGATGTGCGGTTTATGTTGCATATTTGCAGGTCTTCAGCCACCTTTATTCCCTTCAACTTGAAGAAGACGTCAATGAGATTCTTTTTGCTCTGAAGACAGACAATGGTATCACGGAAAATCAGTTCACCGAAGCTGCTGATCAGCTTCAGAAGTTATTGCTCTGCAGACATCCAAAGATGAGACAAACCATTGTAGACACATCCAAGAAAATTAAACGCTTGAAGTAAAATATCAGGAGTCTGACCAAAAAAAAAAGAAGTAAAATATGAGTAGCAAAATGTTCTATTTTGTTTGTAGCTTTCAAAAAGAAAATCAAAATATATTTTGGTACTGCAGCTAGTGATGGCAAATTCCATCCGCTGTTCCTTTTGGGGCTGTATCAATAATCTGCATAGTGAGCTTTTGTTCTCCCAAAAATTGTGAACTGATTGAGAGATCAATATGCAAGTACTACTAGGTTCACATTTCCATTTGGGAATTTTTTCGCTCAGATGGCATTGTTGTCATTCTTGATGCTCGGTTCATGGTGGGTGAATGTTCTACCAATTTTTCTAGTTTCCAGGATTTTGGAAAGCCCATACCATATTTGAAGCGAGCTGGAAACTGGTGCTGTCAAGCATATCCTCTATAGTGCTCTTGCATGTACATGCAACGTGCGAAGAAAGTTATGTAGATTCCTTTCAGTCATGTAATCAGGTGCCCATCTTCCGAGTGATGATTGCAAAACGAGGTCTATATTCAAGTTACTTGTAAGTTTATGAAGCTGTTGTCTGGCATTTATCTGAGATTTCTGGAGCAATTGCAGTTTAAGAGTTTTGAGTCCACTGGTAGCTAGAGGCTGTCGTGTGTTTTGTGTGCCTGCAAAGCAGCTAATTCATGATTATTGACTGACTGTCGTATTGGTCAAATTATCACTTCGCACATTAGGATTTTTGTTTTCCTTTTCAAGGAGACAAAAGTATGTTGTAATTCATCATTACATCACGGTTTACTTGACCGTTATGCTCTATGGTTCAATTCGATAATGAGTTAAATGACTGGTGCATCTTTTTCCTCTTTGCTAAAATGTGATGAGACGTGTCTGAAGTGCTGGTTGGGTTCGGATTGACTTTACGCGATTTTACTTGGGGGTAATCGTTTCTTGATCCGGTTTACAATTCGGTTCTGGTCCAGTTCAATGGAACGGGTCGCAATTTTTTATGTTTCATCCGGATATCTTATTGTCTAATTATAGGCTCGTATTTCTTCGAAAACAATAAACTAAATTCACTAATTTTGTTTAAAGAAATAAAAACAATTAGAAGAAGTATACATACTCGGTCCAATCCAATTTCCCCTTTGGAATCGGGATCAGGCCGTTTAGATACTAGTTTCACTTTTAGGACCAGGAACTGGATCGATACTTTCGAGAACTCGATGAAACTGGCTGGATTGGATAGTTCTTAGTTCCTAATTTTGTCCACACAAATTATATTGCGCTAAGAGTGTGTCTGAATTTTTTTTTCTAAATGGGAACTCATCACTATGCGACTTCCCTTCTTGGCCCGCTTGTGGGCAAGGAAGGATTAGGCCGTGACCTAATGTGACAAAACTTTTGAGGGGCAAAAGTATGGCAAGATAACATAAATTGAACCTATGACTAACCTGATTGTTATGTCGACATAACATAAGTTGACATGCCCGATATGACTGACTTCCGTATGCAAACTATAAAAAAAGATGCGAAAAAGGTGTACTAGAATAAGGTAGTTCAGACAGAGGAAAAGCAGACGGATGTCGTAATTACAAAATGTCGAGTGGAAAATCCGAGAGGAATATCAGGAAGTGATGGATAGTGCGTTGACTCGAATTAAGATGGACATGCTTTGATAAGGTTCCAAGATCCTTGAGCTGAATGGAAGGTTTTAGAGATGGAAAACATCGATGGTGGCATCGTTAGCAAGAGAGGCAAGGTAATCTACGACTAAATTCTCGCAAACGTACCCACGTCTGGTTGCATTTTTTTGCGTGAATGGGTGCAGTCCATCAGAAAATGCGTGATCTCGTGACGATAATGACAGTATTTGGATCCAGATTGGCAACTTTGTGGAAGACGAGACGCTCCTGCGAGGCTGTATCAAGGGCAATGCCACTCTCAACTCTCAAAACTACAAGTTTTGTTTTCTCAGAGATGAAGAATGCAAACGTAGTCTCCAGGGCGGGTAAAAGAGCGCAATGAAGTGATGCAAGGAGCTGATTCATAATCAACAACTAAACCCATCTAAAGTGAAATGAGACGCTTAACGATCTCAATGACTTGAGAGTTGCATTGCGTTCTACCATATAGGCCAAGAGAGTCCCAACTAGTCTCGAAACGTTTGCGTCCGACTTCAAGAAATCAGAAAGGGTACATACACAAATTTTGTGGCTTCATAAGAGCATTTAGGGATTGCTCTCGCTCCACCGTTTAAGTAGATGTTGAAAACCTACAAATTTCTCTTTCAAAGGCATCAGCACCAGCTATAATTGTATCCTGTTCACGTTTGAAGCTTTCCCCGCCAGTCCAAGTTCTTTCTTTCAGAGCCCGGTCTTCGATTACGTCGAAGCCTCTTCACTGACTCTGTCAAAAGTGGGTTTGGATTTTCCAACAGAAATTGAGCTAGAGCTCTCATCTTTTCATGGGTTTATTTATTTTTACAGGACTTTCAAGAGCATCCTAAGTAAAGTTCTTATCCCTGTATAACAGAGAAATAGCTTGGAGAGACATGCAAATGGTCTATAGTTAGTGAAAAGATGGTTTTATTTTGATTTGGACTTAAGAGTGAACAAGCTCTAAAATTTATTAGTATTGCTCCTTAATGAAAGTTAAGGGACTAGTTTCCATCAACAATTAAAAGTTCAAAGACAATTTTGGAACGTGGTGAAAGTCGAGTGACCATGATTGGGCAACCGCTTTTTACAATTTTTGACCATGCCAAAAGTAAACAGTAACTAAGCAACATCGTATCTAAATCCTAGACGAGGCTCGACATGCCGGACGTGCTGTGAGCCATTTTCGCTCTCAACACAACTGCATGACTCCTCTCTCAGTCTTTGGGATTTCATCAATGCTTGAAGAGAAATCAATGCTTGAAGAGAAATCAAGCATGCATTTGAATACACACTGTAAAGGATAAAAAGAACCTCAAATCGCCATCATCTATAACATCCAAAACAACAGATAAACCCTAACTTGCCGGAGCAAAACTTCGCCAGAATTGTACCAGAACAAAAACAAGATGCTCACTCCCCAAAAATCCTCTTACAGCTAAATAACAGGAAGCGCCAGTCAGAGAATTCAATACATGCATCAATAGTAAAACTCACGCAGTCGCAGATGCTTGGGCTGCAAGCCTTTTCCTCGCCTCCTCAATGATGGACAACTTGATACCCTTGCCCTTAGGCAGGGAGACCCACGGCTTGGTTCCCTTTCCGATCGTGTACACATTGCCCAATCGAGTAGCAAACTCATGGCCCTGTGAGTCTTGGACGTGAATGGTCTCAAAAGTTCCCTTATGCTTTTCACGATTCTTGATAACTCCGACACGTCCCCTATTCCTTCCCCCGGTAACCATGACGACATTTCCGACATCGAACTTGATGAAGTCAGTGATCTTGTTGGTCTCAAGGTCAAGCTTGATGGTGTCATTAGCCTTGATCAGAGGGTCGGGATAGCGGATGGTACGGCCATCATAGGTATTGAGGTATGGGATGCCTTTCTGCCCAAACTGGACTGAGCGAACCTTGCAAAGCTTGAACTGTGATGAACATATTCCATAAAATCAGAACAATTATTGGCAAACGATATAAGACAATTCATTGCAACCTTCACATATTGACTGAATTTAACGATTTCAATCTAGCCAACAGAGAGATGAGAAACCAACCTTTGCCTCATCATCCCTGATGCTGTGGAGCCGGAATCGGCCCTTAGTGTCATAGAGGAGACGAAAGTTCTCATTTGTCTTGGGAATTGAGACAACATCTGATAAGAAAGATTTTAAATAAGTTAACTATGTATTACTGCAGACTACTATGTTTTTGAGAAGGAAGGAATTCTTAATCTATCAAGAATGACAACCTCCTTTTATTTAAATAGTACAATATTGGCACGTTTAATTTGGAGCTGGTTCTCATGTATAGTTACCAGAGTAGATACCATCCTCTCTCAAGTTTTCTGTAAATAATTTTAAAGTATACCAGCAAGCCAAATTATGGTCTTGCAAATCAGATACAAACCTAATACGTAAGTGAAAAAGGAGCACTAGTCTCAGAAAGATAAAGTGAAGTATCAACATACCCATGAAACCAGCAGGGTAAGTCTTATCTGTCCTGACTTTGTTGTCGACCAGGATATGTCGCTGCATCAAGATGGCAATGACTTCACGATATGTAAGAGCATACTTCAGCCTGTTTCGCAGAATAAGGATCAAAGGCAAACATTCCCTGGACTTGTGAGGTCCAGAAGATGGCTTCGGTGCCTGCACATCCGTAGATGACATTTAGAACACAGAACGAAAGCAACCGAATATGCAAGCAAGCAAGCAAGCAAATCCAACCGACAAAGAAAATTTTGGATTCAAAAGGGTAACTTACGAATGCACCGCCTAGCTTGTCGAGCATCCAATGCTTGGGGGCATTGAGCCTCTTCAAATGCTTCTTCAACCCTCGTGCCTGTACCACGCAACAATGTTAGACCTTCGTTTTCATCAATTCGAAAGGCAAAGGCAATAAAATCCTGGACTTCCAGTGCCAAAACATCAAATTCATAGATTGCCCGGCTTTCCATCCCGACAAACACCCCCTCTCCATCCCGACAAGCACCCCCTCTAAAAGGTCTCAACAAACCCACCGGACCTTCACTCCAGAGTTCAGACCATCGCAAGCATACACAACCCACTTTCAAGCTCAAGCTTTTCACTCGCTCGTCCCCCCGGAGACATCCTTACAATCTACCACGAAAGCAAAGATCTACTCCCACGGTCAAAGAGCGTTCATTCGTCTAAAGCACTCCATTCCGGGAAAAGAAAAAAGACCAACAAAGATGCAAATTTGACATCACCCCCGCACACCATTTAAACGTCCGCTTCAGATCAGAGACGTTCTTAACGCCTCGGACCGGCAGGGAAACGAGACAACACGCCGCGCCTCCAGCCCACGACGTCGGCCGACGTCGGAAAGCACGATGCGCGGCACGACCCAGATGGCGCCGAAGGTGAAGATGAGAAAAGGGGAGGAGGAGAAGAGCCGGGGGCTCACCATCTTCGGGTGCTCGGCTCGGACCGACCGGCGGCGGAGCTTCCCTTCGCGCTGCGGAGTTCCTGAGAGGCTCGACGGGAGACGACGAATGAGGCGGGGGCGTCGAAAACCCTACGCCTTTTCCCTCTTATGCTGCGCAGATATTTGGGCCTGCTAGGCCCACACCAGCCGGGCCGATCCGGCCCAAGAACCGAAAAATCCGGGTTTCGAACCGGAATGGATGTGGAGATGCTTGAAAATTTCTTGCAAGTGCGAAACACGTATAAGAAATATTTTTTTCGAAAATTTCAAAACCAATTTGACTTTTCTAACTAGTAGTAATTGGGAAAAAGAAAGCTAGTATTAATTTGCATCCTTGCTTTTCAAAAGAATTTGCAATTTGCATCTTTAGTCGAAATTCCAAAACTTTAGAAAGACTCGTTCGCCCCTTTATGTATAGGAGATCGCAATAAATAATCACCACCACTTGACCAAAGTCCATAGTACTTGCATTCAAAATTAGTTGCAATGTTCGCCACCACCAACCAAAACGGTCTTAGGTAATCAGTTGCAATGTTTGCCACCACCAACCAAAATGGTCTTGTCACCTCAGGTTGTGCATTAATGAACCAAACCAAACCTATTGGTTCTGGGTGGTTCCCGAATGAATCGATCCGATTCTCATTTTCAAAATTTACAAGCCACCAGAACAACCCATGTTACTTCATATTTTTCTTAACTTTATATACTAAAGCAAATCCTAAATTAATAAATTACATTTCAATTTTCATTGAAATAGAGTGATGACTTGCATAGATATAGAAGCAAACCTTACGCTATTCTTCATAATTTTATTTGTCCATATATACATTCTTAAATTATTTTACATATGTTGATATGATAACATGTAAAAGAGCAATGATTAGAAAATCCAATGAAAAACTAATCGATCGTCAACAAGCATTGCACCCCCCACCCCAGTCAATTAAACATCTAATTAACTCCGACTGGTAGAGAATAGAATAAAAATAAATAAATAAATCATCGGTTCTAGGATTGACCATGGAGCCGACCTAGACTAGCCAATTTGATTCCAAATCTAAGTGTCCCGACTGCCAGTTCCACAAATTGAGAATCAATCCTACCTGTTTCGATTCTAAGTTGCGAATTAATCTACTTTGGAATTGATCATCCCTATTATCCACTACCCTCTTGCGAGTGAGCTAAGGTGCTTTGGCTATGGAGCTTAGGCTCAAGCTATGTTGAGAGCTTTGCCATGGCAAACTCTATTAGAGCTTGTCGAGGTGGTTATATGGAGGAAGCTCTATCCAAAACCCATCATGGCTGCGATGTCAAGCAACTAATGAGAAAATTATCAAAAAAATTTTAAACCTATTGTATATAATTAAATTCAGTCATAAAATTTTCAATTTGGCTAATTTAATTCTAAAGTTTTGACATTTTATAAATTTAGTCATTAGGAGCAATTTTGGCTAAAAAATCATTAACATAGATACTAGCTGTCCCACGTGGAAAACTCGCAAGACTGACATGGATAATTTTTGCAAATTTTTAAATTTTTTAAATATTTTCATCTCTTTTGTTTTCTTCCTTGTTGGTTCTAGCAACCCTCATCAGACATAATGATAATAAAAAAATTAGGAAAATAAAAAAATAGAAATTTGTCCAAGTTAGTGCTGGGTATCTTATTGGCATGACCGACGTCTATATTAGTAATTTCAACAAATTGTTAAAATGTTTATGACTAAATTGACTGTATTTAAATGTTTAGGACTCGATTGATATTCTTGTATAATAGGTTTACAACTTTTTTGGCTATTTTCCCAACAACTAATTGTAACTTACCGACCTTGTATTAATAACTATCATATAAATTTTATCAACTCTAATCAAGTACTAGTTGGTACTAAATTGCTAGCTTTTATTTGAATAACTTGGCCAATTTCATGTTACTGATTTTTTTTTTTTTAAAGCTTACACATTCTTATTTCAATAGCTTATTTATTTATTGATTCAATATGGGTAAATTCATTATCTTATACGTAACTTACTACCACAAAAGCGGCTAACGTCTAAAACTTTTTGCAAGAGCTAAGTAAAATGTCATTAAGAGTTTGGTATAAATCACTAAATTATGTTGTAAGATTCCGTTTAGTTTGCAGAAAATAGATGGTTTAGAAAATGTTTTTCTAAAAATAATAGTTCATATTGCTTATAAATATGAATGATGAAAAATATTTTTATCATTCATATAAATATTTGGACATAAATTATTGTTGATAATGAATTTTTTTTTTGTCTACTTATAATTTGAAAAATATTAACGATTATTTTTAGGAAATTATTTTTAAAATTATTTATTTTTCGCTAAACAAATATATCTTAAGTTATCAATTAGTAAGATTGTGTTTGAATTAATAAATTTTAAATTGGCCTCATATGTCACAATTTGACTTAGGAGACTCGTTATTGTGCTGGTAACTTACCATTGCAAAGCAACAAGGTTTTCACAAACTCATCATTGAGATGGCTCCAAAATTATTACCAATCTTGTTAATCTAGAGAGTGCAGCGGATAACACTAGTCCAACACTTCTTAAGGATATCAAGAGGTTATTGAGTTCAAAATTTATCACATTTTTCTTAAAGGCAATCGGCATGCTGATAGATCAACTAATGTTGATATAGCGAAGCGTTTGGATACTACGTTTTACTCACCGCCTCCTAGAGAATTATCTTATGTCTTGCTTAGTGATAAATTTGGTATCATACACTTAAGATCTTAATTTTCTTAGTTTGTACCTTGTATTCACCCAAAAAAAAAAAAAAAAACTATTACTAATAACGTATCGGGTTTAGGCTCTCCACTGTGCGACGTAGGCCTCTCGCATAGAAAAGAACGAAGGGAAAGATAAAGGGAGTGCAGACTCCGTCAAGACGCGATGAATTGGAGGACGAAGTCAACGACGACCGCGGCTTGTGAGATCCACCATGGTTCTCCAGGCTCTCTGTATTCCCGATCTCCACTTCATGCCCTTCCTTCATCCGAGGAAGAAGACTCCCCATGTTGTCTTCACTCTTTATATGCTGAACCACCTCCCTCCTCCTTCGTTCAAGCCTCTTCCCTCTGAGAAGAACCGATGGCGGTCAGTGCTTTATTTCCCTTATGTGCTTCTGAACAGTCCTCTGTACTTTTTTTTTTTTTCCCTTTCTGTTTTCTTGCTCAAATGGTGATGGGGTTTTCATTGTATGGTTGCCCGTGCTTTGTTCTGTTGTTCTTGCGGCTCATTTTTGTTTTAAACAGGGAAAGTTCTAGTTATTATCTGTTGACTGTTTTTTTACATATTAGTATTTGGGGCTTAGTTGTTTAATAATCTGTTGAGGATGTATTGGGTGTGTAATCTTTCTGGGTAGTTTTTATTGATAGCCATGCACTTGAAGCAATTCTAATTCGACTTTAGTTTCGATCACTGAATGCATCTAAGTTATACTCGCCTGCACTTTGGCTGTTCTTCGTCCAAGGCAGCCACGATGCGGGAAGCATGTGGATTGCTAAGTAGAAGATGGTTCAATGCATTTGGTAACAAAGTTGAAATTCGACAACCTAAATAGAAGTTACTTCCCATGTAGGGCGCTTCTAACCCCCGATCTGTAGTCTTCAGTCGAGCTAGGTATAGAAATGATGTTTTCACACATAAGTTAGTATTAAGATTGCTTCTTCACGAGCTTAAACTATATGGGTTCAGCGTATTTTCCAGATACTAGTATGAATTCGGCAAATAAGGTATCCTTATGGTATGAATTTCTGGGTTTTGAAGCTGTGTATTTGCGGCATTAATAAGGTTGTTGGTGATTGTTTGGTATTTGTTTCAACTTGTCTGTTCTGTTCGTGTTATTACTTAGCAGTTTTTGTATTAATCGTGATCATGTTACTTCACATTGATGGATGTTCTTTTCTATGCCTGTATTACGAAGGATTTCTAGTAAGAACTTGGTTAATAGCCGACTGGCTTTGTGCATTTTGAATCCCGGCAAATTATCTCTTTCTTGGGGTTGCAAATCTGGTGTTTCTAGAGAGTACATTGTCATGAGGACGAAGCTCAAGTCTAGACATTTAATGGGGAGATATTTGCACAAGAACAGCTTCTCCCCGACTCAAGATGTTAGGCTGGCATGCATCTCAAACCTTGGCCTTTCCTGATGGTTGTTGAGGACTGATATGGCTACTTCGTTTAATGTGCTTAGTTGGAGGTCAAGCACGATTATTTAATGCTTATCTCAGGCACGAGCATGGTTATAGCACATTTTTTAGCCATTCTAGTCGGAGGAACGTATCTTCTGAAACATAAACATTTGAAATCATATTATCAGAGGTCGATTACTTTGATTCCTACTTTGATTTTGAAATTGTCGAGGTCCAGAATAGTTGTCTCCTGGGCTAACTTCATGAAATTTTAAGTCCGCATTGTCTGTGACGGTCTTTTTCAACTTTGTTGTTGGTTAATGCAGCGACAGTGCTCACAGTTGCCGACTTTTGGAAACTGGGAAAACGGAGACAGCGTTCCTTATACAGCCTACTTTGAGAAAGCAAGAGAAGGAAAGGGCCATGCGAAAAGAAACCCAAATGGTGTTCAGGGCGATTATGAAACGTCTATGAATAGTGAACCTATTACCAAAACCTCTTCCATCCAGAAGGAGGTCGTCCTGGGTTCACGGAAAGTTGCAGAGCCAGAGGTGGCGATGTTGAAGCACAAGCACTACAGAAGTGGAGACGAAGCCAACCGGAAGAGACTCATCGGATCACCTCTGCATCGTGTAGCCATTGGCGGAAGAACTGCCTCGGGCGCGTCTCGACCATATAATAGTGGCATAAGAAAGCCCAAAACCGAAGCTGAGCAGGTCATGAAGGGCCGAGATGCAAGGAGGCGTAGCTATGATTATCGGTTTAGAGCGGAAGAAGATAATCATCCCAGGAGGAGGCTTAGTGACTCTACGCTGCATCGAGACCCTAGATATGGCAGAGTCAGTGCTGAATCGCCTGTTCATCATGACGGTGTAAGGATATCTTGTTGTTCCCCAAACAGAACGGTGTGGCAAAATCCTCGGTTGGAGCGCATGGAGTCCTCTTGTTACCGTGCACAACATCGAGCTAGTGTTGAGGGTGGAGGAGGTCCAATGCCTTCTCCAGTGCGGGAGAAGAGGTATTCATCCACATGTAGCAGACATAATGCGGCTCCCATGACTCCGGGGAGATCTCATCTCAAATCAGTTGCCCGAGGAGATAAAACAGTAATCTCTCAACTATGTTCGCTTTTCTTAATGGAGAGTATCCGGCGAATCTGAGAACTTTAGAGACTGACAGTCGAAGCAGTTAGTCGCGCATCCATTAAGAAAATGAACATTCTTTAGTCTCGTTCCAGTTAAAGAAACCAAACCTCGGTAGCTTTTTTGTCATCATGTCCCTGCCTTATTGACATGGAAGGAAAAAAGCAGTGAAAAAGAGTCGGAATGTGACTGGATTTCCTACGATGCGGTGTTTACTCAAAAACAGCATTTTTGGAAGCTGGATTGCGTAAGTCTTCGACGGTCCGAGCGTGTATAAGTTTTGAAAGCAAGATACACACGGTTTATGGAAAACTAATCTGCTTCTGCTTCCATGGAAGCTTGAAAATGTCAAAAAAATTTAGGGCTGCATTGAGCTGAGGCCGCTAGAAGTTGGAACCTTTACTGCATTTTGTTGTTCTGTGGCCTGAACCAATTGATTCTGATTCTTGTGTTCTGTTTTATCAGCCTAATCACAGCATAGCCGTTCCTAAATTCGGAGATTGGGATGAGACAAACCCTTCGTCGGCTGATCAATACACGGATGTATTTAATCGTGTGGTGGAGGAAAAGCAGGGCGCCGTGCAAACAGCACCAGTGTCTACAACCGGGACCCCTCATTCCAATGGTCAGTATCGGCACGCTGATACAAAGTCCGAGGTATGCAATACTTTTGCAGTGGCTCTTCATTTAGCATTAGGGTTCTATATTTTTCTGTCGATTGAACATGTCCATTTAAGATGATAATCACCTTAACTCTGCTTTCTTTTGTCTCCTCGTTGCAGCCTCGAGGATGCTGGTGCTTTCCATGGCGGGCAAAATGATATCTGCTACTAAGAAATGGGCCACACCCTGTTTATCGATCTGCACAACTTGCGTGGGATTTGTCTGTACCGCGAGGAAAAAGTATGTGTAGTTTTTACTTTGTCCAGTGAGCATTGTGTAGTTTTTATCTGTCCAGTGAGCATTCGATGCACCGACGACATGAGGCTTCAAGAAACAAATGTTTTGCATTCATTTGATTTTTTTCGCATTTGGCAAATTCAGCCTCGCCTTGTATTGTATTCATACATTCCATGTGTACAATGGTGATAATTTGCAGATTGAGTTAGTATTCAGCTGGCTTCTTCTTGTAGCTTTATAGTTGAGGAAAGAGGTATTTTGAGTTCATAGCTATCAGCCATGTTAAGGCTAGCTATCATTTTAGCAACATCATAGCACTGGAATGATTGTAGTGGATCTCGGAAAGCACCTTTGAATGCCACAAAACCGCGATTAGAGCAAACTGCGGCTGCTAGAGCAACCGTTGCATTCATCGATCACAAATCGCTCAAAGGCAACCATGCTACTCATCTGTGTATTGACTCGACATCATCAGGGACATGTCTTGTTTCATCAGACAATGTTGGCGGACATCCAAACATAGTGAACTTGCTAGAATGAGGAAAATGGTGGTAAATGCATGGTGGAATTGAAATTGTTAAGAGACTTTACTTTCCAAGCAATACAGTATCACTACATTCCTGCACCACAATCCATTGATTTGCATCAGTAACTACTGAAAGACACACCACTTGCTGAATCTCCCGAGTAGAGATGAAGTCTATTTTTATCGGGATCCTGGCAGTTCGGAACAAACGAGAACAAATCAGCTATAATGGACAGAAACTCTTAAGCTACAGATTTGTATCTGGCGTACTTTCCACGACGCATTGGCAACACTAAACAATTTGTCCAGCCAAGGAAGCATGATACAGAGCGTTCGCTTGAGAAGCATGCAACAGGGCAACATCTTTCAAACAGATATTCCTCCGTTGGCCTTTATAATCGACTCATTTAGTTTGGCTTCTCGCTCAGAGATCTTGGACCTGAGTCAATCCAAATAACTTCTTTGAAATAGGTGGTCCATAGCATCAAGGCAATTACCGACAAAGACAGTAATAGCTACGCATCCAAATCAAAGGTTCGCTGCATTGCCGACTTTAATGATATTCTTGCTTGTAAGTTAAAAATCAGAACCAAGGAGCTCCAAGTCATAGATAATTACCGACGATCCATGGCGTCAAGGCAATTAATGTTGAAGACAGAATTGGTTATACATCCAAATTAAAGGTTCGCTGTGTTGCTGACTTTAATGATATTCTTGCTTATAAGTTAAAACTCAGAACCAAGGAGCCGACTTTGGTACTGCTAAGATGAATATTGAGGCTTCTTTTCCCCTGTGCTGTACATAGATGCAGGAGATGAGTACATGAGAAAACATTTCTACTTGAAGTGCATCTTACCTACTCATACAGTCATGCTTGAAGCTTTTTGGTGGATCCACAACCATTGGTTTTCATCAGGGCTTTGATTTGTGGAAAGAGGAGTTACAAAAATGTTATACAAGTAAACCAAGAAACAAGTCCGCCATCCCGACCAAACACAGACACACGAAGTAATCCAGAAGGAACCCACAAAAGAGAAGAACAAAGTGCCTAAAGCAGTTACTGAGTCACCTTTGACTTCACAATATATCGACCTGGGCATCCACATCACAACTAGCCCTCTAGGAAGCTTTTCTCCTGCAGGACAAAATATGAACTTAAACTCACTATAATTAACCCAAAAGAGTACCGAAACCAACTTTCAGTTCCAAGCATGCTTTATATTTTATCATCCATCTAAAATAAAGGCTAAAATGAGATTGATAGTACCTTTTACTGATAAGATGGCTATTGGCTTTCTTATATGAAGTTTCCCCTTCTTTACATACTGAATGATCACCGATGAAGTCACTTTTCTCCATAGACTCCTTCACCCGAGACACATATTGATTCTGCAGCTTTGCTCCATGAGGTGAAACAAAACTCTCAACGTACACTCCAAAGTCTAATTTATCCTCCTTCACGAACCTCTTTGTCATAACATTTCTCAGGATCGTAGATAAGCGGGTAGTGCTGATCGAACTGAATGCTATCTTCCCTGCTCTGGTAGAGCACAATGGCCTCATGTAGAAGTAAGTGATTAATGTCTGATTCGGGAGACTAACACTACACAACTTCATCCAAGATGACAGCGATCTCACACCATATTCGCTCATCATCCATGCCATAAAAGTGTCCACCTCCGCCATGCTTTCATATATGAGAAGGCATTCACCAGCAACTCCCAATACTCTGAACCCAGTACCTTCATTGGCCTCCGGCAGCGGCAACAACGCATCCTCAAACTTCTCTTTGCTCATGCTGAACGAAACAATCTTCTTGTGTTCCCAAGGATCTCTCCCCCGACTAGCCAATGAAGGAAACCATTCGCATAGGTCCCAGCTTCCGGCCGATAGTTAAATTCATCATGCTTGTCATGAACTCTCCTCCAAGAACCAGTCTTCAGCGCGAAAACATCGAACACGTTATATTCCGGAAACCCATATGCATCCGCAACGGGACAGTGCCGCAATATTTTGTAATCATCAGTCGATGGATCATAGCCAAGTCCGCAAATAGTCGGTCGGTGATACGAGTAGCTAGCGTTTGGGATGTTTCTAGACTCCCCTGTTGCTGGGTTCCACAGGACAACAATCCGATGATCGTCGTACTCTAAGCAAACCAAACCGTCGCAGTATCCGACGATTCGGGGGCGACATCCGTCGGGAGCTTCAACCGGAGGCCGAAGCTGGGTTAGAGGCATACCTTCATGACCGGCACGATCATCATCATGGAGTGGTTCGCAGCTCACGGACTGAGGAGGGTTGGTGGCGAGGAGGATTCTTGGGGAAGAAGCGGAAATCTGAAGATGGGTCTTGGCGAAATGGGGAGAGGAGATCAGTGAGTTCCATCGCTTGCACACGCACTTGAACCTGAGCAGAGATTTCACGGGAAGCCGCAGGAGGATTTCGAATTCGTTGTCTTCGCTGAGAGTCGACATGGTTACTCCTCTCCGACCTCCCCTGTTCCAACCACATGGATCTTTAGATTTGGACTTTTTCCTCAAAATACCCTCTAAGTGAATTGCCGTGTTCCGATTGACATCCTCGGATCATGGTTGGCGCTGAAAGCCACCGTTCGGCAGGCGAGCACGTGACGATCACCCGTCAATCTTTAGCCGGTGGTCTGCTCGAGGCTATCCCCCGCTTCCAATTACAAAATACATGTTTCGCCTGCATGAATTCACACACACACACACACACACATTATAAATATATATATGGAGGCACACTTGTAAGAAAGAAAAAAGTACGATTGTTTCATAGAAACTTGTGTACATGCATATGTCAGTCTCTAATTCCACCACGTGTAAGATCGCATTGAAATCTAGCTCATCACTTTAGACTTCAAGTGTTTTTATGGCACCTAGAAATTTGCAAAGGGGTCGATAGCTAGTAATGCCTCTATTCTAGGTAGACCCGTTAAATGAGTTGATTGGGTCGGGTCGAATATAATTCGATCCATATTTAATCAATTTAACTCGTTTTGATTTATATTGATATAATATAAATTTAGTAACTCATACCCAACTTAATTTATATTACTAAAATCCATTAATATTCTAGGAAAACCCACACCCACTTCAAGCTATATGTTAATTGGATAAAACTTCAAATTAAATTTTAAAAAGAAAATTAAACAATTAAAAACAGTAAATAAAATAAAAAATATAAAAAACCTATAAATTGAAATATTTACAAAGAATTTGACCAATTAAATATATATTTATAAAATTTGCTTAGATTTGCCTTGTATTTTACTTGATTCAGTTTAGTGAGGCAGGCTTAGGGTTTACCTACCCAAAGGAAGGCATTGTTTAGAACATTAATTGAGATTCCCTGCCTACCCAAAATGGTATAAGAAGCATTATGCAAAGCACAAATAAAAACCACTAGGGTTTGCCCTAGTGGCCACCCTTCCAACATTGAAGGGGGAGGTGGGGGGTTCAAATCCCCACCTTCTTAGGGGAGTTGGGGTGGGGACGGATTAGTTTTAAGTATGGATTTTGACTCCCACGCCTTGTAAGGAGGCATGGCAAAAGTTTGATAGTGAGAGTTAGAATATGAGTAATGTAGGACCGACAAAAAAAATGCACAAATAAATTCCCAGCTCAATCTTCCTAAAAAACTGTAGATAAAACAAAGATAACCTCAATGTAAGAGAAATTAGAAAACCTGTGAAATTAGATAAAACAAAGATAACCTCAATGTAAGAGAAATTAGAAAACCTGTGAAATTTCCAGTGAACATGTACTTGAAGATGCTCTTGCCAAAAGAATTTGAAGATTTGACTTAAAGGAACAAAAACCCTAGTAGAACAAAAAGGAGAAGCACAAGAATAGTTACCACAGTGTTAAAATTGGATTGCTTGTTAGATTTTTGGCTACTTTCCTCACTCTTTGCTTCGGCACTAAACTTTTCTGAGAGAGATTTAGAATTCGAATGCAATGGTGCTACTATGTCCCAAAAACCCTTGGCGACAACTACATGAGCTTCTCCTTCTGATTCTAGAACCTACAACATTGCAAGAACGGAACAAAAACCTTTTTAACCATGCTACTTTGAATCTGGAGACAAAAGAGACCAAAGTATGGGGGTCAAGGATATTAATTGAAACAGTCTTGAATTTTGCCACATATAATTTAGCATCATGTAAGACTACATTTTTGGCGGGGCATGGACATAAATGCACTTGAATCACTAAGAGACATAAAATAATCAAAGGGAACTATTCATAGACATGGATCCATGTCTCTCTCTCCATTGTCAAACATTGACTAGGATGATTGTGGAAAGGAAGACATTTGAAAATCTTTCAATCCACAGGTCAATTCGCATGAAACAACTACAGTCATGCTAATGACACTGAAGATTTCCGGCGCCATCATTAGTTCCTCCAGTTTCTCAATATCATGACGCAACTATAAATCTTACCCTTGACATGATATGGTTTTTGTTGTAAGACCTCATAAATACATGCATATAAATAGAGAAACATCAACTATTGTCAACTAAAATTGTTAGCCCAAACAATCGAACTTTTTACATACACTTTCAATTTTCCCATTGAATTATCCTCAAGGACGCCATCGGCACTTCCTGCCAATGATTATCCAAAGCATAACTAAATTCCTAGTTCTCCAAGAAATTAACCATCTCACATCCATTTGAGAGTCCAACGACAACTAACCTTTACAAGGTTTTAGCGACTAAGATAGAGTTTCAGTTAAAAATAGATTTACAATTGACAGAACCCAAAAAAACAAAACCAATTCATATCAATCAATTCATGTAGTGAATAATATGGATGAGTAAAGGCTTAATACACAGTTTGACAAGTGATCAACCTTCATTATCAACAAAATGCCAGTTTCAACAAAGAACAATGCACAAGAGAATTTAGTCATCAACTTTATAGATAGAAGAAGTACCTAATGCAAATAGTCTTGAAAGTTGATAATGAGAGACTTGTCATGGAAATCTTCCTCAGGCAGAATTCCAAGTGACAGCGAACTACAATATTTATTTAGGATGTGTCCTCCAATACTAAAGGCTAACTCCGAGGCAACGGTAGTGATAGGAATGTTCAATATATCACGTGCCATGAGAGATAACTCGAGATACTGATGTGAATGAGCTTTCCAATAATGAAGGATATTGAGATCCATGGATATTTTTCTATCAACCCTATTCTCCTGTAAATATAAATCCAATTGTGACTTAGTAGATTGTGAGTCAAAATATTCACTCTCAAATGCATCATACTCATCAAGATTGTTCCTAATGTTTTTTACAATGTTCCCAATTGAAACGTTACCTTGACTAATTGAACATGTAAAGCGATCATCTCTTGACGTAGAGGTCACATATTCATCAAAAAGCATATAAAGCTTTTCTTGAATGCTCCATATTGTTGGGGCTAACAATAAAACCTAGAGGGGGGCGAATACGTTGTTTTCAAACTTTGACAATCTTTTGTGGAAATTAGTCAATGGCTAAGTAAAGATCACCAAGACCTACTGTTTAAGCAGACTCTCACTAACTGTATGCCAATATGAGTATAGAGATAAAAAATAGTGAGACACAAAGAGTTGTAGTGGTTCGGCTTAATTCTCAAGCCTACGTCCACTTTTCAAACTAATAATCTCAAGACAAGTTGGATTCCACTAATAATCTGCTTGGAAAGTTACAACCGGCTAGCATGAATCCTTTATGTGAAAGATCATACTATTTGGACTCAGTTGCTGCTCTTATAATTGTATACTTAATCAATACCACAATTGCTAAATAGTATAACAAGCAAAAACAGTAAGATAGAGAGATTTAGAATGAAAATAATAGCATGTAAGCTACTTGATTCTTTTATGTATTGCACTCTCTTGGTTCCTCAATGCCTTCTCTTTTATACTTTTCCTTAAACTATCCATTGAGGTTGATCTAAAAAGGTGGTGACGGTTGGAGAGTTTCTGTTGAGCTACAATTTGGGAAGATACTAACCATATAGTTTCTTTTCTAGGACTCCTGCAGACTGATAAAAAATAGCAACTATTGCTGTCTTTTCACTGCAGTTTCTGACTAACCTGTTAGACAACCTAATTATTCTGCTATATGTTTTATTCTAATTCTATTCCTGTACAAATCTAGATCTTTCAACGGTTCTTTAGTTGACGCAACGAACATCAACTGATGCTGTTGGTTATTATGTCACCATCAACCTAATCTTTACCGTTTTGATATAAATATCATAAGTATATAATCTTTCTGATTGACTGGTGCTGTTTGTAATAACAAGACACTTTGCAAACTTCTTTTCAATTTGTCACACCATGGATGTTGCGTAGTCTTTTGGTCTAAACATCTATAAACAATATAGTAAGTAATATACTAAGTATAGTTTGGTCATCATCAAAATCTCTTGAAGATGTTTTTTCCAACAATCTCCCCTTTTTTGATGATGACAAAACTATCCCGCAAATGTAAAAGATAGTAAGGTTTGTTTGAGATAATTTGCATAGATTAAAAAATAGGATCTCCCTAGGATGTTTTGTTGTAATGCTTTGGAGATATATATTCATATGATCTTTAATAAAATATCATATGATTGCATAAAAGATCTTCTTCTCAAAGTATGTGATCATCTTATTCGGAGATTATGATATAACAATTGCTTACTCACCCTGATTTCATGATGCACTCATATGCTCCTCTTGTCTTGGTGAGCAACTTAATTTCAAACGTTAGTAGTTTCTGAGCAAATCAACATGAGAAAATATCTAGCAAATTATCAATACCAAATGTTATGAGAATGTTCATAGTATTCAAGAACTATTAGACGTAAATTTTTTGACATAATTTTCACATCAAGCAACTCTCCCTCTTTTTGTCATGAAAGAGATGATAGCATGGAAATATCAACTTCATTGATGGTAGGAGATAGTGCAATACAAGTGAAACTAAAGCAATGAACTAAAAGAGATAAAATAGCAAGAGCAAAACAAGAGCACATGAACATTTGAAACGTTTTAAGTGCGATGGCGTTTATGCCGCTGAAAGGAAGTGAGTTTTTCGAGTTGGATGATCTCTTGGTCAGGTCGGATAAAGTTGTACAGTTTAGGCTAAGGATTGTGCGCTCAATCTTCACCATATAGTGGGTTAGAGAGAGGAGAGTGTTTTTGATCTCCTTAACATCCGTTTGTAGCTGATTAAGGCTGGTAGTAGAGGCAGGTGCATCCACAGCTGGTGAATGTGATCTTTCTGGAGGAGGTGGATGATGGGCCTTTGTTGGTGCCGGGGCCCTTAGCATGTTTGCGCTTTTCTAGTTCAAAGAGCTCCACAATCCTTTCTTTAAGCATGGCTACTATTTTCTCATGATTGCTGTGACTGATGGGAATAATCTCGCTTTTGTAATTGACCCATCCTTCTTGCGTCATCTTGAGTATCATATTTTTGAGCATTTTCTTCCCGATCTCCACATTTGGCAAGACAAGAGGTGAAATTTCAGAATAGTTGATCTTGAGGTACTTAAAGATGTTAGGGAAATCCTTATGATGTTTTGAAGATAACAAAATAAATCAAAGGCTACTAACGTGTTTGATGGTTAAGTAATAGACTATGCAGATGATTGAACATGTAAAGGATATTGTCAAAGTCTATGCTTGGAAGAACCAGAAGACATACTTAGATTGTAAAGTCTATTGCACTCAGACTCAGATTGTAAAGTCTTTTGCTCTCAGACTTTACATCCAGAACGAGACCAGAATGTAATACAAGCCCCAAACATCTAACGGCTAGTGATCTGGTTTGGATTCTACATCAAGATTGATTTGATTGACTCAATCTAATTGATTGATAATTAGATCTTGAAGACAAGAACTTTTTATACAAAGAAACTCTACTTATGGAAACTAAGATTCTGTTTGTATGGACGATCAGAATTAATTTGGGATTCTACTTCTATCACTCAATGGTTACCAAATCTTTTAGATACATATGTCCAATGGGTAGATTGGAAGACGATCCTCTAGATACTGTCCAACGACTAGTTTGGAAGTGGAGGAGTATTTAAGGAGATCAGGGACCGATGCAAGTAAGAGATGGAGCGTAGAATTTATAATTCCAAAGTTTGAGCGACCTTCGATCATACACTTGTCTCTCGTGAGCTTAAACGTTTGTGATCTTGAGAGAAATACCAAAAGAGTGACTTAGTGAGATAGTGTGATCTACTACAAAGTGTTTGCACTCAAAGTTGTAATCTCTTGTTGATTACATAGTGGAATCCAGCATAAGGCTGTTAGCGTGGGACAGTAGACGTAGGCTTGATCTAAGCCGAACCACTATAAATTCCGTGTTCTTATTCTCTTCCCTAAACTTTATTTTATTCCGCATATATTTGCCAAGGTTTCGTTTAAACATCTATTCACCCCCCTCTAGGTGTTCGTACTAGCACTTTCAATTGGTATCAGAGCCAAGTGCTCGTTTTATTAAAGTGTTTTTACTTTTGAGCTAAAGATCTTCTATAGCTAGTATTTTGGTACCAGGACTTATGGAAGGGCAAATCAACACCAGGCCACCATATTTTGATGGGAATGAATACAACGTGTGGAAGAACAAAATGAAAGCATTCCTAAGATCCATAGATCCCTTGCAATGGGATGTTGTGGAAAAATGAATCAATCCCACTGCTACGTATACATCAAAGAATGGCAAAGACAAAGAAACCAAACCACATGCTCCTATGTCTCGGATGGAGATGTCCAAAAGAGAAGCACTTGATGCAAAAGCTATTTATTCTTTATATTGCGCCTTGTCTCCTGTTGAATATAACATAATTTCTTCATGTGAAACAACTAAGGAAATCTGGGATAGACTTTATGTTACTTATGAAGGGACTGATCGTGTAAAAGAGACAAGAGTAAATTTCCTGCTTGGTCAATATGAATCATTCAAGATGAAACTAGGAGAGTCGATTGGAGATATGTTCGATCGTTTTACAGAAATTGTAAACGGTTTGGCATATCAAGGTCATCCAATTTCTTCCCCAATGAAGGTCAACAAACTCTTGCGAGGTCTCTCAAAAGATTGGAACCATGTTAAGACCTCAATTCGAGAAACTCAGAGGATTATGCCACTATCCGTTGATGAATTGATTGGCACTCTTCAATCTTACGAAGTGGAACAAATCAATTATGAAGATCCCGAAGGTAAGAAGTCCATCACTTTAATATCTAACGCTGATTCTGATGATATAGACTTAGAAAATGACATGGATGACGAAGAACTTGCTTTTATGATCAAGAAATTCAAAAAGCTGAGTAGAAAAGGAAGGAATTTCAGTGGAAGAAGATAATACAAATAGAATAGCCGGAGAAGAACCATGAAAGAAGATAATGAGCAAGGAAATATATGCTTGATAGCACATTAGACTCAGACTCAAATTCGGAATCATAGTCTAACTCAGACACAGACTTAGAATCAAAATCTGGCTCAGACACAGACTCAGAATCCGATGAGGAAATCGAGGTAAACCATTCAAAATTCCTATCAAAGTTTCAAAGTATATAAATGAGCTTTGCTTAAATCTCAAATCTTATCTTAAAAGGATCTTTGAACTAAAAAAGGAGAATTCACGGCTTAGGCAACATGATCTTTCTTGGAAAGAAAAGTTTGAAATTTTGCAAAAAGATTTTCTACAAACAAAAGAAAGTCGAGATTTACTTGTCAAAGAAAATGATTCTTTAAAAAATGAATTTTCAAATATTTTGACAAAATTTTCAAATGGTCCAAAAACATTAGAGCATATTCTTTCCATACAAGTTCCTTACTATAATAAGTCGGGACTTGGTTTTAATAAGGAAAGCGATTCTTTAATAAATTTTCATAAAGTCAATGAGAGACTTAGACAAAGACCTCCTAGACTTGCGTACAAGAAGCATTTTCAAAAGATATTTACAAAACATGTTGGTTGAAATGCCCTCAAGTGTTCAAATTGTGGAAACTCAGAACACTTTGAGAAAGAATGTTCTAAAGTCTAGAGACCTATTAAAAAAGATTGGGTAAAAACAACATATTCTACTAACTTTCATGGACCTAAGAAAAAATGAGTACCTGAGTTGTTTTTGCAGGAAATAAAGGAAAAGAAGAAAGATAATTTTGTAAGGAATGTATATTTTAAATTTAGTTTGAGTACATAATTCTCATTATACTTGATATATTCTCAGTTGATTCGGATTTTATGACCATATTCTTTGTTTGATTGAAGAAAGAATCGTGTGATTTGAGATTTGATTTGATACGTGTGATTATTTTTGATATCTTGCTTAGAGACAATTGAGTTTATTTGGTTTGATTTTATGCTCTCAGATTTTATTATATTTTGCAAAGTGAAAATCTATTTTACATGATCTCAATTTATTATGCAAGATATTCCTTCTTTAGATACTCAAGGATTTTATTCTCCCTGATTTTATTGTACTATGACCATGTGAGAATTTATTTTTCAAGATATTATTGTGCATAATATTTTTTCCTTAAATAATATGTTATGATGAGTTAAGAAAGAATATTTGATTATTCATGGAAATTTTATATTTTGCTTTAACGAAATGGAAGGATCCAAATTGATGGATACCAAAAAGGAAATGAGTTCATTGCAGGAAATTCTATAAGGGAAGAATGATTACGAGATTACGTAGGTGCAATCAAAAGGGTATCTCATGCGAAGATTGGTAATAATTTTTTTTAATCAATGGTATATTTCAAATATATACCTCGGGTAAGAGAAATTTTTATCATCCCGCCTTGCAAATTTTTACGTGCATTTATCATGATGATTGTTTATCATTTATATTGCAAACATCTTTTGTCATAAACATAAGGCATTGCATTATTTTTGCTTGATTTGGCACATGATAGAAATATCTACTTTCTTTTTGCGAAATGCATCAATAATATATTTTTGAGATTTATGCTCAAGGAAATCCATTTAATCTTGAAAGATATTATTGCACATTCATGGATACTCTTGCTATATTTTTAGAAGATATCTTATATCTAGCAATTTTGATCCACAAATCAAAGGAAGATCATGATATTTTTGCAAAGATTGTTATTTGTTATACAAGAATTTGCAGGTAGCAAAAGAATCTTCCATATGGATTTTGGAAAGCTCGATTAAAAAATTATGGAGATTCTATACTATTTTCTAAAGGCTTAGAAATTCCCTTCCTTATGCAAAGTTTTTGCAAATTGTTGAGGAAATCCCTAATGTGTCGTACGAAAAGGTTGAGTAGTTCTAAATTTTAATAATTGATAATCTTATATATGCTATTCAATTTATTTATTTGAAGAAAGGGCATTATATATTATGTGGATATCATTACAGCTTATTTGTGCAAAAAGTTCGTTAAGTTTATGCAGCTTGAATTCGAGAAGAGCTTGATTGAAAAAAATAAATTTTTGCCTCAAATTTCAAAATGCAAATGATTGTTGTGGATATTGTTGCTACGAAGAAAATATTGGAAATATATTCTGCTCAACGTGCACAAGCCACAATTAGTGCTATTCGCAAATATTGTCATGATGACAGGGCGAGAAAGTGAATCTAGAGAAAGGAAAGAATCGTGATCACCTCAAAAAGGCAAAAAATTTAGGGGGAACATTGATCATTTATGGAAAAATCTTTTTGAATTGATCGTGATATTGATTATTATAAAAAGAAGGAAAAGGTAAATGTGTTAGAACTTATTAAGTTCTACAAAATCCGGTTAGTGCATCTTTTATTACATTTTGTCATTAACAAATCTCTTATTTATATTATCATTTTATCAAGACAAAAAGAGTAAGTGAATGCATCCATGATTATTATTGGATATTTGCTGATATTTATGATCGAAGTGAGCTATATTGCATATTTTTAATATTCGATTTAGTTTATAAAAGCTGATTTTTGGAAATTATGTTTCATGCAATACATATTTGTTATCATTTTATATTCTTTACGTGATACTATTTTTATTGTTATCGCTTTTTGATTATGACAAAAAGGGGGAGATAATATAAATATGCATATGTGTTGATTGGTTGATATAGTTTATTGCATAATATTGAGCTGTGATTATTTTTTCTATATATTGTTATGCTCAATCTATTTGCTATCTTATGCTATCTTTTGATTTAAATTGCATTGCTATGATTTATCAATATTTTAGAAAGTGTGATTACACATCTGTATATTCAGAGATTGTTTTGTCATCATAAAAAAAGGGGGAGATTGTTAGGGAAATCCCTTATAATGTTTTGAAGATGACAAAATAAATCAAAGGCTACTAACGTGTTTGATGGTTGAGTACTAGACTATGGAGATGATAGAACATGTAAATGATATTGTCAAAGTCTATGCTTGGAAGAACCAGAAGACAGACTCAGATTATAAAGTCTATTGCATTCAGACTTAGATTGTAAAGTCTGTTGCTCTCGGACTTTACATCCAGAACGAGACAAAATGTAACACAAGCCCCAAACATATAACAGCTAGTGATCTGGTTTGGATTATACATCAAGATTGATTTGATTGACTAAATCTAAATTGACAATTAAATTTTGAAGACAAGAACTTTCTATACGAAGAAGATCTATTTATGGAAACCAAGATTCTGTTTGTATGGGCGATCAGAATCAATTTGAGATTCTACTTCTATCACTCAACGGCTACCAAATCTACTAGATACAGATCTGTCCAATGGGTAGATTGGAAGACGATCCTCTAGATACTGTCCAACAGCTAGGTTGGAAGTGGATGAGTATTTAAGGAGATCAAGGACCGATGAGCAAGTAAGAGACGGAGTGTAGAATTTATAATTCCAAAGTTTGAGCGACCTTCGATCATACACTTGTCTCTCGTGAGCTTAAACGTTTGTGATCTTGAGAAAAATACCAAAAGAGTGACTTAGTGAGATAGTGTGATTTACTACTAAGTGTTTGCACTCAAAATTGTAATCTCTTGTTGATTGCATAGTGGAATCCAGCATAAGGCTGTTTGCGTGGGAGAGTGGACGTAGGTTTGATCTAAGCCGAACCACTATAAATTCTGTGTTCTTATTCTCTTCCCTGAACTTTATTTTATTCCGCATATATTTGCCAAGGTTTCGTTTAAACACCTATTCACCCCCCTCTAGGTGTTCGTACTAGCACTTTCAAAAGATTCGTGTCACCAAAGCATTGTAGGGAAGCTTTCTTGCCTTTCGTTTGGCCATATGGTACATGTGGATAAAGATAATGTGGGGGAAGGAAAAATCTTCAAACTTGTTTATGATGGCCTAGATCACTCTTAACTCATATCGAGAGATGTCATTCATAGAAGATATTTTTGGAGGGAGGCATAGAGTGAGGATCTTTTGGATAAAATTCATTTTGAAAAGGAGAAGGTTCAGTGGGACAATTTCCCTAGAGTTGCGAGTAAAGTTGCGTGTCTTAAGACAAAGCTGTAGGCCTCATCAAGCTCTACTAGAATTCGCTTAAAAACATTGTATTATGTCTAAATGATTTCAGCCAATTCATCCAAGGTCACAACATGATTTTGACCTCGAAAGTAAAGACAAACGAGTCTCGGTTTGGAAAATGTAGATTTGAGTAAAATAGGGCCACCAATTTGGGGTAAACTTCCTCTTTCATGAAGCAAAAATATTTGAGTCGAAGGTCTTCAAATACCTCAAACAAAAAAATTTCGTAATTTTCTAAGAAATAAAATTCAACAAAGCGATGAGGGATGATGCCTCGATCGTTGAAATGATGTTTTGCTTGCTCATGTTCCAGAGAGAGACAGAAATCAAAATCAAAATTTGGATCATTTTCAAAACCAAGAGTGGGTTTGAAGTTTTGAAATACCCGATAGTCATCATCTTCATGATGCTTGTCTCCCGGAGTTCCCCTATTTCTTTTGTGGCTTCATTTCCTTCAAGTTGTGCGATAACTGGCTTAGTGATGATTTCAACTTCTTTAACAATTTGCTTCCCTTTGTCTTTAGGAGCAGGCTCTAAGGTGCCTTCCTCTTTGGTTGAGGATTTTTGAGATGAAGGTTGTGACGGCTGTAAGGGTTGAGAGGGTTGAGTAGCTGAGTGCGATCATTTAGTGGCTGGTTTTTCTTGAACCACCAAAGCTTGTTCAAGTTCTAGGGTTTATGATCCTGTGGTTTTGAACTTAAGGAGTTTCTTAAATTCCAATCCATGGGTCTCCATTAGAGCTACTAGACTTTTCAATAGATCTTCTAAGAGTACTTGAGTAGGAGCTGAAGGCGATGGAGCGGTTGTAGTTAGTGATGCCATAGTTGGTATACCACTTGTGTCTTTCTCTACAGGCAGTCACGATTCAAGGGTTTTTCCAACAGAGCTTTCTTTACCTGTGGTTGTGGATAGTGGGGTACTGATAGTGGTTGATCCACCAGCTTAGGCCACATTCTGAATTTGAATGGCTTCTAGCGATTCTTCCTGTTGGGTGACCTCACCTTTAGAGGTTTTGGAAAGTCGGCTAGTGGTGGGAGAGGATTTCCTCACGGGTTTGGAAGAAGGTCGAGTTTTGGGTGCCATGGGTTTGAGCGAACAGGTGTTTGCGTGTACAAATGACGAGAGACTTGAACAGATAATGTAAAATAAGTGTGAGAGAGTAGATGGGAGCACTGAGTAAAAAGTGAATACTAGCTCTCTATAAATAGAGGCCTAGATTACACGAAAAAAATAACTATTGTATCTTTAATAACAAATTTTATTATCCGTAGATGTTTTGTATTCTAGTTTTATTGAATTAATAGGCTGTAAAAACTCTGTTACAATAGTTGCATCAACATTAGATAGGGTATAACTGATTAGAATGGTACTAAGTGCAGTAGTTGTAACGGTAATATTTTTGAAATAATACAGTAAGTGCGTACTTGTTGTTTTTTTTTTCGTTCCTAATGTTTTCAACAAAATTTATACATTACCTAGGTGTTGTTATTCTATAGCGTTGCATATCCCTAGTTTTCCTTGTATGTATTCAAAGGCTGGCTTATCCAATGTTTGGTGAAAATGTTCGTTAGCTGTTGTTTTGATTCTACAAACTGTATGCAAATATCAACATTATTAACGTCATCTTTAGTAAAGTGGTGTCTTATCTCGATGTCTTTGGCTTGTGAATGTAGAATTGGATTTCTAGTCAGGTTTATAGCACTTATGTTGTCACACATGATGGGTATATATTTCTCATCTTTTTTGAAATCATTAATTGTTACTTTATTCAAATGAGTTGAGCACAACAACTTCCAAGAGTAATAGATTCAGCCTTCGTAGTTGAGAGAGCAACTAAATTTTGCTTCTTCGAGAACCAAGAGATCAATATGTTTCCTAGCAACTGACAAGTACTTGATGTACTTTTTCTATCTACTTTATATCTTGCAAAGTCAGCATTCAAGTATCCAAGTAACAAAAAATCTGTATTTTTAGGATACCAAATCCCTAACTTTTGCATCAATTTAATATATCGAATAATTTGTTTAGTAGTTGATAGATGTGATTCTTTTGGATTTGATTGATATCGAGCACATAAATAAGTACTAAATAAAATATTAGGTCTAGATGTTGTCAAATATAAAATGATCTTATCATACTTTTTATATAGTTTGGGGTCGACAAAATTACCTTTCTCATCTTTATCTAATTTGATAGAGTAGGGCATAGGTGTCTCAATTTTTTTTATATCCTTTCAAACCAAAATTATTTACTATTTCTTTTGTGTACTTTTCTTGATGTATAAAGATGCCTTCTAGACATTGCCGGAGTCCGAGAAAGAAATTCAATTCACTAATCAAGCTCATCTTAGATTCACTCTTCATCTTTTTTGCAAAATCCTTGCATTAGTAGTCATTACTAGATCTGACAATTACATCATCAACGTATATTTGAATAATAAGTAAATCTTTACCTTTTCTTTTGATAAAAATGGTAGTATCTACCTTACCTTTTTCGAATTCATGGTCTATCAAGAAATTACTTAATATTTCATACCAGGTTCTTGTGTGCTTGCTTTAGTTCATAGAGTGCCTTCTTGAGTGGATAAACATCACCAAGTCTACCTGTTTCTTCAAAATCTAGTAGTTGTTCAACGTACACCATTTCTTTGATATAGCCATTTAAAAACGCACTTTTGACATCCATTGGAATCAGGCATATGCTAGTAGATGTATAGCTTCTAGTTTGATGACAAGAGTATAAGTTTAATCAAAATTAATATCTTCCTTCTGTAGGTACCCTTTGGCAACTAGTCTTACCTTATTTCGTATGACATTACTTGACTCATCAAACTTGGTCTTGAATACCCATTTGATTCCTATAGTTTGATCTTTGGGTCTAGCAACTAGTTCCCAAACATCATTGACTTTGAATTCATATTGGGTGCAAGGCCTTCTGATGGTGTCGGGTCTCCTTTCTTTTGTATATTCCCGCGTTGGGTGAAAGTTAATATACACGTTACCTTTACCAAAAAAAAAACCGATGTAGTTGGTTGTTACATGATCTTTATTGTTTCGATAGAAACATCATCAGTACCTAATCTTTCTAGTTGACTAGTGCTGTTTGTAATAACAAGCCACTTTGCAAACTTCCTTCTAATTTGTCACACCATGGATGTTGTATAATCATTTGGTCCAACATCTACAAACAACTTGGCAAGTAATATATTAAGGATAATTTGGTCATTATAAAAATCTCTTGAAGATGTTTTCTCCAACACATACAAATTCCACATGATCATCCATCTCCAATTTCGAATAGCAAAATTCTAATAAGTGTAGCTTATAGCGAGGATCTAATATAGCAGCAAAAGATAAGACAATACTATTAACACTTGCAATATTTTTCAAACCTCTTTAGCATTGCCATAGCCATAGATCTGATAGCTACATTCTCATTGTTTCTCGCCTTTATCAAACGAAGCTGAATTTGCCATACTCCATAGAAATATAGATTCGCCATGGTATATCTAACTTCGGAGAAGAGAGAAGGAATATCATAGAAATGTTGTAATGAGAATGTAATTTTCTTGGCTTTGACCCAATCCTTAGGTGATGGACATGTAAGAAAGTTACAATTAATCAACTTCAAATGGGAAAATGCATGTTCAAAGATCAAAGCACCTTCAAGCATTAGGTACGTAGAGTTCTATTTACTAGCCACATCTTGATGTACCTTTTTACCCATTTTTCAAGCAAAACTGTGATATACATTTAATAAATTTTGCTCTCCTCCCTTGTGTAGCTGTCACATATTTGACAAATTATCTAATATTTTGTAATGATCCATCATTTACCTTTTGGCCTTCTTGTACAATGAGATTCAAAATATGCGCACCGCGACGCACATGAAAAAATTGCCCATCACACAACAAAGAGGATCTCATAGAAGGTGTACTTTTCCAAATATCAACAATACTATCATTATATGATGCATCATCTAATGTAATAATGAAAATTTTCCTCATAGAGGATCTCACAACAAAGAGGATCTCATAGAAGGTGTACTTTTTCAAATATCAACAATACTATCTGATGCATCATCTAATGTAATAATGAAAATTTTCCTCTCAATGTCCCACTCTCTCAACAAATTCAGCAATTTGTTGAGAGAGTAGGGAGCAATTTGTTGAGAGAGTGGGGAATGTCTTCTTAGTGCGGGGGATGAGGTATTCATCCACAAAGTAGGGGACATAGCACAGCTCCCATGACTCCGGGAAGATCTCTTCTCAAATCAATTGCCCGAAGAAATAAAACAGAAATCTTCGCTTTTCTTAATGGAGAGTAGCCGGCAAATTGGAGGAAAAGTTATAAAGAGACTAACGGTTGAAGCAGTTGGTCGCGCATCCATTAAGAAAATGAACATACTTTTGTCTTTATTCCATTTAGAGAAAGCAGACCTCGGTAGCTTTTTTATGATAATGTCCCCGTCGACATGAAAGGTAAAAAAAAAAAAAAGTGAGAGAGTCGGGATGTGACTTGATTTGCTACGACACAGTATTTTCTTGAAAACAAGTCTCCATTAGTCCGAGCGTGTATAAGTTTTGAAAGCAAGAAATACACGACTTTTGTAAAACTAAATAGCTTCTGCTTCCATGGAAGCTCGAAAATGTCAAAAGAATTTAGGGCCACATTGAGCTGAGGCCTCTAGAAGTAGGAAACTTTCCTGTATTTTGTTGCTCTGTGGCTTGAACCAGTTGGTTATGATTGTTATCTCAGCCTTATAACAGCAAAGCCATTCCTAAATTCGGAGATTGAGATGAGACAAACCCGTCGTCAGCTGATGGATGCACGCATGCATTCAATCGTGTGGTGGAGGAGAAGAAGGGCGCCACTACAACAGCCCCAGTGACTACAACCGAGACCCTTCATTTCAATGGTCAGTATTCGCGTGCTAATCCAAGGTCCGAAGTATGTGATGCTTTCAAAGTGGCTCTTCATTTAGCTTTAGGGCTCTGTATTTTTCAGTCAATTGAACGTGTCCATTTGAGATGATCGTCTCCTTAACTCTGCCTTCGTTATCTCCACGTTGGAGTCTCAACGATGTTTGTGCTTTCCATGGCGAGGAAAATGATATCTAAGCTGCTCAGAAATGCGCCACACCCTGTTTATCAATTCGCACAACTTGGGCGGGATTTGTCTGTACTGAGAGGAAATAGTATAAGTAGTTCATTTTGTCCAGTGAGCATTCGATGTAGCAACAACATGAGGCTTGAAGTAGGGGTGAGCGGTAGTTGCAGATTCTGTTCAAGTTCTTTCTTGAACCTGAAACCTACCCATTGAAAGATGTTTTTCATTTTTCTGAACCTGAAACCGCATTCCTTGAAAACTGGAACCTATCTATCCTATCACAAGTTTCAGGATCTACCCAAATTCTACCTAACTTATTAATTGATCAATTGTAGTAAATCATCATATTTAATAACCACCATTTGTTGATACAATCTATTGACTACAATTTATATTTAGACTCACAAAAAATATGAAACATTGATAAAATTAAAAGTCTCGATTATAAAATGAAAACTCTAATTAGTGATTCCGGCTTATACACTCATTATTGAACATTATGGAATACTATAAGGCTACGTGCAGACATCGACAAAGAAAAACACAAAAAACTTGTTTCAATTCTAGGTTCCAGATTCTAAGTTTCAAGTTCTACCTACCTATAATCTAGAAATCACCCAGTGAAACAGATTCTCTAATTTTTGGAACCAACCCTACATACACTTAAATCTAGAACCACATACGTACCGATACTTAAATCTAGAACCACATACGTTCCTATCGGTCTAGTACTCAGGTTCTGACTTGGTTCCAAATTCCAAAATCTACCTTGAAACCATGCTCACCTCTAGCCTGGAAAAACAAACGTTGTGCATTCATTAATTTTTTTAGCATTTGCCAAATCCTGCTTTGCCTTGTATTGTATTCATACATTCCATGTGTATAATGGTGATAATACACAGCTGAGTTCGTATTCAGCTGGCTGCTTCTTCTAACTGAATTGGTGAAGAACGAGGCCTTTTGAGTTCATAAAAAATAACCTATGTTCAGGCTAGCTGTCATTTTAGGAACATCAGAGCACTAGAGTGACTGCAGTGGATCTTGGAAAGAACCTTTGAATGCCAAAAAACCACAATTAGAGCAAACTGCAGCTGCTAGAGCAACCATTGCATTCGTCGATCACAAACCGCTCAAAGGCAACAATGCTACTTTTCTATGTAATGGCTCGACTTCATCAGGCACATATCTTGTTTCATCAGAAAATTTTTGGCGGACATGCAAACAGAGTGGAGTTGCTAGAAAGAGGAAAATGGCGAATACATCATCACTTCATTCCAGAGCAATACAGTATCACTACATTCCAACACCACAATCCAATGATTCGGATCAGTAACTACCGAAAGACACTTGCTGAATCTCCCGAATTCACTTGCGTAGAGATAAAAGTCGATTTACCATCCATGTACTTCTAGGGGTCTAGGCAGTTCGGAGCAGATGAGAAAAATCAGCCATAATTGACCAAACCTCTTAAGCTACAGCCTTGTGTCTGGTGTACCTTCCAGAATACATTGGCAACACCAAAACAATTTGTCCAGCCGAGGAAGCATGATAAGAGCCTTTGCTCAATAAGCAAGCAACATGGCAAAATTTTTTAAACGAATCTTCCTCGCTTGAGCCCTATAATCGGCTCACTTAGTTTGGCTTCTCGCTCCAAGATCTTATACCTGATTATATCCAAATAACTTCAAAATAGACAGTCCATGGCACCAAGGCAATTACCAATGAAGACAGTATTGGATACGCATCCAAATGAAAGGTAGTGAGCATTGCTGACTTTAATGATACTCTTCCTTAAAGGTTAAAACTCAGAACCGAGGAGCTCCAAGTCATAGGCTTCCTTCTAAGGAGGATGTCTATGATACTGCCAAGATGACTTTTGAGGCTTTTGTTCCCGTGCTGTACATAGATGCAGGACATGAATATTTGGAGAAAATAAGTTATACTTGAAGTGCATCTTGCCAATTCATGCAGTCATGCTTATGTTGGGGTGAGGTTCATACTCCCATTGACAATATGATACAGCGGTCCCATATTTTATAATTTGATCCCATATTTTATTGGTAGTTTGGCCTTGGACTCATGAATAGCTACTAGATATACATAATCTCTTTCTCTAATAATTTAGGAATGTAACACAGAGATATAAAGTGCTAATTATAATGAAATCCTCTGCTAGAGGTAGTTTAAGGTGAACCAGGACAATCTCGTGTCTCGAATTTTCTTCCCCTTTTACTCTCTCTTTCCTTGTGATTATACACCTAATCGTAACAGCTTGATGTTGTTTGGTGGATCCACAGCCATTGGGTGTCATCAGCGAAATGAAGAGTTACTGTTAGAAGTAAACCAAGAAAAACGTCGGTCATCCCAACCAAAGGCAGACACACGTAACAATCCAAAAGGAACCCACAAAGAAGAGAACAATGTGCCTTGAGTAGTTACTCAGGCGCCCTTGACTTCCCAATACATCGACCTTGGCATCCACCTCATGACTAGCCCTCTAGGAAGCTTTTCTTCAGCAGGACAAGATACAAACTTAAACTCACTATAATTAACCCGGAAGAATACTGAAACCAACTTTCAAAAGCATGTTTTATTATCCATGTAAAGCAAATGCTAAAATGAGATAGACAGTATCTTTTACCAATAAGATGGCTAATGGCTTTCTTATATGAAGTTTCCCTTCTTTACATGCTGAATGATTGCTGGTGAGGTCCATTTTCTCCATAGGCTCCCTAACACGAGACCTATATTGATTGCAGCTTTGCTCCATTAGGTGAAACTAAACTCTCAACGTACACTGTGAAGGCTATTATGTCCTCCTCCACGAACCTCTTTGTCATGACATTTCTCAGGATCATAGATAAGCATGTCCCACCGATCGAACTGAATGCTACCTTCCCTGCTCTGGTAGAGCACAATGGCCTCATGTAGCAATAAGTGATTAATGTCTGATTCGGGAGACTAACACTACACAACTTTGTCCAAGACGATCTTCCATCATATTGTCTCATTATCCATGCCATCATGTCCACCTTCGCCATGCTTTCAAATAAGAGAAGGCATTCACCGATAACTCCTAATACTCTGAATTCAGTACCTTCATCGGCCTCTGGCAGCGGCAACAACGCATCCTCAAACTTCTCTGTGTTCATGCCGAATGAAACAATCTTCTTGTGTTCCCAAGTATCTCTTCCCCCAACTAGCCAATGAAGAAAACCATCTGCATAGGTCCCGACGTCCGGGAAGTACTTAAGGTCATCATGCTTGTCATGAACTCTCCTCCACGAACCAGTCTTTAGCGCGAAAACATCGAACACGTTATATACCACCGGAAACCCGTATCCATCCCTAAGGCGACTATGCCGCAATATTTTGTAATCATCAGTCGAGGGATCATAGCCAAGTCCGCAAATGGTCATGCAACCAGCGTTTGGGATGTTTCTAGACTCCCCTGTTGCTGGGTTCCACAAGACAACAATCCGATGATCGTTATACTCTAAGCAGACCAAACCGTTGCAGTATCCGACGATGCGGGGGCGACATCCGTCGGGAGCTTCAACCGGAGGCCGAAGCTGGGTCAGAGGCATACCTGCATGACCAGCACGATCATCATCATGGAGTGACTCGCAGCTCACGGACTGAGGAGGGTTGGTGGCGAGGAGGATTCTTGGGGAAGACGCGGAAATCTGAAGATGGGTCTTGGCGAAATGGGGAGAGGAGATCAGTGAGTTCCATGGCTTGCACACGCGCTTGAACCTAAGCAGAGATTTCACGGGAAGCCGCAGGAGGATTTCGTTTTCGTCGTCTTCGCTGAGAGTCGACATGGCTACCTCTCTCGGACCTCCCCTGTTCCGACCACATGGATCTCCTCAAGCGAATCTTAATCGAGGATTTTGGTGATGATTCCGCGGCCAAGGTTCGTAGTAAGAAATTTCTAAAAAGCCCCCTTAATTGGAAGCTTTTTCTAAATCGGCCTCCATATTTGGACTTTTTCCTCAAAATACCCATGAAGTGAATTGACATGTTCCAATTGACATCCTCGGATTATGGTCAGTGCTAAAAACCATTGTCCGACAGGCAGGCGAGCACGTGAGGATCACGTGTCAATCCTTGGCCGGTGGTACGATCGAGGCTGCCCAAACACCGTGATCACGTGTTAATCGGCATGCACGCTGTGGATGGAAATATTTTACTTGCATTTGTTTTTGGATCATTGTGAAGTTATAGATTCGCCCATTGTGCGCTGGTAATTCAACGTATACTCTTGGATAAGTGCTTTTATTGTGCATCAAAAGGTTAGTCTTTTTTCTCCCAACACTTTTATCCTTTAAATAGGTAAGATTTCTCCCATTTGTATAAGTAAGAGCGCGGAAGGGAAGGAATATAATGAAAATCCACATCACAAGTTCTTCACCACCAACATCATACGTACTCCTCTATATAAAAACTAAATAACTATATCCAATTGCCAGTACCCCTTAAAACTATATCTTGTCTTTTCTCCATCATCTACCAAATATATCCTACACATATGTACATTTGCCCATTACATTAAACCAAAAACTATCGATATCAAAACTACACTTCCGCACAATCCAAATTTCCAACATGGCATAAGAGCTCATAAAGTCTATACATCCACATAAGTTTGGTACAAGTAGGTTCTAATTTTGTTTTTGCACTCACTTTCTAATATTCTTGTAGATTTCTCTTTTGGCCACATCTTCCCAAGTAAAAGAACAGCCCAAATATCAAAACTTATCACGAGGAGATATTCAAGTATCAAAACTTAGGAAAGTGACACTTTTTTGAAAAATGAAACACCTGATTGCTAGGTCTGCGAACCCTGTCAAAAATTATACGTGGCAACTTTTTTATTAATATTGCTCGTCTACGTGGCTCATCGAAGAGCTGACTCAATAAAGAAGTTCCAAGATAATGTTGTTTTGGCGTGGATTTGAATTTTAATATAAATATTAATTAAATTAAATTTAGGAAGAATATGAAGATTGCAAGCAGCTAAGAGCTTAGCCCTTGTTATTGCCTCCTCGCCGTCACCGAGAAGGGTTGGTGATGGTGGAGGGAGGGTTAGGCGGGTTTGCAAAGCCTTGGGCGAAAGCGGCAACCCTGACCAACTGGCGGTGAGGGCTAGGCCCTTGCCTAAATCTGGGCCGAAGGTTGCGACCCTTTCTTAGATTCGGTGAGGGTCGTTGGCCGTTGCCCGCTGTCACGACCTTCGTCCTAGATGCGGGTGAGGGCTTGCAGGCCGTTGCCAACCCTCCCCCACCATTGCTAGCCCTTCGCAGTTATTGCAAGGAGGCGGCGGTGAGGGCTGAGCCCTCAGCTACTGCAATCTTCATCATCATCTTCTTCTTCTTCTTCTTCTTCTCTCTCTCTCTCTCTCTCTCTCTCTCTCTCTCTCTCTCTCTTTTAAAATAAAATATATATAGTTTTAAATTTAATTTAACTAATATTTATATTAATTATCTAGTCATGTCAACAAAAGAGTGTTGTTTTTGCACTTGTTTAACCATGTCAACATGCAAAACGACATCATTTTGCACCTGTTTCGCCGGAAAACACTAAATATGAAATTTGGTTGGATTTTTTCGCCATTGGCACTTAATTGATCAATTTTGCTCCGATTTTGGTACTTAAGTGTCACTTTTCTAATTTTTGACATTTAAGTGTCTCATTGTGCCAAGGTTTGATACTCCAGGTATCTGGAATTCCATCTTCCCATGATGGCGCTTGGGTTGAGTCAACAATCTGATTTTGGATAGCAAAGGAGATTACTCGAAGCTATTGGATAAGATAGGCTTCAGTCCTTTCCTAGAGGTTGTCCCATGGTCCTTTGGCAAGAGCTCCCTCGAAAGGTGGTTTTTCGACATGAATATGGTTACGCTTCGCTCATTCAGAAGTTGGCCCCAGGGTCCACTCCTCTTGGCTGGTTTGGTATATTGGGGATTCCTCTCGGAGGTCGTATGAAGGAGGTTGTCTTGAAGCCTATGTGCATCAAAACTGGCCATCATTCCTTTATTTTGGAAGACAAGTAGAAGGCCCATCCCCATTTGGATATGAAGTTCCATCAGAATTACAGATGCTCGTGTCATGGGCCGGCTGTTCCTTGGGTGTGGAGTAGCCCGTTTGGTGCCCAGTGAGCCAAGAATAGTAGACCAGCCTTCCTTCTATACTTGTTTAAAAGTATAGTATGGCGAATAGCATCTTCGTATCAGATTATGTCACACCAAGCTTAGTTCGGGTATCTAGTCCATCGAGTGAGGCACACAAAATGCTTTAGGCACAATAACTAGTTTCAGCCTATCATCACCTTATCAGGAGAACGTTATTAGCTTTTGACTAGTTTGTGTATGGAAGGTCAACCCCACCTTTAGAGTTCCAAAGAGATATAACATTTTTATACTAGAACTCCTAGCAACAAATGTCCTGACGTCACTTTCATAGACCAATTATATTCATTCATTCTTCATCACTCACTTTTCACTCGATAATTTTAAGCTTCACTCACGAGGAGACATGAGTACCGAATAATCACGTGTTGTGACATTTCTTTCTATGTTTATTGGCTGAGACCCTTTTTGCGATTCATTAACGCACTATTTCTGAGGAGAATGTGAGGATGGTAGAGAACATTAACGCACTCTCTAAGTGTGTTTGGGGCGCAGCTGGCTTTTCTTCTTCTCTGTGGGATGCACCACGTGGCAACATCATTATGATGCTGATTGTTCTATAGTCTTTGGCAGTTTCTGTTTATTTGATCAGTTGAGTACCTGCCGAGCTTTGTTCCAAAGCCACAGCTTGATGGCAAAACTTCCCCTCGGTTCACGAGTTATCCCCATCCAGTTTGCTTCTGTCTTCGAGGCCCATTTGCAGTTGGGGTTGATTCCTCTCAAGCATGTAAGTTTGTTTGGTCTTTTATTTTCCTTTTGACATCGTATTTGTTTGGATGCTTGTCGTCTCATCCCTTTCCTACAGGTGTGGCGGCCTCCATCCAATGTTGTGGAGGAGACCCATAATGATGATTTGCGATGGTTGAGCACGATGAGGGTCGCTTCCGGAGGGTTATATTCCAGTGAAATACTCATGAGCGAGTGCTACAATTCTACCAGAGGAGATGCGTCACGGGTTCTTGTTGCCCCTCCTAGAGATACTTTCGTGGACAAAAGGTCCCCCTCCAGCGGAGCTTTTGGTTGGCATTCCAGGTCTCTTAAGATTTTGAGGGAATAGATTATGCGGCTTGCTTTAGATAGCTCCCTATGATATTCATGATGGCTAGGGTGTTTTTTAGAATGAAAAAAATGTGATTATTGGATATGAAAAGTAGTGATTGTGAACATGAAGAGAAGTGATGATTGATCATGAAAGATGCTGACGGTGGGATAAAGTATCTATTCTCGATAGATGTGTTGCTTTGTTGTCTATAAATACAGCCAAATCATACATTATTCAACATTACTGTTCAATAACAACAACATTCTCTTCTTCATTACTCTCTTTTCTTCACAAAATTCCTCTTTTTACACAAAAGTTTAACAAATATTCAAGGTAAAATTCCAAGAGAGAAATTGAGTAATTGATAAGCTCATTTCTATGTGGCTTTGATGTATATATTGAAGGTATATTTGTTTTAAAATTAGCAACACAGCAATGGGGGTAAATAATTCCTTGAGATATATATCCTCATCATGCATCAAAGAACTATGAACTAGCGCTCCATCTTAATGAACAATCATATATCCCAACATAGGGGAAGATGCAGCAGGTTGGGCTATCAGGGTACATCTTTTGAGGCTAAGAAGCCTGTGGACCATCGCTTGATCACTATGTGAAGGCACATAGCATAGAATTGATTAACCGCCAGTTAACTAAGCAAAAGGCTGTGCTGATCGCCAAGTTGAGTGGATACGCAACTTAGGAGACGTTTGAGCCCGTCGTTTTTTTTTTTTTTTTTTTTTTTTTTTTTTTGGTCGAAGAGCCCGTCGTTTGATTCCTGCTTATTCCTTGCCTTTCTCTGGTGGGATGCTTCCTGTCCCAGTCGTTTCCAGATTTCATCGTGCTGGTCCTTCTGACTTAGATGGAGCTGGCAATTCTCTTGTGGTGGGTATTGGCCCTTGGATTCCAGCCGGTGTGGCGTTCTCTAGATGGTAATAGCAGAGTGATTGCATTTCCTCTTTTTTTTTTCGCCATAAAGAATTCATTTTAAAAAAGAACCTTTAAGAGAGTTGATATGGCGCTTTTTCTGATGCTGCATTGATGGTCGGGCGCCAATTCAGACATCTAACAGCTAGCTAACGATATTAGTGCCAAATCGGCAATTTCCATCCGGTAATCTTATGAGACCTCACATCGAGCCAAACTGAGATTGAGGTACTTGATGGAAAAAGATAAAGCTTGGTTCCTGCGGTGTCAATGATCACGAGTCACGTGTATTAGAACTCAATGTCAGAATTTCTTCCACTTTCCTGTTCCGGAATCCATTGATGAAACTGCTTTCATGAGCCTTAACCTACCCATTTACTTATCCTGAATTGCGAATTAAGTTGTCATCAATCATTACCAACAAAACCAAGAACTTTGTCATGATTCGCTTGTACTTAACTGAGAACTGTTGGAGATATGCCAGGATTGGACTTGAAATCGTGATCGGATCGAGAAGGTTGTGATGATATCAATCCAGGATTGCGGGCGATTATAATTGATAGATTATATCAATCCAAGATTGGATTTGATTCAATGTATCTTCATTTATTTTTTTCACAGTTAGACATTCATTGTACTATAAATATGAGCTTGTACAATGTAAAATACGACTGAATATACAGAAATTATAAGTCGTTCCTCACCTTCTTGGCCTATTCCTCAAACTCTGACAAGAACCAGAAGATCAGCTATCCTGAGGACAACAATTTGAAGAACAGGGTTCTATCGTAGGCACAGTAACAGGAGCCAAAAAAAAAAAAAAAAACAACCCTCAAGCCTTTATGAGTTCAATGACGCTCTCCAGATTCTTCAAAGATGACCCTCCTTCACTCACACTCTTCCTGGCCATCTCCTTCATCCTCTGACAATTTGCCTTTATCTCATCACTCCCAAGAACTGCTAGTATCTTTGTCCTCACTTCATGCCTAGTTATCACTCCATTTTCATCGCCATCCACTCCTAGACCCACCCTCCACACATCACATATGAAGCTCCTGTTTAGCCGCTGATCTGCAAAGTAGGGCCTGCATAGAAGTGGGACCCCATTGCTCAGGCCTTCCAGTGTAGAATTCCACCCACAGTGAGTGAAGAAGCATGCCACTGAAGGGTGTGCTAGGACCTCCTCTTGTGGTGCCCATTGGACCACCTTCCCATGATTCTTCACCCTTTGGAGGAATGTGCCGTGGAACTTGTTGACTGGCGCGTCAGTCATGTCCGGGCGTACAACCCACAGGAACGGTCGGCCGATCTGCTCGAGGCCGTGGGCAAGCTCATAGAATTGCTCCGGGCTAAAGATTGTTGTGCTTCCAAAGGCTACATAGATGACTGACTGGGGTGGATGCTGGTCCAGCCAGTTCGAGCAAGTCGAATCCTCATTCCACAGGCTTCCTCTGTGATGGAGTAATCGGGTGCTTGCTAACAATGGACCAACCGGGAGAACTCCAGGAGTAATTCCACAAGCCGACGCCTCAAGTTCATGGAACGAATTGCAAAGATATGAGGTTGAATGTGTGCTGTTATGGACGATGGCCAACATCCATTTGAAAAATACTTTCTGCACCGTCAGGTCTTCAGGGAAACTCCAGGTGAGGTCATCGCTCTTATATGAGGGAAGGTCCTTTGATATCGGGATCACATCATTCTTCAGAGCAATGCCTGCATGAAATTTTGAGGTGAAATTAGATTATCTTTTAGACTACCTGTTCCCATCAGCACATAAGATAATTGCATCATTCTTTAATGTGCCCCCTGCCAATAAACCAATTGAGAGAGAGAGTACATCACACATTAAGGCTTCCCAAGATTTGACTGTTAAGGTTCTAGCTCTGGGTCCTTACCCTCGTTGTCTATGACTCCACCCTCAATCAGCTTTGGAATATGAAGTGCCAAGGCCAAAGACGAAACTGAGGCGGCCCAAAATCCGGCTCGCTTGATACCCATCCTTTCGGCAACTTCCAGTGCCCATCCGACAGTAAGGTCCGCAATTACAAAGTTGATCTGCTCATCTTCATTGCCCTTTGACTGCTGCTTCACTTTCTCAATAAACTCCTGCAAATAACCTGGCATCACTCTTGACATGCTCTCCAGCAGCTTCGCCCAGTCCTTGCGCTCCTCGTCAGTCTCGAGCCCATCTGGAAATGCAACGAAATTAATCCGATTCGATCCATCATCTGGTTGGTTTGTGGCCATCACTCGCGCATGAACAGACTTGGTATTCATAACGGTAACCTTGACGCCATGATCAGCAATACAGTGGGACAGTTTCAGGAGAGGAGTTACATGACCTTGTGCAGGAAGTGGTATGCATAGGACATGTTTTGGCTTTGCCATTGTTGACGCCGAATGAGGGACAGTTCCTTCGCACGCGTTCTACTGGCTTCTTAAAGCTCAGATTCGACCGTAATTGTCTCGTTATGAAGTGACTCTGAGGGATTTTGGTACTTGGCTTTCTGTAGATTTATCTTTGTCCGTCTAACACAAAGAACGAAGCTGCGGCGGCAACAAAGATAACAAACAACTGGCCAGCAATTTGTCTACGGCAGGTTTGTCTTTTTCACGTCTGCATTTTGTTATCAACAAATTGACTCTCTCCAGTTTTGGGTTGTCCCGCTTTTTGAGAAGCTACGTACGTGCAAAGCACGCTGGCTGCTAGGTCTTCATTTGTGGCTCCGTTTATCTCGTCCAAACGAGTCATTTCATGTAATTTCCATTCTGGTGCGACACTTGAGAGAGTACATCATCCGTTGTATATCAAGCTCATAGTGGACTTTGGCATTGATACGGATATTCTTTTTGGATTGGATATTTTAAAACTTGAATATGAAGCGAGTTGGTATACTTATGACATGTTCACACAATCTCAGTATTGTTGCGAAGAAGTAGTGATGAAACTATATATATATATATCTGAAACCAAGTTTACGGGATTCAGTCAATGAGACCTACTCCACAAGGAGAGCACCACATAATTTCACTATAGAATGAAATATACAATGGTTATTTCAACTATACTCAAGTGACTCAATTACTTTTGGCAAAAAAAAGAAAAAAAGTGACTCAATTACTCTTAACTGTTTCGTAGCATCCAATCACACATCCAATGAGTCACTTGGTATTTAGCTTATGCAATTCATAACAAAATAATTTCTCAGTCTCACAAAATATTTTACAAATCTTATCATGGGATTTATTGACTTCATGATGTAAGTCTCTAGTCGCACAATTAAATTGTTAGGGCTGAAATGTGACGACCCAGACCCGGGGCAGTACGGAGGGATGGACTGAGATCACCTTGGCAGTACGCGGGTGAGACCAAGGGCATGTCTCCCGTCCCACATCGCTTAGGGGGGGGAGTCCTAGGCTAGTTTATAAAGGCTTGGGTCTCTTTAATCTGTATAACGCGTTTTAAAGCCGTGAGGACTCAGTGTCCAAAGCGGACAATATTATATAGTGGGGTCTAGGTCGTTACATGAAAGCTCCTCTATGCACTGATGTGTTAAAACCAAAAACTCACCTCTTTATAATATTAGGTGGCCTATTCAATCTAGGAATTCAACTCTAATGTTGGAGGTCAAATCACAAGCTTTACTTTGATTTGAATGTCTACTCAGACCAGGTTTTCTCGACAGGTTCAAATTTAAGATATATTCTCAATAAACTATCATGAATTCAATGGGATTAAACTAACTCATCCTTTGGGTAATTTGAATACGCACTGGCCATTCCAACTTCCCAGAAACTAGGAGATGTAATTGGAAAAAATAGCTATGAATTTCCCCTTTATTAGAATATATCAACAGTATAATCATAAGAACTTCTTCCAATTCCTTCTCTAGGATCAGCCGAGAAAGAGAGAAACGAGTCAGAGTCAAAATGAGGATTCCTCACTTCTTTCTCTCATTCAAAACTGTGCATGAGACTTTCATCTTGTGCAGTCCTAAGCAGATACACATGAAAACCTATTCATTATAAGATGAATTAACAGCAGTAAGGTGATTTGTTCCAGGAGTGACTAGAGCGCATCACTTACGATCAATGGTAGTATCAATAATCAGAGGATTCACCTGTTGGGTGTAGCTCATACTCCTTATCGATAGGAAGGCATAGGGGTTTCGCTCCTCAGTGAGCGACTAGGGATCCGAAAGCCGTCCCGATAGAAGTGGCGTGGTAACCCCCTAGCCGCTTTAGTGTTTTATAGTTTGAGTCCATATTTTTTTGGTAATTTGGACTTGGACAATGAATAGCTATTATATGTGTGTGTGTGTGTGTGTGTGTGACATCCCAGATTTTCACTTCTATTTTCTATTGAATAAATCGGACATTTCATCAACGCGCCTATAGGGCCGTTCTTAGAGCTGATAACTCTCGAGATAACTAGACTATCCAGGAAAGCCATTAAGGAATTTTAAGGCAATAGACTTGAGAATTTGATCAGGAATCGATTTCTTGACCGTGCTCATCTTTAGAGGCCATTACGGCACAATATAAAATCGATTTGAGATCAGAGATAGGTCGATTTGACTGAGATGCGTGGCTAATCGTGGGTGACACCACTAAATTGGAAAATTCTTGTCGACCGGTACTAGACTGATTTATCTATCGTTTTGGTACCCTATGTCTGTATTTGAATCCTCGAGATTTTCACGACAACCGAGAGTCTCCAATGTGTCGAGTGGGTTCATTGTGGCTCGAAGAAAATCGACCACGGGTCATTTACACTAAAAATTTCTAAAAACTACTCGGTAGCCTAGGTCATGCTAAAAACGCGCATGAGTGAAATTAACTGCGAATTTGAATCCGATTTCAGAAATTGAAGGTTCTATCATGTCACAATAAATTCTAGGAGCATCAACTCAGTCTCAGAAGATTTTTCTGCAACCCGAGACTTTTTGGAAAAAAGTCGTCCTAAGGCCGTTTTTGTTCAGAAAAAAGCCGGGATCGTTTTTTATTGCGCAATTGGGATGCGAGGTGGATCAATTGGTGAGGAAAAATACTAATTTGATAATTGAGGTGTCAATTGAATTTATTAAAGCCGATTTGTGTTGATTCAAGGAAGGATTGATGGCCAATTGAGAGGAAATCAAAAGAAATTCGTATGCCCTCCATTGTCTAGTCTTTTGGACCATTTCAAGGTTGCAAGGGGGAGCATTGGTGGCCTAATGGAGGCCAAGGGAAAGCTGGTGGCTGAGATTGGTCAAATGGGACCAAGAATGGGAAGAAAATGGCTAAGTAGGGCCCTTGTCCCTCATCTCTCCCTCTCTCTCCTTCAGTTGCCGTCCACCCCTCTCCATCCTCTCCATTTTCACACACTAGTAGCCAGCAACATCACTAGAGACAGTAGGAGCCGCACGACGCCGCCGCCTCCGCCGTTCACCTTCCTCACGCGCACGCACGCCGTCGCACCTTGCCGTGCCTCACCGCCATCCAGCAGCGTCTGTCCGTACGTCCAGGGTCACTATCTAGCTGTGCCAGCCACTGCCGGAGCTCCCTCCACCGATAGTCTACCCCGGTTTCGACCCGAGACCGTCCCCGCTGCCTCTCCCGAGCCTTGCTGCCCTAACCAACCTTGTTTCCTTGTTTTTGCAGCTCAAAATAGAGGCTGAGTTTGTGGGTATCCAGCCACCTTCAAGGCCTGTTTTGAGGTGGTCTCGAGCCTTGGTTGCTAAGCCCGCCTTGAGGAAAGTTGAGCCTCGCAACATTCCCGTCATTTTGCACCGAACCGCTCATTAAACAAGTGAGTTTTACTCACTAAACCCTGCTTAGTAGACTAATGATGCTTATGGGTTGTTTAGATTTAATTAAGTGTGATTAGGTGGATAGATTAGAGTAGAGCAATTAAATTGGTGCCTTATCAATGCATGTTAGGCAAATGGTTAGTGCTATTAGCTAGTGAATAATCTCTATTATTTATTGAATGAACCTCGAAAATTTTTCGGGTCCGTTTCAACTTCCAATTAGGCATTACGGGCCTAAATTGGATTTATTGGCATTTATTTAATATTTTCATAATTATTTAATTAATTATTTATTTTCCGGAATTAGGCTGGGATAGTCGACCACCGGAATTTTATGCTGATTATTGTGGTGTAATCCATTTATTTAGTTAAGCTCTAATTTGTGCCGAATTAAATTGATTGTGATTTTAGGATTTTATTCCTAAATTAATTAATTTTGGTAATTAATGGGAAAATTATTGGGCGTCGGTTTACAGCGCCAAAAACATGTAATGGGCTGTTGAAACTGGTGGGATATTCAAAAAGGTGAAATTACTATATTTTGGCTAAGGCCGACCGTATACCCACACACGGCTATTTTTATTGAGTATGATAAAAATGAGAAGTCGACTATATGACCGAAGTGGTATACTATCTTGGCTTGGGGCCTTAAATTATCAGCTTTGGGTGAGCATATAAATAGTATACCATATGATTAGCTTTGGGTAAGCAAGTATTATCAGCTTTGGGCGAGCATATATAGTATACTATGATGGCCTGGGGGCCCTAATCAATCAGCTTTGGGCGAGCGTATATACAATATACTATATTATTAGTTTTGGGTGAGCTATATTATCTATTATCAGCTTTGGGTGAGTAGTCCTGAACTAATAGGACTTATAGATAGTATTGAATGTACCGACTAGGGGAAGGTTGTGATGACATGTAATTGACTAAATCGATTGATCGATGATTCAATCTGATTGGGTGAATTGATATGACTTGTGTATATTGGAAATATACTGATTTGCAGGATGGAACTGAGGCCAAGGTAAGTCCTTTGACTCGTGTTGTGCTTAGGCAGCCTTACTTCCTAATCGGATCTTAGGGGGTAGAACTTGTTGAGACGAAGTCTCACCCCGTTGTGGGACAACATTTCAAGTCCCTAGATGGTAGCACCTCCACCTCCTCCCGCACATTTTGGTATACTGGAGGAGATTATAGAGATAGGTTATCATTTTCCGATACATCCCCACCTCGAAGGATTAGAATATATACTAGTGAAGTCCACCGTCTAGGTTGACGTGAATGAACCCGATAAGGTGCCCTATAAGTATCGGTCATGGTATCGTCACTACCATGATGGGCGAAGGGAGGGTCCTGTGCTAGAATCTGATGTACCTCGGTTCGTTCTAGAAGTTGCTTTTGGTGAGGGTACAGCAGACCCTAAAGATGGATTGGTGATAGATGCGAAGGATCCCAAGTTGGGTGAGGATCTCGACTCTCCAGAGCAATCAGCAGTGGACTCTAGTTGGAGCATGGAAGAAGGAGAGGTTGTTGAGGAGGAGGAGTACCCGAGAGGAGAACCCGGGGGAGGAATCGAAGAAGAACCTGAGGAGGAGTCGGAGGAGGATCCAGAGTATGATCCTTATGAGGATTGAGACCCCACTCCTGTCTAATGACTTGTTGCTGTTGGACCTGTTTGAGTAGAAACCGACTTTCTAGTGTGGCTTGTATATGTATATATATATGACTAAGTTGTTATATATGTGTATAAGTGTGTTGGTTTTCAGGTTCGAGTTTTTAGTCCTACTTTCCTATCCCATTGTTTTATTGTTTTGGGATTTTATATGCTTCCGCATGTGTATTAAAATGAAAGATTCGTCGATGCATCTTGGGACATTGCTATTAATCGACTAAGGTGAGGGATGGACACTCGGAGGATCATGGCGTGACAATATATATAATAACTTTTTCTTGTAATTGATGGTTATATTAGAAACGTGTTAAATGCTAATTACAGTGGAATCCTCAATTGGATGTAACCATAGTTTAAGGGTGGACCAAGATAAACCTTATGCCTCGATTTTTCTTTCTTGTTTTAACTCTCTTTCGTTGTGTTTGAGCACCTCTATGCCTCTTGTTTAAGTAACACGACATTGCTTGCCTTAGATTGGCAACAATGTTTGCTGGAGATGCTGTTTGTCCATCTTTTTTGCTTCTAAGGTAGGATCACTCACGGGTAGAAGTTAGGCAAGACCGTTGTGATGCAAAGAATGGGAATGATGTATTTTGGCTTTTTCTAGTCTGAACATTGTTTTTGGGCTTGGCCTTGAAGTGAATGACAAGGTTCTAAGTTTTGTATCTCATTTATTGGCGTTCAACTTTGTTAGCACCATTAGCAAATCATGTACAATGTGAGTACATATTGTTGGAGAAAACTTCCGTATTTATTTTGAAGCTGATAAAACGTTTCCATCAGTCTAGTCTGAAGACTTGCAGACTCTTTCGTCAAAGTTTGAAGACAGCCGAACCACCAGACTCAAGATTCAAAGTCTACCCTTATTGACAGTTTCTAGACCGTCGAAGAAGACTTATCCAGAGTTGAGTATTTCTTTAAGGATTTGATTCTATCGATTGAAGAAGATCTCTCGGTTGGATATAGCATCTCGGAATCTATTATTCGTTTTGATTTTAATTCGGGTAATTTAGATCCGTTGATTGGCGAAGCATACTTGGAAGGCTTTACTTATGGAAACCTAGATCCTGATTGTATGGGCGAGCAGGATTGGTGGGCCATCGTCATATTCGTTAAATAACTCGAGATCTAGCTAATTGATTATGTCCAACGGGTAGATTGGAAGAGCTCCTTTGGAAAGTGCCAACGGTTATGAAGGCATGGAGGAGTATATAAGGAATATGTTCTAGTTATTCGAGTGTGTGCGTGATAGATAAATTCCAAAGTCTGAAACTCCTTGTTCTTTGCCAATTCAATTGTTGAGCGTAAACTTGTACTCAAAAGAGAGTTTATACACTTGTGAGACCTTGAGGAAGTGTAGCAGAGTCTCTACACTGTGGAATCAATGACGTGATACTGTAACGACTCTTTTGATTCATAGTGAAATCCAGCCGGTGGGCTGTCAGTGTAGGAGAGTGGACATAGGCTTGGATTAAGCCGAACCACTATAAACCTTGTGTTCTTATTCTCTTCCCTAAACTCTTTTACTTTACTCGTAACTTTATTTAATTGTTAGAGTCTCGTTTCTATTTTAAAGTGTACTGTGAAACAGACTCAGGTTAAAAGTAAAGTTTTACACTATACTTCTCAAAAAGTTTGTTTTCGCACCTATTCACCCCCTCTAGGTGCTCATACTAGCATTGACACATATTGATGCTGCAGATTTAACAGGAATACTAATTGCATATGACCGTGCAGATCAAAAGAAAAGGACCATTTAAAGTGAATGATCAAGTTCTGTGTTTTTTTGCTAGTGAATATGATGCTCCAAATTCAACATGACAAACTCTAAATTTCAATATATTAACCATTCAAAAGTACATCTTCCATAGTTTAGTCATCGCTTCTTTTAATTTAAAGTGCATCTTCCAACATAATTCAAGAAAAGGAAAACAACATTCCAACTGCTACTAAAAGGTTCATCACTTTTTCAAATCTAACATGTTTCAGTCATACAAAGAAACAACACGTCCAAGTTAGCAAAGTCAAATGCAACACATCCTACTCTAGCACAGTTTGATCGAGATGCAGATTACTTGCAGATTGTTGAGCTGCAGAGGGTCTATAAGGTTGAGTTGATACATGGCTTGTCTTGCTTGCAGAGGGTCCAGGAGCATGAATTGCATTACCTTTCCATATTTAAGGATTATCCCATTACTAGACATCTGAAATTACCAAAGAGAAAGCAGGTTACAATGGAGGTCCAATTGCATTGAAAGGATCATAAAACAACCGCCTGTTCAGTTTCTAAAAAAATTGATTTTAGAGATATACATACCTTCAAAAATGAGTTCCCAATGGATTATGATTTAAAAGTCTTATCCTTGTCATATCTATGAGTGAGTAAAGCAATTGAGCATCAGTTTCCCCACACTGAAGGCAAAATGAACTCGTACGCATCATTTGAAAATATCATTTGCAGTATTGAGGACACTGAGATCATTGCAGTCGATGATCCGCTTAAAGTTCCATGGTAGGAGCCCCAAATTGTTGGGTCTTGCAGTGGCTTTTTCTGTTGCTTGAATGACAAATCATTTGTATTATGGAATATAACTATTATAGAGTCTAGAGAAATCCCAAACCCTAAAGCTAAAGCTAATTATCACAGTAATATAAGCGGCTTCAAATTTTTTTCGACTTCACTATGATTGCTCATCTGACGATTTTAATTCTTGAGTGGTCATTTCAGTCAGTTTAGAAGCGATTTTGACAGATGCATGGTTGATATTTCTGCTCCGAAGGGCAATTCCTGGAAGAGAGTTACAGGAAATGGCAATTTTGATCAGCCTTCCTCGAAGGGATGCATTGGTATGGGTTCTTGCATTGGGGTTATGCAAAGTAATCCGAACAAGAGGCTTGTTTCTTTTGATATGGCCGAGGAGAGATTGTTCAAGGCAATTCCGCTGCCAGAGATTGATCCTCCTTTAATCCGAACAAGAGGCTTGTTTCTTTTGATATGGCCGAGGAGAGATTGTTCAAGGCAATTCCGCTGCCAGAGATTGATCCTCCCCTCACCTTGTAGGGCTCAGATTCATCAGAGTTTGGTTACTTGGGTGCACAGGTACCATCCAATTAGACGAAACACAAAACATGAATATGAAAGAACGTGGAGTAAGGCTGTCATGGACAAAACTGTACAGTATGGCGACAAGCACAGAGTTGTTTTCAAGCAAGTTTTGGCTCAGAAACATTGTTTGTTACAGAGGGGGGCGAAGTGATTGAAGTTTATCGTGTTGTTGTACACGACCCTGCGTAAAACACAGTCAAAAGTTTCTCAACTCTTATAGGCAATGACCGGCAATGATATAGGTATCTAGCGTATGTTGAGACACTGGTCTCGCCCCATTTGAACAATGTGGCGGCACAGAAGTTAGTGGAATGAAATTTTGTGTTGAAACAGTCCAAAGAAATAGATGAAATCTACTGATTCTGATAATTTCTTACTTCAGTTAGCGTATTTTATCAGGATACTCTTGCTCTTTTTTTCCCTAGACATGAATGAAAGACAGTATTTTCTGATGATACTAATTCGTTTATGCTTTCTTTTGAGTCAAATTTGTTGCATTTGGACCGTGCACTTAGTATGGGACAACTGCAATACACGCATGAAAAAGGCTGCGCTTGAAGTTTTCACGATAGAAAGTTAAAAATTAATTAGCAATGATTGAGTCACAAATCAATTCAAGAGGTAATGTACGTAGACTGGAGACTGGACTCCTTATACCTAATAAATAGCAATTTTAGTGAATCAAATCAGAAAGTGAAATTATGTTATCAGAAGTAGAAAAAGAAACGGTTGTTGATGAAGCGCTTGCTCAGACAATCTTATGATTCCCTTGCCCTCCAAGTTGGGCGTATGACTCTCTTATTCTGGGGTGAAAAACAGTTTCAAGCGATTTCCGAAATTAGTGTCATTACCCTATCAAACGGGCTTGAAAAATTATGAAATTTTAATATGTTGTAGGGGAGACCTTAATTAAAATTTTTCATGAGGAAGCATAGAAAAATTCATTTTGCGAAAAGAGGACCAGATCACTGAACATAATCCAACAATTCATCTGTCGAGCAGATTCAACGGTCGGAAGTATTTTGAATTCCAAATCTTCGTAAAAATATTTGAAATTTTAATATGTCATAGATATGAATGTCATTTAAAAATTTTATGAGCAAGTATATCCAAATTCAAAAGGAAAGATTTTATAAAAATTCGAGAAGGCAATCTGGTCACTGTTTTTTTACTACACTGAGCAGGTTCCAGATGGTAAATAATTGGGCCTTCGTCCCAATCAATTAACTTTATAAAAGTCTGAAATTTAAGTATGTTGTAGGATAAGATGTTTTGAACAACTTTCATGAAGGAAGTTTCTCCAAATTCGAACCACAAAAAGCTCTGTAAAATTGGAAAATGGAGAAGGTCTAGGAATTTCGAAAAACTAGAGAGTCAAAACCTATGAAACCTTAAGTGGCAAGTCTAAAGAGAAGGGGTGGTGTTCTACTTGGTTTTCAAGATCTCATGTCATCATTCTTTTAGGCCATGAATCACTCCCTCCCATTAATGAGCTTATGACTCACCCTATCTTAATATGTAACCATCCAAAATTTCATGATTACCTTTCAAGAATAAGACTAATTGTGCCAAGTGTCCTACTTAGTCATTATGAATTAGGCTACCATCCAAGAACATTAAATACACCATGAGAAATATCAAGTTAGAAGGCCATCTCATTAGGCGGGAGTCAATCAATTCTAACCACAATCGATTACCTTATTTGGCCCGAGGTTCGTGCCTAAGCCATGATCGGATGAAGCCGACAACCGGGCTTAACTATTAAAACCGAGTTCGGACTTCTCTTTTACCCTGTAAAGGCCTCGAAGTTAAGGATGTTACAATATATATCTTTCTGGGCTCTTAACCCGGCCTCACATTTATGTTCATTGTTATATTCCCGTTCTTAACTAAAATTTAATATACCTTTCTCGGCCTTTTTGGCTAAAAAAAATAGAAGAATTCCTGAGAATAGTGTTGTGATAATGACCTTATAACTTGCCTTTTCAGAAAAAGAGATCCGTGTTATATATGTTTAAGTTGTCATAGAGACAAATCAATTACAGGTCATCCATGTGGCAATTTGGTCTCGAGCGAGTCAAAATATTCCCTCTAAAGTTTGTAATTATAGAACGAATATAATATTATGTCATTCATATTGGACTATAGTCTATGAACACATACCTAAAAGTTGTCTGATAAAGGTTGTCATCTTCCCAACATGAAGTGGTTTCAATGTCCATGTGAGACTTCCATAAACCATCACATGCCAAAGTCATGTACGCTCAACCAATTTTCTAATAAGTCCGAAATGGCAGACTATTCAACATGATCTTATGATATATACATTTTTTTTTGGTCGGAAACATCACATATATTAAGATCTCAGCATAGAAGTTACATTAAGTTCAGAATACACAAGATCCTGCAAAAAAGGAGGAGGCTGAAGAACCCAATTCGGAGGGAGTAAGGAGGCCCGATGGGCCTTCGCAACTCGGTCCGCAACAGCATTAGCTTCTCTAGGGTAGTGTACTAGTTGGAAATTAGGGCATCGAAGGAGCAACGCCCGAGTTTCTTCGAGAAGCGATCTAAGTGCCCACGGTCGTCGGGCAGGATCACGAACAGCTTCCACAATGATCAAGTAGTCAGATTCCACCACGATCTTGTCCATCTCTTGTCCTCTCTGAAGCAGAAAATGCAGGGTGAGATTTAGGGCGATCGCCTTAGCTTGCAGGGCCGAGGAGGCACGAACAGACTGCACAAAGCCATCGATCAAACGGCCGGATGAGTCTCTACACACACAAGACGTCGAGGCGTCGAGGCAGGATGGGTGGTAAGCTGCATCAATGTTAACTTTTAAGACTCATTGGTCCGGTGGATGCCATCTGTGATGCGAAATACTCTGTTTTGAAATAGATCGCGACACTGGAGTATTGAAAATACGCCTGGATTGGGCATCTGCAATCGCCAACTGCACAACTCGCTCGGCCTTCGGCTGTTGTTGACGGAAAAGAAAATTGTTCCGGGCTTTCCAAATGCGCCAAAGGACAGACGTAATCGTTTCAAGAGTTGGTAAGCCACCTTTGCTGTCAATAAATTGAAGTAACCAGATTTCTATTCGATGCACAGCCACTATAGGACTCTTTATATCTAATTCTGGATGCTTCCAAACATCATATGTCCATGGGCAGAACAAAAATAGATGTTCTGGGGTCTCGGGTATGTGATTAGCACATATACAGCAAGTCGGGGTTGTCAAGATGTGTTGTTTATATAGATTTTCTCTAGTCGCCAGTGCATTATTACAGAGAGACCAGAGAAATGACATGAGTTTAGGCATAATGTGTAGTTTCCAGATTGCATTCCATAATCAGCGGGGCGGCAGAAAGGATGAAGAGGCCTGATTAGTGATATTGCTTTTTTGCTGAGCTCTAAGCTGATTGTAGCAGTTTTTCACTGTAAAAGTTCCATTTTGTGTTCCTCTCCAGATAAGTTTATTTTGGGTACAGTGAGGTCGAATAGGGATAGATAGGATCTCATCAACTGTTTGGCTATCAAAATGCTGATTCAAAAGTGAAGTATCCCGGGAGTCAGAATCAGTTGATATAAAGTCTGCAACCATTTCTGGTTCGTCCCTAGGAGCAGGACCTCCAATAACACCGCTAGGTAACCAGCTATCCTCACGAATTTTTATGTGTGTGCCATTTCCAACAGACCATAGAACCTTATCTGCGATAGATTCCCGGCCTAGTAGTATGCTCGCCAACCCCAAGAGGGCCTAGCACCTTTAGAGGCATGCCAAAAATCCCGAGATGGAAAATATAAACCTTTTAGTAGTCTCATGTACAATGAAGTAGGATCTTGGGCTAGACGCCAAGCTTGTTTACCCAGTAGAGCTCTGTTAAAAACCATAAGATCACGAAATCCTAAACCCCCTTCATCTTTCCTACTCTTAATGCAATCCCGGTTCTTCCAATGTATGCCTTTCTTGCTGTAATAAGACTGCCACTAGAATTTAGCTATTTTTTGTTCAATGGCTTTGCAAATAGCAGCAGGGATTTTGAAAATCGACATTGCATAATGGAGTATTGCTTGCACAACAGTTTTAAGAAGGACCTCCTTGCCTCCTTTTGAAATAAGTTTTTCTTTCCAACCTTCAAATTTTGAATGCACTCGACCCATAAGCCAAGAAAACATTTCCCGTTTAGATTTGCCCCAATCTGAGGGTATACCGAGATATCTGCCAGTTTTGTGTAGTATAGGAACTCTAAGTGCTCCGACAAGATTTTCTTTCAAGCCGATAGGGCGATCACGTGCTACAAAATAAACCTGATTTGTTTCGATTAATGGCCTGTCCCGTAGCTAGGCAATACTCATTAAGTATAGTAGCTAAGTTCTGACATTCAATAAGCTTCGCATCAAGGAAAAAAATGGCATTGTCTGCGAAAAATAAATGGGAGAGAGTAGGACACCATCGGTTAAGTTTAATACCTTTAAGATTGCCAATGTCCACTGCATTGTTGATAAGAGTGGTTAAAGCATTAGCCATCAGGATGAATAGGTACGGTGATAAAGGATCGCCTTGTCTGAGACCTCTAGTAGGATGGAAAAAGGGTAGAAATTCGCCATTGAATTTGACACTGTAAGAAACCGTAGAAACACATTGGAATATCCAGTGAACCCATTTCGTATGAAATCCAAGCTTCAGGAGATAATCTCTGAGGAAATTCCATTCGACCCGGTCATAAGCCTTCTGCATATCTAGTTTAAGCACGGCATGAAAATTCTTTTTCCGTTTTCTGATTCTGATCTGATGTAATACCTCCTGAACCACAATTATATTATCCTGGATTTGCCGACCTCCAACAAACGCAGTTTGTTCTAGTGCTATCAACTGTGGCAGCCAGGGTTTAAGACGGTTAGCGAGAATCTTAGAAATCACCTTATAAATGAAATTGCAGAGGCTGATAAGACGGAAATGGTCCAATCTTTCTGGATGAGGAATCTTAGGAATTAGGGAAATAGATGTGCGATTGTACTATGGTAATAAGATCCCTGTATGAAAGAATTGTTTCACAGCTGAGATTATATCATCTTGCAGAATATCCCAATGGGCGCGATAAAACTGACCATTCAATCCGTCTGGACCGGGTGCTTTGGTCTCTCCTAATTGGAATACCGCGGTCTGGACCTCCTCACAGGTAACTGCAGCTGTTAGACTATCATTTATCTCCACCGTCACGACTTGTTTGCAAAGATTTAGTATCGGGCCATAGTCTCTGTACCCTGCAAAAGAATATAGCTGCTGAAAATAGTTAAAGGTCATCTCTTTAAGAACAGTAGGGTCACGTATCCAGTTTTGCTGATCATCCTGTAGCATTCTTATCTTGTTTTGTTGTCGTCTTTGAACCGTAGTGGCATGAAAAAATTTGGTGTTCCTGTCCCCCCATTTAAGCCAATTAACCCGGGATCGCATTGCCCAAAATTTTTCCTCCTGCTGCCATAAGTCGTGTATTTTCGCTTTCAAGTCCAATATCACATCAAGTATTAGAGTGAAGAAAGGTTTGATTGGTAATGATCGAAGCTGATTCTTGAGAGCATGAAGCTGAGTTTGTGCATTCCTGAATTTGGAACGACTCCATTTGGATAATGCAACAGAAACAGAGTGTAGTTTTTAGGGGAGTGTCACCTCTCCAAGCTGAGAAGAGGCCCATGAAGCAGTAATAATTGAACGGCACTCCATATCCTAAAGCCAAAAAGCCTCAAAGTAGAAGGATTTCCGCCTTCTACAGCTTGATAGTGCTTCAGTGGACAAGAGAAGGGGGCTGTGATAAGATCCCGGGGCTGGAAGGGCGAGTACTTCGGCAAGAGGGTAAGACAATCTCCAATCCTTTGTGCATAGCATTCTGTCTAATCATTCCTTTACAATATCATCGCCATGTCTATTGTTAGTCCATGTAAAGGCACAACCTTTGCTGCCGAGATCCATAAGATAACAGTCATTGAGGAGATCGCGAAAAGAAAACATTCTGTGAGGCTCGGCAGGACACTTCCCTACTTTCTCCCATGGATACAACACCTCATTGTAATCCCCTGTGCATAGCCAAGGAAGGGTGTTAAAGTTACTGATTTGTCGTAAAACTGTCCACAGGTGCTACCGGAGATGAAAGCGCGCTGGAGCATGTAAACAGGTGAGGCTCATGATGATGCTAGAGTCCAGGTCAGTACAAGTAGAGTCCAACATATCTGAAGATTGATAGGTTACTTTCAAAGAAACTTTATCAGTCCAAAAAAGGGCTAAACCTCTTGCCAATCCTACTGGATTTTGAATATAACCTGCTGAGAATTTGAGTTTTCGTCAAAGATCCATGAGCTTCTGAGTCTGATTTTTCGTTTCCATCAAAAATAGGATATCGGGCTTCTCCTAGGTCACTAAGACCCTTAGTGCTTGAACTGTCAGGGGGTTGCCCAACCCCTGACAGTTCCAACTTATAAGTCTCATTGTTCACCTGGTGGCTTTTTAGGGCCAGCCACCAGGGCCCAACATGCAGGAGTGTCTGCCTCAGTAATGGAGTGTCTTGTAAAGCTGATTCATCAAAATGCTCCTGAAGTTGATGTCGAACTTCATGAGGAAGAAGTCGTTTGGCCTTCTTAAGAGGCCCTGATCTTGCATTAAGACGAGAATGTTTAAGCTTCTTTTTCAACTGAGAAGAACCAGCTACATAGTTATCAGCCAATATGAGTTGCTGGTCAAGGGTATGAAGATCCTGACTGACTCGGCTTGTTGCTGTGATGGTAGGATCAGATACTGAGGCTTCCATAGTTTGTTTACCCTTGTTTTTTTGTACTGAAATGTCAGGTACAGCATGGATAGAGTCCGGAACAGGAATAATTGCTGAAGGAGGTTAAGGGGTCTCGAGGATAATTTCTTCATCATAAAAGGTATGCCAGAAGGGGCTATGTTCCCGTACCTCTGCTCTTAACCACGAGCCATATAAAAAACTGGTGTCATCTAATTTATTTTCATCACATGGAAAAGCTTTACAGTTCGTTGCATAGTGGCCTAGTATACCGCAGGAGTAGCAATAATGAGCTAAACTTTCATATCTAAAGTCCAACCAGAGATTCTTGCCTTCAACCTTAAGGAGAAGCCCTGTTTTCAGCGGGCGTTGAAGGTCCAATTCCACCCGTGCCCTCCCTGCTCGAAGCGGTAATCCATCTTTACTCTCTATGTTCACTTCTATAACCTTTCCAATATGACTTGCAGCCCAACGAATTAAAGTATTTGTACAACGCTCCAAAGGCAAGCCAACAACGTGGACCCAGAACGCACAAGTGTTAAAGTCATAGCAATACATCGGTGTGTTAGCTATCCAAGGTTTTAAGATAAACAGATGATTGGCAAACAACCAAGGTCCGTTTTCTAGAACTCTCTGTTTGATGTCATAAGATTTAAACTTTATAATGTACAAACCGGAGTCGCCTTGTGAGAATTCCACTAAATCAGTGCGCCAAGCCTTTTTCATAGTAGTTTGGAGAAATTAACTGAGGGGTTATTGAGAATCTTACCCACTAGAGTTAACTGACATTCCGCAATTTTATCACTAGGTGCTGCCTCATCCCATATCTCGATTTGTTGTTCGGACCACAAGCGACCTGTGCGATTTCATAAGGCTGCCAGGCGGGCTTCATCTGCGGCAGTGGGGTGGTCCATTTCAGAGTAACGAAGACGAGCAATGAGATGAAACCGCAACAAAAGACCCAGTAACATAGAATTCAGAAAACACAGAGCCTTGTGAGAATTATCGACCAGATGAAAGCGACACAAGGGAATTCGAGGGAAAATTCAACAAAAGGTGGGACCGATCGTGACATGCAAATGGAGGAGGGATGTGGGTAAAGGGAGAATGGAATAGGGAATGAAATGATTGAGTGGATCAGAAGGAATTGAGAAAAGTACAGGTAGAAATGGTGACTTCGCAACTCTCAGTGTAAGAAAACCAGGTAGAAAAGCCCGGGGAAGAAACTACCATGGCGGTAGAGACGCTCTACATAGCGTAGAGAGAAAAACCCCCAAGGTCGGAGGAGGACTAGGATCTTATGATATTTAAAGTAGCACATTTATCATTGTTTTTTCCCATTGATATATAGTCAGCCTCCTGACATATAATTTGGGTTTTTGTAATATTTTTCAGTGTATCAATACTCAAGCACATTTTTTTAAAAAGCCTAAACTGGAACACGAGATATAGAAGTTATCATGCTGTTTGTCGATAGGCTTTTATGTGATCTAAGAATGAAGTAAACCAAACACTTAATTGTTCAACTAAGGTCCAGGTACCATAGTGATTATTATCCAAATCAGTTATATGTGGCAGTTAGAAGGGCAAGGAAAGAAAAAAAGTGCATGACTGTTCTAACATTGACTTGGGGTCCAACTTTTTCTTAGGTTAATTAATTTCAAATAGTAAGTTAAGCTTTGAATGCGTTTGTTTCGCGAAAATATTCTTAATAGAGGAAAATGTTTTTCTTGAAAATCATTTTTTAAGAAAATTATTAGTTTTTCAGTTGTTTAGTGGTGTGTTTGAAAGCGAGATTGAAAAAGTTTATTGACGTTCAGATCTTATTATAAAAATTTATTATCTTCATTATAATTATTTTGTGATCCTAATGTAAGATATTAAGATGATATGGAAATTATTATCTCAGATATTAATAATGCACAGGATAAATTTTAATTTTTTTATTATCAAATAAAGCAACCTTAAAAAAGGATGTAAAACAATATAAAATTCAAATATTTAGAATGTTAAATCTCTCGGTGGTCAAAAAGCTTGAGGAGAGAATGGTTTTTCATTCTTTTCTTCTCTTTTTCTCCATCTTTGTGTTCCTCCTTCCTCTTTGCTCGTCCTCTTTCATGTGCTCGCTGTGATAATACCACTTTAATTGACCATCACCGTCATTCCCCGCGCCCATCTCTCTCTCCCCTCCCCGTGCGCCCTTGAACTCGGATCGGAAGTCGCCTAATGCCAACAATTCACCCACTAGTACTCTATCTACAATAATCTTATAACATAAATGGAATTTCATCCAACTTTTTCCAAATTACTTCCAATTTCTTATTTCTCCTTTTCCTCTTTACGTGGAGCATATTCTTAATCCAAAAATAAAATTGGTATCAACTTGCCAATTGCAATTCGGTCCAAGTCGCTGGCAAGTGGGAAGGGCTATTTTTCTCCCCTTGTGACTGTTCTAGAAAATTGCGGGTCCGTGCCAATGAAGTGAAGACTTTCAAACGATTAAACTTAAACCAAAAAAAAAAAAAAAAAAAAAAAAAAAAAAAAGGGGAAAAACAAAGCCTAGGTCGGTTAGTCCACCGTGGAGTGCTCTGAGCTCTCTTGAACGTCCATGTGAAGGCCTTAAAAGCTAAGCCCCTTTCAAGAGTCTATAAATAGCTCCTCGGTCCTTCATCTTCTGCATCAAACTCAAGTTCTTCCGCTAGTAAGAAGCACTTACGCATATTCCTTCATATTCTCCGCAAATTTCTGGTTCGATTCCTTTCCTCTCCCAAGACAAAAACATGGGTGTCACCACATTTACCCAAGAATTCATCACCCCCTGTCGCGACCAATTTTTTCGGGGGGTGAACCACCTAGGGTTTGGCTAATGGATTGTTAAGCCTAGACTTAACTCGGGCTCTCCCAAGCCCATACCAATTCGCGACTTAATGTTCAAGTTTTTAACATGCAAATGATTTTCAATTAGGAGTCGCCACTAATCTATTTTTGGTGGGTCGACTAGAAACCCAAGTAAAGTAATGGGAGTTTTACTTTACTCCTACGAACCAGAGATTGGTGAGTTCGGGGGACTTGGTTACGTTAGATTTCTCTAACGCCCTTTCGGTACCTTTTCTTTTATTTTGAAAAATGTTTGGCAAGCAGTTTGAATCAATTTTAATTTACTTTCCTAACATGTGAGGTGATCACTCAGGTGCACAAACCACCAATTTAACACCCAAGAAAGTAAATAAATAAAATGCAGGACTTACTTATAGTAACGAAAGCATCTGCAAATGTTAAATTAAAATCCACATCAACAACCCTAGATATGGTTTCTAATTGACACGCAATTTTTGTTTTGTTTTCACTTAATTAATTAAAATCATGCAATATGCAATGCAATATTAACTAAATGACCTAATTCCAATGACTTGTAATTTCTAATTAAATGGGCCTAGCAAAAATACTAAATGACATGCATCTCAATGAATCGAACCCTAATGACGTGCATATGACATTTTTTCTTTTTCCTAAAAGAATGCATTTTATCCTAAATAATAAAACTAATTTAACCTATGACATTTTTTTTATTTTTCATGAAATTTGAAATTTGGTGAAATGTGAAAATTAACTAATTAGATTAAGATTCCTATTTAATTTATATTAGGAATTAGGTTGAGCCAAATCCTAATTTAAACTAAAATATTATCTTAACCTAGATAATCCTAAAATGCAATCTATTTAATAAAATACCTAAACCTATAGTAAATTAAGAAAAACATCATCTAAAATTAAACTAAATGCAATTTTACCCTAATATGCTATGACGTGCAAAAGATGCCATAATTTTACATGACATATGCATAATGACTTTTTTTTTTTTTTTTTTTTTTTTTGTGTTTTTCCTTTTTTCCCTTTTTTTAAAATTTTGAAATTAATAATTGCCAAATAATTAAACATGCAATCCAAGCTAAAAAAAAAACCTAGCAACCTAAATTAATTGATTTGATTTTTTTTTTGAAAATTCGAAATAAAATTCTTATTATGAGCATGCAAACCCTAAAACTACATTTTTTTTAATTTTTTTTTTAAGAAAACTAATCTAAGTAATACCACAACAAGTCAAGCAATATTGATACCCAAATTGACGAACCATATCTCGGCCATGAGATCGGGTTGGTCAATTTCACATAAATCACGAATCGGATCTCGGGCGGGAGATTGGATTAGCGATTTTTTAAGTAATTGCGAGTCGGATTTCGGGCATGAAAATCGGACTGACAATCACTAATTTTAAGACAATTTCATGTCGGACAATTCATCATTGCATCAAGGAATAATTCTACAAAAAAAATAATAAAGAATAAAATAAGACAAATAAATAAAAATAAAAAAAACTACCTAAAGTGATTTTGCTTTTTTTTCTTTTTTTCTCCCCCTTTTCACGATTTGGCAGCTTCGTGGAGGTCCGCCGGGAGTTAATCGTCGGAGCTCCGGCGATGAGGACCAGCAGCGAGCGGATCGGCGGCGAGCGGTGGCGTCGCGAGCAGTAGTGGCAGGCGAGATCTCGGCCGGCGTCGCGGGCGCAGGTGCTCGGCTCTGACGGCAGGGCAGCGAATGGGACTGCAACTCGGGGAATCTGGTCGCGGTGTTGCGGTGTGCTCGGATCTGCAGGCGGAGAGGCTTCACGGGCGTCTGGGTCACAGATCTGCAGGCGGAGCAGCTTCGCGGGCGGATCGGGGACAGGCGACGCAAGGCGGGGATCAGCGTTGGGGCCACGTGGGTCGATCGGCGACGGTGTTGCGGGCAAGGCCGGTAGGGCGTTGAGGCGCGGCGTGGAGATCCGAGCGCGATGGTGGGGGCGCGGTGCGGGGGCACGGTGGTGCGACGACCAGCGGTGCTCGGGCAGCAGCAGTCCGGCTCACATCTGCCAGAGTCGAGCGTTCAAGTGGGCAGATCAGGACAGCGGCAGTGGTGTCGTCTATCGGGCGCGGATCAGCAGCACTCGGAGCAAGGGCACGTGGTGGTTGGTGACTGGGCGCGGGCTGTGCGGGGCGCAGGAGCAGCAGCAACGGTGTGGAGGTGGTGACCGGCGGGCGGTGGAGGCGCGGCTGTCGACGTCGGCGCTAGAGCGGAAGGGGAGTGAGAGGGTCGGCGGGGCACGCACGAAGAAGGAGAAGAAGACTTTTTTGTCTTTTCTCTCTCTTCTCTTTTGACTTTTCTTTCCCCTCGGCAGCTTTTCCTCACCGGTCTCTCTTTCTCACTTTTTAACTTTTTATTTCTTTTTTTTGAACCGAGAGAACCCCCTCATTTGTGAACTCATACGCACCCTTTTATAGCAAAACAAAAATGTGATCTTAATACAATATTTTGAAAATTGCCTATAACCTCTGAATCACGAAAAACCTTATCTCATGAATATTTTCCTCCGATTTCATCATCTATTAATAAAGATAAGATTACAATGTGATTTCCCTAATTTCCAAAAGTCATCGTGATATCACATCAAATCTTAATTTTTCAACAGATAATTAATTAAAAATGACGACGGGCTTGGGTTAATTTGTTCCTTTCGTGGGCCTAGCCCAACTAATTTGAACCCATCCGCACCGGTCCAATAAATAAAAATGCAAATTAAAATAAAATGCACCTAAACCTATATGCTATGTGATTAATATATTTTTAGGGATAAAATTAACCCCAATTTTCTATGCAATAAATAAATTAACTAAATCGCCAAAATTTAGGTGTCAACACCCCATTGCTCCATCTAGAATGTTCAAGGCTTTGATTGTTGATTCTCACAACCTGATTCCCAAGATTGCCCCTCAGGGTATCAAGAACATTGAGTTGGTCGAAGGAGATGGAGGAGTTGGAAGTATCAAGGTCACCAACTTCGCCGAAGGTTAGTTTATAATGATGCTCAAAGAGTCCCATTGGTTTCACAATTATATGAATGTCTCTTTATTTATATACCTTCTCTAGAATGTTATCTGATTTTTGCATGGTATTATAGGTGGTCACTTGAAGTTCTTGAAGCACAAAATCGATGCTCTCGACACCGAGAACTTCGTATGCAAGTACACTTTGATTGAAGGTGACGTGATATTTGACAAGATTGAATTGATTGTCTATGAGGTTCAATTCTTGGCTTCGAGCGACGGTGGATGCGTTTGTAAAATGACCAGTGAATACCACACTACAGGGGATGTGGAGCTTAAGGAAGACGATATCAAGCAAGGCAAAGAAAAAGCTATGGGACTCTACAAAGTTGTTGAAGAGTACCTATTGGCTAACCCCAATGTTTATGTTTAAATCGCAACTTCTTGTGCCATTTCCGTCATGTGTCATTTTGCTGTATTTTCCCTTATCTGTCACTATAAGGGGTATGCAAGCGTGATCTATTGTAATTTTGAGTGCGATTGAATTGTAATTCTGGGTGTTATTAATAAATTTCCATTGGAATTGTTGATGTTTTAATATCAGATGGGAGTGAAGAGTTCTCATAATTGACTTTTCACGCTTTCATTTTCATGTTTCCTATATTAATGTCCCGATTATTCAAATCAACAAATTATCCAGTGTTAACTCCTAAATTTCGCCAGCAAGTTAATCATGCATTTTTTTTTTTGAATGAAAATTAGTTCCAAAATCAAATCTGCTGGATACGGCGGAATTTGACCCTGGTAACAAAACGTCAGTTTATACGTCGTGCATTCCTTGCTCCACATCGCCCTCAAAAACTAGAATTCTTATGCACAAAATGAACCCTTGTCATTTTGCATCAATACACTAATCTTTAGGTGTTATTATGCTTTGATTAGTGTAACCGTGGTCTATTTGTGTTCAATCGTTCTATTTGTTGTGATCTTAGTGATTAATCATATTGCCGTTAGTGTATGTGAAAGAGTGGCACAAAAAGCATGTAATGAAAAATTACAGAAAAATAGCATTCTCGGAGGTATGGTGGTAGCTCAGTGTTAAGTTGTAATTTTAAGTAATGTTTTGGGTCCATGTTTAATTTCGTTCTCCTAATCTAATGCAAGGCGTGGCTACCGTTTTTAATATATTATAGACGCTAGATCATGTCATTTTGCGTAATTAAAAAGAAAAGAGTTGGCAAAGAGAAAAAGATAAAAAAGTAGTGTGGCGTATAGTTTGGATTGTTGTTGCTATTACTTAGCTAGTCGGTTCGTTTTGTCTAGTTCATGATCGTTTCATGTTATCTAGTCTGAGGTATAGGCATGATTAATTTATGAAACTGGTCACGGGGATCTTGTCCCATGATATGATAACAAGATCATGTATTTCTTCGCTTGACATCATATTAGGTTTACTTTTCTCACACTTTACATTCCGTCTGAGACATTTACATGCTTATTTCAATTTGGCGTGTTGTTTATTTTATACGCTTGACGGATAGCCCTTTTTGCTCACCTAGTGAAATGTACCTAGGAGCTTAAAATTTGATAAGACCACTTGAATCACGTTTTCGATTACACTGTAAGTTTAGGTACTAAAAGGGCACTAATTAGATGATTAGCATAATCATATGGCTCGTGAAAAGTGAAACGACCTTCCCCCGACCAAAAAACGAACGACCTTCCAAGTTTCACTTGGTCCCTAACCGGCCTAAAACAGGTAACTAGTGACTCCAAAATGAAAAAAAAAAAAAAAAACATGTTAATCATAATGAACCGAGTCAACCAATTGCTGCAAATTGGCAAAGTCTGGGAGAATCCGTGCCGAGTGCTATGATAACCTTGTAAGAAGCTCTAGCTGCTCTCACTTAGCAAGCCATCGCCCTGACGGACGCCTAATCCCCATATCTTGCATCGGGAGAGTCGCAACACCCAGCTCAAGATGTATACACTCATTTACTTAGTCACAGGGCCCAGAACTGAAACGACAACAAATCGAGCACCAGTTGCTGATTACTTTAAGAATTAAAAAATTTATGTCTGTCCCAACTTCCAGCCTAACTTTTGCGTGTGTACGTGTTGTGAAACTCTGGATTAGGACGGATGTGCAAAGGATTGTTAAGAATTACCGATTTCTAATGCATGCGGTAGTAATTAATTTGGCATCGTACAGGGTATACCTGCATCTTTCTACAAGAAACCCTGGTCGGTGTCCACGATATAAGGATACATGGGGAATTGACCCTGAACCTTCATCGAACTTAGGGATAGGCACAGGATGGGGCAGGGCCGGAGAATGGCGACGTCGAGGAACTAAAAATCAAAGCATATGAACCAGAAGTAGGACACGTAGGAAAATTAGTAGCAACGACCACAGACGAAGGTCCAGTTTATGTGATTAATCAAATCTTGTGAACCCGTCACGGAACCACATAATTCAACGGATGATGTTCATTGGATCAACGATGCACCCAATAAGTTCTCCAGCGTGTAAGGCTATTTCGAGCTGTGGGTCGAAGGAAAGTCCGCCTATGCAAATTGGGAGTTTGAAATGATGTGCTAAATAATTTTCCGTAGTACGGCAGTCAATCTCCTACAATGTGAATATACATGTTCTTTCATCTAGAAGCGGGGCCAATCCAAAGTGGAGTGCTACGAATAGAGATCCAACTTGAAATTCTTCGTCAGCGAAAACAACTGCACCATTCCACACGCATCTCCTAGGATCCATAAATACCCATCAAGTTGTTGCTCAACATCTTCACAGCAAAACTCAGCAGTCTTCTTCTGCCTTCAAGCAAATCTTTTTCACATTACTCCTCCATTTTCAGATCTTCACTCTTAAAATCAAATATGGGCATCACTACCTTTACCCAAGAATTCACTACCCCAATTGCCCCATCGAGAATGTTCAAGGCTTTGATTCTCGATTCCCACAATCTTATCCCCAAGATTGCCCCCCAAGGCATCAAGAGCATTGATTTCATCGAAGGAGATGGAGGAGTTGGAAGCATTAAGCAGACTAACTTTGCTGATGGTAACTATCATCCTTAATCTGTGATGCGCATACACATATTTGTCCTTCTTATTGGTTTCTATTGTAATGATTCTAAGCGAGACTTTCAATCTATGTCAGGTGGTCACTTGAAATATTTGAAACATAAGATTGATGCTCTCGATTATGATAACCTCGTCTGCAAGTATACCTTGATTGAAGGTGACGTGATTTTTGATAAAATTGAATCCGTTGTCTACGAGGTCAAATTTGAGGCTTCAAGTAATGGTGGATGCATATGCAAGATGTCTAGTGAGTACCACACGAAAGCTGGTGTGGAGCTTAATCAAGAGGAGATCAAACAAGGCAAAAAGAAGGCTATAGGGCTATATAAGGTTGTCGAGGAGTACCTTTCGGCCAATCCCAATGTCTATGCTTGATCCGCCTTTTAATTAGACCATTTGTTTTCGGCAAAAACTCTTTGGGTTTTTACATCAATCTTTTCTTTTTGGGCCATGTTGTACGGAGTTTGCTTTGGGATCCAAGTCGTGGCTCTTAAGCTCTTCCGGCATTTATCAATTGGAATAAATAAGTTTCTTTGGGAAATAATAATGAAGTTTTATGTGACTATAATTATTTTTTTCTCACTTATGATCCGTCAAGTTTAGGGCTGCACTCCCGACCCGCACTTATCAGAAGACGCCCAAATTGTTGAGGGAGATTAGTTAATCGGCAATGAGAGAAATTGTGCCTTTTGCTTCCAGAGCAAATGGGAACTTGCAGCGAAAACCATGTAACATAAAAAATAAAAAAATAATAAAAAATAATGAACTCTGGTGTGAGCTCAATGTTAGGTATGCTCCTCCTTAATTAAGATACCTTTCTGCTCTAAAATGATCTTAACTCGAATCTCTAATGATCGCCAACTAGTTCAAACGTGTCTTGTACTTATTATCTCCTTCCGCACTTGGCAACCATAGAGATTCACGGGATTCCTTATGAAGTCTAGGATACCAATACACATCAGAGACCAACCAATCAACCATTTGTTTTGACGCACAATAGAAACTCGATACTTTCAACTAAGAGATCACCAAGTGGGAGCTTAACTCTGAGTTAGTCAATATATTCAGTTCCACTCACCCTCACTCAAAAGTTGAAATCAATAAATTGTGGGCCAAGTAGTATATATAACTACTTCACTCCACATCAATTCTGTAATGTGATATTTTTCTAATATAATTCATATATGTATCTCGATAAGAAGACAGCCAGTAGGGCCAAAACAAAGTGATGAGATTGTGCTAATTGGTTGAGGAATACCTTTTGGCAAATCCATATATTTATGCATTAATTGTTGTGATGTCGTGCTTCCCTTTGAGGGTTTAATTTAGAGTTCTGACTTAGAGTAACTAATGTCTTGATTTTTTTTTTAATGAAAAATAGTTATGATTGTGCGCAAGTCAATGATTCATATAAATAAAGTTGATGGGTTTTCTACGATGGTTTCTATAACATCGTGGGCCAATGCCATGAGTTGATCCAAGAAAAGAGAAGAAACAGAAACAAAAAACAAGCGAAGCTAGAATTTTCAAGAGATTTACAGATTATTTGGTACAGATTCTCGCCATCAGCTTTCGCTGTAAAAGGGGTGGTGCAACTTTGAAGCGTTCGGAAAACATCTCACAGCTGCAGTTCCTCCAAATTTGCAACAGTTTATATCAACTTTTATGAATTTTTTTACTCAATTTTGAGGGGTTGCAGTTTTAAACCTTGTATTACCAAACATGAAAGTTACGACCCTTCATGACACAACGGCTACAATTCAGGTATAGCTATATACAAGCAGGCTCTTGTTATTGTCCGGAGGAATCAAACCAAAGAACCGACCCCATTCAACAAGCATTCGAGTTAGACTTGTAGCTATTTTAGAGGGGTTTTGTTGCTACTTATAGCGGAACTCCTGGGTTCCATACACCAACAAACTTTCAAAACTGTTCGATGATGGTAATTTTACGCAAAACCTTGATTAATTACTATATTGTTGGTAGCAAAAATTGACTGGTAAATTACTTGTCCGATAACTTGTTAATTCCGACTTGCCATCTTTTTCTAATTACTAACCTGCTTTTAGCAAATCGACCAAAAAACTGCTTTTAGTGGATAAAAAAGGACTGGTAAATTGTTAATAACTAACTACTTTTTTCTACTCAGTCAAATCTCAATATTAGGCATAGCATCAACCAAATGAATCGGAGTGATTGCCAAAATATAACCCTGACCTTCAATTTGTAAAGGCTTAAATTCTATAGCATATATATCTCTTTGGGCTCCTAACCTGGTCCAACATTTGTGTTCATTGTTATATTCCTATTCTCAACTAAGATTTAATATACCTTTCTCGGTCTTTTTGCCTAAAAAATAAATAAAAGAATTCCTGAGAATAGTTTTGTAATAATGATCTCATAACTTGCCTTTTCAGACTGAGATATATGTATCATATATGTTTAAGTTGTCATAGAGACAATTCCATTACAGGTCATACATGTGGCAATTTGGTCTCGAACGAATCACAATATTCCCTCAAAAGTTTGTAATTATAGAACAAATATAATATCATGCCATTCATATTGGACCTTATTCTATGAATCCATACCTAAAAGCTGTCTGATAAAGTTTGTCATCTTCCCAACATGAAGTGGTTACAATGTCTGAATGAGACTACCATAAATCATCACATGCCAAAATTATGTCTGCTCAACCCGTTTTCTATTAGGTCCGAAATGGCAGACTAATCAACTTGATCTTATGTTTTTTAAAGTAGCAAATTTATATTCTATGTTGATCTTTTTCCCATTGAAATACAGTCGCCCTTTCAACATATAATTTGGGTTTTTATAATATTTTCAGTGTATTAATACTCGACCACAATTTTAAAAAAAAAACCTAAACTGCTACACAAGATGTAGAAGTTATCATGCAGTTTGTTGGTAGGCTTTTAAATGATCTAAGATTGAAGTAAATCAGACCACTTAATATAGTTTTCAACTGAGCTCCAGGTACCAGGGTGATTGTTATCTAAATCATTTACATGCGGTAGCTAGAAGGGCGAGGAAAGAAAAAGTGCATGATTTTTCTTACATTGACTTGGGGTCCAACTTTTCCTAAGGTTAATTAATTTCAAGTAGTAAATTAAACTTTGGATGCGCTTGTTTTGTGAAAAAATACTTAATAGAGGACAATTTTTTTCTTGAAAATCACTTTAAAGGAAAATTACTAGATTTTCAGTTGTTTAGTGGTGTATTTGAAAGTGAGATTGAAAAACTTTACTGATATTCATGACAATTACTTTCTGATCCTGATGTGAGATTGGACCGCACCATTTGGACTTGATATGCTACGATGGAAAGACACTCTTTTGAAAGGGTATGAAGGGTGTCGTATATAAGTCTTTTGTAGACACCCGTTGGCATTGGTTGGCAGATCATTGGTACCAAAATTTCTCTCCTTTTCCATCAAAGAAAAGGAAGGCATTCCATTTCAGTTTTTACAAGAACAATCCGCATCTACGCTGTGGAAATCGGGTGCTTTCCTCGTGATTGCATTCAGACCGACGTGAAGTGTTTGTGTTCGTGATTTATCTGCAATTCAGCGTTCGTTCTGGGGTTAATTGTTGTTTGCGCATCGGAATTAGGTAAGTCGTCTTCCGCCGACTTGAAATACATCATTGGTATTAGAGCCCGGTCATGATTTCTGCCTTGTTTTTAATCGAGTTTTCTCATTTACCATTTGATATTGAGATCAAGAGATTGTATTCTACACTATTTTTTATGTTTATTGGTCGGAATTGCAATTTGAAAACTCGAATTCGAACCGAAGTGAAGAACGAGTTCAAGGTCGCGTGCATCAGTGCGATTTTGGCCATTTTTCGAAATATTTTTTGGCCAAAATCAATTTTTAAATATACAGGGTGAAAGTACTCGTCGAGACGAGTCCGTCGATGGGTCGAGCACCGCCGGATGACGCTGGACGTGCCCACACGAGCGGCTAGAAGCCGCTGTGTGTGGGCTCCAGGCGCCTGTAGCGCTGGCAAAGCCAGCGCGTGCGCCACACGCGCCGGTCGGTGAACCGACAGGTGCTCGTCATGCGCCGGTCGGCGAATCGGCGCGTGATGACGTCACCGTGACGTCACCTAACGGTTGGCAACCGTTGGGATGACCTCATCGATGACGTCATCGCCGGCGGCAGTTGGCGGGCCGGTCACCGGCCGGCGACCCGACCCGAGATCCGACCCGAGGTTGACCCAACCCGACCGTTGACCGGTCAACGGTAGGACCGGTCAACCGGTTTGGCGGTCAAACCGGTCGGACCGGCCAGGAGCCGTTTGGCTCACTGGCGCGTGCGCCACGCACTCAGGCGGCGTGTGTAGGTGCGTGGGAGCTCCGATTGGAGCGTGGTCAGTGGCGTTTGGTTCGTATGAATGTGGTCTACACTGTGGTATAATTATTTTATATTTTTGAATTTTATAAATGTATGAAAATTAGTAGGAAACCCTAAGTACGCGTATTTTTTGGGGTTTAATGCAGTTTATTCATTTGTAGCTTGTATTTTCTTGTGGTTTAGGAAATATAGTAGCTAGTTTGTGTGCAAATGATGTCATATATGCTGTGTAGAGCTTGGTTCGATGATATCATGTCTATAGTTTAATATACTTGCAATTTTCTAGTTGCTAGAAAATTCGAACAATGGTAGGAAATCCATTACATGTTGAATTACAATTTTGATTATAGTTGAAGCATGATTGTTGTTTGTACGTTGGTTCATATCATGCTATGTTTTTTGTTAATGAAAAAATATAGAAATTACATGAGGTCATGTAATTATTTTTCCTAGTGGGAGTTCATAGGTTGGTAGAATTCGAAGGAGTTCTCACTTAGAACTTAAAATTTGCGCAAATTAAACTAATTATTGATAATAGAACAATTGTACATATAAGTTGATTGGGAACATAGTGAACTTTTTCTTCTGTGTCTTTTGTTGAATTATCATTAATTTAGTTTGTCTTTGCTGCAAATTAAATATGTGTGTTACTCTGATAAAGTGTGCTAGTATTGATTCTGCATTTATTATGTTAATGTGTTATAGCAATTGATTATGGCTTCGGCGTCCAAGACCATTGTGGCTGACCTCAATAAGGGTGAGAAGCTGAACGGTGACAATTATGATATTTGGCACCGAAAGGTTCAGTACATCCTTGAGGAGCAAGAGGTTTTGGAAACCCTCAACCATACCATGGATGAACCTGAGCATGGAACTTTAGCTCAACACAGGAGAGATTTAGAAGCTTATCAAGGTTGGAAAAAGAAAAATAGCATTGCTCGCATCACGTTGCTGAGCTGTATGCAAGATGATCTCATGTGTGAGTTTGAAACTTATGATAAAGCTCAAGCTATGTGGGTTGCCTTGAAAGATAAGTTTGGGGCTACATCTGCCACTAAGCTGAGGAGACTCACCATCAAGTTTGACACATTCCGAAAGCACCCAAATGTAACGATGAGGCAGCATCTTTGGGAGATGTCAAACATGATTCGTGAGCTAAAGTCGGCAGGTCACTCCCTTACTGATGAACAGCAAGTTCAGGCTGTTATAGGGTCTCTTCCTGACAATTTGGAGCATATGAAGATCAATTTGACGCATAATGAGAATATTATCACTTTTGATGATATTGCACATCATTTGGAATTAGAGGATGAGCGCCTAGAGGCTGCGAGATCCTCTACCCATGCTTATGTTGCTGAATTGAGTTAGCGCAATGTTTCGGGCTTCAAGCGCAAGAGGAATCTTCAATTCAACAACAAATGGAAGAAGACTGATCAGGCACCCAAAAGGGCTAAGACCTTCCAACGCAAGAAGCGTGGTGGGAAGAAGGACAAGGCCAAGATGGAGTGCTACAATTGTGGCAAGATGGGTCATTTTGCTCGTGAATGCACTGAGCTGAAAGAGGTACCCTATTACTCCATCACTTTAAGTAATGCTTTTGTTTCTAGCACTGTGATGCTTGCTGAATCTCATCCAATGTGGACTGTGGACTCAGGAGCAACAGATCACGTAGCTAGAGATCGAGAAGCATTTGTGGAGTATCGTTGGATAGAACTTGGAAGAAGATGGATATATGTTAGGGATAACTCAAGAATTGAAGTGAAGGGTGTCGACACATGTAAATTGATTTTACGTGGTGGTCGAAACCTATTCTTGCATGATGTCCTTTATGCTCCAGATATTCGACGAAACTTGGTCTCTGTAGTTGTTCATCTTAGCTTAGGTTATGTATTGAATTTCCATGGTGATTGTGTTGACATTTTGTATGGAACAGTTTATTATGGTTCAGGTCATGTATCGAATGGTTTTATGTGTTAGACATTGACTATGATCAGTACAATGTTAATGTCGATGGTTGTTTTTCTTTAATTGCATCTTCTAGTAATGTTGAGATTGATGCAAGTACTTGGCATGTTAGATTAGGTCACATTGGATTGCAAAGAATGCAAAGATTTGCTAGAGAAGGCCTTTTAGGGTCACTCACTAATGTTAGTCTATCCGTATGTGAACATTGTCTAGCGGGAAAAGCAACTAGAAAACCATTCGATAAAGGGACTAGAGCTGAATTTCCATTGCATCTCATACATTCTGACATTTGTGGTCCTTTGAATGTGAGGGCGAGGCATGGAGCCTCATATTTCATCACTTTCATAGATGACTTCACACGTTTTGGTTATGTCTTTCTGATCTCCCATAAGTCAGAAGCATTAGACTGCTTTAGACGATATATAGCGATGGTAGAGAATCAATTGAACAAAACAATAAAGGCATTGAGAACCGATCGTGGACGTGAGTATCTATCGGAGCAATTCAAGGCCTTTTGTGATGAAAAGGGAATTGTACGACAATTGACTATTCCTGGTACTCCACAACAAAATGGGGTAGCTGAGAGAAGGAATAGAACCCTATTGGAAATGGTTAGGTCTATGATGGCGCAAGCAAATTCACCTATCTCCTATTGGGGAGATGCGTTATTGACTGCTGCCTATATACTTAAACGAGTGCCCTCAAAATCGATCACTTCTACCCCTTATGAATTATGGACTGGTAGGAAACCAGAATTAAGTAGTCTATGTCCATGGGGATGTGCAACTTATATTCATGATTCTTCCCATAAATATGGTAAATTAGGACCTAGAGGGAAAAAATGTATCTTTATAAGATATTCTGAACACTCTAAAGGGTACGTGTTCATAGGTGAATAAGCTGATGGAAGTGTAACCGAAATGGAGTCACGAGATGTCACGTTCTTGGAGAACGATTTTCCTAGTAGAGGTGAGATTGATAAGGACTTCCAATTATATGAGATGGAAGATCCTGATAACACATCCACTGATGTTGTAGAGGGATATAAAAATTTACCTCAACATGCAAGACCTAGTGGGAGTGTTGCATCGCCTGACGAATTGAATTCAAGAGAAATTCAATTGCGTAAAAGTAATCGTAAAAGTATTCTCCGTCGTCATTTTGAGATTGAAGGGGAAGCATTTATGATTGCTCAAAAAGACGATGCCGAGCCTAAGACTGTTCAAGAGCCTCTCTCATCCTTTGATAAGGAAGAACGGAGAAAAGCTTTGGAAGATGAGATGGAGTCTATGAGGGCAAATCATGTCTGGGACTTGGTTGATCTACCACCTAACCGTAAGGCCATTGGAAACAAATGGGTCTTTAAGATTAAGCGAAGGGCGGATGGATCCATTAAAAAGTATAAGGCTCGCTTTGTGGTGAAAGGTTATACTCAACAAGAGGGTATAGACTATGAGGAAACCTTTTCACCAGTTGTAAGGTTTGCCTCAATACGCCTTATTCTAGCCATCGTTGTACATTTGGACCTTGAATTACATCAGATGAATGTAAAGACGACATTTCTCAATGGAGAACTAGATGAGGAAATCTATATGAAACAACTAATAGGTTTCATAGCTAGGGGTCAAGAGCATAAAGTTTGCAAGCTTCATCGCTCAACATATGGCCTTAAGCAATAATCTAGACAGTGGTATCTTCGTTTTCATCGATCGATAACAACTTTTGGTTTCATGATGATCGAAGAAGATCAATGTGGATGTGTCAAGTGGTCCGAAGATAAATTTGTGATTTTATCACTTTATGTGGATGATATTCTATTGGCTGGAAATGACAAGGTTTTGGTTATCACCATAAAAGAATGGTTGTCCTCCAATTTTGAAATGAAGGACATGGGACAAGCTGCTTATATATTAGGAGTTAAGATCGAAAGAGATCGATCAAGGAAACTCCTTACTTTATCACATGAGTCTTATATAATGAAGATTCTTGAACGTTTTAATATGCACTATTATAATCTCATTGATACCCCTGTCATGCAAGGTGAAGGCCCAAGTACTGAGATGTGTCCTAAGACTCTAGAAGAAATTAAAGTGATGGAAACTGTTCCTTACACTAGTGCGATCGGAAGTTTGATGTATGCTATGATGTGTACTAGACCTGACATATGTTATGCCGTGGGATTGTTGAGCCGATATCAATCAAATCCTAGTCAAGCTCACTGGAAAGCAGTGAAGAGGATTCTGAGACACTTGAAAGGCACCATGGACTATTGACTTTTGTCACCAAGAGAGTGATTTACGCCTATTATGTTATTTAGATGCTGATGGGGTAAAGACCCAGATGAGCATAAATCGACTTCTGGATATGTGTTCTTGCTCATTGGCGGTGCGATTTCTTGGAATAGCAAGAAACAGACATGCACGGCCTTATCTACGATGGAGGCAAAAGTTATTGCATGTTCTGCCGCAATGCAAGAAGCAGTATGGCTAAAATGTTTCTTGGAAAATTTAGCCACTGTCACTGAGGTTCCAAGATCGGTGATAGTTTATTGTGATAGTCAAGTAGTCATTGCCTATGTGAAGGATCCCAAGTATCATGGAGGACGAAACACATTGACATAAAGAACAACTTCATAAGAGATATAATAGCGCAGAAAGAAGTGATCCTACAATATGTTTCAACCAATAGAATGGTTGCCGATCCATTTACGAAGGCTATCCCTAGAGACATATTCTTGACCCACAGGATGTCACTAGGATTGCGTAGAATGTGATATGTGTTATTGTAGAGGATCATTGGATTATGTATATGTGGACATATGTATTGTACTTGTTTGTTTATTGATGACTTGATATTTTTATCAATAAGTACAAATCCATTATGAGACTAGCACATGCACACATATATTATTGAAAAGTATGTCAGCATGCAATGATTGGCTCACTCACACGAGCAATCGCCTCAAGTGCTTTAGATAGCACGTTGAGATGAGACGTTATGTATAAATAAATGCTGAAGAGCAAGTCTGGTACATAAAATATGTCGCCTTGATTGGAGTCAAGATGAGGTCTGTGATTTGTTTATAATAAGACCGTACATGATAGTCCCACAATCATGTATGCCTGTAAGATGCCGGATGCGAGTACTTAATTGAGCGCTATAGAAAGCGAGCTGATATAGTACTCGGGCTAAACATGAGTACGTGAGAAGCACGTGACTATGTTTAGGCTAAGATCCGTATAGTGGATATATTTGATACATGACATACACTCTTATAAAAAGAGAAATCCATTATAGCATGTAATTCATACTACATGTGCATTATATGACCGACAAGGGAAGGTGAGTAAAATTATCCCTATTTACTCATCGTGTGAGCCCTTGAGGTAATTTATAATTTACCTTATTTTGTGCCCTATGTTACTTCTGACTATGTTCTCGAAGTGAAAGATCAATGTTGCTACTTTAGCATGTTATCGTCGGTCATGAATAGATTTGGCCTTATGGGACGTGTCTAGGAAAACAGTTATTTTGAAATGGAGAGAGACATGAGTGCGAAGAAAGACTATTGTTGTTTTACATCTATCACATGTATTTACTGGTCGACCAATTATATCGCCCTTTGTGGTTGCGGATATAATTGTAAATACATGGTGTTTTGAGAATAGTCAAGTATAGCCTTTAAGGGATAGGTATACTTGGACTGATGTAACAAAATATGTTTGGGGCACTATGAAACATTGATTGTTTATTTCTTTTCGGGGTTGTAGCCATTATGTCATCCCTAACAAGTGCATAATTTGAGCTCCCAAGTGCAGGTGTACTCATTGGTCGCACAACTTATTTGCTAGTATGAATTGTTTTGTAAAGTTGATGAATATTGAATGCCTTATATTCTTGATAGAGCGATATCAAGCCCATCATGTCCGAGTGGGAGATGTTGTACTTTAGCTAGTACGTCCATGATGGGGTGCGATTGGACCGCACCACTTGGACTTGATATGCTACGATGGAAAGACACTCTTTTGAAAGGGTATGAAGGGTGTCGTATATAAGTCTTTTGTAGACACCCGTTGGCACTAGTTGGTAGATCATTGATACCAAAATTTCTCTCCTTTTCCATCAAAGAAAAGGAAGGCATTCCATTTCAGTTTTTACAAGAACAATCGGCATCTACGCTGTGGAAATCGGGTGCTTTCCTCGTGATTGCATTCAGACCGACGTGAAGTGTTTGTGTTCGTGATTCATCCGCAATTCAGCGTTCGTTCCGGGGTTAATTGTTGTTTGTGCATTGGAATCAGGTAAGTCGTCTTCCGCCGACTTGAATTACATCAAGTTCACCACCCCCATCGCTCCATCTAGAATGTTCAAGGCTTTGATTGTTGATTCCCACAACCGCATTCCCAAGATTGCCCCTCAGGGTATCAGGAGCATCGAGTTCATTGAAAGAGATGGAGGAGTTGGAAGCGTCAAGGTTACCAACTTTGCCGAAGGTTAGTGCATTTATCAAATGATGCTTGAAGAGTCCTGTTTGTTGCACCACCATATGAATGTCTCTTTATTTGTGCACCTCTTTGTATAATGTTATCTGATTTTTACATGGTATTATAGGTGGTCACTTGAAGTTTCTAAAGCACAAAATCGACTTCCTCGATACGGAGAACTTGGTCTGCAAGTACACTCTAATTGAAGGCGACGTGATTTTCGACAAGATCGAAAAGGTCATCTATGAGATTCAATTCTTGGCTTCAGGCAATGGTGGATGCGTCTGTAAGATGATCAACGAATATCACACTAGGGGGAATGTAGAGCTCAATGGGACTCTACAAAGTTGTTGAAGAGTTCCTATTGGCAAACCCTGATGCCTATGCTTAAATTGCATCTTCTTGTGCCATCTCCATGATGTGTCATTCTGCCCTAATTTGCCCTATCTGTTGGTAGAAGGGATATGCGAGTGTGATATGTTATAATTCTGAGCGCAATTGAATTGTAATTCTAGGTATAATTTAATAAATATGCATTGGAATGGTTAATGTTCTACAAGTAAATTGATCTAATATCATTTTGGAGTGAAGAGTACTCAATGATTGACTCTTCATGTTTTCACTTTCATGTTTCCTTGATTGATGTCCCGATCATTCAAATCAACAAATCATCCAATGTTGACACTTGAATTTCGCTAGCGAGATCATCATGCACTTTTTTGAATGAAAATTAATTCCGAAATCAAATATGCTGGTTATGGCAAAATTTGACTCTTGTAAAAAAAAAAAAAAGGTTAGTTTATATGATCATGCATTCCTTGCTCCACATTATCCTTAATAACTAGGGTCATTATGCACAAAATGAACCCTAGTCATTTTGTGTCAATATACTAATCTCTAGTTGTTATTATGTTTTAATTAGTGTAATTGTGGTCTATTTGTGGTGAATCGTTCTATCTATTCTGATCTTATGATTAATCGTATTGCCGTTAGTGTATGTGAAAGACTGGCACAAAAAGCATGTAATGAAAAATTACAAAAGAATAGCATTCTAGGAGATATGGTGGTAGCTTAGTGTTAAGTTATAATTTCTAAGTAATGCTTTGAGTCTGAAACATGGTTCTAATCTAATGCATGGTGTAGCTAGCGTTTTTAGTATAATATAGACGTTAGATCATGTCATTTTGCGTAAAAACAGAAGTCAGTGGCGCGTTTAGTTTGGAATTGCATCTAGGGATAGGATTAATTCGTTAATTGCATTTTCGTTGCTATTACTTAGCCAGTCGGTTCTTTTTGTCTTGTTCATGGTCATTTCATGTTATCTAGTTTGAGGAATTGACATGATAAATTTGTGGTATTGCTCATGGGAGTCTTGTCGCAGGGCTTGCTAATAAGGTTATGTATATTTTTTTACCTAATGTTCTATCTAGTTTTACTGTTCTCATACTTTACATTCCATTTTTCTTATTTACATGCTTATTTCGATTTGGCATGTTTTTTATTCTATATGCATGACGGATACCCATTTTTGCAAGCAACCATGCATGATCACTAAGTGAAATGTACCTAGAAGCTTAAAATTTGATAAGACCACTTGAATCACATTTTCAATTACACTATAAATTCAGGTACTGAAAGGGCTCTAATTAAATGATTAGCATACCAAGTCCCTGTTCTTAGGGTCTCTGGCTCATGGAAATGAGACGATCTTCCCTAACCTAAAAACAAACAACCTTTTGCGTTCCACTTGATCTCTAATCGGCTTAAAATAGGTTAACAGTGACTCCTTGGTCATAATGAATTGAGTCAACAAACTACTGCAAATTGATAAGGTCTTGGGATAATCCATGTAACATCTTTGATTTCGACCCTTATTTTGGTCCCAACTAGGAGGCTAAACTAGATAGGCCTTGGATTAGTCAAACCTTCCTAGAAAATAAGTGTGAAGAAGTGTGCAAAGTATTAAATGAGGATGATGAATGTAAAGGCTTATGTGTCCCTATAGCCTAGTTTAGTTATAACCCTAAACTAAGTAGGAGATCTTGAAGGCTAAGAAATGGACTACACATCCATTGGAAGAAAGAGCAAGTCAAACCTTCTTAGATAAGTTAAGAGCACATGAATTACATTTGGCTTCTAGTTATTCAATGCCGAGATGAAGTATCCAAGCTAACCTACGAGTTGAAAAATTGGGAGATAAGGATGCCCGACAATTAATACTTCTCGATCAAGTGGGATGCCTCTTTTTTCCAACTAAGACTGCCACCTTTGATTTTCAAAATTACTGGACCTGCGCTATTTTCCAATTTTACACAGATTTTTGTGGTGCGAACTTAAAGAAACTTCCTTCATGAAAGTTGTTCTAAAAATTTAAATTTCATATTTTTCTGAGGTGAAATGATAGGAACGAAAGCCCAATCATTCCCTGTCTGGAACTTGTCTCGTGTAGTGAAAACGGCGACCAGGTTGCCTTCTCAAATTTTTATGAAATTTTTTCTTTCAAATTTAATCATGCTTCCTTCATAAATTTTTTAAATTACATCCATATATACAACATATTAAAATTTCAAAGAGTTTTGTGAAGATTTGGATTTCGAAATGAGTCTCTCTCTCCAATTGTTGAATCTGCTCGATGGATGAATATTTGGGTTGTGTTCAATGATTTTCTGCTCTTTCCACAGCACGAATTTGACTTGACTTCCTCCATGAAAAATGTCATTTAAGGGCTTCTCTAAAATATATTAAAATTTTATAAGTTTTCGATTCCGTCTGATGAGGTAAAGACACTGATTTTGGAAATTGTTCAAAACGGTTTTTCTCACTCGAGAGGTAGAAGTTACGCCCAAGCTTGGACTCAAGTCCTTAAATGCCATGTTGAGGTGTCCCAAGCTACAAAGCTAAAGTCTTATCCTACCTTGAGACTTGGTGACTAAGTTACCTTGCATTTAATACTTCTTGACTTAGAGAGAAAGTCTTGACTTTTAAGGCTTGGAGAACAAATTGTCTAAAGTCCAAGTTTCTTGATGACAAGTCTAAGCCATTAATGACTTTGGAGGCTAGTCATTAATGAAAGAGCATGACTCAACATCGTAGGTGTCCCTATAAACTTAGGTCATCATGACCCTAATATGAGCCTTAGAAGGCAAGTTGCCAATTTATATATGCGAGATGACTCATTAATACAAATGAACCAATGAGAAGAATTCCCTTTGTCTTTAATTATTCCCCTAGAACCTTAGGGCGCTACACCATCAAACTAACCGTGCCACTCCAAGAAAGCTCATTGGACCACTTGTTAGGGCCATTAAATGAAACTTGGCCCATAAATAGGGAACCACCTCCATCAATTCTCTCCGACCGCTCACTTCTTCTCCTCCTACTTTCTTGCATGCCTTCTTCCTCTCTTGGCCTTGCTCGCCCATTGCCTAATTGGACAGCCCTTGTGACATCCTGAATTTTCGATCCTATTTTCTACTGAATTAATGGGGCATTTCATTGACGTGCCTATAGGGCTGTTCTCAGAGCTAATCACTCTCGAGATAACTATACTATATAGGGAAGCCATTAAGGAATTTTAAGGCAATAGACTTAGGAATTCGACCAGGAATCGGCTTCTCGACCATGTTTATCTTTAGAGGCCATTACGGCACAGTTAAAAATCGATTGAAATCAGGGATAGGTATGTTCGACTGAGATGTGTGGCTAATTATGGGTGACACCACTAAATTGGAAAATTCTCATCGACCAACACTAATTTGATTTTACTGTCGTTTTGGTACCTTGTATCCGTAATTGAATCCTCGAGATTTTCGCAACAATCGAGAGTCGCCAATGTGTCGAGTGGGGTCATTGTGGCTCGAAGAAAATCGACCACGGGTCATTTGCCCTAAAAAGTTCCGAAAACTACCCGGTAGCCTAGGTCACGCTAAAAATGCGCCGAACGGAAATTAACCGCCAATTTAAGTCCGATTTTAGAAATTGAAGATTCTGTCATGTCACAATAAATTCTAGGACCCACGACTCAATCTCAAAAGATTTTTTTTCTGACAACCGAGACTTTTTGGGAAAAAGTCGTCGTCGGGTCATTTTTGTGTAGAAAAAGCCAAAGGTTGTTTTTGATGGCAAAATTGGAAAGTAAGATGGATATATGGGTGAGGAAAAATGCTAAGATGATCGATGGATAACCAATTGAATTTATCAAAGCCAATTGAGATGGAATCAAGTGAGGAATGGTGTCCAATTGAGAGGGATTTAAGCCAAATTCGTAGCCCTCTCCTTCCCTAGCCATTTGGACCTTTTGAGAAGTTGTGAGGAGGGAGTGTGTGTGGCCTAATGGAGGCCAAGTATATGTGTACGGACTAGGATGAAAGCTTGGAGAGCAAGTGTGGAAAAATCAAGCCAAGTGGAACCCTCCATCCCCCTCACTCTTGTCCTCTCTCTCCCTCCCCCCTCCAATGTGCGACCAATACCCACTGAAGGAAGAAGGAGGAGCTCACCGTCGCCAGCCAACCGCCAGCTGCACGCCGTCGTCGCCGTTCGTGCCTCCACCCGCGCCAGCCGCACCGTCCGCCCCTTGGCTGCCTCCCTCTCGCCCAGCCGTTGCTGTCTGGTTCTATGACAGCTCAACCAAAGGCTGTCCATAACCATTTCTTCGCCGGTAACCCTCCCTTTAGACCCGGTTTGGCCTATTCTTTCATTCCCGAGCAAGTCCCGCCTAAACCGAGCTGTTTTCTCTCCATTTATAGCCAAGAACAACAAGTTTCGAAGTGGGTTTCCAACCACCTTTGAAGCCCACTTTTGAGGTGTTCCGGGCCTCGGTTCCTAGGTCCGCTTTAGAGAATTTTCCCCGTGCCGTTCCCATCGACTTGATCCGACCCGCGCATTATTCCAATGAGTTGAGCTCACTAATCCTTGCTTAGTTTGCTAATGATGCTAAATGGTTTATTAGTGTTAATTAAGTAGAATTAGGTGGTTAGATTAGAATAGATTAGTGATTATTATATAATTATGATGCATGTTAGGCATTTGGCTAGTGCAATTAGCTAGATGATAGCCTATATTATTTATTGAATGCATATCGGGATTTTTCTCAACCCGTCTCGGGCTCCAATGAGGCATTACGGGCCTAAATTGGATTTATTGTATTTATTTATTAATTTTTAAAAATATTTAATTATTTATTTATTTTTCGGAAATTAGGCTGGGATAGTCGATGATCGAAATTTTATGCTGATTGTCGTGGTGCAGTTCGTTTATTTATTTGAGCTCTACGTTGTGTTGATTGAATTGATTGTGAAATTTGAGGAATTATTCCTAAATTGATTGAAATTGAGGAATTGATTGGTAGATAGCCGAGTATGGGTATATAGCACAAGCAATGCTTTGATGGGCTATAAAGTAGAGAGAATTGTGAGAGCAAACTGGAAATATTCTTGGCTAAGACCAATCAAGTACGATATTGTTGGAGATGATTAGTATGTCACGCTGGTGAAAACGACGCCAGAGAGAGAGGATGTATATAACTTATGGACATTCGTGGTTCGGTGATTAAGTATATCACTGACGAAAACGGCGCCTAAAAGAACACGTGAATTGTCCATTACATTCATCATCTCGGCGAAAACGGCGCCCTAGAAAATGCATGAGATTGGTGATCAGTACATCGTCTTGGCGAAAACGGTGCCTTAGAGAATGCATGGGGTCGGTGATCGGTATGTCATTTGGCGAAAACAGCGCCCGAGAGAATACTTGTGGATTGGTGATTAGGCATACTATTGGGAATATTATATAGTATGGATGGGAATGACCTAGAGATGGTCCGATTGACATGTAATCGACTAGGTCGATTGATCAATGATTTGATTTGATGTCGTGAATTGATTGAATATTTGATGTGATATATGAGGCATCTGTGTATAACCTTGAAATTGCAGGTTGGGACTAAGGCCAAGGTAAGTCCTCTGACTCGTGCTGTGCTTAGGCAACCGTATGGTATATTGGTTTACTAATCGAGTCTTAGGGGGTAGAACTCGCTGAGACGTTGTCTCAATGGTTATTGTATAACCATTTCAGGTTCCTAGATGGCAGCACCTCCACCTCCTCGTCCTCCTATGCATTTCGGTATACCTGAGGAAGTCACTGAGATAGAGACCCATTTCCCGATACACCCTCATCCTGAAGGACTAGAGTACGTTTTGGTTCATTTGACCGTCTGGGTTGACGAGGGTAATGATGCCCTGAGACCCCACAAGTATCGATAGTGGTATTGTGAGTATCATGACGGGTGAAGGGAGGGTCCCATGCCAGAAGGTGACGTGCCTATGTTTGTCCTAGAGGAAGCATTCGGGAAGGGGATAGCTGGTCATAAGGACAAGTCTGTGGTGGATGCACAAGACCCTAATCTTGAGAGTGATCGCGACTCTCTAGTATCGTTAGCAGTAGACTCCAGCTGGAGTATGCCAGAAGAAGAAGTCGATCATGAGGAGATGTACCCCGAAGAGAACTGGGAAGAGGAACCGGAGGAGAAGGGATCGGAGGAGGATTACTTGTTGGATGACCGTGACGATGAGCCAGAACAAGACGGAGAGCTTGAAGAAAATAAGCTTAGTGAAGAAGAGTCTAAGGAGGATTGGGATGATGATCCGGAGTACGACCCGGATGAGGACTAAGATCCCATCCCGTTTTGTGAACCTTGTGTACTTGTGGATAGGTGTTAGATCAGACTATGTTAATAGTATTGTAAGATACTTTGAGGTGTGTGTGTATAAAAGTGTGGTTGTGGATTTCAATATGAAAAATATGGCCCTACTTTTCTATCTCATTGTTTTATTGTCTGGGGATTTATAATTGCTTCCGCATGCGCGTATTTAATAAGAAAGGGTCGGTGATACGTCCTGGGATATCGCATTGAAAATCGACCAAGGTAAGGGATGTGCGCGTGCTTGAGGATCGGGGCATGACATCTCGTTTTTGTGGTATCAGAGCCAGGTTTAAAGATTGGAGTGATAAGGAGTGTTGACCATGGGATAGTTGGTAGGAAAGGCCTTTAAATTCACAACTGGTGCATGTTTGTGGTAGCTGAGTGCTATAATTGCTTGTTGTTTGGGACACTCTGTTTCTAATTCATTGTGGAATTGGAAGCATGTACCAATTAATAAAGCTGAGCCGTGAGTAACCAAGAGCCGAGAACTCCTGCAAAGAGGACTAATAGGGTCGTAATTCGGGGTAGAGCACCGACCTGAGTCGGTACCCGAGGAGGCCATGGTCGAGCGCCAAGCATAGGCTAGCGTGAGTGGAGTGACTCCACCTGATGTAGATGCCGGGGTCGCAGCCCCTTATGATCCCAGAATAGAAGGGATCATGCGTGTACTGGAAGCTATGGGTACAAGAATAGATCAGCAGGCGCAGAACCAAGCCGCTGCTGTTGAAGCTGCTGCTCAGGCCACCGCTGTTGCTACCGTCACTGAGGCCGCCCCTACTATCGCGCTTGCAGTTGCACCTACCGTTGCTCCCGCCACCATGAATGTTGAAGGTCCACTGGGGATTGTGGTTGCTGCAAGACCAATCCATAAGCTGGTGGAGCAATTCCTGAAATTGAACCCACCATTGTTCACCGGGACAGGAGATGCCGAAGCTGCTGCTTCATAGGTTCAGAAGCTAGAGAAAGCGATTGCACTATTGATGTGCAATGACCATGGGATTGGAGTGATAAGGAGTGTTGACCTGGGATAGTTGGTAGGAAAGGCCTTTAAATTCACAACTGGTGCATGTTTGTGGTAGCTGAGGGCTAGAATTGCTTGTTGTTTGGGACACTCTGTTTCTAATTCGTTGTGGAATTGGAAGCAGGTATCAATTTATAAAGCTGAGCCATGAGTAACCAAGAGCCGAGAACTCCTGCAAAGAGGACTAATAGGGCCGTAATTCGGGGTAGAGCACCGACCCGAGTCGGTACCTGAGGAGGCCATGGTCGAGCGCCAGCACAGGCTAGCGTGAGTGGAGTGACTCCATGTGGCATCCCAAAATTCATGACGACCTCTAGTTACATTAAAGTCTATGAATAGGTGATGGAAGTACCATCAAGTTATTTTATAGCCATTTAATCCGTAATTTGCAATAAGATTTATGGCCAAGCTTTTAATGGATAATTATGTGATAGGAAAGAAAATTCTATCATTGGCCATGTGCATTATAAATTGGAATTTATGGATTTGTGACTACAAGTTTTATGGCCTTATTATTATTATTATGCAATTAGGTATTTATTTAAATGAGGATTAAGATGTATTATTAAAAATAAACTTGGGCCATTTAAGTTTGGACTTTAGGCCCAAGAGTGTTGGCCTAAAGTGGGCCAAGAGACCCGGCCCAAGGAGCCCATCAAGTGGTCAACCAAGCTGACCCAAGCCCGGCCCATTGAAGGCCCATCAGGTGCATGGCAAAAATGCCAAGTGGCAAGAAAAGCTTGCCAAGTGTTGCCCCTTTGTAACCAAGTGTCCCTCCATGCAAAAATGGGAGCATGCAGGGGTTTTAATTTGACTAAAAGGAAAAGGGGGAGGGGGGATTTCGACCAGAAGAGAGAGAAGAGAGAGAAAGAGTACCGTCCAAAGAGAGAAAGAGAGGAAGAGAGGAAGAGAGGAAGAGGAGACGCCGTCGAGCCCGCCTAGTCCCGCCATTGTTCTTACTGTGTTTTCTTTGAATTGAGGCAAGTGAAGTCCTAAAACCTACTCTTTGCATTGCTGTGTGTAGGTGTAGTAGATGGTAAGTCTTGGTTGTGGTAGATGGGATGAGATTTCGGAGCTTTGAAGAGAGATTCGTTGGTCATGCATGCTGATTTCGGAAAGACCAGTCCGACCGTCCGCGAGTTTGTGTATTGCATGTGACTTTTTAGTTGGAATGTTGCTTCGACCTCTTCATTAAAGTTGTAGAGAACATCTTGAAGTATAACATACTAAAATTTGAGACAAAATGGACAAGTATTAAGGGATGAAACCCTTTTTCTACGAAAACATTAGATCTGGAAACTGTTTTGTTGACCTCTTGGTGATTTCGTGTGTTGTATGTGACTTTTTAGTTGGAATTCCACTTTGACCTCTTCATGAAAGTGGTAGAGAACATCTTGAAGAATAACATAATGAAATTTGAGATAAAACTAACAAGTATTTCTTGGTGAAACGATTTTCCTTTGGAGAGACTAGATCTGGAATTCGTCGTGATGACCTTCAGTGGTTTCGTGGTCTGTAAAGTAACTTTCTTGTTGAAATATCACTTTGATATCTTAACGAAAGTTGTAGTATAGTTCTTGAGGTAGAACATATCAAAAATTTAGAGGAAATGAACGAAACTAAGTTGGTGAAACCGTTGTCTTTTGAAGAAACTGGATCTGGGAAAAACGCTGCTTCGACCTAGTATGATTTAGGGATTTTTATAAAATCATACAGTTAAAATTTGATAGTGTGTCCTTAATAAAAGTTTTAGTTAATATTCAGAGGAACAACATACTGAAATTGTAGAGTAAATGGACCAGTAATGACCAAGGAAACGAGTTTTCTTCAACACGGGTAGATCTGGAAAAACGATACCGAGAATAGGAAAAGTAAAACGATTTTATCTTTTAATCCAAAACGAATTGGACTACGATTTCTTCAAGAAACTTGTACCTCTAGGTCTTAAATACAGCATGTCCAAATTTCAGAATTTTCTGAGTTTATTTAAGGGATTAATCGAAATTGTTTTCAAAACTGTGCATGGATGATGTTAAAATCTTTTTTCGGTGATGCATGGACGTGTACGTATTCTGTGAAGCCTTTTTTGATATGGTGTTCTTCACGAAATGTGTTTTCTTAGATCTTATCTACATTGTGGTAAATTTTCAGAATTTATTTCCATCGTTTGCTAATTTTCTAGAATTTTTCATGAGTAGCGCATCCTGTTTTAGCTGGAAATTGTTTTATTTATTGTTTATTGGATTTATTATGTAAATCATGATATCCTGGATTATTACTCGTGCAATGACATGATGACATCCATACATTTCATATGGCATCAAAGGATCGATGGATTTTCATGAACTCAATGAAGTTTCAGAACCATTGCATCAAATGATACTTTTCCCAATGCATATTATATGATTTTAAAAAGGGCTGTTGTAAAATCATTGGCATTGTTGCATCAAATGTGAAATTGAAAATGAGATGTATGGGAATATGCATTATGGTGATGAGAAAGCCGTCGGGGGTGTGAGCCGATGATGCCCCGGGAGCATCGGGATGCCCGGAATGTGGGGGTGCCGGATGCCCGGTGGCCTAGTGGCATAATTCCGGAGGGTCCTCGGGAGTTTCGAGATGCCCGGTGGTATACGGTACGTAATTCCGAGAGGGGGAATCTTGGTGGTATGTCGGTACGTAATTCCGGAAGCCCCGGAGGTTTGTGCCCGGGGGGATGCCTCGTGATGCTAGTTGGGATGCGAGATGCCCGGAATGTGGGGGGTCGGATGCCCGGTTGTATTTTGAATACATGCTCGGAGGTTCCTCGCGATGCCTGGTTGGGTGCGAGCGATGAATTGTGGGATGCAAACATTGGTCCCTGGAAAGAAAAACTGATGAGATCCTTGTGAAAGATAAGAATTGAAAATGAATCATGTGCATGGGTGTATGCATATGGCATGATGCATGATCGGCTTATGAAAATAAATTGATGCTATTTGATATTGAAAATGCGATCATGAAGGCTGAATGGATCTCATGGTGATGTATGCTTGATAGCATGGATGATATGAATCATGGTGGTATATGCACGATGGCATGGTGAGATATGCATGACTGCATGGTGGAATATGCACATATGGCATGGATATGCATGAATGCTTGATGATGAGTGCGTAGTGGTATATGCACATATGGCATGGTGATATATGCATGAATGCTTGATAATGAGTGCATGGTGGTATATGCACATATGGCATGGATATGCATGAATGCTTGATGATGAGTGCGTAGTGGTATATGCACATATGGCATGGTGATATATGCATGAATGCTTGATAATGAGTGCATGGTGGTATATGCACATATGGCATGGATATGCATGAATGCTTGATGATGAGTGCGTAGTGGTATATGCACATATGGCATGGATATGCATGAATGCTTGATGATGAGTGCGTAGTGGTATATGCACGTATGGCATGGTGATATATGCATGAATGCTTGATGATGAATGCATGGTGGTATATGCACATATGGCATGATGATATAAGCATGGCTGCAAGGTAAGTTATGCTTGAATGCATGGACGATATGTGCTTTGTATGATGCCTTGATTGTTCTGTTTGATGCATTGAGTAGTTTGGTGGATCTTTACCGCTGAGTGGTTGTACTCACTCCTTTTGGGGATTAACATTTCAGAATAGATAAGATACCTCTGCCGCCTTTGCCACCGTAGATGGATCAAGTGGTTGGATATGACCGCGAGGAGGAGGATAGCAAAGGAAGGAACTTTTGGACGCCGACACTGATCGATGGACATTAAGTATACGACTATTGGAGGAGATGTCGGTCATCTTTTGAAGTATAGCCAAGTATAGAAAACTATGGCATTTTGATGTACCGATGAATGATGTCCATCTGGTTTAAGTAAATAAAAGTGTTTGGCTTTTACCTATAAATATTTAGTTGGTGTGCATCGTTTTCTGAATATAGGGAAGGGAGTTGATGGATGTGCTTCCGCTATATGAATAGCGCAAGGGACCGATGAAAAAAAAAATGTAAACCCCCAGGTTGTCTGGACCCGCTACAATTGAAATGGTATCAGAGTGACATATTAGTAGGGAAAGTGAAAGGTGAGCGAACTGTGGCGACCTTAACGGATCGGGGCCGTCGAGGGGTGCCACACTCCACCTGTTGTAGATGCCAGGGTCGCAGCCCCTTATGATCCTAGAATAGAAGGGATCATGCGTGTACTGGAAGCTATGGGTACAAGAATAGATCAGCAGGCGCAGAACCAAGCCGTTGCTGTTGAAGCCGCTGCTCTGGCCACCGCTGTTGCTACCGTCGCCGAGGTCGCGCCGCTGTCACGCCTGCAGTTGCACCTGCCATTGCTCCCGCCACCGTGAATGTTGAAGGTCCACTGGGGATTGTGGTTGCTGCAAGACCAATCCATAAGCTGGTGGAGCAATTCCTGAAATTGAACCCACCATTGTTCATCGAGACAAGAGATGCCGAAGCTACTGCTTCATGGGTTCAGAAGCTAGAGAAAGCGTTTGCACTATTGATGTGCAATGAGACTGAGAAAGTTATCTTAGCAGCTTACCAACTGGAGGGAGTTGCGAACACTTGGTGGATGACTACTCGAGAAACGATCTTCCCAGAAGGCATTGTTCAGGAGTGGAACACTTTCCTCGAAGCCTTTAACGATAAGTATTTCTCCGAGACCGCCAGGGAGGTGAAGATGGCCGAATTTCAACGTCTTCACCAGGGTTCCCTATCTGTTGATGAATATGAGGCGAAGTTTGCTGAACTTTCGCGTTATGCCCCAGAACTGATTGAAAACCCAGCAAACCGAGTGAGAAGGTTTAGGGATGGGTTCAGACCACACATGAGGATCATACTGGTCTCCCTAGATCTGAGAACTTACAACGACATATATCGGAGAGACTAAAAAATTGAGAAGGATCAGAACGAGAGAGCTGCCTTATCTGGATCGAGGTTTAGCTCTCATCGAGAAAGTATTCGCCAGGGAAAAAGACCCATGCCTGGAGGTAAATCCCATGCTCCACCCTTCAAGGGGAGTGGATTCAATAGGCCGATACCTAGTAGTATTGGTTCATGTCGCTCGTGTGGAAGGCGACACGGGTCAGCTCCGTGCCCTGCCAGGACAGGAGCATGTTTCGAATGTTGCCAACAGGGTCACATCGCAAGGAATTGTTTGAAGAAGCAAAGAGGGCAACCTCAGTTACCACCGCCGCCACTGATGAGACAGATAAGAGGGTATGCCCCTCAGAACGTGCCACAGGGAGGACAACTGAGATCTCCAGTTCAGGGCACCGTGTATGCGATTACATAGGGTCAGGCAGAAGCTGTGCCTGACGTGATCATAGGTATGGTTTCACTTAACGACCAACCTGCTTATGCTTTGTTTGATTCAGGAGAAACTCATGCCTTCATTGCCGAGCAGTATATTGTTGGAATCGACAATTTGCATATCTACACCATTGAAAGATAAAGTTATTGCTGCTTTGGGATGTTCGGGGTGCAAGTTAGAGATTGGTGAGCGAGTGGGGAAAATTGATCTATTAGTCCTAGCCATGTATGATTTTGATTTAATAATTGGCCTGAACTAGCTCACCAAGTAACGAGCTAAAATGGACTGCTATCGCAAGGAGATTCAGTTTGACCCATTAGGGGGTAAGAGCTTTGAGTTTGTCGGGAATCGAGGAGGACCCTCGATTACCTTGATTTCGTCGCCAGAGGCAACTCGTTTGTTAGACGAGGGTTGCCAAGGGTACCTGGCAACTGTCGTGGATACGAAAGTTGAGGAACTGAAAATGGAAGACATTTCAGTGGTACATGAGTTTCCAAATGTCTTTCCAAAGGAATTACTAGGGTTACCACCAGAAAGAGAGATTAAATTTGTAATTGAGCTAGCCCCCGGAACAGAACCGATCCCAAAGGCACCTTACCGAATGGTGTTATTTGAGTTGAAAGAACTGAAAGTGCAGATGTAAGAGTTATTAGATAAATGATTTATTCGTCCTAGTGCATCACCTTGGGGAGCACTAGTTCTATTTGTTAAGAAGAAAGATGGTTCGTTGCGTTTGTGCATCAACTATCGACAACTCAATCAGGTGTCGATCAAGAATAAGTACCCACTCCCAAGGATTGATGACTTGTTCGATCAATTACAATGAGCATCAATATTCTCAAAGATTGATTTGAGGACGGGATATCATTAGCTGAGGATTAGGAAGGAGGATATTCCTAAGTCAGCATTTCGTACTCGGTATGATCACTATGAGTTCACAGTGATGCTATTCGGGTTGACGAATGCTCCAGCTGCCTTCATGGATTTGATGAACAGAGTGTTCAAGGAATATCTGGATCAGTTTGTAATCGTGTTCATTGATGATATCTTGGTCTATTCGAGAAGTGATGAAGAGCATGAGAATCACTAAGAATAGTGCTCTAGACCCTAAGAACTCACCAAATGTATGCTAAGTTTAGCAAATGCGAGTTTTGGTTGACTCGTGTTGCGTTCTTAAGTCATGTGATTTTCGGACAAGGAATCTCAGTCAACCCGAGCAAGATAGAAGCCATGATCAAGTGGCCAAACCAACTACAGTGATAGAGATCAAAAGTTTTCTAGGATTGACAAGTTATTACAGACGGTTTGTGAAAGGTTTCTCATCGTTAGCATCGCCTCTGACAAAGCTCACGAAGAAAGACGAGAAGTTCGTATGGACAAATAAGTGCGAGCGTAGTTTTCAAGAGCTAAAGGAAAAAGTGACTACCGCACCTGTAGTGATGATTCCATCTAATCCTAGAGGATTCAAGATCTATAGTGATGCGTCATTCAAGGGATTGAGTTGCGTGTTGTTGCAACATGGGAGAGTTGTTGCATATGCGTCCCGTCAGTTGAGGCCTCAAGAGCAGAACTATCCGATGCATGACTTAGAGCTCGCAGCGATTATCTTTGCGTTGAAGATTTGGAGACATTATTTGTGTGGTGAAAGATTCCAGATCTTCACTGACCATCAGAGTCTCAAGTATCTGTTTTCTCATAAGGAGTTGAATATAAAACAGCGCCGATGGATGGAATTGCTGAAAGACTACGATTGTGATATTCTATATCACCCGGGAAAGGTAAATAAGGTTGCCAATGCTTTGAGTTGAAAGTCTTCAGTGGCTAAGTTACTGATAAAGGAGTGGAATTTAATTGAAAGAGCACGAGATTCGGTGTTCAAGTTTGAGGTAGGCCACCTCTCGAGTCTTATAGCCACCCTCAGAATTGAACCGGATGTCTAGGTTAGAATCAAGTTACTCCAACCTATAGACCCTGAGGTGCAGAAAATTCTTCAGGAGGACACGGAGAAAAGAAAGGCTGACTTTCATGATTCTGATGATGGAACGTTGAGGTTCCGTGGACGATTAGTTGTACCTAACAATGTAGAGCTTAGAGAGGTTATTCTATCAGAAGCACATCATAGCAGTTACAGCATTCATCCTGGAATCACTAAAATGTATCAGAACCCGCGTCAACACTATTGGTGGTCAGGTATGAAGGCAGATATCGCCAAGCATGTCGCTAATTGTTTGACATGTCAGCAAGTAAAAGCCCAGCATTGCAAGCCAGGAGGACTTTTGCAACCTTTTACTATCCCAAAATGGAAATGAGAGCATATCACGGTGGATTTTGTGACCGGACTACCAAGGAGTCAAAGAGGAAATGATTCAATTTGGGTGGTAGTCAACAGACTGACAAAGTCGGCTCACTTCATTGCAGTACAAAAAGACCTCAGTCTGGATAGGCACGCAGACCTGTACGTGTGCCAGGTGGTTCGAATGCATGGAGTTCCAGTTACGATAACCTCATATAGAGACCCGAGGTTTACTGCTGCTTTTTGGAAGAGTTTGCAAAGTGCCTTAGGTACAAAGCTTCAGTACAGTACGTCATATCACCCTCAGACAGATAGCCAGTCTGAGAGGACAATTCGGACTCTCGAGGACATGCTGAGAGCTTATGTACTGGACTTCAAAGGAAGTTGGGAAGATCAGCTTCACCCGGTGGAATTTGCCTACAACAATAGTTATCAACAGAGCATCCAGATGGCTCCATTTGAAGCATTGTATGGCAGAGCATGCAGGACACCGGTGTGTTGGGATGAAGTCGGAAAAAGGAAGATCACAGGCCTAGAGTTGGTCTAGCAGTCAGTGGATGCCGTGGCAGTGATTGGAAACAGATTGAAGACCGCGCAGAGCAGACATAAAAGTTACAAAGATAAACATCGAAGGTCTTTGGAATTCCAAGTTGGTGATCACGTTTTTCTGAAAGTGTCACCAATGAGGGAAACTTTGCTCTTTGGTAAGAAAGGAAAATTGAGCCCGAGTTACGTAGGTCCGTTTGAGATTCTTGAAAGAATCGGGACTTTGACGTATCGTCTTGCGTTGCTGCCGAGATTGGTGCAAGTGCATGACGTTTTTCACGTGTCGATGTTAAAGAAGCATGAGCCTGACCAGACCTACGTGCTCAATTTTGAGGAATTGGACGTGGATGACCGTGTGTCATACGTTGAAAGCCCGGTTCAGATAGTGGATCGAAAAAGAGTTCAAAGACCATCCCGTTAATCAAAGTGGTTCGGCAACACCACGGTACAGAATAAGCGACATGGGAGACTGAGGAGTCAATGAGACAGTTGTATTCCCACCTTTTTGATCAAAGTGTATAAGGTTTAAATTTTGAGAACGAAATTTTTATAAAAGGGGAAGAGTTGTGACATCTTGAATTTTCAATACTATTTTCTATTGAATTAATCGGGCATTTCATTGACGCGCCTATAGGGCTGTTCTCAGAGCTGATCACTTTTGAGATAACTAGACTATCTAGGGAAGCCATTAAGGAATTTTAAGGTAATAGACTTGAGAATTCGATTAGGAATCGGCTTCACGATCGTGTTCATCTTTAGAGGCCATTACGGCATAGTTAAAAATCGATTTGAAATCAGGGATAGGTCTGTTCGACTGAGATGTATGGCTAATCGTGGGTGACACCACTAAATTAGAAAATTCTCATCGACCGACACTACTTTGATTTTTACCGTCGTTTTGGTACCATGTATCCGTAATTGAATCCACGAGATTTTCACGACAATCGAGAGTTGCCAATGTGTTGAGTGGGTGCATTATGGCTTGAAGAAAATTGACCATGGGTCATTTGCCTTAAAAAGTTCCGAAAACTACATGGTAGCCTAGGTCACACTAAAAACGCGCCGAACGGAAATTAACCGCTAATTTAAGTCCGATTTCAGAAATTGAAGATTATGTCATGTCACAATTGTGAATATTTCTAATGTGAATATTTAGGATTGTTCTGCCCTGTTCGAAAAGCCCTTTTGGCATTGTACAAATCCCCTGTTAATAAATAAAGGTGACTCGACCCTTGCCATGGGCCAGTGTTCCATATGTTTCCCTTGCTTATGTTCTCTCCATTTTGTGCAAGACAGGTAATCACGACACAGTCACATTCGCCAAATCCAAAAGCTAGAATGGCTGAAGAGAACGTACCAAGCCGTCTCGAGATTATGGAAAATGAAATGAAGCAGATCTTCAATGTGCTTCAACAACTCTCAAAGCAAATAGATTCCATCAGGGGCGGGCGCCAAAAAAAAAAAGAGGTCATGACATCGGTGATTAAGTATATCACTGGCGAAAACGGCGCCTGAAAGAATGCACGTGAATTGTCCATTACATACATCACCTTTGCGAAAATGGCGCCTTATAAAAGACACGTGGCTCGATGATTAGTACATCACCTTGGCGAAAACGACGCCCTAGAAAATGCATGAGATTGGTGATCGGTACATCGTCTTAGCGAAAACGGCGCCTTAGAGAATGCACGGGGTCGGTGATCGGTATGTCATTTGGCGAAAACGGCACCCGAGAGAATACTTGTGGATTGGTGATTAGGCATATTATTGGAAATACTATATAGTATGGATGGGAATGACCTAGAGATGGTCCGACTGACATGTAATTGACTAGGTCAATTGATCAATGATTTGATCTAATGTCGTGAATTGATTGAATATTTGATGTGATATATGAGGCATCTATGTATAACCTTGAAATTGCAGGTTGGGATTGAGGCCAAGGTAAGTCATCTGACTCGTGATGTGCTTAGGCAACCGTATGGCATATTGGTTTACTAATCGAGTCTTAGGGAGTAGAACTCGCTGAGACATTGTCTCAATGGTTATTGTATAACCATTTCAAGTCCCTAGATGGCAGCACCTCTACCTCCTCGTTCTCCTATGCATTTCGGTATACCTGAGGAAGTCACTGAGATAGAGACCCACTTCCCAATTCACCCTCACCCTGAAGGACTAGAGTACATCCTAGTTCAGTCGACCGTCTGGGTTGACGTGGGTATGATGCCCTGAGACCCCACAAGTATCGATCAAGGTGTCATGAGTATCATGACGGGCGAAGGGAGGGTCCCATGCCAAAAGGTGACGTGCCTATGTTCGTCCTAGAGGAAGCATTTGGGAAGGGGACGGCTGATCATAAGGACGGGTCTGTGGTGGATGCACAAGACCCTAAGCTTGAGAGCAATCATGACTCTCCAGTACCGTCGGCAGTAGACTCCAGCTAGAGTATGCCTGAAGAAGAAGTCGATCAAGAGGAGATATACCCCGAAGAGAATTGGGAGGAGGAACTAAAGGAGGAGGGACCAGAGGAGGATTACCTATTGGATGACCCTGACGATGAGCCAGAAGAAGACGAAGAGCTTGAAGAAAACGAGCTTAGTGAAGAAGAGTCTGAGGAGGATCGGGATGATGATCCCGAGTACGACCCAAATGAGGACCGAGATCCCATCCCATTTTGTGAACCTTGTGTACTTGTGGATAGGTGTTAGATCAGACCTATGTTAATAGTATTGTAAGATACTATGAAGTGTGTGTATATAAAAGTGTGGTTGTGGATTTCAATATGAAAACTATGGCCCTGCTTTTCTATCCCATTGTATTGTCTGGGGATTTATAATTGCTTCCGCATGTGCATATTTAATAAGAAAGGGTCGGCGATATGTCCTAAGTTATCGCATTTAAAATCAACCAAGTAAGGGATGTGCGCGTGCCTGAGGATCAGGGCGTGACAGCCCTCTATTGGTAAAATTACCTATAGTTCATCAAGGTTCATCAAATGTAAGTAGAATCTCTAACTCTTGGCTACAGCGATAGCGTTCGTCGTCGAGTTTAATGTTGTATTCACCCGTGTAAGCTGTGTGTATGTTGTAATGTTCTTTTGTGTGGTTTGCTCATATTTGCATGCTTGAGTGTGGTCACGCACCGAGACGAGGTTGAGGTTTGCTCAGCTTGGAATCGACATCAAGTCGCGATGGCCTAAGCATGCGACCTAAGCTATGAACCAGGAATCGTTCCCCGCATATTTTATAATATGATGTTGAGGATTATGGCACACTCACTTGAATGAGCACGCCCTCGGGCCTTGCATACGTTGGCTAAGATAAGAGATGAAAAACCGGCTTGTGTGATGTACTTGTGTGTGCACTTAAAGAGGAAAAAACGTCCGTTGCCACATAGTGCTGGCGGCGATGCCTTGTTCATTGAACATGATGCCCTGATTGAGCCAAGATGCTTGGGTTTGAGTCTGGATGCCTCGGGTAAGCTAGACCTAGGATCCCCTAGTTAAGCCAGAATGTCTGGGTTGAGCTCGGATGCCTTGGTGAGCTAGCACCAAGATGTCTCGGTAGAGCTGAGATGCCCTGGTTGAGCCAAGATGCCTAGCTTGAAGCTGGATGCCTCGGTTGAGCCAAGAGGGCTTGGTTGAGCCAAGATGACGATAAACGAAGTGTAACATCCTGAAATTCGACCCCGTCTCGATAATATGAAATGGGCATTTCATCGATGCGCCTATAGTCATTTTTATTATGAGCTGGCCCCTCACGAGTTAACTAATCTATTAGGTGAAGCCGTTAAGGGATATAAACGTGACAGATTAGAGAATTCGATCAGAAATCGATTGCTTGATCATAATAATCGGCAAGGGTCAATACGACATCGTTATAATCAATTAATGATCAGATATAGGTCGATTCGACGGAAACACGTAATTGAATTACGGGTGATTCCGCCTGATTACGAAATTCACGCCGAACGACATTTACCCGATTTTCTGTTGATTTTGTACTCGGGACACATAATTGAAACCTTGCGATTTTTACGACAACTGAGAGTCGTCTACAAGTTGAAGATGCACAAATGTGGATCGAGAATTATTGACCATGGGTTAAACGCACTAAAATCCCTAAAAGTTACCTGATAGATTAGGTCGTACTAAAGTCGCGTTCGATCGATTTTAACCACGAAATTGAATTTGGTTTCAGGAATCAGATATTTGAGTGTGTCATGATTTATTTTTAGGACGTTGTCTCATTTTTCTAAAAATTTTTGTCGAGCTTGGAATTTTGCGGAAAAATCGGTTTTTGACAAAAAGAAATAAGTGAAATTCGGATGGGCAGATTAAAGGACTTAAGTGGCTGCCAAAATGGTTGATTTTGTGGAAATTGAGAGCGAAATTCTCATTGGAGGACCAATGGACTTTAGGGGCTGAATACTTTAAGGGCTTTCTCATGATTATTTGGATATTTTGCAAGGCTTCTTAGTGGCTACAATCTTGACTTCTTGGATGTCTTCCTCTTTCTCCTTTTTTCTCTATTTCTTCATGCGTAAACCCCATTCTCCCTCAACCGACCCCCTCCCTTTTGCTTCTTCTTCCCTTCTTCTTCATCTCACGTTTCTTCCTCACTTCTTCATCCCAACTCCACCGCTTCACCACTCTCCCACCTACCAACATCCAACGACCACGCCAGCTGCCACATGCCCACGTCACCTCCCTCATCCACCACCTCTACTGAGCCGCCCATCCACCGAAGCACCCCACAACCTCACGCCCCCACCACCAGCATCATCTCCATCCCACCATCGTCCACCAAGCACCCTACCTCACGCCAGCTTCAGCTCACTTTCTTAACATCACCAGCCCTCCCATCCACCTTCACACCATCATCATCTAGCAGCCCACCAATGCTAAAACAGAGCCTTGACATCCAGCAAAGCTCCACAACACCAACTCACTCCAGCAGCAGCCGCAACTCCTCACATGGCCACCCACCGTCCAGCGGCCACCCCCAGCTCGCCTAACCGCCTCAGCCTCGCCAACGGCCAACCCCGCTAGCTGCCGAGACCAACTCAACCGAAACCAACCCAGTAGAATAGAATTGTGACCAGCCACAAGCCATGAGCTTGTAGGGCTATTTTTAGCCATCGTTAGGTCTCCATTGGAGATACAGTTGTCTCGGGTAGGGGTGAGCATGGTTCTTGGGTAGAACTGGGAACCGGAGAACCGAACTAGAGGGTTCGGTTCGGTTCCCAGTTCTACAGAGACCGGTTCCGGTTCCCGGTTCCCTTTTTCTGGGAACTGGAACCGGAAGAACCGGAACCAGTCGGGATTTAAAAAAAAAAAACCCTAGCACTTCCCCCCCACGTGATTCCCCTTTCCCTTTCTTTTTCTCTCTCTTTTTTCTCTCTCTCTCTCTTTCTTTCTTTTCTCCCCTTTTTCCTCCTCACGTCACTTCCTGCCCCCCCAACTTTTTTCTTTTCTTCTCTCTCTCTTTCTCTTCTCTTTCCCCCTCTCTCTCGGCCGAAACACCCTCTTCTTCTTTTCTTCTTCTTCTTCTTCTTCTTCCTTCCTTCCTTCCTTCCTTCCTCTTACTGGCTGCTACTTCACCCACCACCACACCGCCGCCTCACACCCTACTCACCACTACCGAATCACCACCACCCACTGCTCGTCCGACGAGCCGTCTCACAGTTGAGCCCAACGAGCTGTCGCGCCGTCTGCCCCGCCCCTTGCCACTGTCACCACCTCTTACCACCGCTCACTCGAGCGTCCGGCCCGTCATTGCACCGAACCGCCACCGCCTTCGCCAGAACCAAGCTCTTCCCCCCTTGGTTGTGGGTTGAGTCGCGACCGCCACCGTCTTCGCCACGCCGTTCGTGCCGCTGTTGGTGTCGTGAGACTTGTGTCTTCGTCACCGTCACACTGCCGTCGCCGCATTTTCGTCCTTGAGTTATTGAATACGGATTTATTCTCTTATTTTTTATACAGGGACTGTGGAAAAAAAGTGTATTTGGGTATGCATAGTCTTTTCTCAAGAAATTTGAATTAAGTTTACTTAACGTCAGTTCACCATTGGCAACATAATAATCTTTGACCGATTTATAGGTGGATTTGACACTACGCATGCTGCAGCTAGGTAAGACATCGCCATGTCTCATTAAGCTTTGTAGCTTTAGAAGGTTCCATTCATCTTAGAAGATAACATAATTGGGTTTTTGTGAACTCAGAGCCTATGATCGAGCTGCAATAAAATTTAGGAGGCTTGATGCAGACATTAATTTCAATTTGAGTGATTATGAGGATGATTTTAAACAGGTAAGATGTTTTGCATGATTTAAACTTCCGCCATTGCACCATGTTGGTTTGCATTCTAGATTAGCTTAGACTCTTTCTTGGTTGAGATTGGCAGATGAAGAATCTTTCAAAGGAAGAATTTGTACACATACTTCATCGACATATTACTGGCTTTTCTAGGGGAAGTTCAAAATATCGAGGGGTGACACTACACAAGTGCAGGCATTGGGAAGCTAGAATGGGTCAATTCCTTGGCAAAAAGTAAAAAACTAAAAGCCTTTTCCTTTAAAACCTGTTCCCCTTTATAAAGATTTTCTGCCCGTGAACTGAGGCAAGCTTTTATGTTTATATACAAGCTAGTTAGCACTAAATGTTCTGGAAAGCGAACTTTGGAGAATTGTATCTAAGTATTTTGCAATGCATTTGTGCATGTATATATACCTCAAGCCTATTTGATAGTGAAGTAGAGGTAGCAAGGTGTTATGAGCAACCTATGATCACATAGAAAATTCAATTCTATGAGTACTCAGCCTTAATATGCTGGATCCCTCACTTATAGCTTTTGCTTATTTGAAATCAGGGCGTATGACAGGGCAGCTATCAAATGTAACGGAAGAGAGGTTGTGACCAACTTTTAACCTAGTACGTACGACAGAGAGATGATTGCAAAAGCCAGCAATGGAAATAGCATATGTAATCACATTCTTTGTTGTAAATAAGAAGCTTTTGGCAAACTATTTCATTCTTATGAAAATAAATAGAGTTTGGGACACCTAGAGTGCCAAAACTTGGCACAGGGGGACACTTAAGTGCCAAAACTTCGAAAAGGTACACTTAAGTGCCAGTTTCAAAGTTAAATGGAACACTTAGGTGCCACTCCGGCCAAAATCCGGCCAAATGGCTGACGTGGCACTTTCCGGCAAGTTTGGTCCAAAATGGCGTTGTTTTGCATGCTGCCTGGCGACGGTGGGGAGGCGGCGGCGGCGAGGGCTTAGCCCTCGTCGCCCCCTTTCCGCCCCCCTTTTTTTAATTTTAAGTTTTTTAATTTTAGAATATTTTAAATAAAATTAATTTTAAATTTAATTTAATTAATTTTTATATTATTATTTACACATTAGACATGAAACGACATCGTTTTTGCATTTTCTCTCACCACATTAGCATGCAAAACGACGCCGTTTTGGACCAAACTCGCCAGAAAATTGTTAACGTCAGCCATTTGGTTGGATTTTGGCCGGAGTGGCACCTAAGTGTTCCATTTAACTTTGAAACTAGCACTTAAGTGTACCTTTTTGAAGTTTTGGCACTTAAGTGTCCCTCCGTGCCAAGTTTTGGCACTTGGGCTGTTCTTCTGCCAAAATAAATACATCAAGTTTCTCTACAAGGTTAATGAAGTATTCTAATGCAATTGATGCAAATGCTGACCATGGTCTTGATCTCAATCTCGGGATATCAGCTTCTTCTAGGGGAATGGTGGAAACCTTAGAACCCTCAGAAGACATGTGTCAGGGAAGTAGTTTGAGGGTAATACTAGGGAACATTATCTTGATTTCCTTTTTCTTTTGTTTATACTCTTTAGCTCCATATATTTAATGAGGAGGCTCCGATTATTACTAGTTTGTGACTTCCAACGGTAACCATATCCACTAAAAATGCTTCTCAGGTAGGAAACTCTGCTGCATCCTGGGGTGATCCATCTGTTCAAGGTTTATCAATGACATCTGGACAACCTCCTCCTTGGACTGGTGCTTGAACTGATGTTTATGGGATTTTATGCATCGATCTAAAGTTCTGGTTATGATATGGAGATATTCATGTACAAATATGCCAAGATGTCAAGTTGTACCAGAGAGATAAGTGATAAGAAGACAAGAAAAAACAATTGACAATTGATTTTATGCATGCTATTCCCTATTTTATGTGCTGCGTCATGAATGAAGCTTTAATTAATTCATAACCTTGCGAGTATCAACCTAGAGTTTTCTGAACAGTGCTTGATGATGCATGTTGTCGCGCTGTTCTAATCTTGTGAGCCTAACTGTCAATTGTTTGAAAAGAGCTTTCAAATCTTAAAAATAAAAAAAAAAAAAAAAACCTGTTGGAACCTGGAACCTACCTAGGTTCCAGGTTCTTAATTCTAACGGGTAGGTTCTAGGTTCCAAAAAATGAAAAACCTATACCCGAGGGTAGGTTCCAAGTTCCAGACGGAACCGAACTGTAACCGAGAACCGCTCTAGTTCTAGTTCGGTTTTGTCTGGAACCGAGAACCGCTCACCCCTAGTCTCGGGATCTCACTGGCTTCACATGATTAGATTAATGTTAATTAACTTGATTAGATTAGTGTTAATCTTGTTCGGTTAGATTAGCCTTAAGATAGATTAGTGTTAATCTAGTTGGTTAGATTAGCACTAATGAAGGTGGTCTATCTTAATTTAGTGAATTTCTCTGTAGATCAATTTATTGGACCCTTACTGTTTGCAATTTTCGTGGGATCAAATGTGCTACAATTTTGATGTTGATTCCTTCTTGAAAAATGTTCTAAACATATTCAGCTATGACATATATTTTACTCAAGATGTTTGGGATTTCAAAGGATAATATTTCAGCTTCGTTACTTGTAAAACAAAATCTCGGTTTGTGCTGGCAATCGTGACCTTTTGGTGTTTAATGGATTTTTATCAACTGTTAGGGTTCGATTTTCGAAAGAGTTTCTTCACAAAAGTTGTTTATCACATCTTGTAGTTTAACATATTCAAAATTGATTAGGGTCTCTCTTTGTCATAGGTTGCACTACTTCGTATGTTCAGTCCTATAAAAGTTACATCCTGACATAGTATATGAGTATTTGTTCAAGAAATATGTGCTTTAATTTACTTTGAAATAGTCATGTACTATGAAAAAAAGTGAATCCTGCGGGGTGGCGGTATGCTATAGTACCAAAAACGCATGGCAAGGCCACTAGTGGCCCAAAAGAGAAAACTAGTTAAGCCCACTACATGTGCATCCTCTAGAAAAATAGCAAGTAAATGTGTAACACAATTATTGCTTAATGAGCTAGTGGATGAGATAAGTGACTAATGCAAGGAAAAACAATCAGCCACGCAAGAAGTTACGGTGCAACAGACATGGTTGCTTTAAAAGGGCAGATATTTGGCCAAAAAAGAGAGGAACTTTCTTCTAAGTTTTATTCCTTACTTTACAAGCACAAGAGCACATATTCTGATTTTCATATTCCACTCATTTTAATATAACGTATAGTTTTAGATAAATACAAGAATGCATATTCCACATACACTTTTACTGTTCATTAAGAATTTTCGTTTTGAAAAAGTATTAAGTAACTATTTATTTGATCTTCGAAGACTTTGGAATGCTTAACGAATAAGGGGTAAACATATTATGGAAGTTCCGAATCAAAGTCCTTCTTCATCTCGTTGGTATCTGAACTATTGACTCTTATGGTCAGGCTTACATTAAATATGAGGGGAAACTGCTCAAAACCCCCTTGAACTTTAGCTCTGTTGCAAAGTAGCTCCGCACTTTAAAAAATCATATTATTATTTCAAACGTTGGCACTGCTACATTGAAGCAGGAATATAGATTACTTCCCAAACTTTCATTTTTGTTTCAGCATTGTTGTGTCCATTTATATGGCCATTAAATATTAAATGAAGATGGACACACTCATTTCAAGCAAAATAACATCTACTTCATGGTTTAAGAAGTTAGAAACTAAGAGTGATGCATGGTTAATAATTTTTAGTTAAGAAAATTTGGTCAAGAAAACTGAGTTGCATATTTTAGGCAACACTTAACGGCAGTGCTGACTGAAAAGCTAAAGGATGAAACATAACATACATACATACATACATACATACTTACATACATATATATGTATATATATGTATATATATATAATGGGGCTAAGGTGGTTGGATAAGTTTTCAAAGTTCACGGACTGTTGCACAACTGCACTAAAGTTCAAGAGGGCACTAATATACATCAAAATGATCACATACCACAATACATAATGTCCAACACTCAATTATATAACAAGGACTTAATTTAAAAATTCACATTTTATAGCACTTTTATTGGTGTAGCTTTTTAATTTATACAAAACAAAATTTCAAATTGAAAAGGACTCGTTGAAGGAACACTATTTATTTTACATTATTTAAAGATCGTCTTTGATAAATTTTCGTTGTTGGATTGAAAAATATATTTTTGTCCATGTAAATTTCAGAATAAAATTTAACTTGTTACAATTTGTGTAGTCTTACGGAATTATAGAGTCAAACTGAAATTAGAACAAACCAATTTCCAAACCCATCCATTCACGCACATTTACTGTATTGATGAAGAAGATGTTGCACCTTGTTTGATGTATTTAGAAGAATGTCCTCTCTGTAGCACTTCCAAGAGATTCCAAATGGGTAGCTCCGACTAGAATCCTTGATGAGGTCTCCACACCCCTGTATTTGGATGAGGCAATCATCCGGTCTACTTGTGCAATATGCATCAATCAACCTTCTCAATGATATGCATCCTCTAACATTCAAGGATTTCAGAGACTCTAGCTTGTGAAGGCCCTCAATGGTAGTAAGTGCATTGCAACATTGGATTACCAATTCCTCCAAGTTCTTCAAGTATGATAACCCACCTATTCTTCTTAGAGATTTGCACCCAATAGTGCAAAAAGATTCCAATGATTTGAAAGACCCCCAACTTGTATCTCAACTAGATCTGGACAATCTAACACATACGTTTGTCGTAGCATCCTCAATTCCAAAGGAATGGATAATTTCTATTTACAATCATCAATAGTTAAGTTCTCTAGTCGTGGAAGTCCATCAAATGGAATGTCTTCCACTTCACCACGATGGAACTCTAAAGTTGACAAATTTCTCAATCTCAAGTAGGAGGGAAGCAACTCTGTCCACCTGATGCTGAAGAATGGAAAATTCAATCTTAATAGAGATGGCGGAAGGTGCACAAGCTTTTCTAGGTCTAGATGAGACAAAGTAAGCTCTTCTAGATTAGAAAGAGAAGCCAACTTTGGAGGTGCAGGGACGTTAATGTAAATCTAACTTTTTCAATCTAGACATCCTTCCGATCCACCTTAAGTTGCAATTAATGATTAGGTTTGATTTACCAATATCATCAGAGCCATCACTTAATAGTAGTTCAACCAAATTAGTAAGGTTCAACAAATTAGGGACTGAGAGCAATGATTCAGATTCAAGAAGTAGACATGTCAAACTTGTGGGAAGCTCTGGCAATACTTGAATTTTATGACAACCTCTTAAGTCTAGTGTTTGGAGGTGACGAAGCTTGTTGATTGTCCTTGGAATTAAAAAAATACAGGTGTGCTTTAGATTTAGGATTCTTAAAGATGACAACTCTTTAATTCCAATAGGAATTTCACCTTTCATTTCAAAACGCCCTAAGAGATCCAACTCTTCAAGATTTTTCAACAAAGTGATGCCACTGGGCAACTGCCAAACATGATTCATTTTAGAATATGATCATTTTCATGGTAAATGCAATATGTGTAATGATTTTAACTCTCCAATGAAGTTGGGAAGTTCCCTTATCCTCGTGTGTCTTAAAAAAAAAAACAGACTCAAGTTTCACTAGTCTTTGGATGGAGTTTGGAATTCTAGCAATGGCCGTATGTGACAAGTTGAACTCTATCAATGAGGTTAAATTCCCAAACAAGACTAAAAGTCCTCTCAATCCAGAACATCCCTCCAATGAGAAGTGTTTGAGCTTCACTAGTGACCCCACTTCTTCAGGCAAATCTATAAGATCCATGCACTCTTCAATCTCTAATACATTCAATGATTGTAGGTCTCTAATTAAGCTTTCAATTCTCTTTTAAGCTGTAGCAGTGTGCAAGAGTCAAACTCTCTAAACTCAAGCATTTAGAGAAGTCTAGGATTGTTGTTATGCTTAAACACCAAGTAAGAGATAGTGTCACGCCCCGATCCTCCGAGTGCGTGCCCATCCCTCCTTGGCCGATTAAATTGCGACGTCCTAGGATGCGTCGCCGACCCATTCTTTTTAATGTACATACGGAAGTGAATAATTAATCCCCATACAACAACAAGATGGATAGAAAAGTAGGGCCACAATTTTCAAATCATTACATTATTAAAAACCAAATTTGGTCTACAAATAGAGGCCAACTCTAAGGTCTAAGTACAGAAAGTCTATCTTCAAAAAGAACTTTTGAGCCATCCATGCTCCTGACCCTTCCGCCTCAAGCTTCAGGATTCTTCACCCTAGGGATCTAAAAATGTTATCTTACAACGAGGTAAGACGATGTCTCAGCAAGTTCACCCCCTAAGTCCCGACTAGGAAGAAAATACGCCCTAAGGGCTGCCTAAACACAAGCACGAGCCAGAAGACTTACCTCTGCCTCTATTTCTTCTTGCAAGTTAGTACAATTCACAATTCATCAAATCACATCAACAAATCAAATCATCACATTAGATCGAACCATCGATCAATCGATCCAGTCGATTCCATGTCATCAAGACCATTACTTGGTCAATTCATTCAATACTATCTATAAAGTCCAATCACATCAAAGACTGCTCACCCTAAGCTGTAAATGGATAGTATAGCTCGTCCAAAGCTAATAACGGAGTATACTGCTCACCCAAAACTGACATATTAGAGCCCGCAGGCTCATATAGTATATTCATTATGCTTACTAGAAGCTGACAAAGTATGCTGCTCACCCTAAGCTGACATATCAAAGCCCGTAGGTTGATATAGTATACCTATGATGCTCACCCTAAGCTGATAAAGTATACTACTCACCCAAAGTTGATATATTAACGCCGTAGGCTGATATAGTATACTTGTTCTCACTAACTGAGAATATCACCATTTTTATCATTCCTGATAAAAATAATCATGTGTGGGTATACGATCGACTTTAGCCAAAATACAATATTTTCCTTTTTATAAATCCCACCATTTAACATGGTCCACCAAAATATTTTTGACGCTGTAAACCGAAGGCCAGTTATTTTCTAATTAAAAACTGAAATTAAAATTTTGGGTTAAATTTCCAAAATTACAAATCACATTCAATTTGTACAATCAAGCACTCAATTAAATAAACAAATCACACCATTGTGATCAGCATAAAATTCTGGTTACCGGCTATCCCAGTCTAATTTCCGGGAAATAATAATTAATTAAATAATTACGAAAATTAATTAATCAATAAATAGCAAAAATGCACACTTAGGCCGGAAAAGCCTAATTAAAAGCCGAGACGGGCCTGGGGGCCGAAATCGGCCACACAAGTCTGACGGTTGAGCTGGTCTTGCGGCTTGGCTAGTTTTGGTAGCCGATGGTGGAGACGTTGCAGCGAAATGAAACGCGTACGTGTTGGCTGTGGATTGGCGTGAACTCGGCGGATTGGTTGGCGCATGAAGGAGCTACTGGAGAAGCCGAAGCCGCTGGTGTCTTCGTTGCCGCATGAGAGAGGGTAAATGGAGATGGCTGCTACGGTCAACAACTAAGAAGTCAGCAAAGGTGACGCTGGTGAGGGGAATGGACTTCAGTGGAATGGTAGAGGGGAAATGGGCAGATGCGTGGCAGCTTCGGTGGAGGTGCACAAAGAGGAGGGAGCAGAGATCAAGCGGTGCTGCTTCGATGGAGGTGGGGCTTCAAAGGAAGGAAATTAAAAAGCAAAGCAGAAGCTCACGGGATCGGGGGCAGTTGGCAGGGAAATAAAAATGCAAAAAGGAGTGGCTATGGGGAAGGGGATAGAACCGCAAGGTTTGTCGGCTGAAAGAAAAGAAACGTGCGAAAAAGAAAGAGGGAGAGAGAGATGAGGGGGTGAGGGAAAGAGATGAGGGGAAAAAGAAGTGTCGGTCAAGGGGGAGGGGTGAGCGAGAGAGAGGAAAAAAATAGAGAGGGGCGCACAAGGTCAAAGGATAAGAGAAAAAAAAAAAGTGGCAGAGGTGGTCGGACGGAGGGAAACTCGTGAGAGGGGTAGTCCGAAGAAGAGAAAAAGGAAAAGGGTAATTAAAACACAAATATTTTTATCTCAACTTCACACAACATTATCAATTGGTCATCCAAGGCCAATTTCCACACCAACTTGTCCCAATTGAAATCCAAATAAAGGTCAAAATGTGACAGTCCCTCAAGCCTACAAATTTCCCTCAATTCCGAATTCTATTTCCTTTTTCTGCGGAATTCGATTTCGTAACAAATCTCTCCGATTGATGTCAAATTTTGTTGAAGAAAAAGCCCACAAAATTTCCTTTCACCAAGTAGCTCACACAGGAGGCCAAAAATTCCTTCAAATTGGCCAATCTGAATTTCTGTGTGTTTTCCGAATCGTCCAAATCGATTTTCGTAAAAATCCCGAACTCGCCGAAAATTCCTCGAAAGATGAGTCGAAGTTCCTAAAATGACTTTTGATATGATAGAATTTTCAATTTCTGAAATTGGTTTCAAATTCGCGGTTTATTTCAACCGGACACAATTTTAGCGTAACCTAACCTACCGGGTAGCTTTTAGGAATTTTTGGTGCAATTGACCTGTGGTCGATTTTCTTCGAGCCACACGTATCTCTTCAACACATGAGCGGCTCTTGGTTGCCGTGAAAATCTCAAGGTTTCAAATACGGACACAGGACACCAAAACGACAGAAAAATCAGTCTAGTGCCGATCGACGAGAATTTTGCAAATTAGTGGAATCACCCACATTTAGCTACACATCTCAGTCGAACCGATCTATCTCTGATCTCTGATCAATTTTTAACGATGTCGTAATGACCCTTGTAGACTAACACGGTCGAGCAGTCAATTCTTGATCGAATTCTCAAGTCTATTGCGTTTATATTCCTTAACGGCTTCACATAATAGGCTAGTTATCTCATGAGTAGCCATCTCAGAGAAAAGTACTATTGGCGCGTCGATGAAATACCCAATTTATCCAATTGAAATCAGAACCTGAAAATCAGGATGTCAAAGATAGAACTTTCAAATTTCATGCTCTCTGTAAAAAAGGATGGCATGTCAAATATAAGAACCATTGCATAATACACATTGGACGGTCATACTAGAATTGAAACATGTAATTTACCTTGATCGAGTCCCATGCTTTCGAATCATCCATGAAGCTATTATCTTCAAGTTTGAAAACAAGAAGATGATTGAAATACATATTGTCCGCCCTAAAATCATCATGAGGAGAATACCAAGAAATCCATCTCAACTTTGAATGGCAGCTTGCAAAATCCCCAAAAAAAGTTCAAAAGCCTAGCTTGAGGAATCTTAGGTTTTGTAACCTTTCAAACTCTTCATTTGTAATCTCTATGTAATCTTCTAGTCCATCTATCTCAAGTGCTTGAATTTTGTCCTTTCTCTACAAGTGAAATTTTGCAATGATGTGAAAAAGGTTTTTAACTTCCAAACTCTATTTTTAACAACTCGAAATGGGCAAGAAAAAAAAATGATAAAGATCCTAAATAAAAAAGGAATCCTAAATCCCAGGATATGTAAATTCTATTTGAAAATGAGATATTTCTTACTTACCTCTTCACTTCTTATGATTTCATAGGCCTCTTTTGCAACCCACAACCTGCTTCGCTTTCCAAGGTCACTTTTTTAACAACTCGAAATGGGCCTTCCCAAGTCTATTAGTTGACCATGCATCCAAAACTTATTATTGTCTAATATCTTTATCAAGCACTTGTAGGTAAGGACATCGATTGCTCTTTCGGGGTAAAATTGACAATCGGATGTAAATTGCATTGGTCTTATTCTCATTAAAAAAGAAGCATGCTATATCAAGAAAAATTTGTTGCTGATATTCATCTAGGTTATCATAGCTAATCCTTAGCTTCTTTAGAATTTCTTTCTCCGGTACACTTCTTAACCTGACCGATGTGTCTTCCCAAAATGCTTTGTTTTTCCCATTAAGTAATGAACCTATCACTTCAATGACCAAAGGAAGCCCTCCCGTACTTGCGACAATTTCACTTGAAAGCCCATGATAATCATTAGAAGGAGAGTCTCTACCAAAGGCTTGTCAACAAAAAAGCTGGAGTGCAAGACCATAATCCATCTTTAGCATCTCATACTGTAGAATTTCACCTTTAAATCCCTCAACTAGCAAAATCGTCGCATTTCTCGTTTTAATGATTATTCTAGATCTTGAATGTAAGAATTATTTCTTATCAGTTTCTTAATGTGCTCTTTATTATCAACATCATCCAAAACCACTAAGACCTTAGTGGGGAGTGTTTCTCCAATTCTCTGCATTCCTTGTTCAATATCCTCGAAATTTTCTGCAGATCTAGAACCAATAATGTCGGATAGTAATTTCTTGTGCAATTGGACCATGCCCACCTTGGCTAATGAGCTTTCTCAAATGTCCTTGAGGAAGCTACAACACTTTCTAAAGTGGGAAGATAGTTGATTGAAGACAATCTTGGCAATAGTTGTTTTACTGATACCACCCATTTCATAAATTCCAATAAGCCACACGTTAGGCTGGTCAACAAAAAAAAATTCAATTCTTTTATCTAATCAACAAGACTAACTAAATGTCCAGGCACTGATTTTTGTTTTACCTCCAACATTTCCAAAACCATTTCAACGACTAGTTTGACAATCGCTGCTTGCCTGTCATGTCCATAAGTGCTATTATTAGTTGACTAGATTACTTTCATACCCATGCATCGCACATGGGATTGTCAAAATTTTAATTATAAAAGATTGAAGTACATCACAAACGATATCTATATACATTGAATTATTATTATAGGCTAATTTAGTAGAATTTACTTGATATATTTTTCATATATGAGTATAATTTCTTTTTGAAGATTATAGTATTGGCTTACCTTATGGCTAAAGTCACCAAGTGGCGGCTGTGCCGTGCAAGAAAAATGCGGCATTTATAGCAGAGCCTAGAAAAAAATTTCAGTACTTGTAATAGAAGAATTATGAAGCAAGTTAATGTAAACAAATGCAACTGTCATCCGTTGAACACTTTGCAGTTTCGTAAAGAAAGCTACAATCCCCAAACCTGTAATTATTTCCCTGCGCCAATAGAGTAGCTGTGTTAACACTTCTATCGCTTAACTTATGCTTGTAACTCTTCCATGGATCTGATTATGTAAATTATAATTGCATTTAAAGAGCCCTGTCACATTAAGATGTGTTCAAAATTGAAAATCAAGAGACCTAACTCCCATGGCGGTAACTTGATAATAAGTAGTGACGTGTACGGATTAGGGGCACAACACAAGTTTGATTCTCCATACCATCATATGAAAACATATGTGCCAGCACAAATATTTTAGCACCGCCTCCTTCCCTCTCTCTATCCACGCCACTCGAAGCTGAACAGTGGCTTTCGCCTCTGGCCCGGTCCAGATTAAGGTTGCTCGGCCTTGTTTCGAACCTCCCACGAGCTATGCAGAGCTTGAGGCCCCAAGATTGCCCAATCATTCTTTACGCGTTCTCAAGATGCTGTCTCTTCTATTGAATACTTGGGCATGTCCTCGTTAATTGATTTTTATTAACGATGCAAAATTTTGTGTTGAAATTTTTGTCTGAGGATGCAAATTGTATAATTCGATAAGTGAGACTACATGTCGACATGGGTGCAAAATCTGAAGTTGATTTTAAAAGAAGAAATAGGTAGGGATCTTAAAAGAGTATTACCCTTGGTCTTTTTTCACGTTCCATCTCTTGATTTCATCTATCTCAGCAAGAGCTCTTTTCCATGCCTCGACTTCATTAGGAAACTCCTCGTGCTTCAAATAGGCTTTCCTATACCGTCGAGTCTTAAGCTTAACATCTTTAGGTTCCACGTCGAGAAAGATGGGAAGGATACTCTTTTTACCCATTGACTTAGATATGTTGTCTACTATGTTGTGCACAAGCACACGGAGGCACCATTTGCTGGAGGCATATGTCCGAGAGAAGATGGGGATGTAGATTAGGGAGTTGTCGATGGCATGTAAAAGGTTCCCACCAGTCACTTCGCTGACGCAAAGATCATCTTCATCCCTAAATACATGGACTCCAACATCTACCAAGCCATGGTAAAGGAAGTCTGTGAATCCATGACGGGTGTCGGGTCCTCTAAAACTCTGGAAAATTTGGTACTCACCCCCCGCTGCTTGTGCAGCGTCACTACTCAATCTGCCCTTTGAATTTATCATGGCTAGGAAGCTTATTACTTCCAGATCTCTCTCTTCCCTAAAGAGAAAAAATGAATGCTCAAAACTGAGCTGAGATTTTGTAAATGAACTAGGTAAGCGACCAATACCTTAAAAACTTGGCCGGCTCACTTTAAAGTCAAATTTAATTGTCCATTTCCCACCTAACGTTCTGCACTAGCTAGTGGACACGGCGAAGGCGTCCAAGACCTTTTATCAAGTTCAGAAACTTTTAAGGCTCCTTGGGAGAGAAGAAATCTCAATCTCAAGTTATTTTTTCCCCCTTTGGGATAAAGGCATCGGGTCCCTAAACTATTTCAAAATATTTAATAAGCTTCCTAAACCTTTTTTGTGCAACTGAATTCCTAAACTGTATATTTGTTATTTGAGTTGGTCTTTCTAATGATATTATAAACGAAGATGTAACATGGCCATTATATGCTGACATTGCACCTTACAAGGCAATTTTAATAAAACAAAAAATTAATTTTCGGAATTTAAAAAAGTAAAAATCTGGAAAAAAGCATAAATCGTTAAGAAAAGAAAAATCGAAAGGAGAAAGGTAATGAAACTCCAGTCGAGCGGCAAGGGGGCAGCCCTTGCCCAAATCTGAGGTCAGTGGCCCCTTGTCAATTCCATCGGCATGTTCAAGAAGATCGAAGAGGGCTGCTACGATGGACCCCGACGTGGCGGACGTCGCAAATCTCGGGAGCTTGGAGAGGCACTTGCTCGTGGACAGCTTTATGAAGAAGATCAAAGGGGACAATCTTCCGCTTCTCCATAGGCTTCGCGAGCAAGGGGAGATGACCGAGATGCGCCAAGAATGCAATCGTCTAAAAGGAGACAAATGCATTTCTCGCTGATTCTCGTGAATTAGTATTACACATTGAATTTAGCTTTAGGCAAAACTAATGCAATCCAGAAGGCAGCAGAAAACTACTTGTAGATGGAGACACGTGCATTGCTCCGAAATGATTTTTTGTTTAATTTTTCTTCTTCTTTTTTTCCAATGATTTTCGTTCTTTTCCAAATCTTTTTCTTTTCAAATTTTGAAAATATTTTATATTATAATTACCCCAACAGCAGTTAACGACCACGCCAACATTTCCCTCTGTATTTTTAATGAAATTACCAACTCGAACCTATAGTTTACGAACCCCATTGCAAAAAACAGAAAAAAAATTATTTGTGGGACCTAATTAAACATTGTGTGACAGTTCAGGGCGCACATGACAACCATTCTGTTCTAGAAATAGTTACCGGAACAGAAATAGATTTTTCTATTTCTATTTCTAGAAGAGTTTTTAAGCAAAAAAATAACCGTTTGATAACGACATAAAATTTCTACTCTAAAATAGAAATTCGTTTGATAACGACACAAAATTTCTTCCTTTCGAACGGCGGCGGACCGGCGGATAGCGGTGACGGACGGTGGCGGCTGCGGTGGCAGTGGCGGCCGGCGGTGGCCATGGCAACGGCGGCGCGGCGCGGCTTGCCAGCGGCGGCTAGCGACTAACGGACAGTGGTTGGTGGCAATGGATGAAGGACCGGTTGACGAACGATGAGAAAAATTTTTATGTTTCATTTATGTTCTAGAAATGGAGAAGTAGAAATCTATTCCAAATCTACTTCTGATTTCTATTTTAAGCCTATTTCTGGAATAGAAATCTATTCCAGAAATAGAAAAACAGAATAAGTATAGAAATCTATTCCAGAAATAGAAAAACAGAATAAGTTTATCAAACGGATTTCTATTTCAGAAACAGGTCTGGGATAGAAAAATTGTTTCTAGAACAGAAATAGGCAGTTGTCATGCACCCCCTGTAACTCTCGATACCTTTATCCTTTTTTTTTTTTTTGTGCATATAATAAGGCTCGTCAATCAATTTACAAAAGGTCAACGACCCATAAAATGCACGACATTATCAAGAACAATTTCAGCAATTACATTTTTCATTAAAATTATGCTTTACACATTGAATTTAAAAAAAAAAATTGCACCGATAAGATATTAATAACACTTCATTGATAAGAAAATTTCAAACTATTTTAGCAAAAAATTTCTTAAATGCAACATAAAAACCTAGTTTATAAGACATTTTTGGAAAAGTGACCTAGTAGCAATAGTAATGGAAAAATTATTTTAAAAAAATCATAAATTAATTATACGAATGACAATTCAGTATTTTACCTTTTAATTTGATCAATTTAGTTATAAACCTTTTGACAATTCATTTATTTAGTCATTGCGATTAATTTTAGTTAGAAATCATTGACGTTAATGCTGGCCATGTTATGTAGGATGGCCAACACTAACTTGGACAATTTTTAAATTTTTCAAAATAAAAACTGGTTTTTTTATTATTCTTTATATTTTTTTCTCTATCTTTTTTTTTTTTTCATTGTGGCTGGCGGCCCCCATCAGCCCTTAGGAGGCTCTCGCCCTACCCCTTGTCCACAGGTTACCCTCACTAGTCACAATGAAGAAAAAAAATATTTAAAAAAAATCAGAATTTTTTTAATATTTGTAAAAATTGTTTATGTCAGCGTTAGTTGTGTCACGTAAGTCATTTAGCATCGATGTCAACGATTTTTGGTCTAAAGTGATCGGAAGGACTATATTGACAAATTGTTAAAAGGTTTTAAATTGACCAAATTTTAAGGTTTAGGAATCAAATGTCATATGTATAATAGATTTGAGACTTTCTTGGTAATTATATCTCGCAGCAATGGTGATAATAATAATATGATCAATAATAATAATTAATTAACCAATTCTTTGTGTTGTTCTCTAGGTCTCATAGAAGTCGTTTCCTTGCAAGACCAAACCCCTATCTTGATTCTCTAGTTTTCGTTTTCGTTTTTCTTTTTTACCGGGGAAGTTTATTCTTGTAAGAAGCATGCCCGTTCTTCGCAACCAGAGTTGATGATATTTGGGAGTTTGTTTGGAGTTTTTATTACACACTCAAATAGCCGTGGGTAAATAGCGTGAACAAGTCAAGGTCAAGCAATGAAACGCAAGTGACATGCATGACTCACGAACCCCCTCTTTATTCTTTTGCTTCCGGTGGTCCACCTCATCCTTCACACATTTTTGGGGTCAGCTCTCTCCACGTCGAGTGATGTGAAGCTACCCTGACACAGACATGTGATTTGTACATGTCCATGCACGAATTTGGAGTAAATGTAGATTCAGTTCTTAATAAAGCCATCGTTCAACAATGGAGCTTCTAAAGCAATCAATTTCATTGATCAAATTTAGTATTTTGGTAGCAACTGAGCTACATCCTTAAGTCATTCCGACTTTGTGAGCTATCAGCTCCATAATTGTCGATAGCTTCATGTAAAGATGTTGATGATGCTCATTAGGTTTAAAAATAATTGAGGAATGGGACCACATATAGTCATTAAGTTTGGAAAAATTGGAAGTCCACTTTCTAGGAAATGATAAAGATGAACCACAAATTCCACAAAAGAGTACAAACATCATGTGATAGATGAATAATTCCATCGACCATAAATGTAAGCAACATTGACCAACAAACAAGCAAGTATTTCATATGGCCAGTGCGTCAACTAACCTAAATTGGGCCATCAAATCTATTGAGTGAGATCCACACGGAACTTGTTACTAAAGCAATCAATTTAGTAGTTTGGCAGCAATTAAACTACATCCTTAAGTCGTTCTGACTTCGTGAGCTATCAACTCCACAATTGTCGATAGCCCCACTAAAGATGTTGATGATGTTCATTAGGTTTTAAAATAATCGAGGAATGGGGCCTCATATATGTGACATCCTGAAATTTGAGCCCTCTAAAGGACGAGTGAAAGTGAATTTCGTCAATGCATTGTTGGTTGATCTCACTCGGAATTGATCACTCTTGAGAGATCGACCTTGAGGGGAAAGGCTAATGAGTAGAGAACCCGTACGACTAAAGAACTCGACCTGGGAAAACGACTTGACCGTGAGACTTGCGTGAGGATGATCCTGTAGATAGGCAGGCCGATTCTAAGGACGACTAGAAGTCGATTCGTGGATAGAAAATAATGGAACGACGGGTGATTCCGTTTACCGTTATCGAACCCGCGAACGACCCTATGTCGATCTTCAGTGATCGTGTACTTTGAAATAAGAATCTATCCTCCGTAATTTCATGCAGTCAAGGACATCCATGCGTCGAGATGTCTTGAACGTGGTTTGGCACGAGTCGGTTACGCGTGAATCCTCGGAGCCGCCCGTCGTCGAGTTGTAACCAAAATGGCATTAGGGCGAAATTGACATGGCAAGAGAACTTAGTATTTGACTTCGAATTATCGGGAATGTCCGGGACGGACTTTGGATGAAGCTACATCAAATAGTCGACAGAACCAGTTAAGCCGAGTAATTGGAAAACGGGTTTTCGGACCGAGGAAGCAAGCCCGTGAGGACGTGGGCCGGGCTAAGCCAGTGTGGGCCTTAGGCCCAAGTTGGGACAGCCACCAAATGGGCCTAAGTCAAGCAAATGAGCCCATTGGGCCAAACCAACTATTCATCTTTCAAAGCCCATGGTCCAACTTTGAGCCCAATCAAGCCCAATTAATTTCCAAGCCCATTCCTATTCATGGCCAAGCCCAATTCCTAGGCCCATCCACCAATTTCAGCCCAAGGACAGAATGGTAATTGTGCAATGTGAAATGACCAAAATACCCCTAGTTGTAGGGAGAAAAAGGCTAGAGAAGAGAGAGAATGTGATGTCATCTTGCATGGGAACTTGAAGCAGCCATTTAATGGCTTTAATGAGGAGTGCAACAGCTCTCCCATCACCCTCTCTCTCCCTCATTTGGTCTCCATCTCGAACGGAGCTCTCTCTCTCCTCGTTTTCCCTCTCCTTCAGTTTCTGCTCCAGCTGACCCTTCGGTGAATAATCGAGTCAAAAGTGGTCTTCCCGGTTGAATCAGAGAACGAGCCACCTATCACCATGACGGTGAGATACAGACCGTTCCAAAGAGCCTGATTTCGTCCTGAACGGAGTCGTAGTCCGTCCTGTACGGCCGTCGCAAGCCGCCTGTCGTCGGTCCGTCGGTCCGCCTGCAGCCTGGACTGTTTCGACTTTGCAGCCCGTTTTCTCCCATTCCAGCCCTTCCTTTGCCCATCCCAGCCACCCAAAAGATCCCCAAGACCCCCGGGAGCCTCCGTTTGTCGACCAACCCCCTCGCCGGAACTCCGGCCAAGCCGTTCAACTCAGTTTCTCCTCCGGCAGGGCTGTTTTTCAGTGTTTTCAGTGGGAGTCCGAGCTGTGGTTGCTGTGTTGAGCTTGGGACCACCTTGGAACGTCGTGGTAGAAGTTCCGGTGCGTAGCCACCGTCGTCGCCGCCGAGTCGGTGCCTCCGGCCCGCTTAACGGGTGAGTTTAGCTCCTAATCCTTCGATTAGTGCCTAAACTTGCTTAGGGTTGGTTTAGTTAGATTTAATTCTAGTTTAGGTGATTTAATTAAGTTGCATTATCTCTAAGATAGGTGGTTAGATAGATGGATTAAATTAGTTTAGCTTAATCTTGCTTTATTTTGCTTAATTGTGCTTATGTGTTTAATTAAGCTTGTTTTTCTTAATTAATTGTTTGACTGTTTTAATTAATGTTTTTAATGATTTCTGGGTTTAAATTATCATTTATTAAATTCTAGGAATTTACTGTTCACTTGACACTATTCACGATTTTACTGTTCACGAGGCACTCTTCATGAGTTACTGTTCAAGATTACTGTTCACGAAACACTGTTTACCCGAGAACGAAAAATGTCTAATTTCATGTGGGTTTAATCCTATGAAGTGATTGGATGTGTTATTGCATAAACATCCGCATAAATTGAGTGACGATTTGTACAATTATGTGATGATTGTGAAGTTGTGTGTTGATCGTGGTTTGTAAGCAATTGATTTCAACACCTGACTAAGCCAGAAAACCGCCGAAGTATGGCTGTGCCTTCGAGGCCGTGATTCTGCCACCGAATTTGGAATCGGTCGCGCCCATTGAGCCGTAAATTGCCACCTGATAAAGGTCGCGCCCGTTGGGCCGTAAATTGCCACCTGATAAAGGTCGCGCCCGTTGGGCCGTAAATTGCCACCCGATAGGGGTCGCGCCTAATAAGGCCGTAATCTGCCACCTATTAAAGGTTGCGCCCAATTGGGCGAGATTTACCACCTAATAAAGGTTGTGCCGAGTGGGGCCGTGATTACCACTAAGCGGGTGTCTTTCTTTGAGCCGTAATTCAGCGTTGGGATTGAGTAAATGAGATGATCGTGAGTGGTCTTGTTGGCGTGTAATCGACTGAGTCGATTGATCGATGATTCGATCTGAATTGATGCATTGATGTGTGAAATTGTTATATGCATTAATTATATGCGTGAGTGAATCACATTGTTTATGCCACACATGCATGAATCAATAACGTGCGAGTGTGGCAATGGCCGGTGAGATCGCTTGTGATGCGACTCGTATGTGATTGATGAAATGTATCATCTAATGGCCATGTGCATTGCGTGTATCGTGCTGAATTATAACGTGCGGGTATGGCATACCAGGTAAGGTTGTATGCGAATCGATTGTTGGTTGTTGCTTGTGGTGGGGTAGTTCGGATAGATACCCTGGGTTGAGTTGGTGTACTAACCGGGGCTTAGGGGTGGAACTCGCTGAGATTTATATCTCACTCGGTTATTGAATAACCATTTTCAGGTCCCTAGTGTGAAGAGCCAGGAGCTTGAAGCGAAAGGGTCGGGAGCATGGGTGGCTCGAGTAGTTCTTTATGAGACAAACCTTTTGTATAAGCTTGAGGTGTTCATGAAAGCGTATTTGATTTGAATTTGGTTGTCCCGCTTTTCTATCTCATATATGTTGTTGTCGGGGATTAGTTAATTCGCTTCCGCATGTGCAATAAAATGAAAAGGGTCGGCGACGAGTCCTGGGATGTCGCTTTCTATCGACCACCGAGGGATGTGCGCTCGCTCAAGGTTCGGGGGTCATTAGGTTTGGAATAGCTGGAAGTCCACTCTCTAAGAAATGATAAAGATGGACCACAAATTCCTCAAATGAGTACAAACATCATGTGATAGATGAAAAATTCCATGCACCATAAATGTAAATAACATTGATTAGTAACGAGCAAGTACTTCATGTGGCTAATGCATCAATTAACCCGTCAAATCTGCTGAGCGAGATCCACACAGAACCCACTAAAGCAATCAATTTAGTATTTTGGCAGTAATTGAGCTACATCCTTAAGTGGTTCCAACTTCATGAGCTATCAGCTCCACAATTGTCGAGTTGATGATGTTCATTAGGTTTAAAAATAATTGAGGAATGGGGCCACATATAGTCATTAGGTTTGGAAAAGTTGGAAGTCCACACTTTAGGAAATGTTAAAGATGAACCATAAATTCACAAACGAGTACAAACATCTTGTGAAAGATGAATAATTCCATTGACCATAAATGTAAGTAACATTGACCAACAATGAGCAAGTATTTCATGTGGCTAATGCGTCAACTAACCTCAATTGTTGTCACGCCCCGATCCCCGAGGACGCACCCATCCCTTACTTGGTCGATTAATAGCGATGTCCCAGGACGCATCGCCAACCCTTTCATATTAATATGCATGCGGAAGCAATTAAACAATCCCCTTACAATAAAACAATGAGATAGGAAAGTAGGACTATATTTTTCACAATTGAAAAACCATAACCGCACTTTTATACAAGACAAACCCCATAGTATATATTACAATACTATTCACATAAGTTTGATCTATCATACAACAATTCAAGACTCGAGGCTTGTAAAATAGGGTGGAGTCTTAATCCTCATCCGGGTCATACTCAGGATTGTCCTCTGGATCCTTGTCCGGCTCCTCCTCCGGTTCTTCATCAAAGTCCTTCACCTCAGGCTGCTCTTCAGGTTCTTCTTCTTCGTGTTCCTCCTCTGGTCATTCCCACTCTTGATCCTCCTTCGGTTCCTCCTCTTGCTCTACCACCTCTCCTTCCTCTTCACTCCAATTAGCACCTCCAACTGAGTATACTAGAGAGTCAGGGTGACTCTCAAGCTTATGGTCTTTGGCATCCACTACCGACCCATCCTTATGATCTGCAGTCCCTTCTCCAAATGCTGCCTCTAAGACGAACATAGGCACATCACTTTCCGGTACTGGACCCTCTCTACGCCTATCATGGCAGTCACAATACCACGACCTATACTCATGGGGCACCAGATCGTCTCTACCTACGTCAACCCAAACGGTGGATTTTATCAACACGTACTCTAGACCTTCCGGATGGGGCTGCATCGGGAAGTGATATGCTATCTCTGTGACCTCTTCGGGAATACCAAAATGTATGGGAGGACGAGGAGGTGGTGGTGCTGCCATATAGGGACTTGAAATGTTGTTCCAGAACCGGGATGAGATTACGTCTCAGCAAGTTCTACCCCACTAAGACTTGATTAGGAAGCCAATACACATTAGGGCTGCCTAAGCACATCACGAGTCAGAGGACTTACATTGGCCTCAGTTTCCTTCTTGCAAGTCAATTCAATTACAAACACTGACAGATACAACACCCAATCAAAACAGATCGAATCATCGATCAATCGACCTCGTCGATTACATGTCAGTCAGACCACTTCTCGGTCATTTTAATTTATCTTATTAAATCTCTAGATAATACATACCTAGTCATCGAGTCACGTGCATTCTCTAAGGCGACACACTTAGTCACCGAGCCATGTGCATTCTCTTAGGCGACATGTCTAATCACCAGACCCCGTGCATTCTCTAAGGTGGCGTACTTAATCACCAAGCTACATGCATTCTCAAAGGCGATATACCAAATCACCGAGCCACGTGCATTCTTTAAGGTGACATACTAATCACCGAGCCACGTGTCATCAAAGGTGATTTATCAAATCCACAAGTCACGTGCATTCTCCAAGACGACACTCTTGGTCTCCGAGCCACGTGATACAACCTTCCTTCTCATCTTTCTCATACCCAATAAAATATCACTCGATTGGTCTTAGCCAATAAAATTAATTCACTCTCACAGTTCTCGCCACTTTATATATAACCCACCAAATACTTCGGCGCTGTAAACCGACACCCGATTATTTCTCAATCAATTATCAAAATTGATTAATTTAGGAATAAAACCCTAAAAACACAAGTAAATCAATTCAACACAATATAAAGCTCAAATAAATAAATGAACTACACCACAATGATCAGTATAAAATTCTGGTCGTCAGCTATCCCAGCCTAATTTCCGGAAAATAATGTATTAATTAATTATGAAAATTAATAAATAATTGCAATAAATCCAATTTAGGCTCGTAATGCCTAATTAGAAGCCGAGACGAGCCCGGAAAATTCTCGAGACTCGTTCAATAAATACTATAGACTATTCACTAGCTAATAACACTAACCATTTGCCTAACATGCATCATTAAGGCATTAATTTAATTACTCTACTCTAATCTATTCACCTAATCACACTTAATTAAATCTAAACAACCCTTAATTATCATTAGCAAACTAAGCGAGGACTAGTGAGCAAAACTCACCCGTTTAACAATCCATTTGGATCGAAACGTCGGCAACGAAGCGAGGGTCACTTTTCTCCAAAGCGAGCCTAGAATCCGAGGCGCGGAAGACCTCCAAAGTGGGCCTAGAAGCTGCTGTGAAACCCACTAAATCCCTCTTTGTTTTGAGCTGCAAAACAGAACAAATGAAGCTAGTTCGGTGCAGAAATGGTCACGGTGGACTGGTGGATGGCTTGGCGAGGTAACTGACGGCCGAACGAGGGTCTATGGTAGCCAAATGGCCTCCGGCTTGGCTCGACCAGCAACTGAGATGGCGGAATAGGTTGCTGGAAGGAGCAAGGGAGTCGGGGTCGTACAGTGGGGGCGGTGGTGCGGCAGGGCAGTGGCGGTGTTTATGCACAGAGGAAACAGCGACGGCATGCGGCGGCGGTGGCGTGGCTGCTTCCGGCGACTTGCTGGCTATCTCTGCTGGCTTGCTGGTCGAAAATGAAGGAAATGGAGGCAAGAGGGTGGTCGACCAAGCTTGGAGAACAAGGAAGGCAAGAGGGGGACCACATGCCTTCATTTTCCATTCAATTGTCCCCTTTAACCCATCCATGGCCATGCAACCTTCCTTGGCTCTCTTTAGGCCACCAAGTCCTCTCTTTGCAACATTGAATTGGTCCAAAATGGCTAGGAGGAGGGGGAGCTACGAATTTGGGTGGTTTCTCCCTCAATTAGTCACTTGTTCCTACTTGTTTGAATCCAATTCGGTCTCAATTCCGTTGTCTAATCCTCAACCAATTCGACATTTTTCCTCACCAACACAACTCACTTGATTCCCAATTTTGCGATAAAAATCTTCTGAGACTGAGTCGATGTTCCTAGAATTTATTGTGACATGACAGAATCTTCAATTTCTGAAATCGGACTAAAATTGGCGGTTAATTTCACTCAGGCGTGTTTTTAGCGTGATCTAGGCTATCGGGTAGTTTTCAGAGAGTTTTAGTGCAAATGACCCGTGGTTGATTTTCTTCGAGCCACAATGAACCCACTCGACACATTGGCAACTCTCGATTGTCGTAAATATCTCGAGAATTAAAATACGGAAACAGGGTACCAAAACGATAGAGAAATTAGTCTAGTGCCAGTCGATGAGAATTTTTCAATTTAGTGGTGTCACCCACGATTAGCCTCAATCGAACTGACCTATCTCTGATCTCAATTCGATTTTTAACTGTACCGTAATGGCCTCTAAAGATGAGCTCAGTCGAGAAGCCGATTCCTGGTCGAATTCTCAAATCTATTGCATTAAAATTCCTTAATGGCTTCCCTAGATAGTCTAGTTATCTCGAGAGTGATCAACTTTAAGAACAACCCTATAGGCGCGTCGATGAAATGCCTAATTTATTCAATAGAAAACAGGACTGAAAATCTAGGATGTCACAATTGTGCTGTCAAATCTGCTAAGCGAGATCCACACGGAACCCATTACTAAAACAATCAATTTAGTATTTTGGTAGCAATTAAGCTACATCTTTAAGTCATTCCGACTTCGTGAGCTATTAGCTCCACAAGTGTCGATAGCCCTACTAAAGATGTTGATTATGGTCATTAAGTTTAAAAATAATTGAGGAATGGGGCCACATATAGTCATTAGGTTTGGAATAGTTGGAAGTCCACTCTCTAGGAAATGGTAAAGATGAACCACAAATTCCACAAATGAGTACAATCATCTTTTGTTCGATGAATAACTCCGTGGACCATAAATTTAAGCAACATTGACTAGCAACAAATGAGTATTTCATGTGGCTAATGTGTCGATTAACCTCAATCGGGCCATCAAATCTGCTGAGGGAGATCCATGCGGATCCCATTCCTAAAGCAATCAATTTAGTATTTTGACAGCAATTAAGCTACATCCTTAAGCCGTTCCGAATTCATGAGCTATTAGCTCCACAATTGTCAATAGACCCATGTAAAGATGATGATAATGTTCATTAGGTTTAAAAATAATTGAGGAATGGGGCCACAAAAAATAATTATTAGGTTTGAAAAAGTTGGAAGTCCACTATCTAGGAAATGATAAAGATGAGCCACAAATTCCAAAAAATGAGTACGATAGATTAATAATTCCATGGACCATAAATGTAAGCAATATTGACTAGCAGCGAGCAAGTATTTCATGTGGCTAATGCGTTAACTAACCTCAATCGGGCCGTCATATCTATTGAGTGAGATCCATGGGGAATCTATTACTAAAGCAATCAATTTAGCATTTTGGCAGTAATTGAGCTATATCCTTAAGTCATTTCGAATTCATGAGCTGTCAACTCCGCAGTTGTTGATAGTTCCACGTAAATATGTTAATGATGTTTATTAGGTTTAAAAATAATTGAGGAATGGGGCCATATATAGTCATTAGGCTTGGAAAAGTTGGAAGTCTGCTCTCTAGGAAATGATAAAGATGAACCACTATGACAGCCCAAGCGACGGTGCGCGGGAGGAGGGATGGTGGTGCGTCTGCGCCTCGGTCCCCGAACGTGCGCAAGGAAGGGGAAGGGGTCCTCTCTAGTCGCACATCGCTTACGGGGGGAGTCCTGGGCTAGTTTATAAAGGCTTAGGTCCCTCTAATATGTGTAACACAGCGAGGATGTTGTGCTCCTCAGGGGTAGAGAGTGTGACAGCCCAAGCAACGGTGCGCGAGGAGGAGGGATGGCGGTGCGTCCGCGCCTCGGTCCTCAGACGTGTGCAGGGAAGGGGAAAGGGTCCTCTCTAGTCCCACATCGCTTAGGGGGGGGGAGTCCTGGGCTAGTTTATAAAGGTTTGAGTCCCTCTAATCTATGTAACGCGTTTCACACATGCTTCCGCTGTGCTGAGAACAAAGCCTTAAAGGGTGGCCCGACTGGGATGGCGGTGCCAGTACGAGGCTCAAAGAGGACAATATTATGACTTGGGAGAGGTGAGCCTCTGCCCCTGCATAACGCGTTTTAAAGTCATGAGGACTCAGTGTCCAAAGCGGACAATATTACACAGTGGGGCCAGGTCGTTACAACCACAAATTCCACAAATGAGTGCAAACATCATGTGATAGATGAATAATTCCATGGACCATAAATAAAAGCAACATTGACTAGTAACAAGCAAGTAGTTCATGTGGCTAATGCATCAACTAACCTTAACCAGACCGTCAAATCTACTGAATGAGATCCACACGGAACCCGTTACTAAAACAATCAATTTAGCATTTTGGTTGCAATTGAGTTACATCCTTAAGCGGTTTCGAATTCTTGAGCTATTAGCTCCACAATTGTCAAGAGACCCACATAAAGATGATGATGATGTTCATTAGGTTTAAAAATAATTGAGGGATGGGGCCACATATAGTCATTAGGTTTGGAAAAGTTGGAAGTCCACTCTTTAGGAAATGATAAAGATGAACCACAAATTTCACAAATGAGTACAAACATCATGTGATAGATGAATAATTCCATGGACCATAAATGTAAGCAACATTGACCAGCAACGAGCAAGTATTTCATGTGGCTAATACGTCAACTAACCTCAACTGGGTCATCAAATTTGCTGAGCGAGATCCACACAAAACCCTTTGCTAAAGCAATCAATTTAGTATTTGGTAGCAATTGAGCTACATCCTTAAGCCGTTCTGACTTCGTGAGTTATTAGCCCCACAATTATCAATAGCCTCATGTAAAGATGTTGATGATGTTCATTAGGTTTAAAAATAATTGAGGAATGATTTTGTTTGGCAACATCCTCAAGTTAGACTCCTAATCACTTGTCAGAACCCAGCTCCTTCCAAATCATCGGGACCACCCTTCCACCCAGGTTTGGCACAAGGTACTGATTTTGTTTTTGCACTTGCTAATCTTTGTGCAGTTTTCTCTTTTAACTGCATCTTCCCGTGATGGAACTTGGGCTCGGTCAGGGGTCTGATTTGGATAGCCAAGGAGATTACTTGGAACTATTGGAGAAGATGGGCTACAGTCATTTTGCTTCGTCGTTTTCAACTCTGTTGTTGGTTAATGTAGCAACAGCGCTCACAGTTCCCAACATTTGGAAACTAGGAAAATGGAGATAGGTTCCTTAGACAGCCTGCTTTGAGAGAGCAAGAAAAGGAAAAGGTAGTGAGAAAAGAAATCCAAATGGTGCTCAAAGCAATTACGAAATGCATATAACTAGTGAACCTAGTACCAAAACCTCTTCTACCCAGAAGGAGGTCTACCTAGGTTCACAGAAAGTTGCAGAGCGAGAGGCAGCATGTTGAAGCACAAGCACTATAGAAGTGGATACCAAGCCAACCAGAGGAGACTCAGTGGTTCATTGTGGAGCCATTGGCAGAAGAACTGGCTCAGGTACGTCTTGACCATATAATGGTTGTGTAAGAAAGCCCAAAACTGAAGCTGAACAGGTCATGAAGGGGAAAGATGCAAGATGGCCAAGCCATGAGCATTGAATTAGAGCAGAAGTAGATGATCATCCCAGGAGGAGGCTTAGTGACTCTACGCTGCATCAAGACCCTACATATGGCAGCGTTGCTGTTCAATTGCCTGTTCGTTGCGACAGTGGATTGATATCTTGTAGTTCCCCAAGACAGATTGGTGAGACAAAATCCACAGTCGGAGCACATCGAGTCCTCTTCTCTCTGCGCATATCATCAAGCAAGTCTTGGGGGCAGAGGAGGTGGAATGTCTTCTCAGTGTGGGAGAAGAGGAATCTGTCCACAAGTAGTGGACATAGCGCAGCTCCCATGACTCCAGGAAGATCTCTTCTCAAATCAGTTGCCCGAGGAGATAAAACAGAAATCTTCGCTTTTCTTAATAGAGAGTATCCAGCAAATTGGAGGAAATTTATAAGAGGCTAACAGTTGAAGCAGTTGATTGCGCATCCATTAAGAAAATGAACATAATTTAGTCTCTAAATAATTTAGTCTTGTTCCATTTAGAGAAACCAGACCTCGGCGGCTTTTTTGTGATCATGTCCCTGTTGATGAAACTGCTTTTATGAGCCTTAACATACCCATTTGCTTATCCTGAATTGCGAATTAAGTTGTCATCAATCATTACCTACAAAACCGAGAACTTTGTCATGATTGCCTGTACTTGACTAAGAACCAGAAGATCAGCTATCCTGAGGACAACAATTTGAAGTAAAACAGGGTTCTTTCTTAGGCACTGTAACAGGAGCAACAAATAAAAACCCTCAAGCCTTTATGAGTTCAATGAAGCTTTCCAGATTCTTCAAGGATGACCCTCCTTCACTCACACTCTTCCTGGCCATCTCCTTCATCCTCTGACAATTTGTCTTTATCTCATCACTCCCAAGAACTGCTAGTATCTTTGTCCTCACTTCATGCCTAGTTATCACTCCATTTTCATCGCCATCCACTCCTAGACCCACCCTCCACACATCACATATGAAGCTCCTGTTCAGCCGCTGATCTGCAAAGTAGGGCCTGCATAGAAGTGGGACCCCATTGCTCAGGCCTTCCAGTGTAGAATTCCACCCACAGTGAGTGAAGAAGCATGCCACTGAAGGGTGTGCTAGGACCTCCTCTTGTGGTGCCCATTGGACCACCTTCCCATGATTCTTCACCCTTTGGAGGAATGTGCCGTGGAACTTGTTGACTGGCGCGTCAGTCATGTCCGGGCGTACAACCCACAGGAACGGTCGGCCGATCTGCTCGAGGCCGTGGGCAAGCTCATAGAATTGCTCCGGGCTAAAGATTGTTGTGCTTCCAAAGGCTACATATATGACTGACTGGGGTGGATGCTGGTCCAGCCAGTTCAAGCAAGTCGAATCCTCATTCCACAGGCTTCCTCTGTGATGGAGTAATCGGGTGCTTGCTAACAATGGACCAACCGGGAGAACTCCAGGAGTAATTCCACAAGCCGACGCCTCAAGTTCATGGAACGAATTGCAAAGATATGAGGTTGAATGTGTGCTGTTATGGACGATGGCCAACATCCATTTGAAAAATACTTTCTGCACCGTCAGGTCTTCAGGGAAACTCCAGGTGAGGTCATCGCTCTTATATGAGGGAAGGTCCTTTGATATCGGGATCACATCATTCTTCAGAGCAATGCCTGCATGAAATTTTGGGGTGAAATTAGATTATCTTTTAGACTACCTGTTCCCACCAGCACATAAGCTAATTGCATCATTCTTTAATGTGCCCCCTGCCAATAAACCAATTGAGAGAGAGAGAGTACATCACACATTAAGGCTTCCCAAGATTTGACTGTTAAGGTTCTAGCTCTGGGTCCTTACCCTCGTTGTCTATGACTCCACCCTCAATCAGCTTTGGAATATGAAGTGTCAAGGCCAGAGACGAAACTGAGGCGGCCCAAAATCCAGCTCGCTTAATACCCATCCTTTCGGCAACTTCCAGTGCCCATCCGGCAATCAGGTCCACCATTACAAAGCTGATCTGCTCATCTTCATTGCCCTTTGGCTGCTGCTTCACTTTCTCAATGAACTCCTGCAAATGACCCGGCATCACTCTTGATATGCTCTCCAGCAGCTTCGCCCAGTCCTTGCGCTCCTCGTCAGTCTCGAGCCCATCTGGAAATGCAACGAAATTAATCCGATTCGATCCATCATCTGGCTGGTTTGCGGCCATCACTTGCGCATGAACAGACTCGGTGTTCACAACGGTAACCTTGATGCCATGATTAGCAATACAGTGGGACAGTTTCAGGAGAGGGGTGACATGACCTTGTGCAGGAAATGGTATACATAGGACATGTTTTAGCTTTGCCATTGTTTACACCAAATGAGGGATAGTTCCTTCGCACGCTTTCTACTGGCTTCTTAAAGCTCAGATTCGACTGTAATTGTCTCGTTATGAAGTGACTCTCGGGGACTTTGGTACTTGGCTTTCTGTAGATTTATCTTTGTCCGTCTTAACACAGAGCAGAAGCCGCGGCGGCAACAAGGACAAAAAACAACTGGCCAGCAATTTGTCTACGACAGGTTTGTTTTTTTCACGTCTGCATTTTGTTATCAACAAATTGACGCTCTCCAGTTTTGGGTTGTCCCTTTTATTGAGAAGATAAAGTTGTCGTCTTCCATTGAAAGGAAACGTGTTGAAAAAAATGCTACGTACGTACAAAGCACGCTGGGTGCTAGGTCTTCACTTGTGGTTCCGTTTATCTCGTCCGCACGTGTCATTTCATATAATTTCCATTCTGGTGCGACACTTGAGAGAGTACATCGTCCGTTGTATATCAAGTTCATAGTGGACTTTGCCATTGATACGGATATTCTTTTTGGATTGGATTTTTTAAAACTTGAATATGAAGCGGGTTGTTATACTTATGTTTACACAATCTCAGTATTGTTGCGAAGAAGAAGTGATGAAACTATTAATATATTGAACAAGGAAAATGAATTTGACACCAAGTTTATGGGATTCAGTCGATGAGACCTACTCCACAGGTAGAGCACCACATAATTTCACTATAGAATGAAATATACAATGGATATTTCAACTATACTCGAGTGACTCAATTACTGTTTCCAAGCATCCAATCACACATCCAATGAGTCACTCTATATTTAGCTCATGCAATTCATGACAAAATAATGTTTCAGTCTCACAAAGCAATTCACAAAACTTATCACGCGATTTATTAACTTCATGGTAAGTCACGAGTCGCACAATTAAATTGTTAGGGCCGAAAGCTCCTCTACACACTAATGTGTTAAAACCAAAAACTCACCTCTTTATAATATTAGGATCCAAAATAGTATAACCCCTTGTAGCCTATTCAAACTAGGAATCCAACTCTAATGTTGGAGGTCAAATCACAAGCCTTACTTGGATTTTGAATGTCTACTTAGACCAGGTTTTCTCGACAGACTCAAATTTAAGATATATTCTCAATAAAGTGTCATGAGTGCAAGGGGATTAAACTAACTCATCCTCTGGGTAATTTGAATACGCACTGGCCATTCCAATTTCCCAGAAACAAGGAGATGTCATTGGAAAAAATAGCTATGAATTAGAATATATTAACAGTATAATCATAAGAACTTCTTCCCTTTCCTTCTCTAGGATCAGCTGAGAAAGAGAGAAACGAGTTAGAGTCGAAATGAGGATTCCTCACTTCTTTCTCTCATTCAAAACCGCACATAAGACTTTCATCTCCTGCGGTTCCTAAGCAGATACACATTAAAACCTATTCACTAAAAGATGACTTAACAACAGTAAGGTGATTTGTTCTAGGAGTGACCAGAGCACATAACTTACTATCAGCGGTAGTATCAATGATCAAAGGATTCACCTGTTGGGTGTAGTTCACACTCCTCATCAATAGGAAAGCATAGGGGTTTCACTCCTTAGTGAGCGGCTAGGGGTCCGAGGGCTGTCCCGACAGAAGTTCACACTCCCCCAAGCCACCAAAGGGCTTTTATAGTTTGAATCCATATTTTTTAGTAATTTAGACTTGGACCATGAATAGCATATATATATATATATATATATATATATATATATCTTGTAATTGAGGGTTATAATAGAAATGTGCAGAACACTAATTATAGTGGAATCCTCAACTTGATGTGATCATAGTTTAAGGGTGAACCAAGATAAACCTTATGCCTCAATTTTTCTTTCTTGTTTTAACTATCTTTCGTTGTGTTTGAGCGCCTCTATGCCTGCTGTTTAAGTAGGTAGGAAAACACGACATTGCTTGCCTTAGATTGGCAAAAATGTTTGCTGGAGATGTTGTTGTTTGTCCATCTTTTTTGCTTCTGAGGTAGGATCACTCACGGGTGGAAGTGCTGTGATGCAAAGAATGGGAATGATGTATTTTGATTTTTTCTAGTCTGGACATTATTTTTGGGCTTGGCCTTGAAATGAATGACAAAGTTCTGAGTTTTGTATCTCGTTTATTGGCGTTCAACTGTATTAGCACCATTAGCAAATCATGTACAGTGTGAGTACATATTGATGCTGCAGATTTAACAGGAGTACTCATTGCATATGACCATGCAGATCGAAAGAAAAGGACCATTCAAAGTGAATGACCAAGTTGTGTTTTTTGGCTAGTGAATATGATGCTGAAAATTCAACATGATAAACTCCAAATTTGAATATATTAACCATTCAAAAGCACATCTTCCATAGTTTAGTCATCGTTTCTTATAATTTAAAGTGCATCTTCCAACATAATTCAAGAAAAAGAAAAAACATTCCAACTGCCACTAAAAGGTTCATCACTTTTTCAAATCCAACATGTTTCAGTCATACAAAGAAACAACACGTCCAAGTTAGCAAAGTCGAATGCAACACATCCTACTCTAGCACAGTTTGATCGAGGTGCAGATGACTTGCAGGAGGGTCTATAGGGTTGAGTTGATACATGGCTTGTCTTGCTTGCAGAGGGTCCAGGAGCATGAATTGCATTACCTTTCCATATTTAAGGATTATCCCATTACTAGACATCTGAATTACCAAAGAGAAAGCAGGTTAAAATGGAGGTCCAATTGCATTGAAAGGATCATAAAACAACCGCTTGTTCAGTTTCTAAAGAAAAATTGATTTTAGAGATATATAATACCTTCAAAAATGAGTTCCCAATGGATTATGATTTAAAAAGTCTTATCCTTGTCATATCTATGAGTGAGTAAAGCAATTGAGCATCAGTTTGGCCATACTGAAAGCAAAATGAACTCGTACGCATCATTTGAAAATATCATTTGCAGTATTGAGGACACTGAGATCATTGGAGTCGATGATCCACTTAAAGTTCCATGGTAGGAGCTCCAAATTGTTGGGTCTTGCAGTGGCTTTTTCTGTTGCTTGAATGGCAAATCATTTGTATTTTGGAATATAACTATTATAGAGTCTAGAGAAATCCCAAACCCTGAAGCTAAAGCTAATTATCACAGTAATATAAGCAGCTTCAAATTTTTTGGACTTGACTATGATTGCTCATCTGACGATTTTAATTCTTGAGTGGTCATTTCAGTCAGTTTTGAAGCGATTTTGACAGATGCATGGTTGATATTTCTGCTCTGGAGGGCAATTCCTGGAAGAGGGTTACAGGAAATGGCAATTTTGAACTGCCTTCCTCGAAGGGATCCGTTGGTATGGGTTCTTGCATTGGGGTTATGCAAAGTAATCCAAACAAGAGACTTGTTTCTTTCGATACAGCTGAGGAGAGATTGTTCGAGGCAATTCTGCTGCCAGAGATTGATCCTCCCCTCACCTTGTAGGACTCAGATTCATCAGAGTTTGGTTACTTGGGTGTGCAGGTACCATCCGATTAGACGAAACACAAAACATGAATATGAAAGAACGTGGAGTAAGGCTGTGATGGACAACACTGTACAGTGTGGTGACGAGCCCAGAGTTGCCTTCAAGCAAGTTTTGGCTCAGAAACATTGTTTGTTACAGAGGAGGGTGAAGTGATTGAGGTTTATCGTGTTGTTGTACATGACCCTGCGTAAAATATAGTTAAAAAGTTTCTCAACTCTTATAGGCAATGACTGGCAATGATATAGGTATCTAGCGTATGTTGAGACACTGGTCTCGCCCCATTTGAACAATGTGGCAGCACAGAAGTTAGTGGAATGAAATTTTGTGTTGAAACGGTCCAAAGAAATTGATGAAATTTACTGATTCTGATGTTTTCTTACTTCTGTTAGTATATTTTATCAGGATACTCTTGCTCTTTTTTCCCTAGACATGAATGAAAGACAGTATTTTCCGATAGTACTAATGTGTTTATGCTTTCTTTTGGGTCAAATTTGTTGCATTTGGACCGTGCACTTAGTATGGGACAACTGCAATACACGCATGAAAAAGGCTGTGCTTGAAGTTTTCACGATAGAAAGTTAAAAATTAATTAGCAATGATAGAGTCACAAATCAATTCAAGAGGTAATGTACGTAGACTGGAGACTGGACTCTTTATACCAAACAAATAGCAATTTTAGTGAATCAAATTGGAAAGTGAAATTATATTAACAGGAGTTGAAAAAGAAACAGTTGTTGATTAAATCTAATGGCCGATGATAGTTGTACTTGTACTAGACAAAAATAGAAATGTAGTCCAATTCAATGGACTGCGCTTGCTCAGACAATCTTATGATTTGCTCTATGGCGATAGAGAGTGAAAACTTATATAAGTTCAAGTTTCCTTTCTGTATGTGTTGATTAGTCATTGTTGCTGTTGTGCGTGAGGTTTTGCTTTTCCAGTTTGTTTTTACCTTTTGCAGCAACCATAACTTATGCCAACTTTTGAAAACTATGAATGTCTGCCTTAGCCTCTTTGGAGTGATTCACAACAAGTGCAACCACTAAACTGACCGTCCAAGCGCTATCTTCTTTCTTTCTGAAGGGAGGTCGTAAGCTGATGCGCATGAGGGGTCAGAGGTAGAGGAAACAATGTGAAAGCGTAAGTGCAGCAGCAATGGGGAAGATAGTGTCCTCAGGAAATCAAGTGATCGCAATAGTGTCATTGCAGACTTAAGTTGACCACATCTGCTGGCTCCAGAATTGCCAAAAGATGAGGTTGAGGCGACAATTGTGGAGGAGCAGGAGTCAGGACATAACGAAGATGTGGCACACTTGGCATATGAACTGGGGAGATGTAGAGGTGGCTGATTGCTTGTCGCCGCCAATTGCATGGTTTCCTAAAGAGATTGGGGTAACAGAGCGCGGCCTGAGCACACGAGTCCTATCCTATCAGCGTTTTCAAAAGCAGAGAGGTTGCTTGCATCCAGTTTGTTAATGATGGGCTCTGGCTCTCCATGGAAGCTCGCATTGAACCATAGTATTCAACTTTCAAGGGAATGCGGAAACAATAACAAATCTCCAATGTGTATTGAATGGATTCTGCGTCTGTCCCTCCGTCAATAAGCATATTTAGCTGAGTCCACTAATAGGTGCTGAACCTGAACCTTCTACTTTCGTCAAATTACAGTTTTGTGGAAACCTTCATTTACGGTTCTGTTGTTAGAATTATGTCCCTCATGTTCCACGGCAACCCAATCACTAGATAATGACTTGCACAGGATTAGAGTTGAATGTTCACTGCATCACATTACCCAGTGAACGGTTGGTGAAATTTACACAAATGAGATCAGACAACATTAGCTAGTGAAGTGAGTATTCTATCGAGACAGAAATGATTGAATGGCCATTCGTTGAGCAGAGATCTAACCGAACATCCGGAGAGGACAGTACTAAAAGCACAATGATGGAGCTCCTAACGACTGACCAGATCTCATAATAGACACTTGACAGAGTCATTACTTCTTCAAAGTCCACATGATCATTCAACAGCTCAAGATGCCCAGATCTCTTTATTAAGAAAAAAGGAAACTCAGAACAAGAACGTTAAGACCAAATCCACTAGCGCAACTCTTAAAAGCTCTAGATTCTTGATGGCTCACGGTCAAGATAGGGAGAAATAAGAGTTTCCATGTAGATGGTAGACTCGACATCGTGTTGGTGCTGGGTTGGATAATCCTTGTAAGTATTATCCTCCGGATTGAACATAATCATCTGGTACACATCGACTTCGAAAACGATTTTGCCACTCCTTGTGTATGCTACAGGGATTTTTCGCCAAAAACTGTAGTCAGATATTCTTCAGTAGTGAAATTGTACAATTTTGTCCAGGATCCTCCTTTCCCGTATTCACTCGTTATCCACGCCTGGAAGCAGTCCTTATAGCTGCCGCGGTACACAAACAGATTGGCCCCGTGAACCTCAAGTCCCTCAAAACTTATGTCCCCATTGACTTCAGGGAGCCAAAGTACCTGCTGGAATTTCTCTTCCGACAAATCGAATGATATAATCACGTCCTCAGCCTTTTCTTTGCTCCGGTCGAGGCCACACCAGTGTAATGCCCCTTTCCAATAAACTCCATCTCCTCGTTCGTAGAGGCAGAGGTCACTTTCTAGTTTGGCTTGTGTAGTTCTCCAAGAACCGGATTTGAGCGAAAATATTACCACCTGCCCATCTTCAAATTCGTTCCGCCCCTTGAGTTGTACTATTTTGTAGTCATCAGATCGTGAGTCATATCCGAATCCATGGATAAACCCATCTGCTCGAAAATGATCGGAACCGGGCAAATTCCTACACTCCATAGTGGTCGGATTATAGAGGACAAATCCGCTATAACCCATGTCAGATAAACATACCAAGCCATCGCAAGATGCCACCAGCTCCAGATGCCAGCTAGAATCGTCCATTCTTGGATCATGAAACTTAACCACCGCGCGATCATCCTCGCCGCCAATGCCGCCATCGAGCAATTCGTAGTCTATGGTCTCGAGGGGGCTGGTCTTGAAGATTCTCTGACTAGAGATTATATCCCCTGCCTTTAGCCTTTCCAGATGTGACTTGGCGAAGCCCCGGTCGGATATTAGAGACCGCCACCGTTTACAGACGCATTTGAATCGCCCCAAGGACTTGGCCGGCAGCCTCAAGAGTATCTCGATGACCATATCCTCGGCGAAACTTTCGGCCACTGCGGAGGCCGAGGTCCCGCTTGATTCGGCAAATGCTCCCTTCATTGGGCAGTTTTGAGTGAAAGATGTGTTTTCTTTACACCAAGTCAAGAAGCTTACCCAGCACGGAACAAGACGAGGGTTGATCAGGCCTTTCGCCACGCGTGGAAACACGCGGTCGAGGAGGTGGGAGGTAGAAGACAGAGGGTGAGTGGGGCTCGCTGGCGCGGCGGCGATCGCGTGTGGAGTCCAGCAGCGCCGGAGAAGCTTACTGTGTAAGAACAAGACGAGGACTGATCAGATCTTTCGCTACGGTGGGCGCAATAATCAATCCTTATGCAGCAAGCTTTTCAAATGTGTCCAAAAATCAATTTTTCTACACTTCCCCACATCGAAAGGAGTCTAGAAGTCTGAAACAAATGTTGTCATACAAGACTGTCCCAATTATTAAATGAATATTTTGACATTGAATAGGAGGGTAACAACATACATTCAGACTTCTCTCTCTTAAACTACCTCTGAACCCAAGAAATCGAACTCTTGTTTCCACATTCTCCCCAGGAATTTCTTACATATAATATGCTGTCTCACTACATCGATGCCCATAATATCCTCTGCAGAATAAATGTATCTTGGCAGAGAAGGGCAATTACGTAAATCCATACATCCATCTCACTTGTGACTGGAAAAGTAGTTTGTTCAGATAAGGTGGTATCTGAAATATCAAAAGAAAAAGACACATTGGGCGTGATCACAACAATAATTCACACGATTCGCATCATATCAGATCGAGCCACCCTCATGGATCCATGAACCTTCGGAGAAAGAATGTCACAATAAAGCACCTGGCCATTGTGCAAGCAGTCAATTCGAGGCCGATGCACTTAGCCAGCATTGTGTACATTGCCGATGCGAATGTTAATACCATCCAGGGTATTGCGATCAAGATGAAATTTGCTTATCCCCATATTCTCTGTTTTTACTTTTCTTTCCTAGAGATGCATGAAGACAAAGTATGTTCCGATAATGTCAATGCGTTTACGCCATCTTTAAGGTTGAATTTACTGCATTTGATCCCTGCCACTTCGTATGGACAACTACAGTACAAGCATGAAAACGGTCGTGCTTGACGTTTTTACAGTACAGAGTTAAAAATTAATTAGCAACGATTGCGTCACAAATCAATTCAGGAGGTAAGATATTTACACTGGGGTCTAGATTTCTCATAGCTAACATATAGCAATTTTAGCGAATTAAATGGGGAAAGTGAATTTTGTATGGAATCAGAAGTTGAAAAGAAAAGAGCTGTTATAAAAATTTGAATGGCCAGTGATTGCAATGCAAGACAAAAATTAGCAATATAGTCTAATTTGAATTTGATGGCTCGCCCTTTCTTGAAGTAGAAGCTATGTCCCCAGCCAACCTTGAAGCTTTGCTGTTTTCTCGAACTTGAAGCTATACCCCTTGCTCTGCCTCTTCGTGCAGGATCCCTTCTAGGGATTCAAGCACATCTGGTCGCACTTCCCCTGCCTGTTCTTCCAAGTAATTGTCAAAGTTCTATCCCTCTTCACCTGGACCACCTTGCTATTCCACATAAGCTTTAAGGACTGCACAATTAAGACAAATGCAAGTCTTCTATACTTACGGAAGAAAGGTCACTTTGATCCTCAACTTCACTTATAGCTTTGTAGGATCTCTCATCATGTTCCACTCCTTCGCACCTTTGTGTACTCGACTGGACAACATCATTTTGGTAGGCAAATTGCCCAATCTCTTCCTTGTCCTTTCCTATTTTCCATACTCGTCGTTTTCCCTCCATGGACACTGCCATAATGTCCATTCCCCAGTGGTTAAACCGATTGTACACTTAACCAAAAATGACGGATGAAAACCACGTACACGGATTGTTATTCTTTCATATAAATCGGTTGTCAATGGCTGGTTCCACATGAAAATCAATTTTATTCTAGTCGAACTCCAAGGTCTTTTTTTTCCCTTAATCACAGGGAATTCCTCTTTATTTATTCAAATTAAGCATTTACAAAACTTAGGGCAATGAAAAATTTCAGTCCATTACAGGGAGAAAGTTGCCTGATTGGTTAGCGGAAAGACTTATTTCGGCTAATAGAGAAAAACTATGTTATTGTTCCGTGGGGAGGGTACATTCCAACAGTAAAAAAAAAATGTTGGAAACACGTCCCAATTGGAAGCGCCCCCACATTTTATATATATCTCAGCATGCTTTGTGCCACTACAACCTTGATGATTTAATAATTAGATTGGTTTACCAATGTTATTTCTTCAAAGTTTATCATCATTTGGACTAATTATTCCATACAATACCAACTTAAGCGAAAAAAAGAGCAAGAGTCTTGCTATTCTAATTCCATATCCAGTTCCGTTTCTCTTTCTATCTTTAATGTTATTATTTTAGTGAACTTTAATTCTTCATCTTATTTCCACTTTAAATACATAATGCATTCCTTATGCATAATTATTGTACTTATGTGCTACTATTTTAATGTTAATTATTTAGTGCAATTTTTCACTTTTCGAATGAAAGGTCCATAACCATAGTACACGTTCTCTCTTATTCTAAAGTAATATGCTTCAAAATTGATTAGTGTCTCTCTTTGTCATAGGTTGCACTACTTAGTATGTTCATTCCTATAAAAGTTACATCCTGACATAGTATGTGAATATTTGTTCAAGAAATATGTGCTTTAATTTACTTTGAAATAGTCATGTACAATGAAAAAAAAAAAAAAGTGAATCCCGCGGTGTGGCGATATGCTATCGTACCAAAAACGCATAGCAAGGCCACTAGTGGCCCAAAAGAGAAAACTAGTTAAGCCCACTGCATGTGCATGCTCTAGAAAAGTAGCAAGTAAATGTATAACACAATTATTGCTTAATAAGCTAGTGGATGATGAGCTCTAAATTAAATTGCGCAAACATTCTGATATAATTATTAGAGAAAGAGACAAAACAAACATTAGTTTTAATGGAGAGGCCGACAACAACAACACAGTTATTGCTTAATGCCATGAATTAGCTGTACCTTGTTCATCATCATTTTTCCATATGGCAACACATGGTAGAATCTCGCGAGTTCTTGTTTTTACTTTTATACAGCTATGATCAAATCATTTGACATTAACTTCTCCACAACTCAAATGCAATAATTGACTCAAATAACAACTCAAATGCAATAATTGACTAAAAATAATCCATAATTACCATCAACAAATTTAAAATGATTATATCGGTTTTTGTGCATTAAATAATGGGAGAGTTATTTTCTATGGAAAAATACTTGGATTCTGTTACACTAGACTATCCTAGTGCCCTTTCGGTACCATTTCTTTTTTTAATTTTCAAAAATGTTTTTGCAAGCAGCTTGGATTGATTTTAAATTAAAAATCAAAAGACTTCCATTAAAAGACTTTTAAAATATGCATTTTAACTTCGTGATCTAACAAGCAAATCTAATTAAATAAACCCAACATCTCAATTTTATCTAATCTATGCACACTAATAATCTAATATGACATGGCGACATGACCTAAACTTTAATGAAATGCAATAATCAAATGTAATTTAAATTAACTAAAATGGCTTAATCCTAATGACGGACCATTTCTAATTCAATGAACCTAATAACAAATTAAATGACGTGCATTTAATATCTATATTCTTAAAAATTCAACCTATTCTAAAAATTGAGTCTAACTTATGCGAGACGAATTTAATTTTTTATTTTTTATGAAATTCGAAATTTAAGAAAAAATGTAAAAATGATCTAGCTAGATTAAGATTCTATCTAATTTAAATTAAGGATCAAGTCATATTAAATCCTAATTTAAACTAAAACATTATCTTAATCTAAAATGCAATTTATCTAAAAAAGATGTCTAAATTTAAAATGAAATATGTATTTCTAACCTATATGCACAATGATTTTTTGTATTTTTCTTTATGAAATTCGAAATTAAAACTTATATGCACAATGATTTTTTTTGTGTTTTTCTTTATGAAATTCGAAATTAAAACTAACACGTAATTAGACATGCAATTCAAATAAAAAAAAACTAACAATCTAAATGAATGCACTTTTTTGTTTTTATGTTTTTTTAATTCGCAATAAAATCCTATTTTAAAAAAATTATTTAAGTCTGAAACTAACTTATCTCTAAAAATGCAATCCTAAAATATAATCCTAAAAAATCTAATTTATTACCTACATGTCCAATTTATTAAATCTTCATGCTTTGATGCAAGATTTTGACCTTTTTTCCTTTTGATTTTTTTAAATATGAGTACTTATCAAATAAATATTAACCCTAAACTATCAACAAAATAAAGAATTAAAATAACCGAAAAAATAACCTGTTGTCTCACAAGTCAAATTAACGATTATCCTAACCCTAATTATCACGACAACAGTTCAAAATAACTAAAAATCTGATCCGAAATCTTACGGATCAAATTAATAATTAGATTGATTCAACAATTTAAAACATCAACAAACCCCAAGAATTAATATAATTAAAAAAAATTGACCCGACATCTTACGGGTCAAATTAATAATTACATTAATTTTAGGAATAACACCTATGGATAATGCCTACAGCAAATCGAAAATCAATTCCCAATATTCCAATAAAAACAAAACTTAGAAAAAGGTAAATAACATAAAATAAATGAAAGATAAAAGTAAAGATAAAAATAAAAATAAAAATAAACAACCTAAGGATAGGGGGACAGCAACTTGGTCAACGCCGGCGGGAATAAATGAAAGATAAAAGTAAAGATAAAAATAAAAATAAAAATAAACAACAGCGTGGGCCGAGGGTCGCGAGTAGTGGTCGCAACAGCTCGGTTATCGCGCCGGCAAAGCGCGGTCGAGGAGCGTCGGCGATTTCACGGGCGGAGCGGAATGCGGAGGTGGAATCGGCGAGGTTGCTCGGCGGTGCTACCGATTGGGGTTTTGATGGCCCGCGACGTGGGGGCGCTAACGGGCGTCGGTTCGGCGTACGGTGGTTGGCGCGGCGCGGAGGTCGCGGATCCTCGACCGGCTGCTGGGCGGAAGGGTTGCGAGCACGGATCCGGGCTAATCTATGAAAGCAATTTAATGAAATATTTAAAGAATGACTAAATTAGAAGAACCACTGATAAATTTGCTTTTTAACATGTCTTCTCTCTCCTTTGTTTTTCTTTTTTGCTTTTTCCACTTCTTACGTCTCTTCCCTTTTTTGCAAAAACTGAAGCCTTTTTGCTGCTGACTTTTCCTTTCTTTTTTCTCTCTTTTCACTTTTCACTTCAATTTTTTTACACCCCGAAGCCCCCCTAAAAGCCAAAAACTGAGCCCCTTTTATATTAAAGTATCAACCTCCCGATCGCGAAAATTATTTTATTTCCTTATCTCATGAATATTCTCTCATGATTTCATCATCTAAGGACTAAAGATATTTTCTTAAATTAGAAAAGGGCAATATCATATCAAATCTTGATTTAGATAATTTCGATCATTAGCATGGGTTTAGTCCAACTAATGGGAACCCATCCCACGGTCCAATAAATAAAAATGCAAATTAAAATAAGTTATTTTCTGCAATAAAAATAGAGAAAGACAAAAAAATCTAATATCTAATCTATGAAAGCAATTTAATGAATTAATATTTAAAGAATGACTAAATTAGTTTGCTGGCAATATTAAAGTATCAAAACTATCCAACACCAAAAGGGCAAGTAGCTATAAGTTACTAAAATAGAAAAAATATGCAGCCTAAGTAATTGAAGCAGAACAGGAACCTCAGAAGAGATAAATGACTAATATAAGGAAAAGCAATCAGCCACGAAATTACGGTGCAACAAACATGGCTGCTTTTAAAGGGCAGATATTTGGCCAAAAAGAGAGGCAAAGCTTCCTCTATTTTATTAAATTTTCTTCTGAGTTTTATTCCTTACTTTACAAGCACAAGAGCACATATTCTGATATTCATATTCCACTCATTTTAATATAACGTATAGTTTTAGATAAATACAAGAATGCATATTCCACATACACTTTTACCGTTCATTAAGAATTTTCGTTTATAAAAAGTATTAAGTAACTATTTCTTGATCTTTGAAGACTTCGGAATGCTTAACGTATAGTATTAGGTCATCTATTACTGAAAGTAAGGGTTAAACATATTATGGAAGTTCCGAATCAAACGAAGTGCTTATTTAGCTCATTGGTATCTGAACTATTGACTCTTATGGTCCGGCTTATATTAAATATGAGGGGTAACTGCTCAAAACTCCATTGAACTTTAGCTCTGTTGCAAAGTAGCTCCGCACTTTAAAAAAATCATGTTATTCTTTCAAACGTTGGCACTGCTACATTGAAGCAGGAATATAGATTACTTCCCAAACTTTCGTTTTTGTTTCAGCATTGTTGTGTCCATTTGTATGGCCATTAAATGTTAAATGAAGAGGGACACACTCATTTCAAACAAAATACATCTACTTCATGGTTTAAGAAGTTAGAAGCTAAGAATGATGCCTGGTTATTAATTTTAGTTAAGAAAATTTGGTCAAGAAAAATGAGTTGTATATTTTAGGCAACACTTAACGGCAGTGCTGACTGTCTAAAGGATGAAACATAAAATAATTTTTCTTTTTATGGGGCTAAGGTAGATGGCAATCTATAAGTTTTCAAAGTTTACGGACTGTTGTACAACTGTTCTAAAGTTCAAGAGGGCACTCATATACTCATAATACGTAATGTTCAACACTCAATTAAGTAACAGGGAGTTAATTTAAAAATTCACATTTTATAGCACTTTTATTGGTGTAGTTATTTAATTTACACAACGAAATTTCAAATTGGAAAGGACTCGTTGAAGGAACTCTAATTATTTGACATTATATAAAGATCGTCCTTGATAAATTTTCGTTGTTGGATTGAAAAATATATTTTTGTCCATGTAAATTTCAGAATAAAATTTAACTTGTTACAATTTGTGTACTTTTACGGAATTATAGAGTCAAAGTGAAATTAAAGCAAATCAATTTTCAAACCCATCTATTCATGCACATCTACTGTATATTGATGAAGAAGATGTCGCACCTTGTTTGATGTATTTAGAAGAATCTCCTCTCTGTAACGCTTCCAAGAGATTCCAAATGGGTAGCTCTGACTAGAATCCTTGATGAGGTCTCCACATCCCTGTATTTGGACGAGGCGATCATCCAGTATACTTGCGCAGGATGCATCAATCAACTTTCTCAATGACATGCATCCTCTAACATTCAAGGATTTCAGAGACTCTAGCTTGTGAAGGCCCTCAATGGTAGTAAGTGCATTGCAACGCTGTATACCAATTCCTCCAAGTTCTTCAAGTATGATAACCCACCTATTCTTCTAAGAGATTTGCACCCAGCAGTGCAAAAAGATTCCAATGATTTTGAAAGACCCTCAACTTGTATCTCAAGTAGCTTTGGACAATCTGACACATACGTTTGTCGTAGCATCCTCAATTCCAAAGCAATGGATAATCTCTGAAGCAGTTTACAACCATCAATAGTTAAGCTCTCTAGTCGTGGAAGTCCATCGAGTGGAATGTCTTCCACTTCACCATGATGGAACTCCAAATTTGACAAATTTCTCAATCTCAAGTAGAAGGGAAGTAACTCTGCCCACCTGATGCTGAAGAATGGTAAATTCAATCTCAGCAGAGATGGTGAAAGGTGCACAAGCTTTTCTAGGTCTAGACGAGACAAAGTAAGCTCTTCTAGATTAGAAAGAGAAGCCAACTTTGGAGGTGCAGGGATGTTGAACAAATATAAATGTAACTTTTTCAGTCTAGATATCCTTCCAATCCACCTTAAGTTGCATTTAATGATTAGGTTTGATTTACCAATATCGTCTGAGCCATCACTTATTAGTAGTTCAACCAAATTAGTAAGGTTCAACAGATTAGGGACTGAGAGCAATGATTCAGATTCAAGAAGTAGACAAGTCAAACTTGCGGGAAGCTCTGGCAATATTTGAATCTTATGACAACCTCTTAAGTCTAGTGTTTGGAGGTGACGAAGCTTGTTGATTGTCCTTGGAATTCCGCAAATACAGGTATGCTTTAAATTTAGGATTCTTAAAGATGACAACTCTCCAATTCCAATAGGAATTTCACCTTTCATTTCAGAACGCCCTGAGAGATCTAGCTCTTCAAGATTTTTCAACATAATGATGCCACTAGGTAATTGCCAAACATGATTCATCGTAGAATATGATCCTTTTCTTGATAAATGTAGTACACGTAATGATTTTAACTCTCCAATGAAGTTGGGAAGTTCCCTTATTCTCGTGTGTGTTAAAAGAAAAGACTCAAGTTTCACTAGTCTTTGGATGGAGTTTGGAATTCTAGCAATGGTTCTATGCGATAAGTTTAACTCTATCAATGAGGTTAAATTCCCAAGCGAGACTGGAAATTCTCTCAAACCAGAGCATCCCTCCAATGAGAAGCGTTTGAGCTTCACTAGTGACCCCACTTCTTCAGGCAAGTTTATAAGATCCATGCACCCTTCAATCTCTAATACAATCAATGATTGTAGGTCTCTAATGAAGCTTTCAATTCTCTTCAGGTTGTAACAATGCGCAAGAGTCAAACTCTCTAAACCCAAGCATTTAGAGAAGTCTGGGATTGTCGTTATGCCTAAACACCATGTAAGAGATAGAACTTTCAAATTTCGTGCCCTCTGTAAAAATAGATGGCATGTCAAATGTAAGAGCCATTGCATAATACACATTGGGATTGTCATACTAGAATTAAAACATGTAATTTACCTTGATCAAGTCCCATACTTTCGAATCATCTGTGAAGCTATTATCTTCAAGTTTGAAAACAAGAAGATGATCGAAATACATATTGTCCGCCCTAAAGTCATCATGAGGAGAATACCAAGAAATCCATCGCAACTTTGAATGGCAACTTGCAAAATCCCCAAATAAAGTTCCAAAGCCTAACTTGAGGAATCTTAGGCTTTGTAACCTTTCAAACTCTTCATTTGAAATCTCTATATAATCTTCTAGTCCATCTATCTCAAGTGCTTGAACCTTGTCCTTCCTCTGCAAGTGAAATTTTGCAATGATGTGAAAAAGGTTTTCAACTTCCAACCACTATTTTTAACAACTCGAAATGGGCAGAAAAGATAATGAAGATCCTAAATAAAAAGGGAATCCTAAATCCCAGGATATATAACTTCTATTTTAAAATGAGACATGTCTTACTAACCTCTTCACTTCTCATGATATGATAGGCCTCTTTTGCAATCCATACCCTGCTCCGCTTTCCAAGGTCACTTGGACTTTCTTGACGAACAATGTGCCTTCCCAAGTCTATTAGTTGACCATATATCCAAAACTTATCATTGTCTAATATTTTTATCAAGCACCTATAGGTAAGGACATCAATTGCTCTTTCGGGGTAAAATTGACAATCAGCCCACATGTAAATTGCATTGGTCTTATTCTCGTTAAAAAAGAAGCATGCTATATCAAGAAAATTTTGTTGTTGATATTTGTCTAGGTCATCATAGCTAATTCTAAGCTTTTTTAGAATCTCTTTCTCCGGTACACTTCTTAACCTAACCAATGTCTCTTCCCAAAATGCTTTGTTTTTCCCATTAAGTAATGAACCTATCACTTCAATGGCCAAAGGAAGCCCTCCTGTACTTGTGACAATTTCATTTGAAAGCCCATGATAATCATCAGAAGTAGAGTCTCTACCAAAGGCATGCCGACAAAAAAGCTGAAGTGCAGGACCATAATCCATCTTTAGCATCTCATACTGTAGAATTTCACCTTTAAATCGCTCAACTTGCAAAATCGGCGTGTTTCTTGTTGTAATGATTATTCTAGATCCTGAATGTAAAGAATTATTTCCTATCAGTTTCTTAATGTGCTCTTTATTATCAACATCATCCAAAACCACTAAGACCTTAGTGTGGAGTGTTTCTCCAATTCTCCGCATTCCTTATTCAATATCCTCAATTTTTTCTGCAGATCTAGAACCAACAATGTCGGATAGTAATTTCTTCTGCAATTGGACCACGCCCTCCTTGGTTAATGAGCTTTCTCGAATGTCCTCAAGGAAGCTACAACACTTTCCAAATTGAGAAGATAGTTGATTGAAGATAATCTTGGCAACAGTTGTTTTACCGATACCACCCATTCCGTAAATTTCAATAAGCCGCACGTCAGGCTGGTCGACATCTAATAACATTTTCAATTCTTTTATCCGATCATCAAGACTAACTAAATGTCCAGGGACTGATTTTTGTTTTACCTCCAACTTTTCCAAAACCTTTTCAACGACCAATTTGACCATCGCTGCTTGGCTGCCATGTACATAAGCGCTATCATTAGTTGACTAGATTACTTTCATACCCATGCATCACACGTGGGTTTGTCAAAATTTTAATTAGAAAAGATTGAAGTACATCATAAATGATATCTGAATACATTGAATTATTATTATAGGCTAATTTAGTAGAATTTACTTTATATATTTTTCATATATGATTATAAATTTTTTTGAAGATTATAGTATTGGCTTACCTGATGGGCTAAAGTTACGAAGTGGCGGCTGTGCCGTGCAAGAAAATTTCAGCATTTATAGCAAAGCCTAGAAAAAATTTTCAGCACTTGTAATAGAAGAATTATGAACCAAGTTAATGTAAACAAATGTAACAGTCATCCGTTGAACACTTTGCAGTTTCGTAAAGAAAGATATAATCCCCAAACCTGTGACTATTTTCCTGCGCCAATAGAATAGCAGTGTTAACACTTCTATTGCTTAACTTATGCTTGTAACTCTTCCATGGATCTGATTACGTAAATTATTATTGCATTTAAAGAGCCGTGTCACGTTAAGATGTGTTCAAAATTGAAAATCAAGAGACCTAACTCCCATGGCGTTAACTTGATAATAAGGAGTGCGTGTACGGATTAGGGGCACAACACATTTGATTCTCCGCACCATCATATGAAAACATATGTGCCAGCACAAATATTCCGGCACCCCCTCCCTCCCTCTCTCTCTCTCTCCACGCCACTCGAAGGCCGCCAACCTCCGAGCTGGGCAGCGGCTTTCGCCTCCGGCCTGGTCCAGATCAAGGTTGCTTGGCCTCGTTTCTAACCTCCCACGAGCTATGCAGAGCTTGGGGCCCCAAGATCACAGCCCAGTCATTCTTTACGCGTTCTCAAAATGCTGTCGCTTCTATTGAATACTTAAGACATGTCCTCGTTAATTGGTGTTTATTTACGATGCAAAATTTTGGTTGAAGTTTTTGTTTGAGGATGCAAATTGTATAATTCGATAAGTGAGACTACAGATCGACATGGATGCAAAATCTGAAGTTGATTTTAAAAGAAGAAATAGGTAGGGATCTTAAAAGAGTATTACCCTCGGTCCTTTTGTATGTTCCATCCCTTGATTTCATCTATCTCTGCAAGAGCTCTTTTCCATGCCTCGACTTCATTAGGAAACTCCTTCTCATGCTTCAAAAAGGCTTTCCTATACTGTCGAGTCTTAAGCTTAACATCCTCAGGTTCCACGTCAAGAAAGATGGGAAGGATACTCTTTTTACCCACTGACTTAGATACGTTGTCTACTATGTGTGCAAGCTCACGGAGGCACCATTTACAAGAGGCATATGTCAGAGAGAAGATGGGGATGTAAATTAGGGAGTTGTTGATGGCACGTAGAAGGTTCCCACCAATCATTTCGCCAGCACGAAGATCATCTTCATCCCTGAATACACAGACTCCAGCATCTACCAAGTCGTGGTAAAGGAAGTCTGTGAATCCATGACGGGTGTCGGGTCCTCTGAAACTCAGGAACACTCGGTACTCACCTCCCGCTGCTCGTGCATCATCACTACTCAATCCGCCCTCTGAGTTTATCATGGCTAGGAAGCTTATTACTTCCAGATCTCTCTCTTCCCTAAAGAGAAAAAAAAAAAAAAATTGAGTGCGCAACACTGAGCTGAGATTTTGTATATTTACTGGTAAGCGACCAATACCTTAGAAACTTGGCCGGCTCACTTTAAAGTCAAATTTAGTCGTCCATTTCCCACCGAACGTTGTGCATTAGCAAGTAGATTCGGTCCATTTCCCACCTAACGTTCTGCACTAGCTAGTAGACACGGTGAAGGCGTGTCCAAGACTTTTTATCAAGTTCAGAAATTTTTAAAGACTCCCTGCTAGAGCAGAAATCTCAAGTTATTTTTTCCCCTTTTGAAAAAAAAAAAAAAAAAAGGCATCGGGTCTCTAAACCATTTCAAAATATTTAATAAGCTCCCTCAACCTTTTTCGTGCAACTAAATTCCTAAACTGTGTATTTGTGATTTGAATTGGTCTTTCTATTAAAATTATAAATTAAGATGTAACGCGGCCGTTATATTCTGACATTGCACTTTATAAGGCAATTTTAATAAAAAAAAATTAATTTTCAGAATTTTAAAAAGTACAAAGCTGGAAAAAAGCAAAAATAGTTAAGAAAGGAAAAATCGAGAGGAGAAGAGTACGGAAATTATAGTCAGGTGGCGAGAGGGCAGCCCTTCCCCAAATCTGTGGTCAGTGGCCCCTCGTCGATTCCACCTGCATGTTCAAGAAGATCGAAGAGGGCTGCCCCGTTGGACCCCGAGGTGGCGGACGCGCAAGGTTCGGGAGCTTGGAGAGGCACTTGTTTGCGGACACATTCATTGCTCCGAAATGATTTTTCGTTTAATTTTTCTTCTTCTTTTTTTCCAATGATTTTCGTTCTTTTCCAAATTTTTATTTTTTAAAATTTTGAAAATATTTTATATTATAATTACCCCATCAGCAATTAACAACCACTCCCAACATCTCCTCGTTAAGAAGCAGAAAAAGTTGTTTCTTATTCCCGGGAATAATTCCTAGAATCAATTTCAATTTTTTTCTGTTATGTTCTCTTTTATTTTCTTCCCTTCCTTTTTCTTCTTTTTCCTTTTGGCTAATCGTCGACCTTGGCCATGACCGATGACCTCACTGGAGTGTCACTGGCCCTCGGTGACGCCGAGCCACAATGAGACTTGTCAACCTAAGCCTTGCCATGGCTAAACCTTGTGAGGCCACCTCTAGGTTGATATTGCCTAGCAGTGGCACAGCGAGGCCAAGCCTCATCGGTGGTTGAGTGAGCTCGGCCTCACCAGATTTAGGCGAGGTCAACCTCGCCTAGCCAAAGCGAGACCAAGCCTCGCACAGCCACGGCGAGGCTCGGCCTCGCCAGGCCAAGGTAAAAGCCGACCTCGCGCCACCTCGCCAGGCCACTGGCAAGCCTCGACCCCACGTTTGGCAAGGAGGCAAGGTCGAGCCTTGCTAGTGGCTTGGTGAGGCCGAGGCTCACTTGGGCTAGGCAAGCTCACCGAACCTCGCCCGTCGGTCAGCGACCACGACGGTGGCCGACAATCGGCTACAAAGAAGGAGGAAGAAAAAGAGAAAAAGAAAAATAAATAAAAAATAAAGTATTAAAAAATTAAAAGAAACAAAAAAATTTAAGAATCCTACTAAACGCATTTCTATAACGGAGAAAAAAAAATTGGACAGTTGCCAAGTGCATCTTTTGCTCAGAAATTATTCCCGGAAATAGAATCAGAAAAAATCATTTATGATCAAAAGTTGTTCCCAAGAGCAGAATCGTTATTAAATGTGCCCTTAGTATTTTGGCTGTAGTTGAGCTATATCCTTTAGTTGTTCCAACTTCGTGTCTATAGCCCCATGTAAAGATGTTGATGTTCATTAGGTTTTGAAATAATTGAGGAATGGGGCCACATATATTGGTTAGGTTTGGAAAAGTTGGAAGTCCACTCCATAGAAAATGATAAAGATGAACCACAAATTCCACAAATGAGTACAAACATCATGTGACGGGTGAATAATTCCATGGACCATAAATGAAAGCAACATTGACCAACAACAAGCAAGTATTTCATGTGGCTAATGCGTCTACTAACCTCAATTGGGCTGTCAAATCTGCTGAGCGAGGTCCACACAGAACCTGTTGCTTTCAACACCAAAATTCAGTTTAGTATATATATTACACTCATGTGTAATGATTTCACATTAGCAGCAGTAATCCAAGATCGGAGGATGCCAGAATAACTCAAAATAATTTACCATGATATTCGATCCAAGCACGTTCGTATCATACGTATCATTTTAGTGTTGATTGATAGCCATTATAAAAAAATATGGAATCTCTTTTTCACGTTAGAGGGGTCACGAGCTGTTGTAGTTCTTAATTTGCGGATGGTTCTTAATTTGGCCACTGACGTTGTGGGGCTCGGAATGAAATATGAAGTTGCTGAAATTGTAGGAATTGATTAAGCCAGGTGCTGATTTCACCAATGACGAAGGAATCAACACTTCTTTTTTATCCAATAAACAGGTTCTAGTTTCCATTGTTAAAATATTAAGCGCTATGGAGACTCACTTGCACTCGAATCGCAACGAAACCCATCCCAACAAAATTGCTGTGCATTCCACTTATTCACCGAAATTTCCTGGGAAAATCCAATTTTCCCGTGAAAGAAAGAAACAGGAAAAGGAAAAAGAAAAAGAAAGATGTGCAGAGCAGCCCAATGGTTGGAACTGTTGGCCGTGTTCATGAAGATAAAATACGCCTCCACGAGCTCTCGCGACCTCACAATGTCAATCACTCCTTGAAATCAAACCCTTCCTCCTCCTCCTCCTCCATGCCTCACTCCTGCTCTGTCAAGATCATCCCCGGTAGCACTTGACCACGTCTTGGTTGGCGGCGACGACGGGAACTCCTACTTTGTTTGATCAAAGATTGTTGTACTGACAATAGTTGTAGGCCTAATTAAACATTTTGTAATAATTCAAAAACTATAATATCTTCATTTTTTTTAGTATGAGTATGATAAGACTCGTCGGTCAACTTACATAAGGTCAATAGCCTGTGCAATGCATGCCATTATCGACATTTATTTTAGGAATGATATTTCCTAAAGTTTTGAAGCTTTAATGACTACTTGTAAACACTACTGAATGTTGTGGGGTAAAACATCTTGCATTAAAATATGTTGGACACACAAAATATTTGTATAAAAAATTGGGATTAATTCCATGAAAATCCAAAATTAGTATATATGTGATAAATTTACCCAAATTGATTTTTTTTTTCACAAAATACTCAAAAATTGGTACACCTATGACAAATTTACCATCCGTTAGTTTATGGATAACATATGACAGTTAATGGGTAAATTGGCTTGATGTTTTTCCTTCCGTTTGTCATAGGTAATATCTCGAGAGGATAGAGTATTGAAAGCACAGTGGTATAGATACTAATGAATAACCAAATCTCATAATAGACCCTAGATATTGTGTTTTTTATTCTTCAAATTTGACAAGATCATTCAATAGCTCAAAATGGCCAGGTCTCCCGCTAAGGATACTCAAATGAAAACGGGAAAACCAAATTTACTCAAACAACTCTTAAATGCTCTAGATTTTGGGTGGCTCACAATCAAGACAGGGAGAAACAAGAGTTTCCACATAGATGGAAGATTCGACAATGTTGTCGCTCTGGATGGGATAATCCTTATAAGTATTATCCTCTGGATTGAACAGAATCATCTTGTACACATCGATCTGGAAAATAATTTTTCCACTCGTGTATGCGACAGGCATTTGCCAATATTTGCAGCCAGGTATGCCTTCAGTCGAGACACTGAACAATTTCGTCCATGATGCTCCTCGACTATACTCATTTGCTATCCGCGAATCAAACCGGTCATTATAGGTGCCGTGGGAGATGAACAGATTGGCCCCATGATTCCCAAGTCCCTCGAAAACTATGTCCCCATCAATTTTAGGTACATAAAGCACCCGGTGGAATTTCTCTTTTGACAAATCAAATGACGTAATTGCATTATTTCTCTTGTTTGTACTCTCGTCGACAACACACCAATGTCAGGCCTCGCTCCAGTAAACACCTCAGGCATAAACAGTAAGGTGGCTTTCTTGCTGGACTTGTATCCTTCTCCAAGAATAGGACTTGAGCGAAATTATCGTCACTCGACATTTTGTAGAACCGTCGCCCTAAACTATTTTATAGTCAGATAAAGAGTCGTACCCATATCCATGGAAGAAGTCATCTCCTGGAACAAGACCAGAACCAGGCAAATTCCTAGACTCCTTGGTGATTGGGTTATATAGGAGGAATCCACCATGGATAGCCAAGCAAACCAAGCCATTGCAAGACTCCACGGGATCTGGCTCCCAGCTAGGATCGTCCATTCTTGGCTCATGAAGCTTTACCACCGTGCTACTTTTGTCGCCACCAATGCTGCCGTTGAGCGGTGCGTAGTCTTTGGTTTTAAGGGGGCTGCTCTTGACGATTCTCTGGCTAGGAATTATATCCCGTCTTTAGCCTTTGCAAATGCAACTTGGCAAAGCCTGGGTTGGAAATTAGTGACTGCCACCGTTTACTGACACATTTGAATCACATCAAGGACTTGATCGAGGAAAGTCAGGCCACACTAAGTGAGCTCTCGCGAAATGGCGAGCCCCTCTCTACCGCCTGGGTAGTCTTCTCCTTCCTTCAAGGTATCAAGGAAAGTCAGGCCACACTAAGTGAGCTCTCGCGAAATGGCGAGCCCCTCTCTACCGCCTGGGTAGTCTTCTCCTTCCTTCAAGGTAAGTTTTGATTCTATCTCAATGGAAAACCCTAAAACATCTCATACAGAACCCCATTTCGATCATCCCAAGTTCCCGATGAAAATCCCACCCTTAGGAAAACCCTAATGCCCATCCTTTATCCTTCCATTTTGCTGCGGTAGACTGATCTTCAATCATTCTCGGTTCACAGATCGATATTCCGCCATCCGATATCCCTTTGAGACACCCATACACCAAAACCCCCATTCGCCATACCCTAACACTATAAACAGCTTTGAAGCTCCCTTCAATCGACCTGGGCATACATTTTTCCTCTCCCGTTGGCTCCAAAATTCTCAAGCCAGCTTGTGTGAAGATAATCAAAGTCCCCTTTGAACTCAGATCCTGGAGATTAAGTGATGGCAGGTCAGTACAAGGAAGAGAGGCGTTTAGCGGCTCTTTGCAAAAGTCTAGGTAAGCTATGGTCCGAAGATGATGTTGTGGATATAAAAGGGGACATTTCTGAAGAAAAATTGACTAAATGCCGGAAAACAGTGTTCGGGAAGTTGTACTCTAGAGCGAATGTGAATTTTACAGCCTTCTTAAATACTATGAAAAGAGTTTGGAGGGTTGAGAATGTTACCTATACATTGTTAGAACCGGGTTATTTCTCCTTTTCATTTCATTCTGAAGTTGAAAAACATAGAGTATTAGCTACTGAGCCATGGTGCTTCTCCAACAATTTACTAGTTCTACAGCAATGCGATCCTGACACCCCAGAGATCTGTTATGAATTTACCCATTGTGCTTTTTGGGTACATTTCTATGGCCTCCCATTTGGGAGAGTTACTAATAAAGTTATCGGGGATATTGCATCAAAATTAGAGAAGTAATAGAGGTGAAATTAGAAGCAAAAGGTAACAGTCATTACAAGATTGGCAAGGCAAAAGTAAAGCCGAATCTAGAAAATCCTCTCAAGACTGGAGTCATTATTAATCTAGAGAGAAAGAGATTGTGGGTAGAGTTTAAATATGAGCGACTTCCGCATTATTGTTACTCATGTGGTAAGATTGGGCATTATGCTACTTTTTGCAAAGAAATACCCTATGAAAATTCAGGGCTGGCAGAAGACTTACCGGGAAGATTTAGGCAATGGCTGAGGGCGGAAGTGCACGAACTCAGCCCGTATGGTAAAATTTTCTATGGCAAACAAGAGATTATACCAGAAAGATGATGAAAGTGTGCCAGAGACCCCTATCCATTCAGTTCCTGAGAATGAATAGTAGCTGCAGGATCAGAATTTGAATACCATTTGTGGACAGAAGAATGCTGACCAGCCAATACAACAGGAGAATAGTCCTTCTAGAAAGCATTTAGCACTACAACTCATGGAAGAGAAAGGCCCTCAAAAGAGAGGAAGCTGTTGTATACATGAAGAATCTGTCATGCTACTCTACGAAGAACAACAAAAGGAAGTGGAAGTAGATATGTTAGCGGCCCCAGCAGGTGCAAAGGGGTTGATCAGGCATAAATTCAAAGGAGCCAAGCAATCAACAGCAAAAAAAGGAAAGAGATTCTATCCATATGGTGCTCAAAGTTCTAAAACACCAGCTTTTGACAATACACAGTTGGTGGAAACCCCTATTAAGGTGGCGGATAAGTCAAATTAGTGGGCTTTGGTGGCTAGCCCTAATAAGCCACCCGATCATCCATGAAGTTACTGAGTTTGAATTGTCAGGGGTTGGGCACACCCTTAACAATTCAAGCTTTAAGAGTCTTAGTGACTCAGGAAAGGCCCAGTATTATCTTTCTAATGGAGACTAAAAATCAAGAGCAAAAGGTGCAACGATTAAGGAGGAGGCTGAAATTTCAGAACATCTTCTTGGTGAATCCAGAAGGAACTGCAGGGGGTTTGGCACTTTTCTAGGATGACCAAGTAGAGTTATCCATCAACTCATTCTCAAACAACTATATAAATGTTCAATGTCTAGTTAAAGAAACCAAACAAAGGATGCATGTTACCTTTTTACATGCTCCTATTGAATTTCAAGAAAGACTGCTGTTATGGGAGGCCATATATCGAGCAAGTGTAAACTATCATCTGCCTTGGCTTTGCTTGGGGGCCTTCAATGAAATCTTGTATCACTGGTAAAAAGTGGGAAGAAAGAGAGCAGAAAATTACCGGCTTACAGCATTCCTAGGACTTCCTTGCCCAGTGCTCCTTAATGGATTTGGAATCCAAGGGATGTGCTTTCACCTGGACAAACAACTGAGTAGGAGATAACTTTGTCAAGAAGCAACTAGATAGAGCATTATGTAATTTTGAATGGAGGATAGCTTATCCTAATGCTGAATGTGTGGCACTACCAGCTATAGGGTTTGATCACAGCCCTCTCATACTATCATTCTACATGCGGAAAGACCGGAGGAGGAGGGTTTTTCAATATGAAGCATTCTGGTCAAAAGATGAGGAATGTGTGCAGCTAGTAAAGAACACTTGGGCTGAGAATGATTCCCAAAGGCTAAATATAGTGGAAAAGTTGCATATTGTAACTCAACAGCTGGCAAAGTGGAGCAAAAACAGATTATATAATGCAAAGATAAGAATTGATTGGCTGAAGAATGAATTACAAAGGCTAACAAATGGCAATGAAGTATACAAAGAAAGCGAGACAACAAAGAAGATAACCTAGGAAATTGAAAAGCTATGGACGCAAGAGGAGATGTATTAGGGTATGCGCTCTAGAATCAACTGGTTAAAATGGGGAGATAGAAATACAAAATATTTTCATGCAACAACTATTTAGAGAATAATTAGAAGCATAATTACTTTGCTGAAGAATGCACAAGATGATTGGGTAAAGGAGGAGTAGCCTTTGAAGGAGATGATAGAAATATTCTTCAAAAATTTGTATAAGTCAGTGGGATCCCGCAACTTTCAGCCTATCATACAACAAATACCAACCACAGTCGATGAGATGATGAACCAAAGGTTAGTAGAATCTGTTACAATGGAGGAGATTACTACTACAATGCAACAATTATGAGCTACTAAAGCTCCAAGACCGAATGGGCTAAATGGGCTGTTTTACCGAAATCATTGGCAAGATATCAGTCAGGACATTTTCAGAGAAGTGCAGAATTTCTTTGATACTGGATACCTAAACCCTGTTATGAACAGGACCCAAATCACCCTTATTCCCAAAATCCCAAACCCCAAAAAGTTTGAACAATTTCGACCTATTAGTTTGTGTAATTTTGTCTATAAGGTCATATCCAAAGTAATGACTAATAGACTAAAACATTTGCTATCAAGCCTTATTGCTAAAGAACAAAGCGCATTTGTGGGGGGCAGACAAATTCAAGATAATATCTTGATTGTGCAGGAAGTACTACATAAGTTGCAAACAAGGGAGATGAAAAGTAAGTTCCAAGCTGTCCTAAAGCTTGATATGCAAAAGGCATATGACCGAATTGAATGGGACTTCCTTCGAGAATGCTTGACCAAGATGGGTTTCTGTGATGAGTGGGTGCAATGGGTGATGCAATGTGTTTCAATGGGGATGCTCTACCTTATTTCAAGCCCACACGAGGGATTCGACAAGGTGATTCGTTATCCCCTTATCTCTTTATCTTAGTGGCTAATGTACTATCTTACCTAATGAAACGAGCAGTAGTGGAGGGAACACTTGAGGAATTAAGCTTAATAGTAGCTGCCCTACCTTATCACATTTGCTATTTGTGGATGACTCTATCTTCTTTCTCAATGGTACTTTATTGGAATGTCATAATTTGGCGGCCATTCTACATCAATATTGTTTCACAACAAGGCGGGCTATTAATCTTAATAAATCAAGAATCTATTTCAGCAAGAGCTGCCCAATGAATCTGAGAAGAAATATGGCTGCAGAGTTAAGAGTTCCAGAAATAGAGAAAACAGGGAAGTATCTAGGTATTCCCTCATATTGGGGAGGTTCCAAAAAAGACATTTCTGCCTAGATTCTTGCTAGAGTTAATATGAAGTTGGAGAGTTGGAAGGACAACTTGCTGTCAAAAACAGGAAAGGAGATTTTGATTAAATCAGTGGTGCAGGCTATCCCGCAATATGCAATGTCCATTTTCAAAATCCATGTGTCAATCTGCAAAGCTATTGAGAAGAATATTGCAAATTTCTGGTGGAGGAATGGTAACAAAACTGCTGGGGTTCATTGGAAAAAATGGGAAAATTTGAAACTTAGAAAGGATACTTCCTAGCTTTCAACAAGGCAATGTTAGGAAAGCAAGCGTGGCGTATTTCACAGCAACCTACGTCCCTTCTAAGTCAACTGATGAATGGCCTATACTATCCACAACGCGATTTCTGGAAAGCTGAAAAAGGTTCACGACCTTCATGGGGATGGCAAAGTATTATCTTTGGAAGAGACTCTATAGCTCCACAAGTTATGTGGTCCGTTGGAAATAGACAAACAATTTCAATTAGAGAAGATAAATGGCTAAAAAGTGGGCCTATTGGAGGACCAGCAACAAGAAATGAGCCGGAGAAAGTGGGTGCATTAATCGAACGAGACAATGGTATGGTCGATGTTTGATGACCAAAGAGTGAAGGAAATCCTTGCAACCCCTATTGGATTACCTACTATAGCTGATAAAATGGTATGGATAAACAACAAATCAGGGTCCTATACAGTGAAAAGCGGCTACTTCACCATTAAAAATCAAGTAGCCAACCCACACACCACAAGAGCAACTTCCTCTCACCAAATAAAGCCAGATCTCTGGAAATACATTTGGCAATCTGGAACTCTACCCATAGTTAAACAATTTCTCTGGAGTGCATGCCAAAACGCACTACCTACACTGGACAATTTGCACAGAAGAAGAATAGTACCTGATCCATTATGCCCTATATGTAGACAGGAATCCGAAACTATCGAACATACTTTGTTGCTCTGCCCTTGGACAACTCAGATATGGAGAGCTAGCCCTTTGCAAATCAAAATCGCAAGACTTGGGTTAACACGACTCGATGAATGGCTGTGCGTGAGGAAAGAAGACCCAAGAAGTGCACAAAAATTTGACCTAATCGCCACTACAGTGTGGTGCATTTGGAAGGATCGGAAGCGGTACATCTTCAGACATAATCCCCTGCACCTGCACCAGACCCTGTTCAAATCGATAGCTTTACGTGAAGACTTCACCATCTGGAACAGAATCGCTAAAGTAGAGAGAAGAAGCGACACTCACACGCTAAGATGGCAACCCCCGACCTCGGATACCCTAAAAATCAACATCGACGCCTCCTTTGTCTAGAATGAACACGTGATAGCAGATCTTGAGGAGAATAGGGGAGCGGTCGAGAGCAGGGGAGCCATCGCCTGCATCGTTTGGGATTCTCGGGGTCGCTTGGTCGACGGCTTCTCCAAGATGGTGGTGACTTCCTCGGCGGAAGCACTCGCTCTCTTGGAAACCCTAGACTTCCTCTCCACTAGAGGTGGCAAATGGGTGGGTCGGGTCGGGTATGGGTCGGGTCGAAAATGGGTCGACCCATATTTGACCCATTTAACCCGTTTTGACCCATATTCTTGTAATGTACATCTAGTGACCCATACCCGACCCGACCCGTATCCGACCCATACCCGACTCGACCCGTATTGCTAAAACCTATTTATTGTTAAAACATTTTTATGTAATACAAATTTTTTAACAATTTTTATGCAATACAAACTTAATGGAAAATTTTTATAATTCTTTTTAAAATATTTTTAAAAATCGATTTTTTAATTTTTTTTAAATATAATTTTTAATTTTTTTTAAAAAATATAATTTTTAATTATTTTTATTTTTTAAAATATAATTTTTATTTTTTATTTTTATTTTTTAATTTTTTTTTTTTTTTTTTTTTTTTTCTTCTCCTTCTTGCCGGCCGCGGCCACGACGACGCGGCGGACCGGCCACGAGCGAGATCGAGCTCGCCGGCGTCGAGGCGGGGCTCGATCTCGCCGATCCGGCAAGGCCGAGGCTCCGCCGACGCCGGCGAGCTCGAGCCTCGCCCGGATCCGGCGAGTCTCGAGCCTCGCCGGTCGTCGGCGAGGCCGAGACTCGCCGGATCGGAGAGGCTCGAGCTCGCCGGCCGGGCGGGCCTCGGCCTCGCCGTCTGGCGAGATCGAGCCTCGCCGACGCCGGCGAGCGCGAGCCTCAAGCCTCGCCGGCGTCGGCGAGGCCGAGACTCGCCGGGTGCGGCAAGGCTAGAGCTCGCCGGCGTCGGGCGAGGCTCGATCTCGCCCGGATCGGCGAGGCTGTCGCCGGCGCCGCCGTAAGGAATTAAGAAAAAGAAAGAAAAAAGAAAAGGAAAAAGAAAAAAATATTGAAATATGAAAAATAATTATAATTTCAATTTTTTATTAAAAAATATTTTTATAAATTTAAAAAAGGCCAAGGGTTTAAACTTCAAAATGGGTTTCCTTGTAACCCATTCGGACTATTTCTTTTTGTGTTTTACAATCATTTGACCCATTTTCGACCCATATTTAACTTTCACTTGACCCATATCTAACCCATATTTAACATTCACTTGACCCATTTCTGATCCATATTTAACTTTCACTTGACCCATATATGACCCATTTAACTAAAAATGGGTCATAATATGGGTTTTTGACCCATATTGCCAGCTCTACTCTCCACCAGATCTAACCAAAGCTTACAAGTACAGTCTGACTGTTTACTGCTCGTGCAAGCAGTTCTACATGCGACAGAAACAAGTTGGGAAGTGGCACCGTATGTGGACCGGATCAAAGAAAAATTAAAAGACTTCACGGGTCTGTCTCTGGCCCATTGCTGTAGAGAGTCCAACAAACCTGCTGACTGGATTGCAAGAGTACAATGAGAGAACCTCCTCCCTCGCAATTGGGTAACCAACCCTCCGATAGCTTTGTTTGATTTATTATGCGCCGATGCTTTTGATGTAATCACTCCAAACTTGCCTACGTAAATGAATATCAATCGTATTTTCGACCAAAAGAAAAAAAGGACTTGATCGGTAGCCTCGAGAGTATCTCGATGACGATATCCTCAGTGAAACTTTCAGCCACAGCGAAGGCCGAGGTTTGGCTTGTTTCAGCATGTGGTCTCTTCAGAGGTTTTGAGTGAAAGTTACTGTTACTTTGCTTTTCAATCTTTTGCTGAGCAAAGGCTTATATATAACCGGTCAAGTGTAATACTAAGTCAAGAAGCTTACTCAGGGATAATACTAAGTCAAGACGCTTACTCAGCACACAAAAAGACGAGGGTTGACCAGATCTTTTGCCACGCCGGGCGGAAAATGGAAACAGGAGATGGTAGCGGTACGTGGAAACAGCACCCCATCCTTGTTCAACAAGCTTTTCAAAAAGTCAAAAAAGCAATTTTTCTACACTTCCTTCAATCGAACGGAGTCTATATTCTGTAGCATATCTGAGCCGTAAATTTCCTACCTATAATCCGCTCTCACTTTGTGCATGCCAATAATATCCTTTGCAGATCAAATGTTGCATCTTGGCATAGAAGGGTAGTAACGTACATTCATAATTCCGTTTCTCTTTTTATACACATAAGGTGGTATGCTAAATATCAAAAGAGTAAGGCACATTTATTTGCATATTCCAACAAGGGTTTACACAATTCGTATCATCCTAGCAAAGATAATTACAGACTAAGAACTTTAACATGGATCACACGCGTGCTGATCAATGAAGATGAACACCATGGTGGCCTATATAAACCGGGCTCACTCATAGAAGCCTCCACCAGAAGTCCCGTACTGGAAATACGTGGTGGCAACCGAGCAGCAAAACGCCATAGGACATAGTGTCAAAGATCACGAATGCCTTGAAAGCCAGATTTGAGGTGAGAGTGGACATCCCCTCGTCTGATCCATCATGTTTTGACTGTGGCTATGAGCATCACCACAAGGAGGTGGATCTCCGGCATGTTGCCTTTTCCCTGAGAAGAGGTCTCTTTGTGGTCGAAGTTCTCGGTCAGGACTATCGATCAAGCGTCTTCTTTCAACATGAAATAAACCTTTGCAGCTGCAAAACCACTCTACATACAAGGAACAGTAATCATGATATGCACTTCAGCATAGAGTCTGAACACCATTCACATATTGTTAAAATATGCATGAAAGCTAATTTGATGCCTACAAGCACTGCCTTGTCAAAATAGTCTGTTTATCAACTAAGAATATGTAGAAAGTTTTCATGTGACGATGAACTAGATATCTGTCGCTATGTAGTTTAGCATGAATGCACATAGAACCGAATTTATGTCCTTAGGCTTCGGTGGTCGATCAGCTGCAGAAATCTTCAACCAACATTCAAGACATTTGTGAAGTCTATATAAGCTAATCCTAAACCGAAACAGGATTCTGTTGCTTCATGGCCTAGCTTCTTGTATAACGTACCTCTTGATATTTCCTTATAAATGCCAAGGGCCGTCAAGTTCTTCTTGTTCGTGGCTTTTATGTCTACTTGGCTGTCCTGAGCAAGGATTGCTTCGATAGCTGTACTTTTTGTACATGGCAGCCAGATGTAAACGTGTGTTCCCATCTTTGTCTCTTCGTTCACAAGGCCCACCAGCTTCGGGAGCCCCAAAATGAGTCTAACAGCCTTTCCTTGCCCTCCTAAAACAGCGGCATGGAGAGCAGTTCTTCCCTTGTTGTCTAGCAAGTCGCAAGTGTTGGGACGAACTCTTGGGACCTCTTCCATGATTGAACTGCGGCCTCTAAATGCCACAATATGGAGGGCCGATTCCCTGTCCAAGCCAGGGATGTAAGCCACTGAACTGTCTCACTTTAAGAACAATTGAACTGCATTGACATCGCCGAATTGAGCAGCATAATGTAGAGGAGTCCAGCCAAGGGCATCTCCTTCCCGTATCATGTCCGCTCTTTCCTTTACAATCTTTTTCATAGTGCCCGATCAAATGACAACAGCTCATGAACTTCTGTAGCCGCTGAGACGAGTTTCGCTTGTTAAATCTTGTTTTAGACTATTCAACCTTCTAGATCTAACTAGAAATCTAAGCAAAGAGGCCCTTCCACAGCTTGGGACAACTGCAGCAGACAAATTAGAAAGGCACCGGGGGACAGACTCTTTTCCATTCCGATATCTAGACTCTGCATCTCTTCATTAATGTTCACTTATATTAGGACATTACGAAATCAACTAGCTAAGCCTCCATTCATAGTTGACCAGCCGACATTGTTGCAAATCTCAAGCAAATTGAAAAGCCGGAAAGCCACGTTGCAAATTTGAATCCTTCCAAAAATGACTGGAGTCCTTTCTCCTCCTAAACAAACATCTGGACTAATCTTGTAGATATAGCAAGAATTCTAGACAAACAAGCATGCCTGCAGCTTGCGTTGCTAGAATATAAACCCGACAGTAGTGTTAGGACTGGTATACAAAGACAGTGTACCACATAACGTGGCAGATTATTATTGGGTGTCAAATGCGACCCACCTATTTAACGTCACAGGAATGGACTATCGACATAACTCCATATCACCAATTATGTTGACTGGTTTTACAATAACAACCATTACCAAAACATAAACAGAGATCAGCTTCTCAGCCAGTTATGCTACTTGATATAAATTAGATTTTTGTATGACTGCAATGTGAAATTTTCTTTCAGCAGAGAAGTAATCAATTTAAGTGACAGCCTTTCTTCCTGTTCTGGATATATAAACTTCGCATCCTACCATTAACTGTACTACAGAAATCCCAAGACCAATCCATCTCATCAGAGACTAGAGAAGCCGAATTTACAAATCTTGCCATCATTTAACTGTTAAACACAATTTACCCACCAAGTATTCCCATTTTTTGAGGCATTTCACTGGTCAGTCACCACCAATCAAAGAACTTCTTCGCCAAGTGATTTATAAGCACATCATGCAATGTATGCTCAAGTGAAGATTTTTTTTTTTTTTTGGGTCTAATCTCAAGTGAAGATTTTCACTGGCATGCTTTTACACTACTACTTTTATCAGACAATCACAACCTACAATTTTAGTGACGAATTACCTCTTTCATTCGATCTAAAAAATCACATTTATAAGGTAAATGCAAGTCATAAAGTTTATATCCCTAATATGAGAGAGTTTCAATGATTCAATTGGGTTGTGACCACTAAAGTAGCACACTTGATTAGATTTGAGAAATATTGGTCTCATATTATGATGGGATGTCTCCTACTCTAATGTGTAATCATACTCCCAAATGAGTTGATTGTGTATTGGTTTATGGAGGGATACATGCACAAATATGGTTGAGGAGTGACCGATCCAAGTGGTTATGGTTGAGGAATGACTGATCCTAGTGGTTCATACACCCAAAGGTAGTGAATTCACGAAAGGTCAAAATATATTCTCGGTCATGTGGAAAGTATATAATTTACATATTATGTATTCTGTCCAAAAGTATTTATATGATTTTGTAGTTCTTGGGATGTGTACTTATAAGGATTTTCAAGTTACGCAGTACTCACATGATGCCAATTGTATATGCTGTTTGTTATTAAGTTACACTTTTTGTAATGACAAGTTTGTTGTGATTGAGGTTCTTACTGGGTCAAATTTTAAGTAGTGATGGTTGCAAATAGGGGTATACCACATCTAAATGAAAATCGAATATTTGTTCCTAATCTCGCCCCTTCTCGATTATGTAACTGACACCACTTCCTCTTTCGCAAATACAATAAAAACAAGATGTCAGTAAGATAAAAATGTTAAATGATCACCTTACTTGGGGAAGGGGTGTATTTCGTTCCCAAACTCAATTTGACTTCGTGTGGAATAATGTTTCCAGATGTGTAGATAGGCTCGGATAGGGCAATTGATACCCAAACAAAAGAAGAAACACGTCACCTCAAAATGGAAACAACAAACAATCACTCGACTTTTGAAAAGGAGTATTTCGTTCCTGAATTTCATTCAGCTTGATGTAGAATTTGATATCTCCTTTCCTGCGTGCAGGGATAACGGAGACAAAACAGAGGTCTATCAAGCAAACATGATAGAGCGCCTAGTGTAGGGACTTCCCAAACAAAGCACGATAAAACACAAAAAGGATATACCTCATTTCAATTCTTCATCCAATCCTTTGCAAATGACACGTTCCTTGCTTATGTGTAAGAAGTATTTGATCGGGCAAATGGCCACGGTGAACGCCAGGGGGCCTGAAGTGCCAGAGTCACTCAACTTCAAAAAAAAGAAGGGAATATTCGAATGAAGTAAACATCTGCCAAATGAAGCGCAATCAATCATAAGGGCAAATCCCTCTCTCCCCAGCCAAGGAAAGGTTACCGAATGAAGTAATCAAATTTTCCATAAAAGGGTGCGTACCGTCCCTCAAAAGAATCCTATTGAATATGAAAATAACATGTTCCATCTCTTTTTAGATAATGAATGAGGCAAGGCACCCAAGAGGTAGAAAACTCACCCACGAAGCATGATGAATTCGAGTCAATTGGTTCAACACGAAAGGGTGGATCATTCTTACAATTAGTCCCATTCAATTTTGGAATGTAAATAACCTGGTCTATCTCTTGTTTTACAGATAAGGACTGCGCCAAACCACTAGGGCAACTCCTTTCTTATTGGTATAAATCTAGGCATCTAGAAATTTTTGGCACATAGATTTAGGAATTCGTGATTTGTTTATAGTCAGTCCACATTAATCTTTATTTATAGCTCACCGGGGTTCATATAGGGGCTTAATAACAAGGCCTTACTTAGATTTTTACATAATACGGCTTGGGTCTCTACTTTCCTCGTATTTAATTACATCTTGTTCCTATTGCTTTGATTGTTGATATTTTATCTTGACTGCTTGAAGCATCCACGTATGATCACCTTTTACATGTATTGGAGGATTTAGGAAAAATAAAATTAAGAAGATCACATGCAAATCACTTCTACAAAAAAAGATAACGTATTGAAAGGGCAAAAGATTTAGCGTAATCAAGTCCAGGATTCATAAGTCTATGGTTCGTTAGAGTAAGACGGGCTCCCACATCTTACTCGGGTTCCTACCAGGCCCATAATAGATTAATGACAGCTGAGAAAGTTCAAATTATATAACAAAATGTGAAAAACAAGTTACGATCGATAGGGTTTGAGAGGGTCATGCTAGGTCATGAGAGGAAGCACCCACTTGGCAATCTGTCAGCTTCCTCTAGGGAGGGTCTTGACACTGATCTGTCAATTTTCCTTTATGGTTTAGTATTAGAAAATTAGGTCTTCTAATTAGGTACTAAAACCCACACAATCTAATATGCATTAAAAAAAAAATTGATGCAATTTTATAAGTTTATGTGAAAAAATAAGAGTTTTTTTAATTAAATTAAGTAAATACTAATTAGAAGAAGATATCAAAATGTTAATCATGTTTTTTTTATATTTCCCATGTTTGCCGTTTAGAAATTAATATTTTTGCTCATATAATATATGAATTTCTTTTTAAAGAGATTTCCAAAAATTTATAGTCATAAATTGGAAATTGCAAAGATGATATAATCTAAATGGGAACGTCAATATCTCAAGGCATAGAAAAATATAGTTTGGTCACGTCTAACCGATAAAACTACCACAAAATGTTTTCAATGTATCTCTATACGTCCAACTTATATTATTTTAATGTTCCATTTGTTTCATGAAAAATCAACAATCTGAACAATATTTTCCTAATTTGACAGTTTCTATCACTTAAGAATATATATATATATAACGGAAAATATACTCTTTATCAACAAAAATTTATAGTCACAAATTATTATTAATAATGAAAATATTTTTTGTTAATTCATTTTTTAAGCAATGAGCCAATGGCCAACGATTAAAATTTGGAGTTTTTTTTTTTTTCTCTAGTGGCCGGTTTTCTGCAAAACAAGCAAAGTATAAAAAATAATTGGATTTTAGTTACAGGGTTACACCCATGACTAGATTATAGCGATGCTTATGAAATTTATTTTTCACCACTCGAACAAAATAAATAAACAGCAAATTAGATTATGGACCATAAACAATAATGTAAAGTAAGTATACACAAGTACCATACAGAAATGTTGCTCGAGTGCACATGGAAGTGGTGGCGCTGTCTGTTCTCCGATCCTTGATTCGCCAAACTACATCTGAACAGATCAATGCAGAAGAATTCAACATCCTTTGCGATCAGTGGACCTGGAGATAATCATTTGCGGCATTGAGGACAATGCGCTGCGCTCAATCATCCGCTAAAATTTGCGAGGTACGAGCTCCTGATTGCAGGGTGTGGCGAAAGCTTACTCTGTTGCTTGGACGGTGAAGCGTTAGTGCTATGGAATCCAACCTCTGGAAAGTCTAGCAAAATCCCAAACCCAAATGCCGATTGTATGAACGGGCGGGAATTTTGTGGACTAAGCTACGATTGCTCATTGGACGATTACAAATTCCTGAGTGGACATTTCAGTAACAATAACAAGCAGTTTCGATGGATACATGGTTAACATTTTGGCTCTGAAGGCCAATTCCTGGAAGGTGGTCACCGCAGGAAATGGCAATTTCAAACAACCGACAACCGGAGGGATATATTGGAATGGGTTCCGGCATTGGTCACTGGAAAGTGATTCGAACAAGAGGATTGTTTCGTTTGATGTGGCCACGAGACATAGGCCGTGGCAATTCCGCTGCCAGATATTGACGCTCACGACGCTGTCCTAAGGCTCGAACGCAATGGAGGTCGGTTACTTCTGCATGCTGACCCTCACGGTGCAAGAATGAGTCCAATTCTACTGGTGTTTTCAAAAGCAGGTTGTTTGCATTCAGTTTGTTGATTGTTGTGTCTCGCTCTCCATCGTAGCTCGCGAATAACTGGAGTGTTCGAGGGAAGGTGAAAAAATCAACGGATTGTCCAGCATGTATCGGATGGATTCTGCTTTTGTTCCTCATTGAATAAGCGATTTTGCTGCGTCCTCTAGTAGGTGCTGAACCTGAACCTTCTGCTTTCGGCCACTTACGGTTAAGGCTTAGTGAAAACCACATTTTACAGTTCTCTAGTCGGAATTGTCTTTCTTGTTCCACCGCAACCCAATCACTAGATAAAATTACTATATGCCCGCTTTAAGATTCACATTATAGTCGAATGTTCACAACATAACGAGTGCCAGAGAATGATTGGTGAAATTACACGAAATCAGATCGGACAGCATTCCCTAGCGAAGTGATAATTATCCTAGCAAAGGAGAGACGTTTGACTGGCTATTCATCAAGCAGAGATTAACCGAACATCTAGAGAGAACAGAGTACTTAAAGCACAATGATGAAGCTACTAAGGAATGACCGGATCTTGTAATAAGACTCTCGATACTGTCTTTTTTCCTCTTCAAATTTGACAAGATCATTCAACAGCAAGATGGCCAGGTCAACCACAATAAAGGAAACTCGAACGGAAACGGGAAAACCAAACCCACTTAAACAACTCTTGAATGCTCTAGATTCTTGATGGCTCACAGCCAAGAGAGGGAGAAACAAGAGTTTCCACATAGATGGCAGATGCGACGTTGTCGTCACTCTCGATGGGATAATTCTTGTAAGTATTATCCTCAGGATTGAAAAAACCATTTGGTACGCATCAATCTGGAAAACGATTTTTCTGCTTCTTGTGTACGCGACGGGGATCTGAAAATATATACCTCCAGGTATTTCATTCAAGACACTAAACAATGTTGTCCATGATCCTCCTCTCTTGTACTCATTCGTTATCCACGCCTCTAAGCGGTCCTTATAGGTCCCGTGGTAGATGAACAGATTGGCTCCATGAATCCCCAGTCCCTCGAAAACTATGTCTCCATTAACTTCAGGCACAGACAGCACCTGGTGAAATTTCTCTTCTGACAAATCAAATGACATAATTACAGTCTGTCTTGTTTCTACTATTGTCGACAACACACCAGTGTAAGGCCTCATTCCAATAAACTCCTCGGCCGTAAACAGTCAGGTGGCTTTCTTGTTGGACTTGTATATATCTCCAAGAACCGGACTTGAGCGAAAATATCGCCACCTGACAACCGTCGCCCTGAACTATTTTATAGTCATCAGATGCATAGTCGTACCCGAATCCATGGAAGAATTCATCCCCTACTCCAAGGAAGAAGTCCTCTGGAAAATTATTGGAACCAGGCAAATTCCTAGACTCCTTGGTGGTCGGGTTATATAGGAGGAATCCGACATGGAAAGATAAACAGACCAAGCCATCACAAGACCCCACCAGAACGAGCTCCCACCTAGAATCGTCCATTCTTGGCTCATGAAACTTTACCACCACGCTATCTTCATCGCCCCCAATGCCACCGTTGAGCAGTTCGTAGTCTATGGTCTGAAGGGGGCTGCTCTTGACGATTCTCTGGCTAGGAATTATATCTCTTGCCTTCAGCCTTTGCAAATGCGACTTGGCGAAGCCCGGGTCGGCTATTAGGGACTGCCACCGTTTACTGACGCATTTGAATCGCATCAAGGACTTGACCGGTAGCCTCGAGAGTATCTCGATGAGGATATCCTCGGTGAAACTTTCGGCCACAGCAAAGCCCGAGCTTCGGCTTGTTTCGGCAAGAAGTCTCTTCATTGGGCAGGTTTTGAGTGAAAGATCTGTTTCTTTGCTTTTCAATCTCCTGCTGAGCAAAGGCTTATATAACAAGTCAAGTGTAATACTAAGTCAAGAAGCTTGCTCAAGAATAAAACTAAGTCAAGACGCTTGCTTAGCACACAACAAGACGAGGATTGACCAGATCTTTGGCCACGCCGGGCAAAGCTGAGAAGCGGAAGGAAGTAGAGTAGAGTAGAGGAAGATGAGCAATTTGTCCTTGCTCGACAAGCTTTTCAAAAAGTCAAAGATCAATTTTTCTACACTTCCCTAAATCGACCGGAGTCTATATTCTGTAGCAAATGTGTCCTACAAGATTTTTTCCAAATATGAAATGAATTATTTCGACGCTGAATAGAAGGGTAATAACGTACATCCAAACTTCTCTCTCTTAAATTACCATTAGCCCAAGATTTCGGACCTTTTTTTTTCCCATATTTGAGCCGTAAATTTCCTACTTATAATCCGCTCTCACTTTGTGCATGCCCATATTATCCTTTGCAGATCAAATGTTGCATCTTGGCATAGAAGGGTAGTAACGTACATTCATAATTCCGTTTCTCTTTTTATACACATAACGTGGTATGCTAAATATCAAAAGAATAAAGCACATTTGTTTGCATATTCCAACAATAGTTTACACAATTCATATCATCCTAGCAAGGATAATTACAGATTAAGAAGTGTGACATGGATTACACGCGTGCTGATTAGATTATTCCGTAACGGAAGAGCAAGTTCCGTAGATACTTCTTCAATGGGCGTAATCCTAGATCTGGCTTCCCTAATGGATCCACAAACCACCGGAGAAAGAATGTCCCAATAAAGCACCCAGCCGTTATGTAAGCTGTCAATCCAAGGCCTATGCTCTTGGCCAAAACTACGTACATTGCCGATGCGAATGCTAATACCATCCCGAGTATCGCAATGAAGATGAACACCATGGCAGCCTTTATAAACCGGGCTCGCTCGTAGTAGCCCCCGCCAGAAGTCCCAAACTGGAGGTACACGGCGGCAACTGAGCAGCAGAACGCCATAGTATCAAAAATTACGAAAGCTTTGAAAGCCAGATTCGAGGTGAGACTGGCCATCCCCTCGTCAGGTCCATTATTGTGGTAGCCACCGGGCATTGTGAAGGCAGCTGCAAAAGTGACTGTGGCTATGAGCATCGCCACGAGGAGGTGAATCTCCAGCATGTTGCCTTTTTCATGAGAAGAGGTCTCTCTGTGGCTGAAGTTCTCAGTCGGGACCATTTCATCGGGTCCTCGATTAAGCATCTTCTTTACATTCGTATCGACCCAGGCTTGCATGTCTTGTACGCCGTAGGTCTCTTTCAACATGAAATAAACCTTTGCAGCTGCAAAACCACTCTACATACAAGGAACAGTAATCATGATATGCACTTCAGCATAGAGTCTGAATACTATTCACATATTGTTAAAAACAAGCATGAAAGCTAATTTGATGCATACAAGCACTGCCTTGTCAAAATGGACCGTTTATTAACTAAGAAAATGAAGAAAGTTTTCATGTGACGATAAACTAGATATCTGTCACTATGTAGTTTAGCATGAATGCATTTAGCACAAATTTAAGTCCATAGGCTTCAATGGTCGATCAGCTGCAGAAATCTTCAAAGCTTCTTGTTAAGTAACAACAAGAAGGCGATCGGAAGATAACGTACCTCTTGATATTTCCTATAAATGCCAAGGGCCGTCAAGTTCTTCTTGTTCGTGGCTTTTATGTTTACTCGGCTGTCCCTAGCAAGGATCGCTATGATGCTGTACTTTTTGTACATGGCAGCCAGATGCAAAGGCGTGTTCCCATCTTCGTCTGCCTCGTTCACAATGCCCACAAGATTTGGGAGCCCCAAAATGAACCGAACGGCCTTCTCTTGCCCTCCTAAAACAGCAGCATGGAGAGCAGTTCTTCCCTTGTTGTCTAGCAAGTCGCAAGTGTCAGGACAATATTTTAGGACCTCTTCCATGACGGAAGTGCGGCCTCCAAATGCCGCAATATGGAGGGCCGATTCCCCATCCTTGCCTGGGATGTAAGCTGCTGAACTTTTCCACTTTAAGAACAATTTAATTGCGTGGACATTGCCGAAGTGAGCAGCATAATGTAGGGGAGTCCAGCCGAGGGCATCTCCTTCTTGTATCATGTCCGCTCTTTTCTTTACAATCTTCTTCATAATGCCTGATCAAATGACAACAGCTTATGAACTTCTATAGCCGCTTAGACAAGTTTTTCCTGTTAAATCTTGTTTTATTAAACTATTCAACCTTCTAGATCTAACTATAATCTTAAGCAAACAGGATTGTCCACAGCTTGGGACATCTTCAGCAGCAGACAAGTTAGGGAGGAACTGAGGGACAGACTTTTTTCCATTGCCAAGATCTAGACTCTGCATCTCAAGCAAAGCCTTCACTTAAATTAAGACATTATCGAGTCAATTAGCTAAGCCTCCTTTCATAGTTATCAGCGGACAACTTACTGTTATTGCAGCCAATGCAAATCTCAAGCAAATGAAAAGACCGAACAGCAAAGTTGCAACCTTGAATACTTCCAAAAATAACTGGAGTCCTTTCTATTCTTAAACAAACGTCTGGACTAATCTTGCAGATATGGTAAGTTTTCTAGACAAAGAAGCATGTCTGCAGCTTGCATTGCTAGTATATAAACATGACTGGCTGGTGTACCAAATAATGCGGCAAATTATTACCGGGTGTCAAATGCGACCCACTTGTTTAGAGTCCCCGGGACTGACTATCACATAACCAATTTTGTTGACTGGTTTTACCATAACTACCATTACTAAAAACAAAAACAAGAGGTCACCTTCTCTGCAAGTTATGCTAATTGATATTAACTTTTGATATTTGCATGACTGCACTGTGAAATCTCCTTTCAGCAGAGAAGTAATCAAGTCAAGGAATTCAAGGGACAGCCGTGCTTCCTGTTCTAGATATATAAACTTCTCATCCTACCATTAACTGTGCTTAAAAAAATTGTAGGACGAATAGTAGAATATATCTCATCATAGGCTCGAGGAGCCGAATTTTCGAACCTCATCATCATCTAACTGTCAAACACATTTCATCCACCAAGTATTCCCATTTTTTGAGGCATTTCACTTGTCCGTCACCACTGATCAAAGAACTTCCTCGTCCAAGTGATTCATAAGCACATCATGCAATGTATTCTCAAGTGAAGATTTTCACTGGATTCCTTTTACACTACTACCCTGATCAGACAATCACAACCCACAATTTTGAATCTATCAAATTAACAAAAGGATTGACCAATTCCTCGAGCCACCGAAGATGCACAGAAAAGCCAATAGCAAGAACAATAAAAACTAAAAGCCTGTAACAAGTGTGGGGTATAAGACATGAATTACCATTGAGCTGATAATACAGAGCAGCATGCAGAGCAGTCATCCCGTTGGTGCCTTTAGACAAGCAACCCTCGGAGTAGCGCAGTATCAGCTTGGCGATATCGCCATGCCCCTTCGCCGTGGCAATGTAAAAGGGCGATTCACCGGCGCAGTTCACGCAGTCCAAGAGCCCAGCGTCGGCCTCCACCAGCGACTTCACCACAGAGCAATGCCCGTTCCGCACGGCCAAGTGCAACACGTTGTCGCCCTCCAAATTGACCATCCCGAGCAATTTCCTGAGCCCCCCATCTCGCCCGTCCTGGCTCTCAAGATCCGCGTACGCCCTCCTGGCGTGGTCAACGGCGAAGTCAACCAGCTGGGAGCAGCCCACTTTGGCCGCCACCTGAAGCGGGGTCTCCTGCTTCGAGTTGGTCCTGTCGAAGAGCGATGGGCAGAGCCTCGTGGCTTCTCTGAAGAAGTCGACTCGCCCGAACTCGGCCGCGACGTGGAGGATGGTGCTCTGCTTCGGGGTCACCTGCGAGAGCAGGGTGGAGCTGCCGTCCATCCCCTCCAGGAACGAGGCGTCCCCGGATCGCGCGGCTCTGTAGAGATCAGGTTCCATGGATTCCTGCCACCGCGGTCGCTCTGGACTTTCCGGAGGAGCGACGTGAAGCAGTTCGTTTCCACAGAGGTCATCACAAGAAGAACAGCGAGGAGGAAGGAGAAAGGAGAAAGTGGACGCTGGACGGTGGCGGACTCCTAAGAATTTCGTGGGAAAAGAAGAGGCAACTTCCTGAGCGGGGCCCTTAAATATTTCAGGGGATAACGACAATCTAGCCTAATTGAGCTAATATGATCCTAAATTTTTAGTTTATTCGATATAATCTTTGAATTTTTAGCTTAAAATGTAAGGTAATTCATGAACCTTTAATTTGTTCGAGTAATCTCTGAACTTTTGGTACATACTCAACTTAGTTTTTAAATTATACGAAAATATTCAATACTGTCATTCTATTAATTCAAGTTCAAGAACAATAATACACATTTTTACGTACAATTCGAGCACTAAGCCGACCATTACCAAAGGTCCTTTAGTGACCATTTATGTCATTTTTTCATATTTTAGGTACCAATTTACCAACAAGGCAACCTTACCCAAAAAAAAAAAAAAAACATTACCAACAAGGCATAAATGTCGATACATATTATAAAGTGAAAATAGCGCAACTATATTTTCCATAAACGAGTTCTTTGTAACGACTTTTTTTTTCATCGTATATATACCAAAAATGCTATAGATAATGGATCTTTATGTAGAACTACTTATTACAACGCTTCGTATTGAAGAATCGGAGACGTTTAGTAGAGGTGGCAAAATGGGTCATGGACCCATTTTTAGACCCATATTTTTCACTAATGGATCGTATGTGGGTCATGAAGATGTAATGGCCCAGCTAAAATAGGTCAAAGTGTTTTAAGTTCAATTCTATATGGGTCGAAAATGGGTCACACGTTCGATCCTTTTTCAAAACCTAAAAACATAGAACTTCCTCAAACGACAGACAGTTGCGCTTCGTTAGTGACCCATTTTCGACCCACCTCCGCCGCTCGCCTCTGCTACTCGCCGCCGTGACTGACCTCGACGGAGCTCGGGCTTGCCTGGATCTGGTGAGCCGCGAGCTCGCCGGCTACGACGGAGCTCGGGCTCGCTTGGATCGAGCGAGCCGCGAGCTCGCTGGCCATGGGCAAGCTCGAGCTTGCCTGGAACTGGTGAGCCTCAAGCTCGTCGGCCGTGACGGAGCTCGGGGTCGCCGGATTGAGCGAGCCGCGAGCTCGACGGCCATGGCTGAGCTCGGGGTCTCCCGGATCTGGCGAGCCCCAAGCTCACCGGCCGCGATGGAGCTCGGGGTCGCTTGGATTGAGTGAGCCGCGAGCTTGACGGCCATGGCCGAGCTCGGGGTTGCTTGGATCTGGCGAGCCGCAAGCTCACCGACCGCGACGGAGCTCGGGCTCGTCGGGATCGGCCGAGCCCCGAGCTCACCGACCGCGACGAAGCTCGGCAGCTCGGGCTCGCCCGGACGAGTGGAACCTTGATCTCGCCAAACTACGGGTTGGCCGGTCACCGTCAATGGAGTAACAATGGAGAAGAAGGAGGAGGAAAAAGAAAGAAAAGAAGAAAATAAATAAATAAATAAAAATAATAATAATAATAATAATAATAATAATAATAATTTCAAAAAAATTTAAAATAAGAAAAAAGTCGATTTTTTTTAATGATATTTGGTAGATGGATATCCATATACATATTGGAGAAGTACTTTTAGACGAAGCTCAATGCTATTTAGATTGATGAATAGAAATTCAAAATATCATAATGTAATTTTTAACTTGGTGAACTAAAATCAATAAATCAACCAAAATTAAAAATAATTACAATTAAGAAGCTATGCATTCTTGCATTCAAGAAGATTTGTTTTAAACAAATATTATTTTCATGTCAATTATTAGCTCATCAAACTTTTTCCTATTAAGAGTTCTTCAAAATTATTTTAATTTAAAGGTTTTTCACATTTTTTATTTTATTTACTTTTTAAATTTGGTGTGAAGTTTTTATTTAAGTAACTAAATTGAGTTAAATATAAATGTGTTTCGATAATATGGGTCGGGTCAGGTCGGGTATGGGTCATAAGATTTACACTACAAGAATATGGGTCAAAATGAATCAAACGGGTCAAATATGGGTCGATCCATTTTCGACCAAACTCATACTCGACCCGACTCACCCATTTGCCACCTCTAACGTTTAGGATAACTTGCCAGTTAGGGACACGGTGCCCGCGAGACGCCATAGACACGCCCCTCCTCCATGCTTTTTATGGTGCCATTTTCTAATAGAAAATGCGGCAAATGTAATCAATCGAAGTATGTAAAATTTGTAAAAATGTGTGGCTTGCGTCCTATTATTTCTTCACATTTCATTGACAAGTTCGAATTAAGCCTATTCTTTATTGTCAAAATTAAAAGGAATACAGAAAAATATATTTATCTCCTCGAGCTTTATCATTTATCTCCTTTTTCGCTCACTATCTTCAATTTTTAATCATATATAATTTCTGGGTCCTGTTTGCAATTTCCCATTAGAACCCATGGAATGATGTGATTCAAGCACTTTTGAATCATTACTTTTAGTACAGATGAATTACACCTGAATCATTACTTTAGTACAGAATGTCTACCATTATCAGTTGTATGACCTTGGAAGTTTGAAAACTGGCCACGTCGATAACATAATTTAATGTCCGAAAGCGACGTTGTTGATGTCTATGCTCTCCTTGCGAAGACGAAGACCAGTGAGCCGTGTTCAGACCGCGTTCCTTCTTCAGAGAAGGGAGAACCAGAGAAAATGATAGGTAGGGGAGGTCGAATTTTGTCAATAGACTCTTTAACAAATTTCCGTCTCATTCGAATTTGAATAGAAAGTGTCGGCACCCTGAAAACGTCGATTTTGATTTCGAAGATCTAAAGTTAATAAGCAATCGATGCTGCTGACTTATATCGACTGCGATTTCCAATGTGATATTCACTCAAACCAATAATGAAGAGAAAGTGCTGGACCATTGAGACAAATAGAAGTCTCTAAAACTCGACTATTGTGATAAATCAAAATGCTAACTGAGTATCGATTGAGCAATACAATGTGTTAAGAGTCAATGAGGGAAGAGTAGATGCTGACGGACGTATGTTATTTGATATTGATCATGGATATAATTGATGGTCAAATTTAGCGGTTAATTAAATAAATAAAAAAAACCCATAGAATTAAGTAGATCGAATAGGAACAGTTTCCAAACATAGATTTTTAGTCAAGTCGGCAAGCGTCGACATCAACTTAGTAGTTTGACTAAAAATAACAATCGAATACAAGAATAAGAAGAGTGGAACAGTAGTCGCAATCAAAATCTTAGTCGAATCAACTACCAAGGTGTCCATCGACAATTATTTCGGTCAAGCAATCATTGCAAGTTGAGTCAAGCAGATGTTGCAATCGAAGACACCTTCACCAGCGCTACACGCGCGTTTTACTAATGCTTTACTTTTTCATTTAGACTTTCTTCACGAAAAATATGATATTTCTCAAAAAATATTTTCTAATATAATTATTTTTTGGTATTTAACTGAAATGTGAAAATGAAGCAGAAAATATTTTTCACTGTTATATTCTTTCTACATACACTCATTTTCAATAATTTTTTGTTATTTTATTTTTTAAAATTGATTTTTAATTTTTTAATTTTTTTTAAATTAGATTTATAAATTATTTTTTCTTTTTTTTTTATCTTCTTCTTCAATCGATCGCCAACTACGGTGATAGCCGATGCCAGCCAAAGACAATCTCAAGCTCACCCGACGCTAGGAGCTCGAGGCTTGCCAAATTCCACGGTGAACAACAAGCTCAAGCCCTAGCTTGCCACCGATCAAGTGAGCGGCAAGATCCCTAGAGGTCGGCAAGCCTCAAGCTTTGCCTGAGGCTAGCTAGCTCAAGGCTCACTTGTGGCCGGTCGCCGACGACTAGCCAAGACTGAAGTAAAAACAAAATAAAGAAAGAAAAATAATTAAAAATTTGACGTTTTTCCCGACTAGTTCATTTTTTGTGAAATGAATACCGGAAAATCCTAAAAATATTTTCCTAAACGTTATTTTCCATTAAATGAACGAAGTCTTGCATAGACTTCTTTCCTTGGGGAGTTCGTTAGATCATCGTCTCTGGCAGTACCTCCGCACCGGCCAACTCCTCTGTCGCAGGTAACAACATTTCAACATTTTCCACTGCTTCTTGTTTCTAATTTTTGGTACGCTTTGAGGTCTTGCGAATCTGCGCTTCTTGTCTTTTCTTTCTCCATGCACTCATTCTCTAACAAGCCACAAGGTGGAGTTTGCGTATAATATGTTCTTGATAATCTGGACTGCTCCTGTAAACAAAATTTACACAGTAAGTGGCGCGTGGAGTTTGCTAAGAATCAGTAAGACCAATGGTGGCTTTTCTTTTCTTTTTTTTGGCTAGAAAGACCACAGGTGGATTAGTACCAAAGCATTCTATTATCTTTTAACTTTTCGTATGCGATAGGATGCCGATACAAGATAGAATGAGGTCTTGAGATTTTTCTGTTGATCTTGTCTGCTTGTCATGTGGTGAGATTGAAGGATCATCTCTTCCTTGATTGTTCATTTTCGAGGAACATTCTTCACCTCTGAAAAATTCATGCAGTTTGCTTTTTCATGTGGATCATTTGCTTTTTGGAGGATCATATGCATGTCCATTCTTCTACTCTGCAGATTGCACAGTGAAAGGCTTTAAGCTGTAATAACCATTGGTCCTTATGTGCCACTTGGGGCATTCTTATTAGTTGTAATTGTGCTCATGAGAACTCGTAATCAGGCTTAGTCCACCTTTGTGTATGAGGAGGAAATTACTAATCAGAAATATTGATAGAATAACTCACCACAAACATGAGTTTATTTGATCAGGCTTTCAACTTGTAATAGTGAAAAATAATCATGTTGGATGATTACTATTTTGAAAATATTTTACTAGACTTGAAATGGTGTTAATAGCCAAAATTTGTATGTTCTATGATGAGGAGAACATGCCATATATTACTCTTCCTTTTCGATTAGCTCCGTTAGTTTGAAACGCTGCACTGTTGTGTTTTGGAAAATTTTGCTATAATCTCACCCGCCAATTAGTTCTAAGCCAATTTTTCTATTTTTTTTTCTCTCATTAGAGATTTATAATGATAATAGTGAAGACGTTTTTAGCATATTGATATTAGAGAAGATGAACCTCCAAATTTAGCCGGTGTATGATGTATATGATATTGACGTATGCTGCCACTGAAAGGCACAATCCATAAGCATATATTAAAGGATTGCACATTTGTAGAAGCCAAGCTTGTTTTGATCATCTGGACCGCCTCAAGGATAGTCCTCACGTTGAATCAAAGATGAAGAAATTGGAAATATTGTATAATATGATACATGACTTGAAAGTTCAAAATGGTTTTGGGTGGGATCACAAAAAGCATAGTGTTGGTATTCATTCGAAGGATAGTTGGAATAATATTGCAAAGTTTGTGTCACTTCTTCTCATTTTTTTTCCTTCATTTCTTGTTTCCATATATATATATATTGTAGAGAGAACAAGATGCTTCTTCTTTGTGAAAGAAGTCCTTCCCTCAATATGATCGACTAGCAACCACATTTGGAAGGGACAGCACCAAGGGAATTTTCAGTGAAGACCTTTTAGAGGATAATGTGACTAAAGACCATCAACAAGGCGAGTATCATGATGATGAGACAGCTAATGGTGTAAGTCAAAACTTACACCACCATCATCATTAACACAACATTATTCGGAGCCTTCAAGAAGAAAGGGAGCTAAGGCATGTGATAAATGGGCTGCTAGATTAGTTGAGGATGTAGGCACTTTTGGTCTTTCTTAAAAAAAGCTAGTGAAGGATGCAAATGATTGCTAATCGCATTGGACATGCTAAAGATTTGGACAATGATGAGCTTCTTTAAATGTGTATAAGTAACATGGATCAAATGAAATTATGCCAAAAAATTGCTAGGGATCTTGAGAACATTCATCTCCTTTATCAATTTTCAAGACATGATAATAAGGAAATTGCGGAAATGCTTCTCCAAGAAATAGAGAAGAGAATAGTGGCTTGTATGTATTTGCTTCGAATGAATTTTATCTATCTTTTGTTTAAATGCAACTTAAGTGATGATTTTTAAGCTTGGTTAACTATGCCTATAAATATTAGGTATCTTAAGTAGTCTATTTGTTGTTTTATAGCATTGAACAACGTCGAACAATACAAAAGAAAATTGCTCAATGTTGTCCAATGCCATAAAACTACAAAAGGACTACACAAGAGACCTATATATAAATACACACACACCATTAACCAAGCAAAAAATACCATCACAAAAGTCACAATTACACTAAAGATAGACAAAAGTTGTTCTAAGCAAAGATATATACGCCTGTATATCTTAGCCTAGAATGATAAGTCATTCTCATTGCTCGTCACTTATATAAGCATTTCCATAGATTTCTTCCTATATATCTACTTCAAATCCAAAATTGAGATAAATGATCTTAAGATTCTTCACAATTTTTCAACATAATATTATTCTCCATAGTACTTAGAGACATTTGAAAGAAACTCATCATTGATTATTTTCTCATCATTGTCTGAATTTTTAGTATGACCAATGCAACTAACAATCCTCCATCCTCACACTAGCATTTTCAAAGAAAGAGTCAAAAGTACCTAGAATCTAAACTAATCCAATAGCCCATTTATCACTTGCTTTAGCCCTTTTTTATCCTTCTTGAAGGCCCAAGTCACTACGTCTAGAAGATGGTGGTGGTGGTAAGTCATATCATGATGATTCTTACCTTATGGAGGTCTAAAGCTAAATGAGCTTCTAAATTGTCTTCAATGAGATTTCCTTTGGCATAGTCCTTTTCAAATATGATTGTTAGTTGAACATGTTGAGGGAAGGGCTTCCCTCTAAAAGAACTGATTCTCTACAAAGAGATTATATTATCATTAAAAAGGAAACAAGTCCTAAAAAAAAAGAAGAAGAAGAAGTGACACACACCTGACGATATTTTTGCCAACTATCCTCTAAGTGAATAACAACACTATGCATTTCGTGATCCCACCCAATACCACTTTAATCTTTCAAGTCACGTAACAGATTATACAACAAGTTATTCATCTTTGACTATATGTGGGACTACCATTGAGGTGGTCAAAATGATCTTTAACTAACTTAGCTTCTAGAAATGGTGTGATCCTTCAATATATGCTTATGGCAATGCCTTCTAGCAATAGTTCACACCATAATCATATACATCATACACATAAGCAACATCTGCAGGTTCTTCTCCTCTAATATCAGTATGTTAATTTCTTCGCTATCATTGTGAGCTGTATATGAGGAAAAATAACATAAACAATATGCAAGAACAAATTGGCAAGTGAGATGATGGCAAAACCATATAAAACACCACTATACAAACCTTTCAAAATTACGGAGCTAAATGAAAAAAAAAAAAAAGGGGGGGGGGGGGGGGTGGGGAGGGAATATAGCACGCTCTCCTCATTATATAAATATACAAATATTAGTCACTACCACCATTTCAAGTTCAATGAAATATTTTCAAAATATTAGGTTATCTAACATTATTATTTCTGCTTCAACGAGAAAGTTCACGAGTTAAAATTCTCAGCAAATAAACTCGTGTTTCGAGTGAGTTTTCTTTTTAATTTCTTTTGATAATTATTCATTTCCCCAAATCCGCAAAACCAGTGACTAAACCTGCTTACAAGCTTTCATGAGCAAAATGCCCCAAGTGATAAATAATTACCAACAAATATTACGGCTCAAAGATGTTTACGTCTCGTTGTTCAATCTATACCTAACATCACACTTAATTTCAGAGTCAAATGACCGACCAAAAAAAAAAAAAAAAAAAAAAAAAAATTCAGAGTCAAATGGACACCGTATGGTCATCGCAAAAGTACATTCAATGAAGAGATGAACGACCGATTCAGCAGCAACACCACATAAAAAACAAACAAGATCAACAGACAAATTCCAATACATCATTCTGTTGGGAGATAGAACAATGATTTGGTAACTTCAGTGGAAACAGAAGCAGATCAGACGAAGCCAACTTTGGTCTACTGATTCTTACCGAGTAAATTTTGCTTCTAGCAGTAGTCCGACATGTTCGACGCACGCTCCACCTTGCGGCTTGTCAAATAAAGGGGCATTGAGAAAAACAAAAGCCGTGCAAAAATTCTGAAACCTTAAAATCGTGCAAAAAATAAGCAACGATAAGCAGTGAAAAACGTCAGTTGTTGTTACCCGCGACAGAGGTCGGAGCAGAGCAGATGACGATCTAACAATCTCTAAGGAAAAAAGAAGTTTGTACGAAAGTGATACATCAGTAAAACGTGCGCGTAGCGCTGACGACAGGGTTGTCGTTACCTATGAGTGATGCCGAAGCACGCTGCCTCGCCTCTTTACCTGATTGTAGCCGAAGAAAAGAGCTCTGGAAAAGGAGAAGAGAAGGAGGAGAGGGTAGGGCTTCTCAAAAGGAGCTTTGATGGCAAGACGTAAGAACCTTTATCCCACACTCCACACGGGATCTTTTCATCCGGATTACATCCTTATTTTAGCCGATTTTATTCTGTTTTGGACAGTAACCAAAACACCGCAAAGGATAACATTTATCGCATCCTATCTTTTATCCTGGTTTCCAAACCAGCATTATTGTTTGTCGTGTCACCCATGTTTGATACAAATTCTGTCTTAGGATCGAAATCAAAGTCTAAAGTTTGCCCGATTCAGATTTTTGTCAGAACAGCACTAGTTTACCGTTCATAATTTGATTTGTCAAGGTCTATGTCATCAGATCATTGTTCTTTCCTGTTCTCAATAGAATCCCTCGATGCAAAAATGGTTCCAAAAGAGATGTAGGATGATGGCTTAGTATTGTATTGTTCTGCCTGTAATTTGGCCTGTCATGTACCAAAACTATGTACTGGACTTATAAGATTGATGATCTCAACTGGATGACTGTTTCTTCTTCTGCTTTTTCTTCTTCTTGTTGATGACATTCTCTTCAGAATGTTGTGTTAATGCTAGCAAATAGAATGTAGAATCTCATTTTGAGTAATTAGATAGATCAGAACTCGCGGTTGGGAAAGGGCTGTTGGTTGGTTCTCTCATCTTTGTGGAATATATATTTACGTATGCAAGATCACCACTTTAAAGGTATGAAGGGAAATGTTGTGTCCCCCTTCTTTTTTCTTTACACGCAGAGGATATCTGCAGCAGATCAAAAGGAGTGAAACCATAAAAGTTTCAAACGTACCTAAGGCAATGCAGCATGCTTGGTGTAAAATCTGCAGGAGATGAAGATAATCAGTTACCTTCATATTCATCTTGCTATTAGATCTTTCTGCATACCCTTAAACATTCATGGGTTGGAGTGGAAGGGATTAGAGACAGTGAAATCAAATTTAATTACAACGACTAATGAACCAGAAAGATACATGACTGTAAGAACTCTTCAGGGGCATTATGTGTAATAAACAGAATTTGCTAAACAAGCACACCCAAAGCTTGTACCTTCATGGCTCATGGCCAACGTGGGGTGAAACAAGAGTTTCCACATATATAGCAGACTCAACATTATCATCCTCTTCAATCGGGTAATTCTTGTAAGTACCATCCTCCGGATTGAACAAAATCATCTCCGACACATCCATCTGGAAAACAATTTTTTTGCTCTGGGTGTAGGCTACCGGGATCATATAAAATTGACAGGCAGGTAAACCATCGGTCAGGACACTGAACAATCTTGTCCAAGATTCCCCTTTCCCATATTCATTCATGATCCAAGCCTCGAAACGAGGTCTCCAAGTGACATTGTACGCGAATAGGCGTCCCCCATGAATCCCCAGACCCTCAAAAACTATACCTTCGACTTTGGGGATTGGAATTGCCTCTTCAAATGTTTCTGTGGCCAAACCAAATGGAATGATCGCTTGCTCTATTCTACTTCCGATTCCACGGTTCACGATCCAATGAACAGACCCGTTTAGATAGATTCCGGCTCCATCCAACCTGGGAACATCTTTGCAAGGAACCCTTCTCCAGGAACCAGATCGGAGGGAAAATATCTCCAATACACATTCCTTAGAGCCATCATTTGCTTTAGAGAAAGCTCCTTGTACTATTTTATAGTCATCAGTCGTGGAGCTGTAACCGAATCCATGGAAGAACTCGTGTTCTGCTAGTAAATCAGAACCTGGCAACTTCCTGGACTCCTTGGTGGTTGGGTTATACACAAGAAATCCATCGTCAACAGCCAAACTCACCAAGCCATGGCACGACCCTGCGAGCCCCCATGGTTCATCCTTTCCCAAGTCATGAGACTCCACCACCACATGATTTTTGACCTCATCGTTGTCAAGTGCTTCATAGTCTATGGTTTGGAGCGGGTTGCTTTTGATGATTTTCTGGCCAGGGGTTATATTCTCCAAGATGAGCCTTTGCAGGTGCAATTTGGCAAAGTGAGAGTCAGAAATTAGAGACCACCATCTCTTGCTTACGCACTTGAATCGCATCAAGGACTTGACCGGTAGCCTCGACAGTATGTCAATGATAATATCCTCCGGAATATTTACTGCCATGGTGGAGCTTTGATTTGTTTGAGCAAAGTGTCTCTTCATCGAGCTCATTCAAGTAAGAGATCTGTTTCTTTGCTGTTTAAGGTATCTTTTGCTTAGCCGGCCTAAATAAGGAACTCTTCTAGTCAAAGCCCCAGACGGTAATGGCAAGAACCATTGGTGATTAGAAAAATGGTTTAGGACTCGATCAACGAGCGTACTCACTGCACATTTTAGCTTGACGAACCAGAATTGACCTGGTCTCAATTCTCATCCACCACTGCCAGACTGTAGTCGGTAGTTGATTATGCAAGAAGCTTTTCCAATCCAAAAGGCCCTATTATAAAATATATAGGGCCTGAGCGATTTATAGAGTCATCATCTTTAAGGATGTGTTGCAGGCCATTGACATAAGTTACAGAAAATCCAACCTTTAAATGAGAACTGACTTGGGGATGGAGGTTGCCTCCGTTTTTGAGAGCATCCCACCGAACTGGCTTTGATACATTAAGCGAGTGTCAACAGATGTAACCAGGGTTTAATTGAGAAGCAAGTGGTCTCTTAAATTGACAGAAGAAAGACATTTCTAGACAAGCCAGACGAAACAGCACATGAATCCAACTGAGACGGGAACACATGTACAGAACCGCAAGAGCTGAGGATGTTGAAAGATTAGATATGACTGGGGCCGCTCAGCTTATCCATGGCAGATGAAAGAGCCCAATCTTACGATTAATCTGCTTGTATTGTTGGATACGGTTGTTATTTATCTGAAGAAGCCTTGGTATAACTTTTAGCTTTAATTGTCATAACTGCTGCGTTTGAGTATTGAAGAATGCAGAGTAATAACAGTGGACACTGTTTTGTGAACAGTGCTTTCAACATATGTTTTAACAGTAAATATCCTATTGGAGATTTTTCGGGCGAACATCTTCATGCTTCTATCGCCTTGTCACATAAACCCGAACTCCATCAAATTCACTGTGGTTATTCCCTATGGAGCCCCCCCGCCCCCCAAGCTTGAAAGATCAGCGAGTCATTCACAGTAGAAACACGTGTGGTTTCAGGATCACAATCAGGTTCAACATCAATTGAATGAGACGGTGGTGAGGAACAGAGTAGCTGTTTACGGGTGATAGTTCAATTGATCAAACGTGGATTAGATCAGATCATGTACAAGGGTGTGTATGGTTATGTTAATATCAAAGTGGCTGGACGCAAGCATGGTTTGAACAGTCATATGGTGAACCCAAGACTATTTTAATATCTACCACTTGAATTTTAACAGCAAGAACTCTCAAAACAGGACAACAAGAATGCAGCAAACTCCGTGCTCTCTCTTCATTCAGCGACCTCTCTCTACATTCAGCGACACCCTTTTTTTCCACCCCTAAAGCCTGTCATTGTATCCTTCATTGCTCGTGGTCGAGATAGGGCGAAACAAGAGTTTCCATATAGATGACCGACTCAACGTCATCGTCGTCATCATCGTCGTCGTCGTCGTCCTCCTCCTCCTCCTCCTCAATGGGGCAATTCTTGAAAGTCCCATCATCTGGGTCGAACAGAATCATCTCCCACACATTTTGATCTTTCCCTTCCCAGTGCAGGCCTGTGGGACGATGTAGTACTGACTGGCAGGCAAGCCCTCAGTCAAGATGCTGAACCACTTCATCCTGGACTCTGGGTTCCCGTACGCCTGATCCATCCCTTGAAACAAGGCAGCCAAGTTTCATAGTATATGAACAGGCGTCCCCTGTAAATCCCAAGGCCCTCGAGCACCTCCAGGAACTCTTCCTCGGTCAACTCAAACGAGACGATCGCTTGCTCCCTCCTGTCTCAACTCCCACGGGAAACGTCCCAATGGACCACACCATTCAAATATACCCCGCCTTCATACAGGTCGTGGATGTCTTCGAGAGGAATCCTTTTCCAGGTACTTGATCTGAGTGAAAATATCTCCACAACACGGTCTTTAGAACCATCATTAGCAGGAAAATAGGCACCTTGAACTATTTTGTAGTCATCTGATGCAGAGTCATAACCAAACCCGTGGAAGACCTCATTCCCAGGGACTTAAGAGTCAGGCAAACTCCTATCCTCCTTGGTGGTCGGATTGTACAAGATGAATCCGCCGCAGACCGACAGACACACCAGTCCATCGCAGGACCCCACCGAGATAGTCCCTTCCCAGGTCATGAGACTTCACCGCATGGTCAGCCCCCACGTCGCAGTCACTGTGGAGCACTTCGTAGTCAACGGTCTGGAGCGGGCTGCTCTTGATGATTCTCTGGCTCGGGACAACACCCCTGCTTGCAACCTTTGCAGGTGCAGCCTCGCAAAGCGCTGACCAGAAATTAACGACTGCCACTGCTTGCTCACACACTTGAACCGTATCAGGGACTTCACCGGCAGCCTTGAGAGTACCTCGACGATGATGTCGTCAGTGAGGTTTTGTGCCGTGGTCGAGATTCGATTTGTTTCGGCAAATTGGTCTGTTCACTGAGGAGATTAGTTTCTGTAAGATATCTTCATTTCGTTGCTCCTAAGTATTCCCTTCAAAGTCATGCTTCAAACGGAAACAATAGGACATGCATCAAGAAGCGTACCCAGTACAGATCTGTAGCGGAACAAGACAGAACATTGACAAGGTCCCCTCCCGCCTTACATTGGACCGTGCTTTAGTTTATTCGAGAAGCATTCTAAAACGATATAAACTTAGCGTTTCTCTCTACGTTCTTTCTTTCATCATGTTCTTTTAAAGAAAAAAAAACCTCTCCATGTTTGATAAAGTCGTCACTCAATCAAGTTTACCGATGACTTGGAAGCCAATTAACATTTAATATACACACAGACTAGTGGAATGAAAGCAACATATGGTGGCGGTTTTGTCAAAGATTGTAGCGAAGACCACGAATTTGTATTTCTACAATTAAAAAGCAAGCCAATCGGGAAAATCAAGCCAATCGCTCCTTAGTAAAATGTAGGTCAGCTACAGTGAATAAGAACAACTGTTCTGAAAATTTTAAAATCTACTGACTGTGATTCGTTCACGTGGTTTATCCATTCCAAAGGACCCTTTTCCCTGCGTAACACAGCCTTCTTGGTGAATGAAAACTGACCAGATCACGTTCGAGTTTGGGGATGGAATGTGATCAAAATGTGGAGAGCCATCCAACCAAACTACGTGCACTTCATATTATGTCGAAATACAAAACTACATTTATAATGGGGTACTTCTACCATGAGTCTTTATAGGAATGCAGTCAGGAAATAAAGACACTGACAATAGCACTTCAAACAAATTCTGGTCCACCAAGGAAAAGCTTTTCTTTCTTCCTGCGCAGCATTAGCATAGGCGATGTGCAGATGTTGTTACCAAAAATAAGAAAAGTACATGCAGATCCACAGAATGCAACATCTAGAAATTGGGAAATTGGCCAACAAAATAATACCAGGAAACAAGCCTTTGAACGCAAAATGCATGAGGAGCTTCATGCCGGTAAGTTTATTGGCTCTTTCCAGCATATGATATCATCAAGTCAGATCAACAGAAGTAAGATGTTTCCAGACAAGCCATGACAAACCATCACAGAAACCCAAATGAAACAGAGTACGATTCCTGGACACAAAAGACCAGGAATGCGCAAGAGAGTGATTCAACGCAGTCCACTTACTCCAACATATTCGGCCATGGCAGATACAGAGCCACCTCAACGTTTCAATAGATCACAAGAAACCAATGAATTGAGGACATCAACTGAACTCTCATGCAACAGCATCGAGCGCATAGACAATAGAACCAAGCGACACTTAACCCATTAAGTTGTTGACCACATAACCAACATAGCTCATTTCTTTTCTGATTATGCGGGTTTGATGAATTATATATTGAACCTGCAAAGAAGAGCTATTCCTGTGCTCTAGGGAGTCACACATAAAGCACGGAATGCACATCCCTCCTCAATTGGACAGGCATGAGCCTGAAAACATGGGCATACATGACTCCTCCTGCCCACAAATGCACACGACTGCCGAGCACGTAAGCACACGCACATAGATACACTGGAACAACATGTGCTGCACAGGCACAGAGACAGGAAGTAAAAACACATAAGCCCCGCGCTTGATTGTGCACGCATGCAGTGAGGCTCAAGAAGCCTGCACATGCTTGTAAGTGGACCAACTCCCCATTTGCACCCTGAAGAGGCCACCACGCAAGGATATTCTTTTTGGAACATTCAGAGTTTCTGGTTAAGGTTAGCTCTTATAGATTGTTCACAATATTTGAAGATACCGAAAGGTTTCTCACAAAATAAATAAATAAATAAATAAAGAGACTTCTAGGTCAAAGTAGCTTTATGCTTGGTGTAAAAGTAGAGCACAAGCACTTGTTGAATGCAGTACAACCCACACTCATCCTCTCACTGCACCCACAAGCACACGTGGGATTTACAGAAAGTTGTCAAATTAAGGTTGAGTTCATGAATTGGAGAGTTCCTTTTGTCTATCATTAGTCGAATGAATTGTGAATCATTTGATTCAGTTGTCAGTGAAAACAATACAAGCATAACCCACCAAATCAAGTATTAATCATGGGAAAATTTCACCTTTTTTTATTCTATATACATGGGTAATGATGTCTAACAAGGCTATCAAGTTGATCATAAAGCATGTAATCATGAAGAAGTACAAGATACCATTGCCTCCCTCATTTTGTTAACTTACTCAACAATGGAATGCATTCAACTCATTAAATACCAAGTCCAACTTCGAATGATTTTAAGGACAAGGTTTTTACACTAGTCCACAGGTATCCACATGCAGGTTTACCACTTGAAGACAAGTACAATAAGCACGTGAACATATATCTACATTAAAATGCATATAGACATGTATACTCAAAAAAATGTCTGCTTTCGCGTGCATTTGGGGGAGGACATCTTTGCAGCTCGACCAAAATAAAAAGTCTAAGCCAGACTTCCGCTAGCTTATACATCTTCAATGTGTTAGGTGAATCCCAAACAAAAATGCTCTTAAAGTGATCTTGAAGATTGGTTGAACACGTCAATTGACCTTATCAATTTGACAACTTGGGAGGTAACAAAGAAAAAATAATGCATTTTACCTCAGTCCATCCAAGAGTATTGTTAATAGCATTTAAGGCAGTAACCAGACCCATGTTCAAAAGTAAGAAACCAAAACCATGTCATCTCTTACCGCCAGACAGCATAACTCCTTAAACTATGATTTGATGTCATACGCCAATCATTTCAGCAACTAACATGCTTACATATTGAGGAAAAATGAAGACTGATATAGAACATGTAACAGAAAAATATCCCGAATAAGGATTGGTATATGCTCTAAAGACAGATATTAAAATTAAACCAAATTTATTACTTTTTTTAACTTATAACAAGAAACAGGACAACAAAGCAGTTATACAGCATAATTCCACATAATTGCAGAGTCAACCTTCCCTGACCTTTCATGATAATGAATATCTTCACACACAAGCATGTGATAACTAGGCAAGATTTACAATCACCCATCAACAATGAATTCGTCATCCGGATTATCTTCATCAACTCTTGTGTCACCATGAAGCATACCATTCATACGGTGCATGTTCTGCATCACTGGTGAAAGATAATGGCTGCCAGCATTCGCATGGTTGGATAGCTCAGCCGGATGACTCGTCCACTGAGAAATAATCCCAAGCAACTGACTGGTAAGATTCTGCTGCTCATGAAGAATACGCGTCTGGATCTGTTCCATCTCTAACCTATGCTGACTAAGCCTTTCATCAATCCTCTTCCTCCATTCTAACCTCCTCCTGTTGAGCCTCTCCTCCCATTCCCTCTCCTCAATTAACTGCTCCTCTCTTCTTCTTTTTTCCCTCTCGTCACTATCCTTCAAAAGACTATCCCATTCTTGAATCATCTGCCTCCTCGACTCCTCCCTAATACTCTCCATCTCCTCCTTTTCCCTTTCTCTCTCTTCAAGTTTTCTCTCCCGCTCTTGTCCAGACTCCATCGAAAGATTCTCCCTTCTTAGCCTTTCTCGCTCTCTTTCCCTGTCGCGCTGCTCAAATCGAGCCTCGATCTCCCTCAATTGAACCAAGTGCTTAGAGATAAAGGCCCATGACTTTTTCTCCAATCCCTTTGGCGGCTTCGCTTTCCTTCTCAACATAGAACTGTTTGGATCCACCCTGTCGGCAACAAAGCTGCCATCTCCCTCCTCTCTAATCACGTCCCTCCCGCTATAGTTCCTTTCCGCTTCTTCATCATCATAATCAAAACCCATAAATAACGGGCCACCGTCACTCCGGTCAAGCCCTGTCCCAACATCACCGCTACCCAAATGGCTCGTTTGAACAAACCCCACCGTCTCCATTGCCTGTCGATTACCAACAAACACCTCATCATGGTCAGCCTCCTCCAGACCCACCATCGAATGATTGACCCCATCGCTAGTGCACATGATGGGCACATCCCCAAACACCTCCTTGTACCTCAAAAAATTCGACCAATGGGTAAGCCCCTCCATCCAATCGAACTCATCCGCCGCACCCTCGCCACCTAAACTCTTGGCCGACTCGACCGGCCTCCTGATCTTTTGCTTGACGAGCAGATACTGGTGGCGCATGTTCTGCACCTTGGTGGACACGTCCTTCCACGTCCAGTGCCACGGGTAGGCAATGGGGTCGCGGGCGTGGTGCGCGGAATTCACATGGTAAGCGATGGGCTTGAACTTCTTCTCGCGGGTCCGCATCTTCGCCAGCGTCCCGCACGAGAACAGCTCATCGTACTTGTCGATCAGCGTCCGCTCTTCAGCCTCAGTCCACTTCTTCCTCCTAGGAGGCACCATCGCGCACCCAACACGCAACAACAACAGATATTCTCTCACGACGAACCAAACCCAGAATTGATTTCGCGCAGATAAGGCCAGGGGTCCATCGATTTGCGCCTCAAGAGAACAGGGACCAATCAAGAACGACTAAACCGCAACCACAGAAAAAGGGGGGGGGGATTTCATACCCGGTTATCTTGGACCGCCATCGCGAAGCTCGGTACGAGGATTCGGGTGGTCCGAGGTGCGCCGGAGAGAGAGGATTTCTCCATGGATGGTGATCAGAGTGGGGGGGAGAGAGAGAGAGAGAGAGAGAGAGCTCCTCCGACCAGTCCACACCAGGTGAAGAGCTCTGGAGCAGGTCCCGATGGGCTCGCGCTTTACTAATTCACTTTCTTTTTTTTTTTTTTTTTCGACGATGTAAATGATGCTGAAACCATCATCCTTCCATATCTTCCGGCTAAACAATACGTGAAGATTGTGATTAGTTAAATTTGATTATGATATTCCAAAAATTATCCGAAAAATTTTAAATCTATTACTATCACTTTAATCTAAAAATTTTTAATTATATTAATTAAATTTTAAATATTTTCACGTTTTATCAAGTGAATACATCCGTCTAACTTTTAGTTAGAAATACCAATTATTCTTCGTAATACAATCGACACCGATGTATATAATTTTTAATAACGTTATAATATTTTTTATTTTTTATTTTTTTCTTCTTTTTTCTTTTTTTACTTTCTTCTATTTGCTTTATTTTTTTCCTAATCTTTTCTTTTCTCTTTTTTTTTTTTTCCTTTTTCCCTTCACTTACCTTAGACAATAGCTACCCTTGTCGACCCAAAGCCGGCAAGGTCGGCTCTTGCTTGAGGCCGGTGACCTCCACCAACCATCTACAAGCCCCGACAATGGCCAGCAAAGAGAAAAAGGGAAAAAGAAAAAAGAGAACATAAAAGAAAAGAAGAGAAAGAAGAAAAAGAAAAAAATTTTGAAAAAATATTAAAGTATTATTAAAAATTATTCTGGTTGTTCACTAGGACTACAAGCATCCACATTTGCAGTTTTAGATCAAATAGATCAAATTGATTCAATTAACAAAACATAAAAATATTTAAAGCTCAAATGGCACAATTAAAATGTTGAGGACAGGCTTGACAATAGTGCAATATGGTTAGAACATTTTCGACAATTTTCCTAAGATTAACTAGTTCAAATCTAAAGCATTGCTTGGGTTTTAAAATTAATTTATTAGAATTTTATTTCTATGCCATAAATAGGTAAAATTGGCAAAAGTTATCAATAGCATGAACCTCATACCATCCGAAATACGTTTATCAATCAAATAGTGGAAGTCATAATCATTATGGCTGTGTTTGGGACCAGCATTTGCAAGTAGCTTTGAGTGTCCAAAGCCCATTTGACCAAATATTGGTTGTTTGGGAACATTTTTGAAACCCACCTTAAAGGAATGCTGACCTTCCAAAGGCTAAAAGCCCAAGGCAGGTCCTAAGCTGCCTTGGGCTTTCAGCATTTTCTGAAGGTCCAATGCACTATTCATCTTCTTCTTCATCGATTCTCATATGTCCGCCGGCGAGGTTGCGATGGATTGGCGACGGGCTGGAGAGAGGCCGGCATGGTCCCAACACCTTGGCAACCGTTGCCGACCAGTCACGCGACCCAGATCTGGGTCACGGAGGTCGCCGGAGGTCGCAGTGACCTAGGCGACCCACGACCTCACCACGACTGAGATCCGAGTTGCAAAGGTTGATTGGGTCGCGGCGAGGTCTGTCGCCACGACCTCACTGCGACCTAGATCTAGGTCGCGGAGGTCACCTGGGTCGCGACGAGGTTGGTTGCCGCGACCTCCGGCGATCCACGCCGCAACCTCCAGCGACGCATGCCGCAACGGTCGTGGAGGGCCGCTTGAGCAGTCGTTGGGGTCGCCCGACCCTAGGCGGCCCTTATTGGTGGTGTTCGGCGGCCGCCTAAGGTCTTGCAACTTGAGACGTTGGCCGCGGCAATGTCGGCAGCCGCCTACCCATCGCTGGCCAACTATTTTTTTCCTCTCTTTTTCTCATAAAAGTCATTTATAAGTATAAATTTCTCCAAACACTATTTTGCCCAAAGATATTTCACAATACATTTTGTCGCGACCAAATTTTTCGGGGGTGAACCACCTAGAGTTTGGTTAATGGATTGTTAAGCCTAGACTTAACTCGGGCTCTCCCAGGCCCATACCAATTCGCGACTTTAGGTTTAAGTTTTTTAATATGCAATTGATTTTTAACTAGGAGTCGCCACTAATCTATTTTTGGTGGGTTGATTAGAAACCCAAGTAAAGTAATGGGAGATTTACTTTACTCCTACGAACCAGAGATTTGGATACGGGGACTTGGTTACGCTAAATTTCTCTAACGCCCTTTCGGTACCATTTCTTTTTATTTTGACAAATGTTTGGCAAGCAGCTTGAATTAATTTTAATTTATCTCCCTAACATGTGAGATGATCACTCAGGTGCGCAAACCACCAATTTAACACCCAGATAAACAATAAATAAATTGCAAAAACTTACCTCCAAGTAACGAAAGCATCTGCAATGTTAAATTAAAATCCACATCAACAACCCTAAATATGGTTTCTAATTAACACGCAAATTTTTTACTTTCACTTAATTAATGAAAATCATGCAATATGCAATGCAATATTAACTAAATGACTTAATTCTAATGACATGTAATTCCTAATTAAATGGGCCTAGCAAAAATACTAAATGAGATACATCTCAATGAATCTAACCCTAATGACATGCATACGGCATTTTTTTTCTTTTTCCTAAAAGGATGCATTTTATCCTAAATAATAAAACTAATTTAACCCATGACTTTTTTTGTATTTTTCATGAAATTCGAAATTAGGTGAAATGTGAAAATTACCTAATTAGATTAAGATCCTATTTAATTTATATTAGGAATTAGGTTGAGCCAAATCCTAATCTATACTAAAATATTGTCTTAACCAAAATAATCCTAAAATGCAATTTATCAAAAAAATACCTAAACTTATAATAAATTAAAAAATTATCTAAATTAAACTAAGTGCAATTTTTATCCTAATATGCGATGACATGCAAAATGTACCGTAACTCTACATGATATATGCATGATGATTTTTTTTTTTGTGATTTTGTTTTCTTTTTTTTTTTTAATTTCGAAATTAATAATCGAACATGCAATTCAAGTTAAAAAAGAACTAGCAACCTAAATTAATTGATTTGATTTTTTTTATATTTCAAAATTCGAAATAAAACTCCTATTGTGAGCATGCAAACCCTAAAACTACATTTTTTTTTTTAAGAAAACTAATTTAAGTAACACCACAGCAAATCAAGCCATATTGATACCTAAATTGACGAACCATATCTCGCGCATGAGATCGGGCTGGCCAATTTCACATAAATCACGAATCGGATCTTGGGCGGGAGATCGGATTGGCAATTTTTTAAGTAATTGTGAGTCGGATTTCGGGCGCGAAAATCGGATGACAATCACTAATTTCAAGGAAATTTCATATCATGGAATTTCAATTTCACATTAAAGGAATGATTATACTAAAAAGATAAAATAAAATAGCAAAAATAATAAAACAAAAATAAGATAAAGATAATACCTAAATTTTCTTTTGCTTTTCTCTTTTTTTTTCTTTTTTTTTTTGAAAAAAAAAGAAAAAAGAAAAATAAAGCTGGTGGCCGATCCGGCGAGGGGGAAGATCGCCGGCTAGGGGCGAGGGGGTTCCTTCGGACGCCGGATCGGGGTGGCGTCGAGACTCCGGCGGCGTGGACCGGCGGAGGCTAAGCGACGCGGGCGAAGCACGGGGTCGCGGCGTGGAGACCTCGAGCGCGGCGAGGTGGAGTCGGGCGGCGCAGCGGGATCGATCGGCGGCGACGTCGCGTTCCGGCGAGGCGATCTCGGCGAAGGTGAGCGGATCTCGGAACAACGGCGTCGGAGAGCAACTCCGGTGAAGCGGATCGAGGTTGATGCGGCAAATCGGCGACGGCGGGGGGGCAAGAAAACGTCGATCGTCGCCGGATCCGGGGGTTGCGGCGACGGGACTCGGCGGCTAGATCTTGACTCGGCTGCGGTGGCGTTGCAACGGCGTCGGACGCTGCGCAGCTGCGGTGGAGCGGAGACGACTCGAGGGTCGCCGACAGAGCACCGACGGAGCGGGGAGCGACCGCTCGACGCGGGCTCGGGTGGAGGTTCCAAGCGGCGGTCCGGCGTCACGGGTGTGGGCAGATCGACGGCGGTGCGGCTGCGGGTCGCCGGTGGGTCGGCCGCTGGCGCGGCACCGCGGGAACAGGGGCCCCTCGGGGAAGACGAACAGTCCCCCGATTAGGGTTTCGCGCCCTTTTTTTTTTTTTTTTTTCCCTCACTCACTTTTCACTTTTTCTTTTTCGTGTATTCTTTCACCCGAGACCAAAAAGAAAACCCCCCTTTTCCCCACCGTACGCGACTCTTTTATACACCAAAAAAAATGTATCTTTGTGGTATATTTCATTGCCAATTTTGCTCGTGTAAAATTCCATTGAATATATCATTTCACTTTGCGCAATATTTTTTTGCATATTCCATCCAGAAAATTCCCCTTTTGTGCAGAAGTGCATCTCCCAATGTATATTACCTAAATATATGAAAAAAAAAAAATCTTAACAAAATAAAATCTTCCTAAACTATATGCCATGTGATTATGATTTTTTTTATTATTTTTTATTTAGCGAAAAATAACCCCAAAAATTTAGGTGTCAGCACCGCCCCTCTTTGAAGGTGAGCTCGCAGAGGTTGCCTTCAAAGATAAATTGAGACCTAAATTTTGGTGATGCTCATGTAATGAATGATTTTTTGTTGGAACACGAATTCCATTTTTTAATGCAATTTATATGATGCATGGAAATACTAATGCAAATGATAGATGAACCTACCGAAATAACTTACCTCCGAGGAAGATAGAGTAATTCGAGGTAGTGGGTGTTACTCGTCCAGGACCCGTACCATTCTACGGTCGCCTAGAATAGTAACATGACTTTGTGAAGATGCTGCTTTCCTAGGACCCGTACCATTCTACGGTCGCCTAATACGGCAGAAAGGAGCTGCTTTCTCAGGATCCGTACCATTCTACGGTCGCCCAATACGGCAGAAAGGTTTTGTCTAGGTACCGTACCATTCTACGGTCGCCTAAACGGGGATTCATTTTCCAGGACCCGTACCATTCTACGGTCGCCTGAATGAGGAAATATGTGTTGTCTAGGACCCGTACCATTCTACGGTCGCCTAAACGGGGATTCACTTTCCAGGACCCGTACCATTCTACGGTCGCTTTGAATAAGGAATAGATGTTGTCGAGGACCCGTACCATTCTACGGTCGCCTTGACAGAAAATTGATTTTTCAAGACCCGTACCATTCTACGGTCGCCCTGAATGGGAAAATTGCTTTGTCTAGGACCCGTACCATTCTACGGTCGCCTAAACGGGGTTTTGCTTGGCTAGGACCCGAACCATTCTTCGGTCGCCCAGCGTCGCAACTGAGAAAATCTTTGGGGGACAACTCAATCGAGTGTCCGTGTATTCAAAAGGAGAATACTTGTGCAACGACAAATATTTAAGGTATGAATAGAGATATACTTACCTGGTGACATCTCGTTCCTTGGGGATGTGTCTCCTACAAAACATAATCGTAGGAGAGGCAACATGCATTTGTAATCACGAGACATGCATTAATTCAAGTAAGGTTCATGCGTATCAACCACGCATCATCCCAATTTCAATAGGCATGATCATTCTAATCGAACGCATGAGTGTCATGGATGTGTCAAATGAGGGATCCTTGTCCGAAAGGACTTTTCACTCATCCTCTTTAAAAGGGGCTGTTTTATCCCGACCTTTGATGCGGGATCTTGACAATCACTCTATCTCACTCTCATCATGCGAAACAAGGTTTTGTGCAATCTCGCAAGTGGTACGACATTACCGGCCCGAGAGGTCTTTAACATGGACCGTAATGTGGGCTTGGTCAATGGCTTAGCAAAGGAGACTCTTTGAGTCGAGGCTAAAAATGACATTTCGCAATATTCCTAGGATTTACAAGTCAAGAGACACACGAGATGAGGCATAAATTATCTTACTCGCACTTCTTCAAGCGATGCTTTCAAACATATGAACTCTTATGTTAATTCAAGTGCCCTAATCTGAAGAGACTTTGCAAGGGACATAACGTAGGCTTGGCTTATGGGTTGAGAAACGAATGGATCATTAGGCTCAAAAAGGTGTTTAGGGGATTTAAAGTTAGTGATCATCTTGACATTTCCACCACTTTTCTTTCCTTTGTCGAAGATTTTTTCATCGAATCTCCATCGATCGCAACAGCATTTGAGTTTTAGTACCGCCTTGTTGGGGATATGACTCATTATATCAAGAGTTTGATTTTTTTTTTTTTCTTTTCTGGGCATTGGCCTTGCTTTTACCAGGCACACTACTTTTTTTATTTTTTATGCCCATTTTTTTTTTTTTTTTTTAGAGTCTCCATTTTGTGAGCATTCTAGTTCATGCTACTTGAATGTTTTTGTCTTGCCCGGTATGGGGGATGATCACTAACTCGGGTTTAATATGAAATGAATTTATAAGTTCAAGTGGGCTATGCAATGGATAAAAGTGTATAGGATAGAGAAATAACTGCTCTTCGTCATCCTAAGGCACTTTGAATTATCATACGAGTTACAATGCGAAAACAATACTCGAAGATTTGATGCAAGTGTGAGTAAGAAAATTTCTATCATTCATCTCAAATTTTGTCCCAATGTGGGATGATCCTTGACAGGGATGGCTTAAAAACTCTTCATGTGTATGGGCTCAAAGGGCTAAACAATTGGTATACATGAAGTGTTTCGGCGGAGAAAAGAAGCGCCTCTCATTACTTTGGTTAGCGTACTCTTTGCGAGATTACCTTTTTCCTTGCGGGCATGAAATTTTTTCCACAGCTCACTGAGGATTAGTGTATGGAATAGTGTACGGAACAAGGCTCGCCTTTCATCATTCTAAGATATCCCATTTGACACATTCAATTTATCTCACACAGCTCATCAAGGAAGAAAAATGCAAGTTTTGCAACAAATTCAGATAATTCAACTCATTGAAGCAATTTATTCAACATAGAAATGCTTGAGTTCAAAACATGACATGGCAAATTCTATCATGGGTAATACTTCTTGACAACATCGGAATTAATTGGATTGGAAAACTCACGACCATCCATTTCTCGCCGGGATCAAGGCACCTCCGGGAAGCACTTTCTTCACGACATAAGGGTCACTGTAATTTGGAGCAAACTTGCCCCCAGGATCTGGAAATATTGGGAATAGCTTCCTTAGAACAAGATCATCCACTTCGAAATGTCTCGGCCGCACCTTTCGGTTGAAAGATCTAGCTACTCTCTGTTGATATGTTTGGCCATGGCGAGAGCTTTTAATCTTTTTCGTCGATCAAGTTCAACCGCTCAAATCTTTGTTGCGACCATTCGCTTCCGATAAAACCACTTGGGATAAAACTCTTAGAGAAGGAATCTCCACTTCGACAGCAAACGCCTCCATGCCATACACCGAGCAAAGGGGTTGCCCCGGTAGAAGTGCAGATCGAAGTTCGGTATGCCATCAATGCGAAGGGTAACTGTCATGCCAATCTCGATAATTCTCAGCTGTCTTAGCCAAGATCTTCTTGATGTTCTTATTGGTCGCTTCAACAGCCCCGTTCATTTGAGGGCGGTAAGGAGATGAATTCGAGATGCTTGATCTTGAACTTTTTGAACAACCCATCAACAAGTTTGTTGTTCAAATTTGTCCCGTTATCGTGATGATCGCTTCGGGGACGCCATAACGAGCAATTATGTCACGTTTAACGAATTTTACAATATTGCAAAAGTGACATTTGCAAAGGATGTAGCTTCAATCCATTTGGAGAAATAGTCTATCGCCACTAAGATGAATCGATGCCCATTTGAAGCCTTAGGATTGATTGGGCCAATCACATCAATACCCCACATCGAGAAAGGCCGGGGCTCGGAAAAGCTGGTGCAGCTTAGTTGGAGGAACGTTTATCTTATTCCGTGAATCGGCAACGGTGACAACTCCGAACATGTTGGATGCAATCACTTTCAAAGTGTGAGCCGGTAGTAGCCTAGTCTCATGATTTTCTTGGCTAACATGTGCCCATTCATATGAGGGCCACATACCCCTTCGTGCACTTCTTGCATGATTTGAGTGGCCTTGATCGCATCTATACACCACAACAAGATCGAATCGTAAGATCTCTTGTACAAATTCTCACCACCGACGAAAACCTTCGAGGCCATCTTCATGACATACTTCCTATCGGCCCGAGTGCTTCCTTCGGGAATTCCCGCTTTTTAATGTAATTCATGATATCGTAATACCATGATTTTCTATCGGGTTCTTGATCACGGTCATACAATAAGCCGGTTTTGGCAAAACCTCTATCTTCAGAGGCTCGACCTCTAACCCATCAGTGACTTGCAACATAGAAGACAAAGTTGCGAGCGCGTCCGCAAATTGATTATGAGACCTTGGCAAGTATTCAAATGAAATTTCATCGAACTCCTTTATTAGATCTTCTAAATACTTATGATACGGAAGCAATTTGGCATCTTTAGTCTTCCATTCACCTACGGTCTGTAGTATGATTAGCGCTGAATCCCCGAACACTTTTAACTTAGCTACACCCATCTCAATTGCGGCTTGAAGCCCAAGGATGCAAGCTTCATACTCGGCCACATTGTTAGTGCATGGGAATATCAATTTTGCAGCTACCTTGGATGGTGTTGTCCCCCTAGAGATATCGAAGCTGCTCCAAGTACGAGAACCCGAGACAAGTTCACGGCTCCATCAAAGAACATTGTCCATGAATCTTCACTTACGTTCAAGACACGATCATCTAGGAAACTGTCATCATTATTCGAGACTCCTGAATTCTTGGCTAACGAGATCAAAGCAATCACTCGACCCTTAACCGACTTTTGTGGCATGAATTGCACATCAAATTCTCGAGATCAAAATCTGCCATTTAGCTAACTTACCCACCAAAGCTGGCTGATCAAGTAAATACTTGATAGGATTGCTCTCAGTCACAAGGAACATCTGGTGATGCGGCGTGTCGTCGCAATCTATGCAATACCCACACTAATGCGGCACAAGTCTTTTCCACATCGAATATTTCGGTTCCGATACCGTGAATTTTTTACTCAGATAATAAATGGCTCGTTCTTTTTTATCGACAGGACTTTCCTGAGCCAACATTGCACCCAGTGACTCACTTTGAATGGTGAGGTAGAGAATCAAAGGTTGCCTCGGCGATGGCGGGACGAGCATCGGTGGATTCATCAAGTAATACTTCAATTTGTCGAACGCTTCTCGACACTCATCATCCCAATTGACTTGTGCATTCTTCTTTAGGAGTTTGAAGAAGGGCTTGGCGGTTTCGAGAAAGTTGGGAAATGAATCGAGCAATGTAATTCAACCTCCCTAAAAGGCTCCGGACTTCTTTCACCGTTGACGGAGGTCGTAGCTCGCAAATGGCCTTAACTTTAGTTGGGTCGATTTCAATCCCTTTGCGCTCACAATGAATCCAAGTAATTTACCGGATGTTGCTCCGAACACGCACTTAGCGGGATTTAGTCGAAGCTTGAACTCACGGAGTCGATCAAACAACTTCTCGCAAGGTTTTGACGTGGCTTTTTCCAGGTCGGGTTTTTGCAATCATATCATCAACATAAACCTCGATCTCTTGATGCATCATGTCGTGGAACAGTGCTATCATGGCTCGCTGATAAGTTGCCCCTGCATTTTTGAGTCCGAAGGGCATAACCTTATAATGAAAGGTTCCCAAGGGGTGATAAATGCAGTCTTCTCCTTGTCTTCCTCATTCATCTTTATTTGATTATATCCGGAAAAACCATCCATAAATGAGAATAGTTCAAAGCCAGCGGTACTATCCACGAGGACATCTATGTGTGGTAACGGAAAATCATCTTTCGGACTAGCTTTGTTCAGATCCCGATAATCAACACAAACGTGAACTCGACCGTCCTTCTTCATTAATGGTACAATATTGGCCACCCATTCGGGGTACTGTGAAACTTCAATGAATCCCACCTTTAAGAGCTTCATCACTTCCTCCTCTATCTTCTTTGAGAGCTCGGGCTTAGTTCTCCGCAGCCTCTGCTTCTTAGGTGGCACGTCCGGATTAGTAGGTAGGCAATGCTCCACAATTGACGGGTCTAAACCAGGCATGTCAGCATAAGTCCATGCAAAAATATCCTGATATTCCTTCAGTAGCTGAATCAAGCGTTCAGCCTCATCTTTGGGAAGACTCGCCCCAATTTTCACCTCTTTGGCTTCTTCAGTGTCACTTAAATTAATAGTGACGGTCTGCTCGGATATGGGAGCTTTAACCTTTTCATGTTGTTCCCAGCTACGTTGCACTTCGCTAGGATCTTCGATTGAATCTTCGGGATCATCATCATTAGCACTTCTTCGTATTGGATTGGACCATTTCCACACCTTTGCATGTTATATGATCATTCCTAAAACAGAATGTAGATGGATCAAAAAGACAAACAGAGGTAAATCATATTTATCTATCTTTTTTTTTTAAAAAATTCTTTTGAAAAAAATGAAAAATAATTGGAAAAATGTTTTTTGAAACATTTTGACATAGGAAAGCATGATGAAACCTAGGCCTCGAGAATTCTCCTTGGATTTTTCATTTGTTTTATCGGTTGGATATCATCCTCGGGCTGGTTTGGTGTGCCTCATCATACTTTCAAAATAAAGGTTGTAATTTTATTGAAATTCATCAATCAATTACAATTTATTGAATGGAAAATGCATTTCAAGTCCTAAGAAGAAAACGAAAAGGAAGAAATCGAAAACAGTCCCTAGAAAGCAATAAAAATTCCCCGCAGGGGAATGTGCGAAAGCGATAAAAAAGTTACTCTTGTGGGCCAAGGCCCATCTCTTGGGATCCTTCATCAATGGCTCCTATGATGAGGTTGTCAAATAAGCTCGCAACTCCCAGCTCATCCTCAACGTTTCCGGTCTTCAGGGGTGTTGGGTCATCCATGCTATCCCATCCATCCGGGACTATCTCGACGAGGATCAACGTGAAGGCCGGGAGGGGTCGAATACTTCACCAAATAATCAAATTTGCCTTTGGGCTGCCCCTGTGGTATCGCTTCATCTGCGCAACATTATAGGAGGACCGGGAATGTCTCATGAATGCTCGGGGGTAACGGGTTTTGCCTCCCTCGTCTTTGTCCTCTTGAACTTCCCCTACCTCTTCCACGGTACCCCAAACCAGCGAAGAGGACCTCTGAGGGGCTTCAATGGGGCTTCGAATGCCTCGACCATTCATCCCAAGACCATTGCCTGGAATGAAACCATTTCCGACCATTACTCTTCCTACCATAAGGGCAGCATCTGAAACTTCAGGAATGGGCGGTGATGAACCTCGAGAAGCATGTATGGTGGATACCAACTCGAATGAGTGATAACTTGATTCGAGCTCAGAATCCGGCTCTACATAGGGGATGGTCGTTTCGTGATAGTCCGGTGGTCTTCCTCCCCATACACGGTGACCAGCTTCATTCCGATCACAAATTTCACAGCTTGATGTAGACTTGAAGGCACTGCTCCAGCAGTGTGTATCCATGGACGACCCGGCAGAAATTGAATGCGTAGGGATGTCCAAGACCGAAAGGGAATGTTGAAGACAAGCGGCCCTATCTCGTATGTCGAGATGGATTTCTCCAATCACCTCCTTCTTTGTGCCATCAAAAGCTCGTACTAAGGTCATCGCTGCATGTATCCTTGACGGATCTACCCTGAGGCGGTGCAGAGTGGCTAATGGACATATGTTCAGAGCGGACCCATTATCAAGAAGCACTCGAGACACATGAGAAGACTTGTGTTTAACGGCTTTGTTATGTCCCCGACCTTCAGGAGGGAATTCTTCATCAGAAAAGGCAATGAAATCCTTGAGAAGGACCGATCCCACAAATTCTTCCAACTTGTCTGCCTCAATTGTCTCGGCACATGAATTTCACTTAACACTTTCATTAGTGACTTTTGATGCACAGAGGATGTTTGGAGAAGCTCGAGCAAGGAGATTTGAGTAGGCACCTTTCGCAATTGATCGACTACATTATACTCACTTGCCTTAATCACAGCCAGAAACTCCTTAGCCTCTTCATCGGTGATTGGCTTTGCAGGTTGAGCACTGGCTTGACCATAGGTTCGACCGGACCTTGTAACAAGGTCAACATCTAAGTCATAAGACCAAGGCACCGCCTTATTGTTGACATACTCGTATGGTTGAGGTACCTCGATCACAATCTCCTCATCGATGCATCTTCTAGCGGGGCATGTCCGCGAGAGAAGCATCAACTTCTTCCTTGTCGGCATTGAGCGCGACTGCTCCTCCTCCCAATCAATGATGATGTGAGAAATAGTGGAAACTACGCAATTACGATCGGCATATACGATAATGCCGTCATCCACCATTTGGGCAATTCTTTCCTTCATCGGCGATAGGGGAACATTCTCTTGTCTTGGATAATATCCAGCCCTTACTAGTCCATTGTAAGCATACGCCACGTGCACCTTCGAGTCCTTGATTCGACCGACTTCGGAGTTCTAGGATAGCATTCACCGTACCTTCATGCTCGGGTAGCGGATTCTTCTGTACGTTCGGCCGAGCAGTTTGAAACAAAAAGACTTTCGTGTCTAAGAGGTTCGGATCTTGTGCTTGAGGGTGAAACATTCATCGTTGAATGCCCCAGTTCACCGTGGTAGTCACACTTCTTCGACGGGTCATAATCGCGATTGCTTTCACGGTTAGGACGCTTTGGTTCACTAGTGAGCAAACCTTTCTTTCGGAGGATCGTTAGCACTTGGGATGGAGATCCGGGAGAGGAGTGAACTGCCTTTTTGCTTGGGCAAATGATTGACGACCAGCGGTTGTTGTTGCCTTTGATTCATCTCGGATAGCAGGGGCACGTTTGACATTTTCTTGGCTATAAGCCATATTCACGTCCACAACCGCTTCCTTCTCCTTCTTGGCAGTGAATCTTTTACTAGATGGCTCAAGTAAACCATCCTTCCCTTATCCCCATCTCAATTTGTTCTCCTACGGGAATAAGCCGATTGAAGCTTTCGACGTACGTCTTGGCCATTCGGTTACGAAACTCGAAGGGAGAGTCTTCACAAATAATTTCATCAGCTCTTTGTTGGTAGGCTCGGGAGTGATTTGAGCAGCCGGGTTTCTCCATCTTACGGCATATTATTTAAATGACTCGCTCATTTTCTTTTCCATCCGCTCCAGGTCTTCTCGGGAAGGTGCGATGTCCATGTTGAACTTGTACTGTGTGAGGAACGCGTCAGCCACTTCGTTCCAGGTGTTGAGGAGATTCACATTCTTCATCACGTACCGGTTTAGTGCGGGTCCATCAAGCTTGCATGGAACGATTGGATCATGAGGGGCTCATTTTTGACGTGCGGGCCATGCGCACGTGGTACATTTGCAGATGAGATTTTGGGCAAGATGTACCGTCATACTTCTCAAAATCCGGCATTTTGAACTTGCTCGGCATTTTGACCTTCTCATAGCGAGAGGTCGAACGGGAGTGAGCTTTGTGATTCTTGCGGTTGTCTCACCTTCTCTTCCAGCCTTGCAACACGCTCATCCCGATCTGTCTTAGAAATCTTTGTCAAGCTTGACTTTTCCAACAAGGATCGAGTCATCATCCAGCCGGGCATATTGTCGTCAACCGTTTGAACCTTATTTGCTTGCTTCGGGACAACTATTTCGGGAAGAGCGGGTGTAGCTGTTGGATTCGCTTGGAGGAATTGGAGTTGATCCGTCACAAGCTGTATAGAGGCGAGTACTTGTTGGAGTTGAACTTCCACAGTGGACATACGATCACACATTTCATTTTGATCAGCCATTTTCGCCCTTGATCGTGTAATAATAGGCGATCGCGGTGGATCCGTTATGACCTAAAATAAGAAATGAACAAAAATAAGCATTCTTGTATGAAAATACGTCGATCCATGGCAATATTCTAGAACTTTTATTCATCAATGGAGCTTTTGACATGCCTATCAAAATAGAAATTCGAAATGTCCTAAACAAATGAACTAGGAAAGTAAATGACTCAAACTTCCTAATCATTAAGCAAAGATTGATTCAAGCAATTTATTTGCCTTGATCAATATACACTCGGGACACCATTCGGCGCAATCGTTTATTGTCCTCTTGAGCTTTTTCAACAACTCTTTTGAGGCGTTTGTTCTCAGCTCGATTGGTGATCTTTAATGGTGCCTCTGGTATCTTCGGAAGTAACTCCTCGGGAATCTTGTGTTGTTGGATATACTTAGTCGAAGCATAATACTTCCTTTCTTTGCCCTTCAACTCTTCTTCGGGCCACTTGAGTTTTTGTGGATGGCACATGTCCCACATCGATTTGATAGTGAGAATGGAATCTTCATGGCCTCGGCTTCCATCAACGAAGCTGACTTGGAGCGGATCTGCTTGTAATGCCGGGGGAAGCTCTTGCACGACTTGATACTGACGAGTCACTCTAGTCGGATAGTACTCCAATGCTCCAGTGAATCCCAATAGAGGGATTGGGCCAACTCCTCCACATGAGAGTCTCGCCACCCAAACTTGGAACCATTTAGCATGCCATAGGAAACCCTTGGAAGTTGGTTTTTTCATGAAAGCTAGCCACCTAGAATAATGGTAATCCGGTGCATGTTTTTGGCTGTTCTCAAATCTCATAATAGGGTGATTAGAATTACTAACATCATGTATAGTCATTAAACCACCAAATCCCCTTATATGAGAAATGTGGCATCCCGGAATTTCATAAAATCCCTAATTATGCCATGAGCTATGGATAGGCGATAGAAGTACCACTATTTGTATTTTATAGCCTCCTAGTCCATGAGTTGCAATGAGATGTATGGCCAAGTCTTTAAATGGATGAATTTTGGGAAAGGAAGTTTTATCTTTGGCCATGTGTATGCGATAAATTGGAACTTAAGGATTTATAATTTCAAGTGTATAGTCATCTTAATTTGTAATTAGTACTTTAATTTAATAGGGATTTAACTAATTTTAAAAGGATTGAATTTGGGCTAATTAAGCTTGGGTCTTAGGCCCAAGATGGATGGGCCTAAGATGGGCCAAGCTGGCCGGCCCATGAGCCCATGAGGGGCCGTCGACCGTGCGAAGGGGAGGGGGGGGGGGAAGAACCGGTTGCATGCCCTCTCCCATTTGTCCATTGAAGTGTGCCAAGTGTTCCCCATGCATTGTCAATGATTGCTCATCATTGAGGGGAAGAAACTTTGGAGAGATGGTGGCCGGTTTAAGCGAAAATGAGAGAGAGAGAGAGGGGTTCGTCCGAAGAGAAAGGGAGGAGAGGAAGAGAAGAAAGGGAGAAGAGAAGAGGAAAGGGGGAGAGCTGTCCGTCGACCGTCCGCCCGTGCGCCGCCCGTTCGCCGCCGTGTGCCGTCGTTCGTTTGGTTTAGAGGCAAGTTGGGAGTCCACTTTCTACTCTTGCACCAATGTTTTGCATGTATGGTCGAAATCTAGGACGTTCGGAGGCATGGGAGCGGAGCTAATGTGTTTTGTTCTTGAGATGCATGCTGTTTTCGCATGAACAGTTTGAGTCAGAACTTTGTGCGAGCTTGCATGCATGTTTTGAGTTCGATTTTGACTTTGATCTCTTCATTAAAGTTGTAGCCAACATCTTAAACTACAACATACTAAAATTTTATGCAAAATGATGGAGATTTAAGGGGTCAAACTCTCATCCTACGGAGACACTAGATCTGGAATTGTTTTGCTGACCCTGTGGTAGATTTGTGGTTGCATGTTGATTTGCACTAAGAATATCTCTTCGATTTCTTCATAAAAGTTGTAGGGGACATCGTAAACTACAACATACTCAAATTTGAAGCAAAATGAACAAGTGTAGCCTAGTTAATCAACTTACTCTTGAAAACCGTAGATCTGGAGACGTGGTATAGGACACTCGAGACTTCGTGGACCCATATGATGACTATACTCTGGATATTTGACCTAGATCCTTTCATAAAACTTGTATAGGATATCTTGAAGTAAAACATATCCAAATTTCAGAGGAAACGAAGAAGAATAGGTAGGTGAAGACTCAGTATTTCGGAGAAGCATGCACTGGACGTTTCGGTGTTAGATCCAGAAGCTTCGTGTGACTGTAGAAAATAATCTAAAATGAATTTGTCTCGGAAGTTTTCATGAAAAATCTTCTTTAGTGTCCTAACTATAACCTGGTAAAATTTCATAATTTTCGAACGTCGTTCGGGTATTTTAATCGGATTATCTCAAAAACTGCACATTCTGACTTTATCCGAAATTTGCATGCTGTATCTGTGCGAGTTATACTTTCTCGTGTGGAGCTCTTTTGGGTATGTGTTCTTCATGAAATTGTTATATTATTGTCTTGTCTATCACATGTCTTGATTTCATGATTTTTGAGAATCATAAGGATATTTAATTTAAATACTTTCGAAAATGGTACAAGCTGTGATTTAAATAAATTTCAAAAGAGGCAATGATAAATGGACTATTTTTAAATTGTATGAATTCCATAAATTGTATTTTTAAGAATGATTGCATCTTGCTACATGTATGATGATGACTGATGATGCATGTATAAATCAAAGGATGAAAGTGATTTTATTTGCCATTATATCATGTGCCACACTAAGTTGAGACTTAAATTGATAAACATGATCAATGATAAATGAGGAAACTGTTTGTGGCGGATGATAATGCCCTGGGGAGTATCGGGATGCCCGGGATGGGGGTGCCGGATGCCCGGAATGTATAGAGATACATGGCCGGATGCCCTCGGGAGTTTCGAGATGCCCGGAATGGTTGGGTGCCGGAAGCCCCGGAGGTCTCGTGCCCGGGGAGTGCCTCGTGATGCGGTTGGGATGCGAGATGCCCGGAAAGTGGGGGTGCCGGATGCCCGGTGATGTGTGCCGGAGGGTTCTCGTGATGTCGGGATGGGGTGCGAGTGGTGATGTGTGGGACGCGGTCGGGTCCCGGAAAGAGATGTGGTGATCAAATTTAAAGATAAAAGTGGAAATTGAATCATGCGCATGAGATATGATGACATGTATGTGACATGATGATGATCATTTATGGCATGATGACATGGATGTGTGACATGATGATGATCACCTATGGCATGATGATATGTATGTGACATGATGATGATCACTTATGGCATGATGACATGGATGTGTGACATGATGATGATCACCTATGGCATGATGATATGTATGTGACATGATGATGATCACCTATGGCATGATGATATGTATGTGACATGATGATGATCACTTATGGCATGATGACATGGATGTGTGACATGATGATGATCACCTATGGTATGATGATATGTATGTGACATGAGGATGATCACCTATGGCATGATGACATGGATGTGTGACATGTTGATGATCACCTATGGCATGATGATATGCATGTGACATGATGATTGTAAGGGTATGGCATGATGGTGATGACTATATGATGATGTATGTACATGAGATATGATGACATGTGCATGATATCAAGGTAAATTGTGCATGGATACTTCAATGACATGTAATGCTATGATTGTGATGATTGTGTGGCATGATGCATTGAGTGGTTATTGGATTCCTTTACCCGCCGAGTAGTTGTACTCACCCCCTTCGGGGACCAACATTTCAGATTAGAAAGATGCCGCTCCCTACCGTCACGCGGGGCACCTTCTATGGCCTCCCATCTGATGTGGAGGTAGAGTGTACGGAGATCGATTGCGTTACCATCCCTGGTCTGACGTTTGTGCGAGTGCGAGTGTTGGTCATGTACGAGGTGGGCCGGGCCGGGGACCCGGTCATTCGGGAGTTTCGTCGGTTCATGTCCGCCGAGATGGAGAGTTTAGGGGCATGTTGCCACCACCACCGCCCGATGCACCGGGATGGGTGTGAAGGCCCGTGCGTGTCAAGTAGGAGCTGGAACTTTTTGGGATAGTTAGCCGACACTTGTGATGGGGATCGTGCACGTGAGTTGTAGTGGGTCGAGAGTTTCTTTTTGGGGTTTTTAGGCCGGGTGTGGGCTGAGTCCCGGCTTTTCCTTTTGATGTACCGACCCAAGGAAAACCCATCTTGAAAATATGTAAATAAAGTGTCATGGCTGTCTTATATTATGATGTTTAGTGGGGTGCTATTGTATCATGATTGTTGGAGGGAGAGATGGCGATATTAAATTATGCTTCCGCTAATAAGTTGCGCCGGGACCGCTGTAAAAAAAAAAATGCCTATGAACTGCGATGCTTTTACTAAGAAATGTAATTAGCATTCATTAGGTGTAGCGATAGGTACCTGTGGCGACCTTAGGCGAGGCGAGGGGTGCCACAAGAAAGGAACCGGATTTGTAAAAGTTCAGGAGAGGAATGGAGAGTCTTATCACCACCTCTTTTGAAACGAGTGAGAGAAAGGAAAGTTTCAGTCAAGACAGTGTTTACAAAATTTTTTCCTTCCAACACTTGCCTAACTAATTGAGCAATCAAAGGGTTAATAGCATTCTTGTAGTAAGGAAATACTATAAACCCAAAGAAAGCTAAGAGGAAAATCCTACGTATTTGAAATGAGGTGCCTTTTTCAAAACATTCTTTCGTAAAAGATAGAGGACATGCATTGCAATGAGCCTTTAAAACCTTTTTTATGTCGTCTTCTTTAACTCTCGAAAATCATATAAGGCCGTAACAGGATCTATTCCGATAGGCGGACTAATCGATTCAGCTTTCAAGGACCTCCTATGGCGATGCTATACTCTTCCAAGGTGGGAGTGAGTTCATGCTTACCGCCAAAGATAAAGGTAGAAGTCTCGGGGCACCAACGGTGGACAAGTGCTTGGACGAGGCCGCCATGGATGTTGATATGCAGCAGTGGAAGCAGTCGACCAATATGTGACTCTACGAACTGACGGCTATCTTGATCTAACTTGTCCCACCATGCACTAAGCTCTTCCTTTGGAGGGAGAATAATTCGAATGTCCGGTATCCCCATTGTATATTGAACAAGACTTAAGACAATCCTAATGCCATGGACCAACAAAATGACATAATAAAGTAAGTAGATTGCAAGGGTGTGAATTTAAGAAACTTACTTTACCGATGAACAAAGAGGGCAATCACATAGACATGCGCATGGTAAGTGAGGCTCGATTTCTAACCTATAAGGCTTATCAAGGTGTAGCCACAAGGATGATCATACTAGCCACGGGCTTGTGGACTATATCGGGTCCTCATGACTCCGGCTTGGTCGAAGAGCCGACCCAGGTCGCGGGCATGCGGACCGAGGTGGGTACTCTTGACACCATGAAAAAAATTTCGGGATTGAGATGGGCGACTCGTACCGCGAGCATGCGGTCGGAGTGGTATCCATCTCAACACCATCCTAAATGATCCTATGCGGCCCAGTCCCGGCGGGTTGTGTGTGCAAAATGTAGTGATGAATGCAAAGCATGCACAACAGTTTAAATCAAGCAACACTTCATATATGAAAATAAACCATACATTCCTACACCTCTCTGCAAAACAAAGGTCAACAAACACTTCTCCTTATACCTCCAATCCTGCAAAAACATTTAACACCTTAAAGGTTAGGGGCGTACACTGGGATCCTCGTTTGCCAAACAAAAAACATTTTTTCAAAAATTGGCCTAAGTCCACTAAGAGTATTAACTCAAGCTCCCCAGTGGAGTCGCCAATCTGTCGCGACCAAATTTTTCGGGGGTGAACCACCTAGAGTTTGGTTAATGGATTGTTAAGCCTAAACTTAGCTCGGGCTCTCCCAGGCCCATACCAATTCGCGACTTTAGGTTTAAGTTTTTTAACATGCAATTGATTTTTAACTAGGAGTCGCCACTAATCTATTTTTGGTGGGTTGATTAGAAACCCAAGTAAAGTAATGGGAGATTTACTTTACTCCTACGAACCAGAGATTGGGATACGGGGACTTGGTTACGCTAGATTTCTCTAACGCCCTTTTGGTACCATTTCTTTTTATTTTGACAAATGTTTGGCAAGCAGCTTGAATTAATTTTAATTTATCTCCCTAACATGTGAGGTGATCACTCAGGTGCACAAACCACCAATTTAACACCCAGATAAACAATAAATAAATTGCAAAAACTTACCTCCAAGCAACGAAAGCATCTGCAATGTTAAATTAAAATCCACATCAACAACCCTAAATATGGTTTCTAATTAACACGCAAATTTTTTACTTTCACTTATTAATGAAAATCATGCAATATGCAATGCAATATTAACTAAATGACTTAATTCTAATGACATGTAATTCCTAATTAAATGGGCCTAGCAAAAATACTAAATGAGATACATCTCAATGAATCTAACCCTAATGACATGCATACGGCATTTTTTTTCTTTTTCCTAAAAGGATGCATTTTATCCTAAATAATAAAACTAATTTAACCCATGACTTTTTTTGTATTTTTCATGAAATTCGAAATTAGGTGAAATGTGAAAATTACCTAATTAGATTAAGATCCTATTTAATTTATATTAGGAATTAGGTTGAGCCAAATCCTAATCTATACTAAAATATTGTCTTAACCAAAATAATCCTAAAATGCAATTTATCAAAAAAAATACCTAAACTTATAATAAATTAAAAAATTATCTAAATTAAACTAAGTGCAATTTTTATCCTAATATGCGATGACATGCAAAATGTACCGTAACTCTACATGATATATGCATGATGATTTTTTTTTGTGATTTTGTTTTCTTTTTTTTTTAATTTCGAAATTAATAATTGAACATGCAATTCAAGTTAAAAAAGAACTAGCAACCTAAATTAATTGATTTGATTTTCTTTATTTTTGAAAATTCGAAATAAAACTCCTATTGTGAGCATGCAAACCCTAAAACTACATTTTTTTTTTAAGAAAACTAATTTAAGTAACACCACAGCAAATCAAGCCATATTGATACCTAAATTGACGAACCATATCTCGCGCATGAGATCGGGCTGGCCAATTTCACATAAATCACGAATCGGATCTCGGGCGGGAGATCGGATTGGCAATTTTTTAAGTAATTGTGAGTCGGATTTTGGGCGCGAAAATCGGACTGACAATCACTAATTTCAAGGCAATTTCATATCATGGAATTTCAATTTCACATTAAAGGAATGATTATACTAAAAAGATAAAATAAAATAGCAAAAATAATAAAACAAAAATAAGATAAAGATAATACCTAAATTTTCTTTTGCTTTTTTTTTTTTTTTTCTTTTTTTTTTGAAAAAAAAAAGAAAAAAGAAAAATAAAGCTGGTGGCCGATCCGGCGAGGGGGTTCCTTCGGGACGCCGGATCTGGTGGCGTGGAGACTCCGGGCGGCAGGGACCGGCGGAGGCTAAGCGACACGGGCGAAGCACGGGGTCGTGGGCAGGGAGACCTCGAGCGCGGGCAGAGGTGGAGTCAGGGCGGCGCAGCGGATCGACGGCGACGTCGCGTCCGGCGAGGCGATCCGGGCGCAGGTGAGCGGATCCGGGAACGACGGCGTCGGAGAGCAACTCCGGTGAAGCGGATCGAGGTTGATGCGGCAAATCGGCGACGGCGGGGGCGAAACGTCGATCGTCGCCGGATCCGGGGGTTGCGGGCGCACGGGACTCCGGCGGCTAGATCTTGACTCGGGCCGCGGTGGCGTTACAACGGCGTCGGGACGCGCGCAGCTGCGGTGGAGCGGAGACGACTCGAGGGTCGCCGGCAGAGCAGCGACGGAGCAGGGGAGCGACGGCTCGACGCGGGCTCGCGGGTGGAGGTTCCAAGCGGAGGTCCGGCGTCGCGGGTGTGGGCAGATCGACGGCGGTGCGGCTCTGGGTCGCCGGTGGTTCGGCCGCCGGCGCGGCACCGACGGGAACAAGGGCCCCTCGGGGAAGACGAACAGTCCCCCGATTAGGGTTTCGCCCTTTTTTTTTTTTTTTCCTCACTCACTTTTCACTTTTTCTTTTTCGTGTACTCTTTCACCCGAGACCAAAAAGAAAACCCCCCTTTTTCCCCACCGTACGCGACTCTTTTATACACCAAAAAAAATGTATCTTTGTGGTATATTTCATTGCCAATTTTGCTCGTGTAAAATTCCATTGAATATATCATTTCACTTTGCGCAATATTTTTTTGCATATTCCATCTAGAAAATTCCCCTTTTGTGCAGAAGTGCATCTCCCAATGTATATTACCTAAATATATGAAAAAAAAATCTTAACAAAATAAAATCTTCCGAAACTATATGCCATGTGATTATGATTTTTTTTTATTATTTTTTATTTAGCGTAAAATAACCCCAAAAATTTAGGTGTCAACACATTTTTAGATTACAATTTACTAAACGCAATTTGCATTTTGGAAAACTCCTTTACCTTAAAGTCATATGCATTTTCTCAATGGCTTTTCTCAAAAGTTTAACCAAACGCACCCTTATGTCTATAAATATGTAAATGGCAATTCCATTGCAATTGAGGTTCTTACTGGACCAAACTTTAAGAAATGGAAAGATGATTTTCTATTTGGGATGGAGCTGGCAGATGTTCATATTCCTCTTATTGAGGATAGGCAAGCAGACCTCACTGATGGTAGTATAGAAGCCTAGAAAGTACATTTTGTTGCCTAGGAAAAGAGCAATAGGATTTGCTTGCTCATTATGAAACGGTCAATTCAAGAACATTTGATGAGTGGCTTGCCAGCTGATTATACTGCTAAGGAAATGATGGAAGCTTTGGAGGCTATGTATTGTGTCTCTTCCAATGTTAAGATTGGCACACTTATACAATCACTCTTTAATATGAGGTATGATGGTTCAACTAGAGTTAGAGATTATGTACTTATGATGGTAGATCTCTAAACAAAACTTCGAATTCTTCAGGTTGATATCCTTGAAACTTGCATTGTGCATTAAGCATTAAATATTCTTCCTCCTGACTTTGGAATTATCAAGACGAACTATAGTTCACAAAATGAGGCTTGGTCAATCAATGACCTTATAGTTAGAGTAGTGGTAGAGGAAGAGAAACTGAAGAAGGAAATAGGACATCTTGCATTGTATGCCTCCAATTCTGTTAGCGGGAAGGGTAAATGGATTGCACATCATAAAGAAAATCATAAACCCATAAGCCCTTCTAACAGTATAGCTCCTAAGAGAGGAAATCATGAAGCCGTTGTTCCATTCACCACTGTGGCTCCTAGAAAAGCACCTTATAAAAGGGAGGGTGTCATTTGCTACTTTTGTAGGAAGAGAGGACACATAAAGATATACTACGATAAATATAAAGCTTGGTTGTCTAAGAGTGAGCATAAAGATAATAGTTCTTTGGCACTTGTCTATGAATCCAACCTATCTGAAACCCCGTCCAGTTCTTAGTGGCTAAATAGTGGTGCAACTAATCATGTTGCATTTACCATACATGGATTCACAAATAGAAAGACACCAAATTAAGAAGAATCAAAACTCACCGTGGGAAACATCGATAAGATTGACGTTGAATTCGTGGGAGATGTCATTTTGATTTTAGATTATGGTTTTAATATGACATTAATAAACAATTTTTATGTACCTTCCTTAAGACGGAACTTAGTTTCCGTATCATGTTTGGATATGTGTGGCTATTTTTTTGAAATAAAGAACAATACTATATATATATATATATATATATATATATATATTCTTTAGTTCAAATAAGGTTGGGTGCTGCAATATGTTTAATGAATTGTACAGATTGTGTTTATCTCCCGATGATATATACGTCGCTAATACAGTTGAAAATGTTCCCAAAAGACCTCTACCTAATGGAACAGTCTTATGCTATATGGCATAAACGACTAGATCATATATCTAAAGAAAAAGTAGAAAGGCCGATAAAGACACGCATCCTGCCTACTCTTAAAGGTGACCTAGAGACTTGCATAGACTGTTGTAGAGGAAAGATGACAAGATAAAGAAGAAAACTGCAGTATGAAGTTCTGACTTATTGGAGATCATTCACACCAATTTCAGTGGACCCTATACTGCAACTTTGTGTAGAAATTTTTACTTCATCACGTTTATCGATGACTATTCTCGGTATGGTTATCTATACCTAATTAAGGAAAAGTCTGAATCTTTTGACAAATTCAAGATTAATTGGACTGAAGTTGAGAAACAACTAGGAAATGTCATAAAGGTGGTTAGATCTTATCGATGCGGAGAATATTATGGTAGGCATGGAAATGCTAGGTAGATTAAAGGGTTATTTGCTAAATACTTAGAGAATTTTGGGATAGTGGCTCAGTTCACTATGCTTGGAAGTCTTGAACATAATAGTGTGGCTGAAAGACGCAATCGTACTCTCATGGATATGGTAAGGTGTATGATGAGTAGGACCAATTTCCCTAACCTTTAAGGGGTGAGGCTTTAAAAACAACCATTTATATACTAAATCGTGTTCCTACCAAAGCTGTTACATCGACTCCTTTTGAGTTATAGACTGGACGCAAACTGAGTTTGAATCATTTCAAGGTCTGGGGATGTCCTGTAGAAGTACGATTATATAATCCAACATTAGGTAAGTTGGAATCTAAAACCACTCGATGCTACTTTGTATCTTACTCAGAATATTCGAAAGGATATCGGTTTTATAATTCTAATGGAGGCACGAGAATTGTGAAATCATAAACGGCGAAGTTTTTGGAATTCGATGTAGCCGAAGAGCATGATTGCTCGCAAATTAGTGAATATAACAACATGATGAGACCTACTATGTCTTTTTCCCTACCTGTGCAAATGATTATAGAGCCTACTATGCCCCAAACTGAACTTGTTAACACTGAGAATATTATTGATGAAATGGCTCCAGATGAAGTTCTTCAAGTTCCTCAGACTTATAATGAGGTTGCGGTAGCCCCACTTAGGAGATCTACCAGGGAAAGGCGTTCGGCCATACCACCGGACTATATAGTTTATTTGGGAGAGCATGACTACGATATCGGCTGCGTTGTAGATCCAGTGACTTATATAGACGTCGTTTCTTGTCCTTAATCAGATTTGTGGTTGGATGCAATGAAAGATGAAATGCAATCTATGAAATATAATGGTGTTTGAGAGCTTATTGAATTGCCGAAAGGTAGTAAACCCATAGGTTGCAATTATAAGACTAAAAGGGATTGCAAAGGAAAGATTGAGAAATTCAAAGATAAATTAGTGGCCAAGGGCTTCACTCAAAGAGAAGAAATAGACTAGGAAGCGACATTTTCTCCAATTTCTTCAAAAGACTCTTTTAAAGTAGTCATGGCGTTAGTAGCTCATTTTGACATGGAGTTACACTAGATGGACATTAAAACTACTTTTCAAAATGGAGACCTTGATGAGGAAGTTTACATGGTGCAACTTGAAGGTTTTACCACAGATGATTCAAGTAAATTTGTATGTAAATTGAAGAAGGCTATTTATGGTCTCAAACAAGCTTCTAGATAATGGTACTTGAAGTTTTACAATGTCATCACTTCTTTTGGTTTTGTTAAGAACAAAGTAGATTAGTGCATATATTGCAAGGTCAGTGAGAGGAAGTTTATTTTTCTCATACTTTATGTAAACAACATTTTGATTGCAAGTAGCGATATTGGATTATTGCATGAGACAAAACAAATATTGTCGAAAAATTTTGACATGAAAGACTTTGGTGAGGCATCCTTCGTTCTTGGTATTGAGATCCAAAGGGATCGTTCTCGCCTTATGTTAGGTTTATCTTGAAGGGCATATATTGATCGTATTTTGGAAAGATTCAACATGCAAGATTGCAAACCAAGAACTATTCCTCTCGCTAAGGGTGACAAGTTGAATCTCTCACAATGTCCTCAATCGATTTGAGAAAACATCAAATGAATGATATACCTTATGCTAATGTACTTGGAAGTATCACGTATGCTCAAGTTTGCACCAGACCAAACATTGCCTTTGTAGTAGGACTTTTAGGCAAATATCAGTCGAATCCAGGGCATGATCACTAGGTTGCTACCAAGAAGGTATTGAGATACTTAAAAGGAACAAGAGATCATATGCTGATTTACAGATATGTCCATGATTTGCGATTATTAGCATATTCGAATGCAGACTTTGCTAGTTGTGAGGATGATAGAAAGTCAACAACATGATATATCTTCATGTTAGCAACAGGTGCAGTATCGTGGAAAAGTGAGAAACAGAAATCTATAACATCCTTTACCATGCAAGTGGGGTTTATAACATGTTTTTCAGCTGCTACTCAAGCAATTTGGCTTCGGAATCTCATTAAGAAATTAATCGTATTTGATTTTGTGGATAGACCCATACGATTGTATTATGATAATAATTCTGCTATATTATTTATCAATAACAACAGAAGTCTCAAGGGGTCTAAGCATATGGAGGTCAAGTTTTTGACCATAAAGGACATGGTACATAATGGTGACATTATAACAGAGCATATTCTCACAGACGATATGTTGGCATATACACTGACTAAAGGCTTACGCCCTTGTGTATTTGAACGACATGTCATGAACATGGGCTTGGGAGAATCATTGGATATTGTCATTTAGTGCGAGTTGTTTCGGATTTACTCTAATAAAGTTTACATCTGTATTTTGTTACTTTTGTAACATTTTAATATATGTCAACTCCTTTTGTATAAATTGTTATTGAGTTGTGTACATATCTAAGGAAAATCTCAAGATATTGTGTAAACCTAGTAAAGGCTAGGGGCATTCAGTTATTAGCCTTGTACATATGTCTCAATTACACATAAAGAAATGTTAACAATAAAGATAAGACATACGTGGGTTCATTAGAACCATAAAGATATTCTCTAGTAGTACATCCAGTTTTCTGTGACACTTAGGGTAAGAGAATAGTGACCGACAAAGGGGATAACACATAAGGTATAACTCTTTATGAAGTGTTATCGATTTGTCACACAATCATATTAAATCCATATCAGTAAAGTTGAGAACACCCGTAACCATAGAAGGCTCTGTGTATGTATATACAGTTCTCGCCATGATCTAGTGTTTGAGACTTTATGGGATCTGATTGACTATTGAGAATTATCTCTAGATCAACATAAAGGTGCGTACATATAGTATAATCTCAATTAATATAGCCAAAGTGGGGGAATGTAAGAGTTTTCCAAATGTATGCTACATTAACCGATATTGTAATTTATTATTTTTACGGAGTTGATCTAATAAGGTAGGATATAAAGTTTCTTAACAGTCAAATATGGGCTTGGCTTGTGTGGGTCAAGTTGGGCCCGATCCATTATGAAAGGGCCCATCCAAAACTCTATAAATAGGCTAAGGTCCCCTCCTCTAGCCCTCACTTTTTGTGATTTTAAACGCACACACCCATTATCTCATATGAGGTATGCTTGTGAGGGGTGGTCTCATCAAGTCAAGGTATCGAGGGTCATAGAGGAGAAGATCTTCAACATCAAAGGCTCAGATTGCTATTGTTTTGCTCCAATAATCATGGATTCAAATTAGGTACGCAAATCTTTGTTTTCTCCCTCAAGACATTCAAGTTTCTAGCTATGTCGATCTTGGGAAGTCATTTTAGCGGCCGATAGATCAGGTAGAAACACAAGTGATAGCGGGTTTAGAAAGAGAGGGATAATACATGGAGGTGCAACGATGAAGGCGACTAGGCACAATGGCAACGACAAGATGGTGGGCATTGACAATGGAGTCAAGCAAGCTAAATTCTCAAGTCAATGGATGGCTAAGTGGTGCACTCGTCAAATGTGTGGGGGTCGGCTTCATGCGAGTGGAAAATGATTTTGATCCAAATTGGCCTATCTAATCTATATTGACCATTTTTATGTATCCACACTAGGCTCCAGTTCTTAGTTATTTTTCTCCTTAAATGTGGAATCAACATATTGAAGAAAAAATTGATCAATTAAAAATAAATTATACATGAAAAAAATTTATCAAATAAGGAAATTTTAAAGTATCTGATAAAATAAGCTATTAAAATGTATTTCTATTATATTTCCCGATGTTATAAGTTTGATCTAATTTAGCATAAGAGACCATACCTAGGAAGACATATATGACATAACTTTTAATCTCATAAACACTATAGAATTGAAAATACTCAAAGATTTGATAAAACTCAATCCTATCAAGACTTGTAACATTAAGAGCGAAAATAATGAAATGAACAGAATAGCAACAAAAAGAAGTCAAAAAACAAATTAAAAAGAAATTTGAGTATTGACAAATTGAAAGAAAACATAAAAGAATAAAAAAAAAAAAAGGAAAGAGTTTCATCATTGCATATGCTCTTGAAGGTTGTAGGTCACCTCTAGAAATCATTTGCGAGCACTGGTTGCCATCAAGGGTGTTGGAGCTCGAGCAAGACCTCCCACACTTAGGCTACATTTGGGACCAGCTTTGCTAAGTACCTTTGGGTGTACTTGGATGGAGATCCCTCCGTTGATACCCTTGGTGAATGCGATAAATTCCAATTCTTGGTTTCCTATGCTCCAACTCCATCACCAGAGTTTACTGCTCGACCTTCCGTTTCACCAGATCCACCACCATCACCTCCTCCTCATAAAAAACCAGCCATTTCCCCATTTTATAAGCCAATATTAAAATGGGCGAAAAAGCATTCGTATCCACTTGAGACTCCACAAGCAGCACCACTTAGTTCTTCCATTTCTATGTTCCGAGAGGCAGATTTTCCTCCTCTCACACGTGAAAACTCGCAACTTTCATTTCCTGCTCCAGAAAAATTCATCGATCCACGAGGCAGATACCGACATGTTCCAAAGATACCTGCCCCCACTGATGTGGATGAACATGGAAGATAGAAAAGGACTCATGTTGCTGAAGTAGTCCTAAATTGGCAATCAGAGACTCTTTTGGCACATAACAATGCATTCAAAGCAATTGATTCCAAAATTGTGAATGTGCAACAAGATCTTCGAAGATATGATGAAACCACCAAAAAGATGCTTTCGGACTTCCAGAAAAGGTTTCATACCTTGGAATCCGGACAACATTTGGGATATCATCATCTTGAAAGCCCCAAGGCGAAAATAGAAAAACTCAAAAGATAGATCCAACTTCTTGAAGAAGAAGGTTCAATCCTTTCAATCCATTTCCAACTACGTTGTGGATAGAGCATTCACTTCCACCACCCCAAACGTCTATCTTTGTTGCCCTCACAAATGTTCCTATCAGACAAGATAAGGCAAATGTGGTAGATATGCGAAATCATCTCAAAGAACTGGATCAAATAAGAAAAGAAAAGGGAAAGGAGAAGATGCCTGAAGAATCCCCACTATTATAAAGGATAAGCCAGGCCAGATGATGCTATCAAATCCGCTAGAATCATTCCTCAAAGACTTAAGCAAACAAGAAGAACAGCCTGATCCTGTCACTACAAAAGATCAAATTCTAGCAGAACCGACTTTTCCAAATAACTCTGATACTGAGTCATAATCAATATCCCTTCCATCTTCTTCATCCTTCTCAATACCTGATATTGATTCTTTCCCTATTGTGTCAATACCTTCATCGATATTCATGGCCGATCCTCCGGACCAAGATATGGAAGATAACCCTTCTAAACCAGAGGTTGTTCAACCAACCAACCTTTCTCAGAATGTGTCTACCTCCTCCAAACAATTTGTCACTGTTGACGATATTCCATATTCTAAATGGCCAGAAAGATTTGAGGAATTCCATACTTGGTTAAATGCCCAAGCTCTTACTAATCAGGACAAATATGATGTTCTTTTTGGTTTTTTCACAAGGTTTACGGGAAGTCTCAAACATTGGTGGCAATTGGTGACAGAATAAGACTAGCTTCAATTTTTACTCTCACCAGATTTTAGCCATGCCATTACTCTCCTATACCATTTTTCATTGGAAACCTTCTAATGTTCATAAGCTCAAAAAAAGAGAATTCTTTGAAGGAAAATGCTACTATCTCTAGAAAATGCACATTGATAAACATTATCAAGAGATGTTTAAGTTTTTCTATGGTATTAGAGCTTATCCAAATTTGAAACAAGTTTTTTTAACTTCCATCCCCAAAGAATTGTCCTATCAGGTTGAAAGATCTTTTCTTAGCAGACAAAGAAGAATTGCGGACATTCCAATGGGAGAGATACAACAAGAAATCCATTTGTGCCTTGATGATTTGTGCTTGAAGCATGAAATGGTCAAAACTTATCTCACGGACAACAGAGAACTTGACAAAGCTTGTTATCGCCAGGCGCTGAAGATCAAATGCTCCAAAAAAGACTGTGATGGTTCTTGTGGAAAATCTTCTAGAAAAAAGAAGCATTTCAAGAAATTCTGAATAAAGAAATCCAGGCATGAATCCAGACATGGATCTAAGCATTTTCGAAGAAAGAAGAAATGGCGATTTGTACGCAAAAGGAAAGATTGTTTAGAACAGTCAAGCCACAAGAAATCAACTCGATGTTTCATCTGCAACCAAAAGGGGCATTTTGCCAAAAATTGTCCCCAGGCAAGAAAATGTCAGAATCATTTAATACATCATATAGAGAAAAAGACAGGTATTTCACTTGAAAATGATGATGTCGAATCTCTATTCTCTATGGATGAAGAACTATCTAAACAAACTCTTTGTGTCATTCCTTGTTACCAAACTCCTAGTGAAACTGATTCTGATTCAGAACTACATTCTGAAGATCTTTTTCACATATCCCTTACTCCTCCTGAACAAAGCCTTGACATATTTTCAAGCCAACTCCATTGTCCCCATTTCTCTGTGAAAATCTTCACTTCAAAGTTTGCCAAACCCATCACTGTCATCGCTCTCATAGATACTGGAGCTAGCTGTTCAATCTTAGACACTAAAGTTCTTCCTGAAGAATATTGAACTTCATGTGTTTGATATTTTAATTTTGCCTCAGAAGATACTTTTTCTACTAATGTAAGAACTACTCTAGTAACTGTCTAGTTTTTTCCCCAGTGCTCTATAACAACAAAAATCTTCGGGTCTAGTTTTCAACAAAGATTTGATCATTGGTTGGAATATCATCACTCAAATTTCTTAACTTTGTATCAAAGGTCTCAAGTATAAGGACCAATTCTTTGAATTTATCATTATCTAAAGACTTTTTTCCATCCAAATGAGTCTGTTAAATTCGATCATGCAGAAGTTGTTAAAATCTTGTTCATAATCTCATTTTGAATTCTCTTAGAAGTGTTCTCATCCTTTATGGAAAAATCCTGAATTCTTTGTTCGTCTTCCCTTCAAGAAGAATAAAGATATCAACCTAACTAAGGTGAGTCACATGGGAATGAAGCTGAACACCTGGTTTTGGCGCAAAATGAATGTTCGGAACTATTACAACAAGGCCTTATTGAAGTTTCAGATTCTCAATGGGCTTGTGAAGCCTTTTATGTCAATAAACATGCCGAGCAAAATAGAGGAAAAATGCGACTGGTAATTAATTATCAGCCTCTTAACCTATTCCTCCAAGATGACAAATTCCCTTTACCTTCTAGGAATTCCCTCTTTACCGGATCATCAAAAGCCCATATTTACTCCAAATTTGATCTCAAAGCCGGATTTTGGCAATTGGACATCCATCCTGAAGACAGACCCAAAATAAGGTTTTGTATCCCGAACCAACATTTTCGATGGAAAGTCATTCCTTTTGGTCTAAAAGTAGCACCATCCCTATTCTAGAAGGCCATATGTCGAATTTTCCAACCAATCTTGTCAAGTGCAACAATATATATTGATGATATTCTGCTCTACAGCCTTGATGAAGAATCCTACTGCCAACTTCTTGGGCAGTTTGCAGAAATCGTGAAAAAAACATGGGATTATGCTCTCTTAAAGAAAGATGAATATTGCCCCAATATAAATTGAATTTCTTGGTATGCACCTTAACAAAGATACATACTATCCAGGGCCACACATTGCTCAGGAATTGCTAAAATTTCTTGAAGAGAACTTCACGACAAAAGAAGTTTAGCAATTTCTTGGAATAATTAATTATCTCAGAGACTTTATTCCAAACATTGCCAAACTGCTAATTCCACTGCAATCAATGCCGAAGAAGAATCCCCCATCTTGGGGAAAATCTCATACTAAAGTAGTTGCTAAACTTAAGGAGATTATGCAGACTCTTCCTCCATTACAAATCTCATCAACGGGAAAAAGAATTCTCCAAATTGACACCAGTGATGAATACTAGGCAGCCATTCCGTTTGAAGAAATTAATGGTAAGAGACACCTGTGTCCCTACAAAAGTGGAAAATTTTCCCAGGCTGAAATGCATTATCACTCCACTTTCAAAAAAATCTTGGTCGTAAAAAATGGAATAAAAAAATTTGAATTCCATCTCATTGGTCATTATTTCTTGATAGAATTGGATATGGCATCATTTCCTCGGATGACCAAGTTCATGCATAAGCAAATTCCAAATTATCAACTGCTTCGATGGGCTAAATGATTTTCAAAATACTCTTTTGAAACCAAACACATTACTGAGAAGAAGAACGTGCTTGCTGACTTCTTATCAAGACCAAAAACACCAATAGAAATCAACATGTACATCATGAGGCATGCTTTCCATACTCTTCATCACAATGAAAAGTATAAGATTGAAAGAATACAAGATTGGCCAAGCTAGCAATACCCCTAAGAGATTGTTGAACAAGTCCAGAATGACAGCCTCACTGAAAATTTGGAAAACCTCATGTGGCAATGCCATACAGATCTATTCAGACTCCATGGAGGTTCAATTCTTTATCATTTTGGATTAAATTCGAACTATCCGTTCATACATCCTTTAATCTTGAAGGAAGATGACTTCACTAATTAACTTCGATGGTTATTATGGTACTTAACTAATAAGTACTTAATAGATGTTGAAATTCCAACCAGAAGATTCATTACTAACCTCACCAGGATATTCGGACTTGGCCGAAACATCGAAAGAGAGAGTGCCAAGAATCTCTTGGTATTCCTTAACTAGTTTTATCCTCCTACTCACTAGAGACATCTCTTGCAGCAAGAATTAAGAACTACCCAACCAAACCCTGAAGTCCACACCATTTTATTCTTTCGACGTCCATGGGCTTTTGTCACAAATAATGGCAGCATTACCAATGCCCCGCAAATTATAGGTACCACATCCTATAAACCTCAATAGCATAGTGCAGAAACTCGAATTTACAAATCTTTTCCAAGACCTATTAGTTGTTGTGAACACCAATACCGAGAATTCCAGAGAGTTTTATGTCAAGAAAATAAAAGCATCCCTGAAGATAAATGGAACTATAATGTACCTACCGCATGGAATCATTATAGCCTTGCACCAAAAGCCAAGGAGGCACTCGAGGATTTCAGACAAGTTGCATCATCACAGAAGCGTGAAATGAGAAGCACATATGACATTACACAGTCCTCTCAAGACCCCTATGTGAAATAGGGAGAACCTCTTTCCCAAAACCCCTATGATCAAGGACATTTTGTCCTTATCTTTAGGCATGGACACATCCTACTATACTCAGCCAAATATTCATGCCGACACTATAGGCTCCTCCCAGAATCAAGAAGAAGCATCCTCGTCAAATCAAATTCTCTCACCAGATTCACTTGCAAGACTTGAGCAAAAATATGAAGAACATCTTCTAGCAATGCATAGTTCGGATGACTCGGACTACGATTACAATGCTCGTGATGGACGAGACCAGTGACTATAGTAGATCACTGTAGCAAGTCACTATAGCAGTAGGCTAGGGAAATCACCGTTCATTGTTACTGTTCATACCGTACAAATAATTCCCTACCAGAAGTTTCCGGTGCCTCTGTTTGTTGCGGGACCCGTGAGCATGGTCCTTGTTTGTGTGTGACCTCTTAGTGTCTATAAAAGGTAAGAAAGATGTAATGTATTGGATAGAGTCCCTTGAAGTAAAGTGCGTGTTTTGTGTAAAACTCTCAATGTCTTTCTAAACTCCTCTTCTTCTCCAGCTTGGTAGGATCCTCTGAGAAATGCAGTTCAGATAGTTAGAAATGTTACCATCATGGCATCTCTGAGTATCTTTAGGCTCTGAACTAAAGGGCAGAGTTATTTTCTGCTAAAAGACTGTCCCTGAAGTGCTTGAACGGGAATTGTTCGGCCACTGTGGAAAGGCATATCTACAGGAAACTAACTTCGTTTTCCCTGGTTCTAAGTCTAGGTCCATTCATGGTATCAGAGCCCATTTGCTCAAATATTGGGTGTGTGGGAACATTTTTGAGACCTACCTTAAAGGAATGCTGGCCTTCCAAAGGCTAAAAGCCCAAGGCAAGTCCTAAGCTCGCCTTGGGCAAAGATTTTCGGAAGGCTCGATGCACTGTTCATCTTTTTCTTCATTAGATTCTCGTATGTCGGCCAGCGAGATTGCGATGGGTTGGCGATGGGCTGGAGAGAGGCCGGCGTGGTGGCGGCACCTCGGAGACCATCGCCAACCAGTCACGGAACCCAGATTTGGGTGGCGCGACCTTGCCGTGACCTAGATCCGGGTCGCATTGGTCACCTAGGTCACGGTGAGGTCGGTCGCCGTGACCTCCAGTGACCCACGACCTCACCGCGACCCAGATCTGGGTCGTAGAGGTAGCTTGGGCCACGGCGAGGTCTGTCGCCGCGACCAGGCGACCCACGACCTCACCCGGGTCGCCGACAACCTCCACAGCGTTGTGGGTCATGCAACGACACGGCAAGGGTTGCCGTGACCCTCGCCGCGCCGTGTCCTCCGCACGATGACCCTAGCCGGATGCTGCCCTTCGCCGCACCACCTCCCCCTCGTCGGACCGCCTACCCTTCGCCGACAACTATTAGCTCTTCGTCGGTAGTAATCGGCGAAGCCCATGGCCTAAGTAACCGGTGAAGCCCTTGGTCGGACAACTCTTTTTTTTTCCTTTTTTTTTAATAACAAAAGTCTTTTGCAAATTTAATTTACCCAAACGCTATTTTGCTCAAAGATACTTCACAATGGACTTTCACAAATAGATTTACCAAACACACTTTGCATTTTGAAAAACTTTTTTAACTCAAGGGCCTTTACATTTTCTCAAGGACTTTTCTCAAAAGTCTTCCCAAACGCACCCTTAGGACCCTTAGGCTGCATTCTTTTCATGAAAAACAACTTTTAAGAAAATGTTTCTGACGTTTGTTTCTTGAAAAATGAAATGATCGAAAAAAATCTTTTTTATATTAATGAAAAAAAGTCTTCTAAAATATGGGAAAATATTTTCCACTTTTCAAGATAAAAAAATATTTTACCGACCAAAAAAAAAAGATGAAAAAAATATTTTCCTCGCTCCTTTTATCTTACACTCATATTAACCTTTCCATCTTTCTTTTTTTTTTTTTTAAAATTTGAATTTTAAATTTTTTTGTCTTATGTCTTGGTCGATCGCCGACCACAACGATGGTCGCCAACTAGCAATAGGCGAGCTTCGAGTTCACCAGCCTCTGGTGATCTCACTACTCGCTAGATCGACAAGCTCAAGGCTCACCCGATCAGTAGCAAACTAAGCAAATGGCGAGCTCGGGCCTCGTTAGATTGGCGAGCTCGAGTTCACCGGTGTCGAGCGAGCTAGAGGTTGCCTTCGGCCAATTGCGGGCCGTTGCCGTGGCTAGCGACCGCTTGAAGAAGAAGATGACAATAAAAAGAAAGAAAAGAAAGAGAAAAAAATAATTTAAAAATCTATTTTTAAAGAAAATAAAAATAATTAAAAATTTATTTTAAAAAATTAAAAAAAAAAATTATTGGAAAATAGTTCATGGAGGAAAATATTTTCCTTACTAAACAATAAAAAATATTTTCCGCTTTATTTTCAAGTCTCAACCGAATACTGAAAAATAATTACATTTTCCTAAAAAATGGCTTCATTGAATCCCAAAAAATAATTTTCGAAATGCTACATTTTCCGCAAAACAAACGGAGACATATTGTCACATCAAAGCTCAGTGCTTGAGAATGGCCTCACAATGAGGTCGCGATCAAGTTTGGACAAGTTCATACGATGCTCCTAGAATTAATTGTTCATAAGATTTGCATAGGCTATTAAATTGCTAAGAACATGTAAATTGAATATGTGCCATTTTTTTATTAAGCTACAACGGGGCTTCATTTGGCGGTCATTTATGACGTTGATTATTGGCTTTAACCTTAGGATTGATTCGTGTCAACGTAACTGCATTTTCAAGCCAAAAACATATAAATAAAAAGGTTAATATCACAAAAAATTCAAAACTATTACACTTATGATAAATTTACCCTAAACTAATTTTTTACTACAAAAAATTCTAAATTGGTACACTTTTGACAAATTTATACTTTGTTAATTTCCGTTAAATTTTACTGTCAAATTACTGAGTTAGATTACTTGTACTAGTTTAAATTTTTATTTTCCATTTGTTATAAGTGTATCAAGTTGTGGTTTTTTATTGAATTAATTTAACATAAATTAATGGAGGTAAAATCGTCATAAATGTATCAATTTGAGATTTTTAATAGTAAAAAAATTAATTTAAAGTAAATTTCGTCGTACGTTTATTAGTTTTGGATTTTTCATTGTATTAACCTAAATATAACATGGTCGTATTTATTGCTGTTCACCAAAGGAATTTCTTTATGGGGGAAGCACAACTATTCTCTTTCTCATTTTGTCTTTATTTATTCACGTAAATACATTGACTCGAGCTAGTGATTAAGATAGGTTGAATAAGGGTGCAAACCCACAAAGATTTGCATAGTGTTGGGCTTTGATGTTTTAAACTCATTTCGGCTTGTTGTAGAAACTTTAGATGACTCGTTTACAACTTGGTTCCCTGAAATTGAATTGAAAATTAGGTTTTCGATCCATATTGCCGCCTCTATGGGGCAGGGCGATGGCTGTGGAGAGAGGAGGAAGAGAGAAAACTCATTTTTTTAAGTTGATTACGAGTCAATGAAGATGAATATGTGTCAATTTACAAGTGGATCTAAGTAGATAAGTATCTGTCACATCAATTAATGACGTGGTACTATGATAATACTAAATAATTGAGAATAAAAATTTGAAGTCATGTGTAGCGAAAGGGGGAGAGAGAGAGATATAGGAGAAACTTCTTGAAAGCCCTCGGCAATATCATATGGCTCATTTAATGAAGCAGCTAGACATTATAAATGCCACAGATTGACATAAATAACAATGCGAGGTCATAAGGGTCGCTTCCCCGGAGTTTGGATTCGCCGAGCAAACAGAAATCCCAGATGGCTTCGAACCTAGCCGATGCGTTCAACTGAAATGTCAAAGTTCTCACCCCAGGTCCACACGGCCTCACCATTATCGAACCTCGTCTCTCTTACCTACCCATCTTTTCCTCTACTTCGACATGACCATCACTCTCCAGGATCTCTCTAGGAACCCCCTCGGGTACACTCGAGTAGAGAATTTGCTACTTCCGAGTTCCAATGGAAGAATTAGAGCCTATTCAAGTGAACAATCCCGTGCTAATGCATAATCAATACTTTTTTCCTAAAAATTAAACGGATTCCATGGCGAGTATGCCTAGGCTTACACAAGCCCTTGACCTTTTGTCCAATGTGCACTGCGCCGTGCTTCGTATATAAGGAGGGCCAAGCCGGTTTTCTCGCCCACTTCCCTCTTATCCACCGTCGAGCGCCCCCCCTCCAACCCAAGCGCTGCCGTCGGCCAGTCAGGTAAACTCCCTCTCGCCCTCGCTCTTCGCTCTTTTCTCGCTCGTCCTCTGATCGAACACCTCGCGCGCATTCTCGCGCGCGCCTGCTCGATCGCCGCTGGAGCTTCGATCCCCTTCCCCCCTAATTTCCATCATCCCCGACGACCATGCTTCGCGAATCCGAACGGGTTTCGAATCGATCCCGATCGATCCGCGCGGTGATTCTCGACGCCGTCGTCCCGATGCTCGTGCGTGTCGATTCGTGGGTTGTATCGAGTAGGAACACGCCGGTGGGGAAGAAAAAGTCGGAGTTCGTGGTTGCTAGGGTTCATTGTCGGCGACCCTTTTGAGATCTTTGAGGTTTTTGGGTCTTTTCGTTTGGATAGCTTGAATTTGATCGTGGTTGGGTTTAGATTGAGGGAGGCTTCGTTATTTTGCGGTATCTTTCGTGGGTTTTGCGTTAAGTTGGGGAGTTTGTGGACCGTAGGTCTCAATGGCGGATCGTAATAACGCTGTTGCTAAGCCTGTTTGGATGAAGCAAGCCGAAGAGGCTAAGCTGAAGAGCGAGGCAGAGAAAGCAGCTGCTGCGAAGGCCGCGTTCGAAGCTACGTTCAAGGATGTGGAGAAGACCCATGAAAAGGAGCAGGCTTCTTCAGATAGTGAGTCCGAGGAAGCTGAGCATTTGGCCCACAAGCCGATTGGACCCGTTGACCCTACCAAATGCATGGCTGCTGGGGTGGGAATTGCTGGCGGGACGGCGTGCGCACCGTCTTCTTTTATGGTCGTCACGAAGGATGCAGATGGGAGGAAAGTGCCTAATGGTGGTGCTCAGATCAAGGTGAAGGTGGTGCCCGGCGTGGGTGTAGGGGGAACAGAGCAAGAAGGAATTGTGAAGGACATGGGTGATGGGACTTACACTGTCACTTATGTGGTGCCAAAAAGAGGGAATTACATGGTCCACATTGAATGTAATGGAAAAGCTATCATGGGTAGCCCATTTCCAGTTTTCTTCAGTGGAGGTACAGTTCTTTGGTGGCATTACAAATTTTCATGTCTTATTTTACTAATTGAGTTTAAACTCTTGACTACTTTTCACCATTCCATCTCGATTTCAATGCTTGGACTTTCTGTATTATCGTTAAATCTCTTGTTTAGCCCTTAGTACTATTGATAGAGCTTATCAATTCCCTTTTCATAATTTCATAAACTGCTATGTCGGTTGAAATTTGTCAGAGCTTGATATCTGGGCAGACATACTAGTCTAAGCCTCCTTTGTATCATATTTAAAGCATGAAAAGTTGGATCTTCAGAAGAGAAGTAGTTCAGTATGAGCAATAATATTTAATGAGAACTGATGAAGGGCTGGAGAGTTTGAAGCAAGAAGTGTGTTGCCAGAAATTTAATTCGAAATTTTGAGTGGTCTGATCAATAGTTTGGACCACTCAATGTTTGTCTTATTATTATCTTGTACTTATCTTTTTGTGTTACTGCTTTTCATCTTTTTGTCTTTCCTGGCTTTGGATGCTGATATACACTTTCATGGGCTAGTTCCGCTGGAATTCTTCTTAGTCTAAGTTATAATGAAGCACGATGGTTACATAGCCAAAAGAAGGAAAAGGTGCTGCAAAAAGTTAATTTATTTACTTATTTTTTTATTCTTTATGTTTCTGCCGCTGTCAGAGGATGCGTAATTTTAGCAGGCCATCCGATGCCATTAATTTCATTGTAGACTTCACTCAAAGTGGAATTGAAAGGAGTACTTAATCATTTGCTTCTTTCGAGTCAATAGCCACTGAGGATTGAAAAGGGGATGTGATGGGAACTATGCAGGTCTTCCTGGAATACATCTAGAATGCAAGATTTGATGGAGGATTCTTTTCTTCTCTCTCCTCAAAGCATAGATCCAATATAGTTAACTAAAAAATGATAGTTGAAAAGAAATTTGGAAGGGGAGATTGAAAGACCATCATATTGTAACAAAGGCAAAGCTTAAGAATGAGAAGTACAAAAGGAATTTTACTATGTAGTTCTTTGAGCCAACTGCTGGCCCGGGTAGAGGTTTGCTGCCTATGCAAATGGATCATTTGGGTTTTTTCTAGAATAGCCTTTTGGGATATTTTTTGGGATTCGTACATGATAGAATTAATTATTGACTGATTTTATGTCTGAGATCTCTTATTCTTGGATTAAGGAGATTAGTGTATGTTTTACAAGTTCACTTGAATATCATGTCCAAGCTTGCAGCAGTTAGAGTTGTTCTATGATATTTCCTTCCTCACACTGTTGATTGCCAAAGTGTTGATGTTGCTTTGCATCACTCTCTCTGTCACCAAAAGAATGTTATGATACTAGTAAATTCAGATTTAGAGAATTAGAAATTGATGATTGACTTTTCAATCATATAAACTTTGTTCATTATAACATCTTCTCAACAACCAGTTTAACGTAAGAAAATTATTGTTGATGTGAACACAAAAAGAATTTGCATGCTCTTATATATGCTTGCGGAATTTTTATTGTTTTTATTGAACCAGCTCAAAGATGTTTCTTTTCCTTTATGTGAGTATGGTTAATTTTAATTTTCTCTTGGCTTTGTCATATCCCTTGATAATAGAGAAGAGGCTGGGGCATGATCGTGAAATTTCTTGTTTCAATTTCCAGAACAAGAGTATGATGTTTTGCCATGAAACTCATATCGATGGAATTGCTGGAAAAGATGGATAATGAACCTTTCAAGTTGAAGAACATGCAGTTACTATGAAGTTTTATCTGTCGATTCACATGCAAATTGAGTCTCTAAAATTTGATTGATGAAAAGCATAACTTAATATGGCCAACTCTAAAATGTAATAAATTTTTTGTTACGGATGGAAAATAGAGTACTGATTTGTATTTAATGCGTTTTATTTGGGGTAGATGTGCAATTGTATAAAAGAAAGTACTCAAGTTGGAAAGCATGTCTCATGTAATTTTATCGTGATGTACCGTGCACAATCTCAATGCGTGTTTTGATTGGTATGCTGGTTGAGCTAAAGCTTTATTCTGTCTTTGGTTGGGAGGCAATGGAGATAAATGAAAAGGTTGGGGAATGCTTCCCTTGTTTGAGTGGATGATTAAGAAGGATATTAAGAGAAACAAGAAGGAAGCATTTTCCCCGAGGCCCACAAAATATTCACTCAAAAGTGGGTGACATGGAGGGAAATATCCATCCATTTACCCTTTTGGTTTTGTGACCGAAATGAGAATAACAAGATCATTTAGTATATTTGCTGATTGCATTTCCTTCCATGACTTTTTCCTTAAACGTCTTTCCAAACAAGTTAAGTTTTTAGACACAGTTTTTGGGAATTTTACTGGGGCCTCTTTCCACAAATGTATCAAATCCTAAGTCTGCCACTAGAGAGCTGTTCTTATTGAAAACTCTTCTGCTTATGGTTCTTGCAGGTACTTCTACTGGAGGATTGCTGGGTGTGGCTCCTGCTTCCCCATTTCCTAATTTAGTTAACCAAACAATGCCCAACATGCCAAACTATACCGGTTCAGTTTCAGGTGCATTTCCAGGATTAATGGGAATGATTCCTGGCATCATATCAGGTGCCTCAGGAGGTTGTATATTGCCTGGTGTTGGAGCATCTCTTGGGGAAATCTGTAGAGAGTATTTAGCGGGTCGATGTGCCAATACTGATTGCAAGTTGAATCACCCACCTCATAATTTGCTGATGACTGCATTAGCTGCGACAACCACCATGGGAACACTCAGTCAGGCACCTATGGCACCTTCAGCAGCAGCAATGGCTGCTGCTCAGGCAATTGTTGCTGCACAGGCACTGCAAGCACATGCAGCACAAGTTCAGGCACAGACCCAGTCAGCAAAGGATTCGACTGGTATCTTGTCCATATTTTTTTCTTTTTTACCCTGTGAACAGTGTATTTCTAGTGTTTATGCCGTGTTTACCATCATTATAGGGTGCATTTGGTGTTGTATAGCAGTGATTGTAACTTGGTTACTTCCGTTGATTGATCTTATCGTTTTAGTAAGCTTATATAGTTTTGTGTTGCTTTTCTTGTAAGGCTCATCAGACAAGGATGTAAAAGGTGATGCATTGAAGCGAACATTGCAAGTTAGCAATCTCAGTCCACTTCTCACAGTGGACCAGCTGAAACAACTCTTTGGCTTCTGTGGTACGGTCATAGAATGTACTATATCAGATTCGAAGCATTTTGCTTACATAGAGTATTCCAAACCAGAAGAAGCAACTGCTGCTTTAGCATTGAATAATATGGATGTTGGTGGTCGGCCGCTGAATGTTGAAATGGCAAAATCACTTCCCCAAAAACCAGCTATGTCTAGTCTTGGTTCATCATCTCTCCCAATGATGATGCAGCAAGCAGTTGCCATGCAACAGATGCAATTCCAACAGGCATTGCTAATGCAGCAGAGTATGGCTGCACAGCAGGCTGCTAATAAGGCTGCATCTATGAAGTCTGCTGCAGAGTTAGCAGCTGCAAGGGCTGCAGAAATCACTAAGAAACTGAAAGCTGATGGAGTAGTGACAGATGATCAAGAAACTACAAGAAAATCTAGGTAAGTTTTGTTGCAATCTTTTAAATGGCATTAATATCTGATTGATGGCGTGAATAAGTCCAAACCATGTATAGATTCAGACAAGGTGCTGGCACTGTTGGCAGTCACTGATGTAGGAATAATATTGACCAACATCTCATCGTAAAAGCAACATGTGACACATTTAATGGCCATAATAGCTCTTACTTCCCGTTAGAATTGGCATCTGACCAATTGCAGCTTTTTCCTTGCCTTAAAGTTTTGAGTCTTTTGGTTTTTAAGCTCAGATGGACATGATGCCTTCTTGTCCAATTTGCGAATCAGATGTGAATTTTTTTTTTTAAAACAACAAAGCTTCTGAAGGAGAGCATGCTGCTGCTTTGTATCCTTGCTCTTGTGTTTTCATATGTGCATGAGAGAGAGAGAGAGAGAGAGAGAGAGTAATTGCTCCTCGCTTCCCTGATATTTGCAAGATGACCCCCACAACATTCTGTTTGTGTTTTGAAAACTTGGTCTAAATCGGATAGTATCCGAAATACACTATGCTATCAATCTTGACGCAGTGGGATTTTGCCTTATTGATGGAAGTTCAGACCCCACCGGTTCCATCCCTTCCTTAGCATATCTATCTTGCAAAGAGTCAAAAGCTAAAGTTTTTATGACAGTGGTAGTTTTCAATATGGGGTGGTGATGGCAGTGCTAGAAATTGGGGTGTTGGAAGTGAGAGGATCTGGCAATCACAATCACATAGATGCTCCAGATACTGGGGCATGGAGTGAGATTGCTGGTATTAGGTTGGAGACCTGGAGTTAGTGGTGGTGGAGGTAGGGGTGATGTTGCTCTGGCGGTGCCATCTGATGTATTCTTGGTATCTTAATCTAGTTTCTGGTTACTTTTTTTTTTGAAAGTTACTTCCTGGTTACTCTTTTTGCGCCCTTTGGATCATTATTTAGTTGTCAAGCGTTGAGGCATTTAGTTATCGTGTTTAAGACTATTGGGCTTTTCAGGAGCTGAAGAATAAGACTGATTGGATGAAGGCAAATATTGTGCAATACCTCATGACATCATCTAATGCTTGAATCTGAGCTTAACATATGGTGCAATTTTCACTGGTATATGGGGTTGACTGAAAATATGACTATCTGCCAGAAGATACTCAACAGGAGGGAATTTACTTTGTTTGCCCTTTTTCTCATCTGGAATAGAATTGAGAGAAGCTCGATATCTTTCCTAGCTATTGGTTTTATGTAGCATTCCCAGAACTTAAACATGAGTATTTCTTCTGTAGGAGAGCTGATGTGTTTCTACAGGTGCACACTTTAATATGGTTGGGGAATATATATTGTCTAAGCTGGAAGAGAGGAAGACATGTATAACTCGACTAATGAAAGTGACGCATAATTCTGTAGTTTGTGCTTTCCAGATCGTAGTTCAGAAAGCCACTTTTCTGTTGATGTCCTCAACTTTTGACCTGGGCAACGTTAATTGGAAAAGAAACAATTAGAACAACATGGCAAACAGATTTAGGGATCCTATACGTGAAAGTTTGGATGTGGATATGGTTGGGCGTAAGGCATTGTGAATGAACTAAGGTTCAATTATACTCTCTGAGATATTGGCTTTCTTCTGTTCTAGTAATTTTTTCTAGAGCTTATGTGCTTAAATGCCATGGCACCAATAATTTTTAGTGTTGTTGTTGTTGTTGTCGCTACTTGCTAGTTTATGGTCACCTGTTAAGCTCTTGTGATTGTCCCCTGGTTAGTTCACATATCTACTCTTTAACCCTCTTCTATTGCTTCTTCGTGCCAGTGTACACCAGAAAATTATTGTTACTAATTTTAATGAAATCCTTTCCTCTTAACTTTAACTTTGGTACCTCTACCTTGTGCTTCCGTGCAACATAAATGCCATTAAATTTTGATTGCCTTGAATAAGAGGAACAGTTTTACAATGAAATGTGCACCAGCTCTGGTTTTAAGTTAAGAATGAAAAATTAACTCCACATTCAAGAATATCTTGTTCTTAAAATATTGACGATTTCTTATGTTATTAACTATTTGCACTTTTTCAGGTCTCCTTCAACCTCTCAAGCAAGGTCAAAATCCAAGTCCTTATCACCTGTTAAGTACAGAGGGAGGCATAGGTCTCCTACTTACTCGCCTCCGACCAGACATCGGTGGGAACGCAGATCCAGATCTCCACTCAGATCTCATCCTCGCTCAAGCTATGAAGGTGACCGAAGGTCACATAGAGAAGTCACTCACAGCAGCGTGAAGAGTAGAAGGCGGGATTCTGATAGATCACATGATCATTATTCATCTTTGTCTAGGAGAAATAGAAGTAGGAGCGTGAGTCCTCAAAAGAGGAAATCTTTTAGAGCTGATTCAGAATCACCCAGGCGTCATCAAGAAGGTTCTCATAGATCTCATAGATCAGCTCGTGGTAGTTCAAGATCACCAAGGCGAAACCGTGAGAGCAGGTCATCTGCAAAAAGAGATGATGGAGATAAATTAAAAGAAAGAAGGTCACGGTCAAAATCTCTAGAAATTGATCATCATGGGAGTGAGAAAAAGGGCGATACCGGAGAGGAACGAAGACGACCCCGAGACCGTAGAAGGTCCAGGTCGTTATCTGCAGAAGGCAAGCATGGTAGGAGGAAGTCCTCTCCTGGAAGCCCTGGTGAAAAAAAGCAAGAGCGTAAAAGGCGTTCCAGGTCTAGATCTGTGGAACCTCATCACTCTCTCGAGGAGGAAGAAACTACTGGTGAAAGACGAAGTCGTCACATTAGAAGAAGGTCAAGGTCAAGATCTATTGGAGATAAGCATAACATGGGCCAAAAAATGGAGACCAAAGATGCGAGGTCAAAGCATCGTGATAGAAGACGATCGAGATCAAGATCTCCAGAAGGTAAGCATTACTCCAAGGATAAGGTGGACAGCAACAAATCTAAGGCATCAAGGCATCATAGAAGAAGGCATTCAAGGTCAAAGTCTGCAGAGAGAAAGTCTCGAAGGGATAGCAAGTCCACCCTGAGTAGTTTGAATGACAACACGTTAAAAGATAAGAAATCTTCTGGTTCAAAGCCTGAAGAATCAAGGCATAATTCTGGTGATGAAATGGATGAAGGCAGTGACAAAGAATTGGAGGCGCAAAGAGGACAAAAATCCAGATCAACTTCAGTTGAAGCTGATCATAATAGAGAAGGACAATCCCCTAAAAGGACTAAATCGAAGAAACGGAGGCATTCTACATCCTCATCTGTGGACCATGAGGATGACTTGCATGATAGATGGAACAATAGCAATGTCAAAAAGTTGGAGCATCATAATCGGAATCTTGGTGAGACTCAAGATTCTGATGATAATGGAAGGTTGGTTTCTGAGATTGAGCATTTTGACTTGGTTGAAAAGATGGTTGAGGAAGAACATGATGACATCACAGGCTTGTCGAATCCTAAAAGTCACAAACAGGGAACAGTATTGCAGAGTAATGGAATCTCAATGGATGCAGAGGACCTGTAGATCCGGTTGCAGTGTACACTGGGCACTAGACCTTTGAACTGGTAGAGTATACAATTTGGAGTTGATCTTCTTTGTTGTTTTTCTTATTATGATGATTAATCATAATGGCTTTACAATTAGTCTGATTTTGCATTTTTTTTCAAGCAGCTCAGGTTCATTTATTCAGCAAAATTGACGCTAGGAGAGAGACATTATATGCTCTTACAAGTAAAAGGTTTGTTTGGGGAGACAAGTTGAATGCATCCTCGCCATGTTCAGACATTATGAGAATTCTGTGTCGTGTCAGTCAGAGATAGCTGTGGAGTATAAACCAATGAAGCAAACTTATATTAGATTTAGATATGGTGCTTCCTGTGATTCCAGGGCCTTCATGGGGAAAGATCGAGAAGATTGTCACTTGAGGAAAAGATTTATCCAGTTTGAAGAGTCTTTTTTCATGTGCAGTGATAGGAATCTTGGCCTGAAGCATGGGACTTGCGCTTTAAATGGAGGACGGTTTCTTAGGAGATTGCTGTCTTTCTTTTGGTTCTAAAAGCTTATGCCAGTCGCTGGCTCGTCATGAATGTGGACATTTTTTGTTCATCTTTTGCAGGTCCATTTGGAAGTGAATGAAGACTGTTATGAGCTTGTCCCCATATGCTTTGACTATTTCAGGAAGTTTTCTGCCTTCACTTGTGGTCAGCCAGCCACCCAATGTTTGTGACAAACTTCTTTTTTGCTTGATGATGTTGGATTAATACACTCTTGCTACTTTGCTATTTTATGATCAGTTCACAATCACATCCTTAGTGACGAGTTATCTGGTCTTTTTTATGTGTTGCTCTTTTACATAATTTCTTTCTCCATTAGTTAAAAGAAGTGAAAATGGCAATCAAGTTTAGGTGTTTCTTTGTTATGCTTATTTGTTCTTTCGTTTCTATTGTATTTGATGGTGTGGTGGGCATGTTATATATCCCATGCACATGCAGGTCATATGTGGGGATATCTACAGAGCTCTCTTGAGATCAGTATGGACAGGGTTAAATTGCACTGTGATAATAGAGGTAAGCAGCTGTAGATCTTGTCATTCTAGGATGATGAGCATATGATATTAGGGGTTTCAATGAGCGTTAAATATCTTTTGGGTGAAATGAGTTGATTGGGAAAAGTTTCTGTTCTGTTTGGGCATGCTTAACTTCTAAAATGTGCCATAAGCATGGTCCTTACATGGTTACCATCTTCCTTTTTTGCCTTTCTTTTTCTCCTTTTCTCTTTTTCCTCCTTCCGTGGAACTTATCTTTAGGTAAGCTACTTTTGGATTCAAGTGAAACCAGTTGCTGGGATGGGTATTGTCACGATTGCTCCATGTTGAGCATAAGCAGATTGGCCAGCTTGGTGTATTTTAGCTAAAGGTCAGAAGCAAATGTTGATGTAAACAGGTAATGTCCGGTTAAACTTTCCATCAGGTGTCAGCCCTTCCACCTGATGTGCCTCGTCTCATGGACATGGAGATTCACCATGTAAAAGAAAGGCGTTCCTAGGCAAAAGAGCCTTAAAACCAATTTAAGGTTATTTTGCATTTTTGGCCTTTTCATTCACTTTGCAGTATAGGGCCAAACATATATCGAAATACTTGCTGGTGGTTCCAAATTTTACCACATCAATGCCTTGCGGCAGTTGCCTTTCTGTCCCCGTGGTGTGCACGTGCAAGTGAGGGTATGTTTTGTTGGTTTTTTTTTTTTTGTCCTTTTTTGATTTGGTTTTCTTTTCTCCTTTTTCCCCCTTTGGGGTCAGAGATGATGTGGTTTGAGGGTCCGCTTGTCCTTCAATTCTTAATTGACTTGTGCATCGCATTCTTATGAAACCATTCTGACACCGTTTAACTTTACGACTGACCTGAATGAGCACATGCTCCTTGAAAACGACTGTTTCAACTACATTTCCCAACTCATTTTTTCTTAACATCACTACCCCACTTTTATTAAAAAGATTTTCTATATTATCATAGATAGGTTACCAGTTCTTTTTTTTTTTTTTTTTTTTTCTGTTAAGTTATGATGTAACTAGTGTTAGAAGAGGATCAATTAGTTGTCCCCATGTGGCGCCTCTTTTTCACCTGGAAATTGGTTATCTATTAGAGCGCTACTTCATGTAAGGAAACTCAGAACAACCAAGAGCCACGCCTTAGCAGTGACTGGTCATTTCATGTTCGTAATGCTTATTTCTTCTCTGGAGTTTCCATGCAATTTGGTTTGGAGCAAAGCGGTTTCTCATTTTCTTATGTGTCAAAACAAACTTTCCTTAGCAATCAATTTTCACTGGTTTTTCTTGGTATTTGGGACTGAATAGTTTCTGTGCTCGGCACTTCTCATTTGTTTTTCCTCTCGTTATGTTTCATGCATGACGAAGCAGGTCCCCGTGCTTACTAGCCGTAAAAGGAGTTAGGGAGAGAAGATTGATTTAGCCCCCCTCTCCTCTAATAAAAGACGTAAAAAAAAATTGGAGGTCGTATTTGGTTTTCTTGTAGGGTAGTGAAAACTAATCAAATTATATGAGCAAATCAACTGGATAATGCTTGAGAGTCACGAAGTCAAGTGTTACCAGCTTTGATCTCGACATGATCTGGTGATCATCCTAGTGGAACTTGATAAGAATAATCTCAAGTTCCAATGGCCTGCTGGATCTCCAGCTCTAGTAGTTTTGCTGAGTAGCTCGGATTTCTTGCATGACTTGCATTCAGGTATTCGACTGTTTGTGGTTCCTTTCCATAGGAGAGGTGCTTAAATCACGGGTTCCCCAACTTTGGCAATTGGCGTACCCGTGGAGGTTAAGATCTCATTTTGTTGGGCTATTTTCCAGTTTGTAAATACGATCTGTTCTGTCTTCTGACTTTTAAACCCATGACTTAGGTTTCAAGACTATCTAAGCCGACCCGGCTGATTTTTCTTGTGATGTTTTATAACGAAATTCAAACGAGTTAGTTTTCGGTGGTAAGTAGAATTCGTTTGCTGGTGTTTTAGGTCTCTGGGTTTCTTGACGTTTCCCCTCTTTGTTCTTTAGCTGAACTAGCCATCTCCTTGAATTTTCCGACCTCCATTCTATGTTGGTGTCCCCATGACTATAATTCATCAAGGCCTTGGTCACCTTGGAGATGGTGCATTTCATCTAATATGGAAGAAATCGAAGCCCTTGATGTGTGCCTATTTAATGGTCGGTTACATAGCTGGCGCGATGGAACCAGATCAGTCCACTAAATCGATGCCCTTGATGTGTGCCTATCTAATGGTCGGTTACATAGCTGGCGCAATGGAACCCACTCAATCCACTACTCGTGGGATTTGTAGTTCATCCTATTAGTGCTTAAATTTCGAAGCCGTTCATGGGTGGTGGGATCGCTAGACACGGTACGCACGGTAACCATGTAACGCAACGAATGATTTATCACGCTTATCACGCTTTGAAGCCATTATCGCAGCATGGGATTTCCTCTGCTTTAAACGCTAGAAAAGTGGACACTGTGTCATAGCTGCTTGAGATGATCCTTCTATGATGATTGTTGCACCCAAATCGGGTAGAGTTTGAAGCGTACCATATGTAAATTGTCCCGTCCAAGTACTATTCTCGATTCATTATAAGATTGCAATCTTGTTCATGGCTATCGTTAAGAGGGAGGATACGTCTTATGAGCAAAGAAATTGGAGAGTTCCAACTTCTAGTTTTGGCCATGACCCAGGGACGATGTAAGGGTATACAGTTGACCCCGTTCAGACTTTTGCATCTCCTTCTTTATAATAAGAGGAGTTAGATAAACCAAGTATTTAAGATTGTAAATTTGATATCCGTAGAATTTGTCAAGCCCGAGATACAATACCGTCCGACATGCGAATGGCAAGGTCTTAACAGGGCGTCGGAACCCTGATCGTGCTCCCAGGTAAATTCGAATAGACAAGCACGCATAGGAACTGGAATCAGACGGGCCAAAGTTTACGAAACTTTGTTGAATAACAAAAAGGATTAATGTTAGAAGAACAATTCCAAGGCTACTTGAAATGCAGCTTACGCCAACTTTTCGTGTGCCCTAAAGTGCTTGCTCTTGGCAAAAAGCCGCATGAATTTTTCTGAAAGTGAAAATTACTTTATGGGCGGTTTCAGGTCACTTGAGGAAGCGTTCAAGTTAACTTTTTGAAGAAGAAAGCGCGATATTGCGTCTTAATTTAGGTGTTCTTTATTGTAGAGCTGGCACGCATTACCCGCGGTCGTTTTCCATGATGATTTCTTTTTCTAAAAGTGAAAATTACTTTATGCCCGGTTTTCGGAGACTTTGAGGAAGCGTCCAAGTTAACTTTTTGAAGAAGAAAACACGTTATCACGTCTTAATCTAGGTGTTCTTTATTGCAGAGTTGGTATGCATTACCCGCGGTCGTTTTCCATGATGATTTTTTTTTTTCATAATTAAATTCAATGGAGATGGACTCAAGACCATAGCTGCTCGGGCCAATTATTTTGAGAAAAATGAATTTAACATTAAAGAGTTTTTACACATCGAATATCGAATTAATGATATGTATGCACTTAGTGATAGTTTTGTTTTTCAATTTATTTATATGGTACACATCCGATGATGAATGTAATTGAATTTACTCACACATTATTTATCTAATGTAAAACGTGAAAATATAAATTAAAAAATTTATGCATGTGATGGACATAATGATTATTTTTTTCTTCCCTCGAAAAACTTTATGTTTTTGAAGTATAGACAAAGAAAATTGTGATTTACCCATTGATGTCTTGTTTTCATGCTGCCCTCCAGATGTTGACGCGCCACTATTAGGCCAATCGACATTGAGGCGCGACGTAACAACTAGAGCAACGCACGCCTTCAAAATCACGCATGCCTCCAATGTCGCCGGCAGCCTCGGCACGATCGTCGACACGCCACCGCTCAAAGCTGGACTCACGACGATAGAGCTAGGATCGTTGAGCCTCGATCGGTCGTTGCTAGCCTAGAGCGACAGGTCGCCGCTAGCGTAGAGTGGCGGGTTGCCTGTGGCTAGCGAGCGCGGAGGCGGTATTTGCGAGCAAAAGGGGGATTTAGGTGGTAAGGGAATAATTGGTTTCACGACTCCTAGTTTGTAGAACACGGAATCGGCCCACCTCATCCTAAATCCACCTGGAACAGGATCTTGTTTGGTTTCTTGATGGGTCCCGAAACCATCACTTATCTCCTTTTTATGAAAATATTAGGTACACAAGATGTGTCCACTCAACAAATTATTAATTCATTCATCGGGCAACATACGTCTCTCATGAGCCCATTGCAAGTACTTTCTCTCTTTGTCTCTCTCTTCTTGCAGGTTCAAACCTCACTTTCTCCTCTTCTTCTTCTTCACCATTTCTCCTTTTCTTTTTTTTTTCTTTTTTTTCTTTGTGGAGGTAGGCGACGACTTGGAGCACAGAGGATCTCGAGGATGTAGGGGCTCGAAATTGCGAGTGATAACAACGGGCACAGGGAACTACGGCTTATTCCTGGAGCTAAGGGGTCGTGGACGATTTCAATGGTGGAGCTGTGGCCTGTGGAGGAGGCGCAGGTGAACGACGTTGTGCAGGTGAGAGAGAGGGCCAGAGGGAGGAGAGGAGGGTTACGGAGGAGAGAGGTCATCCATGGCCCGCAAAAAGACAGAACAAAGCAGTGGAGAGGAGAGAGAATGCGAGAAAATATTGGGTGGGTTCAACCCTCCACGTAGGCGAAATGTATCACCACACAAAAGCCGACACGTGACAAATTTGGGCCCACCTGTCAGCGCCCACCTCTCCGTTAACGCTCCGTCTCTCTCCCCTTTACTCTCTCTCCTCCCCTCCGTTTCTGCCCACGCCTCTCTTTCCCACCTCTCTTCTCTGCTCTTTTTTTGAGAAAATTTCCCTTGTTAGTCTGACACGCAAGGGAAAAGACAAGAAAAGAAGAGAGAGAGAGAGGGGGGTGGGAAAGAAGAAACGAAAGCGAGGGAGGGAGGAAGTCTTCTTCGGAGGAAGTCTTCTTCTTCGGTCATCTTCAACCGAGTATCCCCCACTCCCGACATCTCTGCTTCCCACCGCCTCGATGAGCCGCTCCTGATGCCGTTGTTTTTCCCGGCAAGCACGCCGCCGCCGCTGCTGCCCCGATCGCCGCGGCACCCTTGCTCGCCACTGCGGACGTGACCCAACGTTTGCAACTTGTCACCGCCTTCCCTCTTGCAGTCAGATCCGCCTCCCTCGACGTTCTTGCCGTTCCGTCACCAACGTCGCTGATTCTGTTCCACCATCGACGACGCTGCTGTTGTTCCGCCACCGATGATGCCAACGACGACCAGGTCGCTGTCTCGTTTGTCCAAGCAGCTGCCCACGACGTCTTCTGCCACTGCCCGCAACCCTCTCTCTCCCTCCTCTCTCTGCTTCTCTTTTCTCCAACCGCCACCACCGTCACCGACTCTCCTCCTCCTTCTGTAATAAACCGCTCCAAGCGCCGCCGCCGGACTCGTCATCTTCCTCAAGCAAGACGATCGTCAAGGCAGTGGCGGCCATTGTGGCCAACTCGCTGGTCGTCGCGGCGATCGGACTCGGACTCGGAGACGGACACGGAGTCGGAATCGCCGTCGCCATCGCCGTTGGACTCCGATGCCTCAGAGGAATCCTCCCCGCCGCCCGGCGGCACCGGCGACAGAAGGAGCAAAGCGGTTCTAGGAGGGAGAAGCATAGGAGGAGAGAGAGGAGCGGCGGCGGGCAGTAGCGGTAGGAAGAAGGAGAGAGGACGCGTGGATAGAGAGAAGGAGCGGAGGAGGTCGAGGAAGGATGAGAAGAGGAGCGACAGGAGGAGCGCTCGCGATGGATCTTCTGGTGGTTCCGATTCGGAGACGGAGAGAGTTCGCGTTGATCCGGAATCGGTTTTGAAGCGGCCATGAGCTGACTCGAGCTCGAGCCATGACAGACGCAAGAAAAAAGAAAAGAGAAGTGGAGAGAGAAGAGGGGGAGAAAGAGTTGTTGGCAGAAACGGAGGGGAGGAGAGAGAGTAAACGGGAGAGAGACGGAATTAATGGAGAGAGTGGGCGCTGACAGGTGGGCCCAAATTTGCCACGTGTCGAGTTTTGTATGGTGTTACATTTTCGCTTACGTGGGGGTTGAACCCACCCAATATTTTCTCGAGAGAATGCAAGAAGGAGAGAGAAAAATCTGACAAGTGGGCCATTTGTAGACACATGTCATGTAATAAATAGGCTTTTAATTTGCTGTGGTGACACAATTTGTGCAGCTAATATTTTCTCCAAAGAGAGGATATAGCATTCTCAGCTAACCATAATTAGTTCAGCATCGATTTATTACAAAATGAACTTTTTTTCCTATATAGAAAATTACTATTTTTGAGAATTCAAAGTCCAAACTCGAACGAGTGCCCGAGAATTACCGCCGCACGCGTGCGTTAGTGGAGTCAAAACTGGGTGTGTTTTGTCCGCCAAAATGTCAAATAAAGTGTGCTCTTTTCTCGGTATGATGCTTTAGACAAATCATTTGATCATTAAACGATGTGGACTGGCAGTCTGATTTCTGGTGTAAACTAAATAAATTATTAATATTGGAGTATAAGAATTACAACAACAACAAAAGTCGATCGTATTTGAGTAATTAGGGTGGGAGTGTCCACATTAAGAATTAGAAATTGGATCAATATTCATTAATTCCAAAATTTTGGAGTTGGAAATTGCCTAAAACCAAACCCGAGTCCGGTTCTTTTGCTTACCCTTGCTAAGTGGAGAGGAAGGGGCAAAAAAAGTGTTGTGTTTTGAGTTTTTGGTGTTTCGAGATAAAAATTGATAAAATGAAATAAGGGCAATTCAGTCTATTACAAAATTAATAAAAAAAAAAAACCTAGCCCTTCATTAATCTTTGAGATTTTTTTTTTAATCTTTGAGATTTGAATCCCTAAATTTCCGTCTAGTTCTTTTGGAGGAGTGGAGGGGAAGGGGCAAAAAAAAAAAACAAACAAACAAACATTGAGTTTTGAACTTTTGGTATTTTAGGATAAAATCAATAAAAATAAATAAGGGCAATTCGATCTATTATAAAGTTAATCAAAATATCACCCTTCATTATTCTTTGAGATCCAAATCCCTTAAGTTCAGTCCATTTCTTTTGCGGGAAAAGTACCTAAAAAGTCATAAACCTTTTGTTTTTGTGCTGATTTAGTCCTAAACCTTTTTTTTGTGCCAATTTAGTCCTAAATCTTTTTTACGTTGTGTCAATTCAATCATTTCCGGCCAAATTTGACCGAATTTTGCTGACCGGACGCCGGCCGGCCGACGTGACCCGATTGGCGCGATGTGGACAGCTTTTAATAATATTTTAATATTTTTTTCTCTCTTTTTTTTTTCTTTTTTTCTTCCCTCTTCTTCCTCCAGCCGATCGCCGAACCTCGGCGACTTGCCAGAGGCAACGGCCAGTGAGGTCAAGAAGTGGCCGCGAGGGCAGCCTCGCCCATGGCCGACAAGGCTCGACCTCGCCCGGATCTAGCGAGGGCGAGCCTCGCCACCCATGCCTTGAGGGCCGGCGAGGGCGAGCCCCGCCCGCTTGGCACGAGGCCAACTCTCCCCGCTCCATTCCACAATCCCAATCTCGCCCTAGAAATTTCCTCCCTCCGCTCGTCGTCGTCGTCTCGAGGGTTTTACGGAATCTCGGGGTGTCCTCGGTCGCACGGCTCCGGCCCCGAATTTTTGCCTAGTTTCCCTCGCGGTGGCGATCCGTCGGGAGAGGCTCGACCCTCGCTAGATCCGGCGAGGGCGAGCCTCGCCCGCCCAGCGCGAGGCCGCCCTCGCAGCCACTGGCGAGGTGGCCGACGAGGTCGACCTCGACCTCACCGGGGCCGATTGCCGAGGTTCGGCGACCAACTTGAGGAAGAAGAGGGAAGAAAAAAAGGAAAAAAAAATATTAAAATATTAAAATATTATTAAAAGTTGTCTACGTCAGCGCGATCAGCCACGTCGGCGTACGTACACGGCAAATAAGAAATCGGGCCAAAATTGACCGGAAATGACTGAATTGGCATAATGTAAAAAGGTTTAGGACTAAATCGGCACAAAGACAAAATGTTTAGGACTTTTTTGGCACTTTTCCCTTTCTTTTGCTCACCCCTACTAGGTGGAGAGGAAGGGACGAAAAAAGTGTTCGGTTTTGAGTTTTTGGTGTTTTGAGAATCATTGATAAAAAGAAATAAGGGCGGTTCGATCCATTATAAAATTAATCAAACGAAAAAAAAAAAAAAAAAAAACCTAGCCCTTTATTAACCTTTGAGATCCAAATCCCTAAAGTTGGGTGGGGTTGTTTTGTACATCCCTAATAGGTGGAGAGGAAGGGGCGAAAAAGAGTTTATGAGTTTTTGGTGTTTCGAAATAGGTCAATAAATAGAAATAACAGTGCTTCGATCTTTTATAAAATTAATAATAATTAAAGTACCTAGCCCTTCATTAATCTTAGAGATCCGAATCCCTAAGACAATTATGGAAAGTGCCTACACATTTATCTGGTTAGAAAACGATCCAAAGGCGCAGGTCATCCGCAAAGTCACAAGACGAGAACCATCAAGATAGTCAAGTCAGGTGGCATCCTCAGCATGACAACAGCAAGAACAAGCCAAACTGTCTCCAAGAGGGCTTGGCTTTTCGCAAGCCATAAGGGCTAGACGCATATATATTTTAACATTAGGTTAAACCTGTCCTTTCTGTCAATGAGATTGATTATAAAGATATTAAAACAATCTTGTTCCAAAATAATTCTCTTTCGACCGTCGCTTTCGGACAATCTGGCCTCATGATTCCATTCCCATTGCATTGTTTAAGAAGATATTATCTAAGTAGCAGCCAGTGGTCCTCTGCCACGAGTAAAATCTTAGTGAAACCAGTTGCGTCTGCAATGACGCACATGTAATATTCTTTTCCTCAGTCTATTGATTTATTATCAACTAAAGAGTATCATCTTTTTGGCAGCAAGAGTACGATGTGGGTCTTCCGCCACATGTAGAATCTGAGCGAAATCAGTTGTGTGCACAGTGACTAGAGATGACAAAGTGGATCTTGGACCCATATATGACCCATTTAAATTATACATGAGTCATATATGGGTTATTTATTTTTTAAAGAGACTAGTTAAATGGATTTAATAATTAAAGACTTAAAATAGATGGATCTTGAGTGAGTCTTAAATGAGTTGGACTTAAAACCCATTTTCATCTAAAGCCTTACAATCTCTATCTTCTCTCTTTAACTTTACAAAAATATTTTTTTTAATAAAAATCGAAATTATAATTATCTTTTATATTTCAATTTTCTTTTCTTTCCTTTTTCTTTTTCCTTTTTTTTTCCTTCTTCCTCCTTCCTTAGTTGGTGGTCGGCATGGCGACGGCCGACGATCGGCCAAGCAAGGCTCAAGCCTCGAGCTAGTCAATGTCAAGTGAGACTCTAGCTCGCCAGCGTCAGGTGAGGTTCAAGCCTCCCGATCTGGTGAGGGGTGAGCTTGAGCTCGCCCAATGCCGGCAAGGCTCGAGCCTTGCTAATCTGGCAAGACTCGAGCTCGTCGGCATCGATCGAGGCTTGAGCTCACCTATGGCCGATCACCGACCGACCGAAGAAGAAGAAAACAAAAAAGAATAAGGAAAAATAAAATAAAAAAATTATATTCTTAAAAATAAAAATAAAATAATTAAAAATTCAATTTTTTTAAATTAAAATAATTAAAATTCGATTTAAAAAAATATTTTTTAAAAAAATTATTAAAATTGTCCATTAAATTTGTGTTGATAAAAGTATTTTAGTAATATCATTTTTTAAAAAAAAAAATCATAAGAAATAAGGTTTCTTAGATTTAGTTAAATGGGTTGGATATGGATTAGGTCGGGTATGTGTGAAAAATTTTGCACTACAATAAATGGGTCATAATTGGGTTAAATGAGTCGATTTGGGTCGGACCATTTATGACATGATCCAAACCCGACCCGACTCACTCATTTAATGGGTCTAACAGCGACACACGTGATATTATTTTCGTCAATCTATTGATTTATTATCAAGTATAGAGTACTATTTTCTGTATGCCCTAAATCACCCCCAGGCTGCAGGAGTACAATTTGCGTCAACTTCTTGCCATTCTGTCTATCCCCCGCCCCTCTAGTTTTGTTTACATTGAACCTGATCCAGAGCAATGCACACGTAATTGATGGAATTTGAACAAGTAATTATGGTTTGTGAGTTGGAAATCTACTTATAATTTTAGGGTGGACAAGTCTCAAGGTGGGTAGGATGTAGGTCCTACCCTAATATTGCCCTATGGGTACCTAGTGCCAAATTCCTTTAACCTAAGACCTATCTTGGAGGCTCTTGAAACCACTTTGAAATCCAAGATCCATCGGCTCTACTAGTTTCAGGGTACCTCATACTGCCCATATTGAATAAAAACTTGCGGATGTTCTAGCTATTAAAACATTGAAATTCAACACAAAATATATTGGACTGCTTCATGAATACGCTTTCATGTTTAATATTAATATAATCCTACAGAGATAATAACTTGGAAGGTAAAAGATGAGGAGATAAATTAGCCAAGTAAAATGGGCTGGAGATTTGTTTTTTCCTAATGGGAAAGAGATTGCAGATAAGTTCGGACTTTCATACATCTAAATATGAAAATTTTGAAAAAAAAAGGAGAAAGTATAAAATAATTTAGCAAGTATTTTAGCTTAACCAATATTGTACAGGGCAATGTGTACCTTTCTACCGGATACTTTGCAACAAGGTATGAGGTGCAGGTCTCATCATAAAGTGGTTATAGGGTAGCATAATCTCAAACCTTTACACTTATCATATACCTACTAATTAAGAAATTTTGAAACTTGAAACCTTCTTGCAAGTTCTAACACCAACCTTAGAATCCACGTGATCATGTAGGTTCCGCGAAGTTTGTGAGTTCCATAGATTCTCGGTGCCCCTACATAATGCTCCAAACGGATTAGCCAACTCTATGATTCAGCTCTGTATATTCGTTGTGTCTCAATACATATAAGTGAAGATCGGGTTTAATATATTACCTTTGTGATTTGACGGTTAAAAGTTGCACATAAATTAATGCAATCGGAACAGCCAATAAAATTCAAATCAAATGGGTTCGTCTAGTGATTGACAAGTCGATTGAAACTCCAAAATTGGATGTTCGAATATTGGAGCATCCATGATGGGCCAAATAAAGTTGGATGGACCTACTAGCGTTGACAATTTCTCTGGGTTAACCACACCAACTATCGGAATGTTAAGTTTGAGCTATTACTACAGCTAATTTTGAGCAAGTCAATCACCGTTGCACCACTAGGTACAAGTTGGAATAAAGCCAGAGTGAAAGCTGTACCTAGTACACAAGCCGAATCTATGTCATAGACAAACAAGGATTTCCTGTGATCGAGGAGATCACTTGGAAATTCAAACTTGTGACCAAGAGGGACTCCAAACCATTTGGAAGTAAGGCTTAACAATCTTAGCCAATCACCTTCGTGGTACTAACGAGTGACATTTAAGAAGGTGAAGATGTTACTTGCAAGGATTCATTTCTTTTTCTCTTATTAAAAAAACTTGATGTTAACTTATAGTAAATGTGTAGGAGAGAGACGTCTTGCCAAGCGGTCTCCTCACATATAAGTCCAATCAAATCTCAAAGTTCTAATTAACAAAACACATGGGAAAGAGACGACTTGATGGAGCCATCATATAATAAAGGATTAATATTCTAAAAAACTCCAAACTGGTACACGTGTGATAAATTTACTACAAATTAATTTTTTAACTATGAAAAATTCCAAACCGGTACATCTCGTGACAAATTTACCCTAACCGACTATAAAAAATCTCAAATTGATATAAATTTACCCTAAACTAATTTATTCGACCACCAAAAATCTTAAACTGGTACATTTGTAACAAATATACTCTCCGTTAAATTGGATTAATATCACAAAAAATTACAAAAATTATATAACTATGATAAATGGAGAGTAAAATCCCAAACCGATACACTAGTCAACTATCACGTGTAATTTAACTTAGTAATTTAACAATAAAATTTAACAGAAACTAATAAAGGATAAATTTGTCACAAGTATGCCATTTTGGGGTAAATTTGTCGAATGTGTACTAATTTGCGATTTTTGGTAGTCAAAATATTAGTTTTGGGTGAATATATCATAAATATACTAGTTTGGGGTTTTTCAAGATATTAATCATACAATAAAATATTGGGAAGCCTTGTATAATCCAATACCTTCGCCTAAAGAGATTTAATAAAAAGCTCAAATTTAGGCTCATGAATATATTTAATTTGACCAACATCCACTCAAAAATAAAAGTCGTTAAATTATGAGACGACTATGTATTATCAGATGCTTCTCTTTCTCTAGACATTCAAGTGGGACTCTTTCTTTCGAATCATTGCTACGTGCCTTTAATGCTCTCCCTCTCATGTGTGTGTCTCCACCACATTGCTCTAGCTCCTCCTCAATCCAAGTCCGATATTCTTTTGAACAAACAAACTGAATCTGAATGTTCACTTATCGCCAATCGATACAATCACTCCTTCCACAAGCAATCTCCTCTTGGAACCATAATGGCAAACGGCAATTGACAACCATAAAGACTCGTGAGATTCATTGTTGAGTTCAAGATAGCGAGACACATTGCAGCCACTAATCAACCATTGATTCCGATACCTCTATTGGGAGAAGCTTTGCAAGATACTAATACATTCATAATAAGGAGATCCAAGAGGAAGCCTATAACTTGAGTTCATCACTCACATTCACATAATAGTTAAGCCATTGAGTTATAGACAAATTAGGCATTATCAATAGTTATATCTCACATGAAATATGAGATGTGAGACTTTTATTATCACCCATCACACGTCCACTTCATCAATTCTTCCTTATCCCGTGACGCCTGAATGTTCTCCCCTTGAATCCAAGTTTCCCTTTGCATCAACACCTATCTCAACTAAAAGCTCTACATTGTTGTGTTGAAGGCACCGCACAATCACAATACCCAGTTTCGCCCTCAGTCTCTTTTGCTAGAACCAAACATGAAGGCTTCCCTTGGGACCACATAGCTAGACCTGAACATCCAGTACCAGAATTTGCGTTGATCATGAGATTCCTCCCTCAAAATATTCACCGAATATTGGTACATATTAAGAGGGGTCCATCAATCAAACAACAACTCTATCGTCACTTATTTAGACAAGCATACCTTAATCTATGAAGATCACCAAGAGAGAGCCTTAATCTAAGTCCATCAATATATCCAATTGAACCTACTTTCAATTAAAAGATTAGTCATTGAGTTATGTGTCAATTAGCTATTATTGATTGCTTCTTTCAGTTCTAGACATCCAATGCAAGCGCTATTCATATGTGCATCCGACCTTGAAGATGGAATATAAAGATGCATTAAGGTCTCATAGGGGAGAACAAGAGGGAGGATTATCGATTGTACTCTTGCCTAAGAAAAAAATAATAAAAAAGCAAAAGAGAGGAGCACAGAAAGTACGCATACGAGGAACACATATTTTAAGGTAATGGATGTGCCATTCCTCTACGTTTTTAACTTTTAAGACAAGTTGTCAACATTATTTATATCCTTCACTGAATAATGTTTTGTCCACCTTGAACCGGCACAATGAAAAAAGTTAGACGTGCAATTATTTCAACCAATAATTTTCTTGGATAAAAATTCATTTGCAAAACAAATTAGCAAAAATTCGCAAAAGAACAAAAATTAAAGAAAACTTTTTGTATGTCTGTTTTCCTTAGTCCAAAAATATTTTTATTTGGTTACTATTGTTCGATACAGATTTCATGCATATTGACTAGTCTACATCTGTAAGCGACTTGCACAACTATTAATCACAATATTTGCATGATCACATCATTATAAAATTGCAAGTCTAAAGTTATCAATCTAGATCACTCATCGCATTTGAAAATCTAAGTTGGAGTTAGGGGCGATTAGTTCTAGGGTTAGTTCTCACTCTAGAATAAGGAACCGACCCTAATCTTATCCACCCTTGATTGGATCACATCAGGTCAGCTGATCCCAAAAAAGGTGCTTAGATTGTCTCAAGAACCACCCATGTTTTTTTTCCCTAAAAAATGCCTAAATATATTGAAAGCTATTCAAATATATGATGAAATTACTAATAATAAGGAATTTATTATTAAAAGAAGAGACCACTCCCGCAAATAAATTTATACTTTTTGCCCTTGCTAATTAATAAATAAAAATAGAATTATGCTTTAGACTAGTTCTTGTTAATTGGTTCCAATTGATACTGAATCGATTATTCTTGATTCCAAAAATTCGGAATCAGGAATTGGAACGATTCTTGCATGAACCATGTAGAGCTGACCAGTTCAATTCCTATCTTCGATTCCTGTCTAGTCCAGTTTCTTGATTGGATTGGGATCGATGGTCATCTTTTGTTGGAGGGATGTAAATTGGAGATTGACTTAGATTGAAAAGACCAGATGCATTAAGGTATTTATAGAATATTATAAGTTTTGTTTAAATGACGGATTTTATTATCCCTGTTCATCCATTTCTCTTTACTTCCCCCTTTTCGAATCAATGCTAATGTACGAATGAATCACTTTCCCATTCTCATGTGAGATGCGTATACACTACGTTTCTAATTTCATGTCCTCTATGTTTGGATCATTGCATCCTCTATGTTTGGACCATTGTGTAGGGAGGTAAAGTTTGCCCAACCTCAAATTTAGCACGGCATCTCATAAAGCTGTACGGATATAGAATGGGCTATAGATCTAATCGTGCCAGCGAATGAGGCTACTGTAGTGGTGTTATAGCCAAGGCTGCAAATGTCAGGCATGGAATGTGTCTTGAATTCTTTAGCCCCATACTATTCTGTGCTTGAATTATTGATGGTCGGTCTCATATAACCTCAAAATATAGGAGAAGATGTGACACGATAATAGTTGATAATACGCTACTCTATTTTTGTATTTTAACTGTTTTTATTTGGGGAGGAGCCAACTAAGCACGTGCCATAGGGCAAGAAAATCAAACAATATCGAAATTGGAAAATCGCCATAATCAATGGAAAAAGAAGATGGAGAAAAACATGAGAAAAATGAAGAAAAGAAAAAAGAAGGGAGAAAAAAAGGAAAATTCAAGAAAGCGCATTTATATAGCGACTGTCCAGGCCTCAATCCTCCTCCTCCCCCACCATCTTTCCTCCACCTTCCGTATCCGATCACGCGCGCGCAGACACCATTCCTGGAAAATCCCAAAGGTTAGATCGAGCAGCAAGCGACGCTGAAAAGCACGCCCAAGAAAAATCGTCCTTGGAAAACAGGGGGAAAGAGGAAAAGAGAACCCATCTTTTTTCGGTTCTTGAAAGTTGAGAAAAGCCATGCCTTGCTATGGCGTAGCCCTGCCCGGAGGCGACCCGTCTCGCCTCTGCCTCCGTCCTCCTCCTCCGCCCTTTCCGTCGGCCCGCACCCACGGCCACCGGGCGTTCTTGCCGACCCGGGTGCGGTTCGGGCCCGTCCGGTGCACGGCCGGCCGGATCGACGACCGGGTCGTGGCGGACTCCGCCCGGTGCTCGGCGGCGGAGGCGAGCTTCTACGACCTCCTGGGGATACCCGAGTCGGGGACGCTGCCCGAGATCAAGCAGGCGTACAAGCAGCTCGCGCGCAAGTACCACCCGGACGTCTCCCCGCCGGACCGCGTCGAGGAGTACACCCAGCGGTTCATCCGGGTCCAGGAGGCCTACGAGACGCTGTCGGACCCGCGCAGGAGGGCCGTGTACGACAGGGACCTGGCCAGGGGGATTCACTTGGCGTTCTCTGCTCGCAGGCCCTATCGGGGTGATGAGGTAATGTGGAAATGGGACGCGGTGATTTTGGTTTTAGCTTGTATTTCTTGTTTTTAGAGGTTTGGCATGTTCTTGTGGGGGGTGATTTGGTGTCCTTTTGATTGGGTTTGGTGAATTGGGTGCTGATGATTTTGCTTGATTCGATTTGGGGTTTGTTCGATTTTGTTCAAGCAAATTGATTTTTTTCACTGATTTGGACTCTTCACGATTCTTGATTGCAGCTGGGGAAGTGTTCTGGGTCGTGATTGAACTGCTGAGAATTTTTTCCTTGTCCCTGTTCTTGGTTGAATTCGTTGGCTCTTTCATAGTAATTATTGGTTAAGCGTTACTTGCTTGTTGCATTATTGGTCCATGAAACTTTTGAATGAATCCGTGGATTGGATTAGATTTGGACTTGAGTCTAGAGAGCAGTTCTTGCAATAATTGAATGGGAGTTAGAAAGATTTGCGGATGAAGTTTATGTGAGCTCAGTTCCTGTATTACTTATAATCCTGTCATCATCTAGAACAATTTGTTTCTCTTTGACTGAGTGTCATGTTTTGTCTTTTGATAGAAAACATAATGATCAATGCACATAGTTTGTTCTCTAAAACTCTGATATAATACATCTGCTCTGATGTTCTATGATTTCACTGATCGAAATTGGGCATATGGATACGACTGATGTCTCGTAACTCAAAAATGGCTCTCTGTTTAACTTGGTTTTTAAAATGAACTGCTTCTTCTTCATTAATTTAACCAAAAACTTGAAGTAATTATTTTCGTTGGTGCAAGAGTTTCATCAAAGGCCTTGTCTGTTCTATTTGCCTAATACAGCACTTGTGTGTTCATTGTGCTCTCCTGGCTTTGATCTAAATTTAGGACTTAGAGGTCAGAAGCAAATGAAAGAGCCAGTGGCAGGCTTAGCTAGTATAGTTGACCCAGTGTCTGTTTTTTCTTTGGCTGGAGTTAGACCATTGATAGGACACGTCTCTTCTGATATTCTGGGATTCTGCTGCTTGGTTCGGATGGAGGTGATCGATGTTGCCCAACCATAACATTTGCTCCCTTTTGTATTCAGATTTCGAAATGAACCGATTATTCTTGAATTCAATAGAAAATTTGGGAGAGTTGTTGGAATTGGTGCATTTTATCACTTGTCTGTTTTTCTTTTTTGGCCAAGTACATCTTATGTGTTCATTATGCTCTCCTGGGTTTGATGTGATTCAGGACTTAGAGGATAAAAGCGAATGGAAGAGCCGTTGGCAGGTGCAGCTATCGAGTTTGAAGAGGAGAAGCGCTCACAAAGATTCCAGAGGAAACATGTCTTGGGGTGCACGGATGCGCAGACAAATGGAGGAATCGTCAGAGAACTCGTAAATTGGTTCATGTTTAGTCATGTACATATATAGCCGCTGGTTTGGTAGAAGATATCTAAGGCACTGCTCGGTGAGCATATGTTCTTAATTGAACGAGAGAAACTAGTAGAGTGAGATGATTATCGAGCATTTACTTAAAGGCGAGAAATGTATAGTTTATGGTGTTGATTGTTCACAATAAATCTACAGGCAAAATGCGATGTATGAAGTTTGATGAGATCGACTTCTCTGTTTTACGAGTACCCTTTTCTTCAGTCCTTTTGGGCATTATTTTCAACCCTCTTGTCGGTTTGTTTGGAAAGAAATTTAGAAGCTCTTTGAATGTTAATCTTCTCATATGGAACATGACAAGTACAAGATGAGTTTGGACACGTATGATTAGGAAGATAAAGTTGTTCAAGGCAAGATACTTCCACCCCTTCTTGTTGTGTTGGACATTGTACATTCTTGACCCATAAAGAGCGGCTAGACTGGTTCAACGATGATGTCTCCGACTCTACAGAACCTTGAATGCTTGTTTTAGGTATAGTTTGAAAAGACAAGACATCAGATTTTTCATCATTGGACCTTTTACATAATATTCAATGATGTGCAGGACATTAATCTAGACACATAAGCGGCAGCAATATTGACCTGGTCCACAACTTTGTCTGCTCTCTTGTATATATGAAAGGGGGCGGTGTTCCGGATGAGAGAAGTCTAAACCAAGATGACATTGCCTTTACTCAAAATTGATATCCCCACCAAGTCGAAACACTGTCGATTGCACGAATTTACTACCTTTAGCTGCATCACATTCACAAGCGAAGAGCTGACCATGTAAAATGCCATTTTTGGAGCGCAGCAGCGATGGAAAGAACGAGAAAACCATCTTGGAAATTTTTGAAGTTGCGAACTCTGTCCAGTGATGGGTCAGTGTCTTCTTGCTTTGTTGGAATTTTCCATTAGGGGGCGATGGTGGTCCCGTTTTAGAGCGGATTATCGTGGATGGCAAGGCGCAACAGCGACTGCCTATCCGCAACAACTTGTGGCCGAATTGCATTAGAATTTACAGGCTGAAAATTGCAGGCTCACTCAAAATCACGACCCGCAACAACTTGTGGCCGAATTGCATTAGAATTTACTGGCTGAAAATTTCAGGCTCACTTCAAAATCACGACAATGGAGTTCATACGTATCGCGTAACGCAGTGCTCTTCGTTTCTGCTTAATGATGTTGTCCGTAGCATCTTTCAATCGACAAGCACATCATCCTTTCATCTTTGTCCTGCCGAATTCGATTTCTTGTCTCCGAGTGAACGTGTACTTTGTCTTGCACCTGAAGTAGATGAATCTAAGTGACCAAACTTTGAATTATGTCTACGATAAGGTGACGGTGGGGTTAGAATAGACAAGGATATAATCCAAGAAAATAAATAATTTAAGAAATATCTTCCTAAAAATAATATTTTCAATTTATTCGTTTTGATAAGCAGTACATGTAATTATTATTAGAAAAATATTTCACAAGTCATTCGTTTTTTTTTTTAAAAACAAAAGGAGCCAGTAAACAATCACACGAAAAGCCTTGGGCCAAGCAATTCATTTACCAGAAGTAGATCATTTTCTCGAGATTACCTTTTGCAGTACAAGCATCTATCTTCCATTTATTATTTGGTATGCATGCTGGAGAGGACTATTGTATATGATGGGATCGATCGAGTACCAATAAAATCCTGAATATCCAGTTAATATATAGAAATATCTTACCATGTATCTTTGACTTTATAATTCTATATGTAATTAATTTTGAGGTTGCTTATCTTTTCTTCGAATGGAAGATATTCGATGGGAGGACCAAATCTCCAATGAGTTTTCAGTGGGGTCTCCTATCGGACGAGTGGACCATCAATGACTTGATTGGATTCATTTCCTGCATTTCATGATTAATGGCATTGGACCATTCGGGGCGCTAACAGGAGACGTAATAATTGTCTCGGGCCCAGGAAGAGAACTTTTTTTCGTTACCTTGGATGGTACGGCATAGAGTGAGTGATAGATGACATGATGAATAGAATTAGATGGTTCAATTTAGAAAAATGACGTAAATAATATCTGAATTTTAGTTTAATTTATAATATAGTTAATGGACTTTTAATTTATCAAATGTAGTTCTTAAAGTATTGGTAAATGTTTAATGTCATCAATTATGTTGCTTAAAGTATTGCTAAGTTATATTTTAAAAAACGATGAGTCAATAAGTTCAAAAAATTAAGTCGTTAACATCTCTACCATTATTTGATGATATGAATTATTGTATTCTAAACTGAAATTAATATTTTATGTGAATCCATGTGTAACTCTTTTTTTTTTTTTTTTTTTTTTTTGTCTACCATTCAAATTTAATTGATTGAAAGCACACTGGCATATTCCATCAACTTGAATTAATGGAAATATATGGAACGTTTTCACATAATTCATGGACTAAACTTAATGTTCATTAATATTTCATAGACCTCATTTGACAAATTAAAAGTTTAAAGATTATTTGTGTCATTTACTCTTCTATTTCATTCAACAAAACCTGTGCAACAATATTGCGGGACAAATTGTCTTAACTAATTAGAGAATGAGGGCTTGATTCGCTTTGCATCATGCTTCACCTACCTCGCAAGAGAGGGCTCAAGCGCCATGAATGTTCTTGGAGGCTTCAAGGAAGCTCTTTTATCACTGGGACGAGGCGGGTTTGAGAAAGAATCGGAATGTCTGTTCACATTTCTTTCGTGACTTATCAATGGTTGTTCCTGAATGAATTTAGGCTGTCAACGATGTGTTTTCATATGATCAAACAAATGAGAAGGGGAAGCGTACGTCTAAGAAAGGATTCATCGAGTGTTCATTAATGTCGATTGATTGAAGACCTGCAAAACTTTGGCGGTTGCTTTGGGGCCCCCAAAATAGCCTGAGAATTGAATTTTTTATATAGAAAAGAGAAAATTCCAAATAAGGATCTGAAAAGCTTTCATTTTTTCAAATAATGACATTAAATATACATTGTCTTAAATAATGGTGTCGCGACCAAATTTTCGGGTGAACCACCTGGGTTTAGCTAATGGATTGCTAAGCCTAAATTTACGCTGCTCTCCTGCCCCATACCAACTCGCGACTTAAATTCAAATATCTAACATGCAAAAGGGAGTCGCCACTAATCGGTTTACGGTAGGTCGATTAGACACCTAAGTAAAATAATGGGAGAATTATTTTACTCCTACGAACCAAAGACTTTGGGTATGGGGACTTGGTTACACTAGACTATCCTAGTGCTCTTTTCGGTACCTTTTCTTTTATTTCGAAAAAATGTTTTTTGCGCAGCCTTAAATTGATTTTAATTCACTTTCCTAAACATGTGAGGCGATCATGCATGCGCGCATACCACCAATTTAACACTCGGAAAGCAATTAAATAATGCAGAACTTACCTCAAAGCAATGAAAGCATCTGCGGTGTTAGATTAGAATTCACATCGGCAATCCTAGATATGATTTCTAATTAACAAGCAATCACTCAATTTTTGCTTTCACTTTTTAACGAGAATATAGTCCATATGCAATGCAATGCTTCTTAACCTAACATGAAATAATATGGCATGGCAAAATGTCTTAAACTATATGAATGAGTAAAAAATTTTGTGATTTTCTAATAAACATGCAATAATTAAATATGCAATCTAAATTAGCAAAAATGACATAATTCTAATGACGGACAATTTCTAATTAAATGACTTCTAGCAATAATCCCTAGATGACGTGCATTTCATGAACCTAATTCTATATGATGTGCTTTCATGAATCTAATTTTACATGACGTGCATATGATTTTTTTAATTAACAAAAATTCGTAATTAAAATCACTAAAAATGAAAATCAAACTAAAGTGAAATACTATTCTAAATGCTTTCTAAACATGCATTTAAAAAAAAAAAAAAAACTAACCTATCATGCAATTAATCTAAAGATCTATCTAGACCTAAAATTAAACATGCAATTTTATCTAATATGCAATGACGTGCAGAGAATGCCCTAATTCTTTTTTTTTTTTATGAAATTCGAAATTAAAATTAAACATGCAATTCAAATAATAATAGAATAAAAAACCTAACATCCTAAATGAATGCACTTTTTATTTTTCTTTTTCATGATTCAAAATAAAATCCCTATTCTAAACATGCAAGATAAAAAAAATCTAATCCTAATTCAAAATAAAATTGAACCAAACACCACGACAGCAAATCAAACAAAATAAGATTGATATCCAAAAATTGACGAACCATATCTTGCGCATGAGATCGGGTTGGCCAATTTTAAATTAAATCGCGAATCGAATCTCGGGCATGAGATCGGATTGACGATTTGCAAGGAATTACGAGTCGGATTTCGGGCGCGAAAATCGGACTGTCAATCCCTAATTTGAGGGGCACTTTCATGTTGGAATCTCAATCAAACATTTAAGAGGAACAATTCCACCAAACAAAACCAGATATAAAGGAAAATAATAAAAAAAACTATAACTGGAGAAGCAATAATAATAGAATAAAATAAATCTACATAATTCCCTTTTTTTTTTTCCCCTTTCCCACGCACACGGCTTGTGCTCGTGGGGTTTACCGTCAGTCCGGTGAGGGCTCCGGCAAGGGTGAACCGGCGGCGGTGGCAACACAGGGGCGGAGCTAGGGAGGCTCGGGTCACTGTCGATCGAAGGTCGCGGCGGTGCGGCGTCCGAGGTGAACAGGCATCACGGGTTCGCTTGGCTCCGATCCGGGTCACCGATCGAGGGGGACCCACCGGGTGATGGGCAATGCTCGGTGGGGCAGAGCGGTGGGTTACGGCGAGGGTGAAGACGGGATCGGCGCTACTCGTCACAGGAGGCGGAATCAGCTCGAACTTCAGATGTGGTGGCAGCAAATCGGGCAATGGCGGAGGAAGAGAAGTGGTGGTACGTGGGTCGTCGTGCTTCGGGCAGAAGACTCCGGGTCGCGGCACGGCAGAGCAGCAGGTCGTCGCGGTGTTGCTGTAGATCGGGCTCCGAGTGGGTGCGGAGACTGAGCAGATGGTGGTGATGGAGGCTTCCGGCAGCAGGTGCGACAGGAAACGGCTTCTGGCGTCGCTGAAGGGCTCAAGCGCAGCTGCTGGTGCTGCGGGAAGAAGGCGGTGGCTTTGCTAGACTCCGAGCTGAGCAGATCAGGACCAGATCAGGGGCGTCGACGATGGAGGCACTGCAGGCACGCCGGGCTCTCGGAGCAGCCACGCGGTGTGGTGGACGGCGGTAGTCGCGCGGCGAGGCGGAGGAGCACCGGGCGGTCGTAGATGGAGCAGCAACGGGCACCGGGGATGGAGCACAGCGTGGGCAGCGAGCTTGGGGAGATGATGAACAGTAGGGGTTAAATCATCCCCCTTCTGCCTTTACGCTTCTCTCCGGTTACTTTTTTTTCACTTTCTATGTTCTTTTACCCAAAAAAGAAAAAGCCAAGCCCCCTTTATCAATCTCCACGCACTCCTTATATAGGGGAAGTAATTTGGATTTTAACTTTTCTTTGAATTAGTATCCACAATATTTTCATGAAAATCATCCCATACTGGTAAGGATTCAAGATTAAGATGAAATTTTTCTCTAAATCCAAATCTTTCAAAGCCAACTCGCAATATTTTTTTACCCATCTGCCCTATCCAAAAAGAATTCATATCCCGGCAAAATTTCAAAAATCAATTTTCCCACAAGATAATTTTCGATCATTAAAAATATGGGCTTGGGTCGACTTGCTCGCTTCGTGGGCCTGATCCATCTAATTTGAACTCATCCGCCACCGGTCCAATAAAATGCAAAAAATGCAAATAACAAAATAAATGCAACCTAAATCTATATGCTATGCAATTAATAAAATTAACCCCTAACTTCCTATGCAATAAATGACTAAACGGGTCGCCAAAATTTAGGTGTCAACAAATGGCTTAAAGTGTCATCAATTTCTCAGATAAAAGCCTGAAGTTGACTTTATTTCAAATAAGGGCCCGAAGTGGTTATATCAGCTTCAAATAAGAATTTGAACTCTCTATTTGATAAAGGGTAATTTCGTCTTTTAATTTTTAATTTTTAATTTTTTCCTTTTTTCAGTTTTTTCTTTACAAATTAAAAAGAGAAAGAGAACACAGGGGAGGAAAGGCATCCTCACATATATGGCCGCCACCCCATCTGTTGGTGGGGCGGCGACGATGGCCGTTGGAGTTGTTGGCGCCTAGGCGAGGGCCAAGAGGCCCTCGCTAGAGATGTGAGAGGGTGGCAAGTTTTTCTTAGATTTGGGCGAGGGCCGCTCGCCCTTGCCCTAGCTCGAGCAAAAGTTGCCAACCCTTGCGTAGGCTTGGCAACCCTCATCTAGCGCTCTCGCCTAGATCTAAGAGTGGGTCATCACCCTCTCCTATCTCTACCGAGGGCTCACTGGCCTTCGCCTCTGGTCGGCGAGGGTGGCTAGCCCTTGCCCAGGTGCCAGCAACCCCGTCGACCATTGTCACCACCCCATCGGCGATGAAGTGGCGACCATAGGCAGGAGGGAGTCTCCCACCTATGTGTTTGTTTGTTTGTTTTTTTTTTTTTTTTTTTAAATAAAAAATTAATTTAATTTAATTTATATTGTATTTGGATGAAAATATCTTTGATCGGCTAGAATATTTTGCCAGCCGGCGAGCGGGCAAAGGTAAGCCCTTATTTGAAATAATCATAATCACTTTAGGCCCTTATTTGAAATTTTCTCTAGAGAAATATATCAAAAAAGTCCTATCATGTCAATTCAGTTATGAAAATCTTTTAATTGGGCTAATTTAATCTCAAATCTTTTAACAATTTATCAATGCATCTGATCAATTTTGGCCAAAAACTGATGGTGTGGATGTTGACTATCCTATTAACACTAATGTGGAAATTTTTTGAAAGTTTTTATTTTTATTTTTATTTTTAATTATTTTGTTTTCTTTTTTCTATTATTGTTAAATATTGATAGAAAACGGCCGGTAACTATGAAGCCCTTACTAATAGCTAGCAAGGGTTAGGCCCTCACCGGCCACTTGTTGAGGGCTGCGATTGATGCCCTATGGCTAGTCAGGACCAGGAGCCCTTCCTTAAAGCTAGGCGATGGAGGTGACCCTTGCTTACACTCGGGCAAGGATGCAGCCCACGTTTGCCACAAGTGAGGGCTGCAAGCGCTCACCTAGTGCCTAGCAAGAGCTTCACAGCTTTCGGCTGTTGGCTGGTGGCCTTCTGCTAGCCCTTAACAATAGAAAGAAAAAAATATTCAAAATTTTCAGAAAAAATCACATCAGCCTCATTCGCTCCACATTAGGATGTTCGGAATCCATAACATTAATTTCTACCAAAAATTAGATGGATAGATTACATTAGTGAATTATTAAAAAAATTAAGACTAATTTGTCTCAATTAGAAAGTTTATGATTGAATTCGCACAAATAAAATAAGATAATTTTCTAATGTAACTGGAGTTAGCGAATTTGCTCTTGATTCTCATACATGCTCCATGAAAGTCTTTCACATGGACGATGGCATCCATCTATCCCTCCCAGCCCGAAATTTATTAAAGATTAACATGGACGGTTTCACGCCTGCGGATCGAAAACCTAGCATGCTCGGTGGTCTCGAACTCTGAATAATATTTTGGTGGGAGAAATCTTCATCACGCCCCTAGATCTTTTGGGGTTGCGGCAGTTCCGCCCACTTACATTGACCTTAGATAAAATTTTGTCAAATGCTCTCATGCGTCTAGGGTGATGCCATGGAAGTCGATATCGATTGTCGGGTTGGATAATACAATCTTCGAAGTATCGGATAGAAAACTGCCATGACCATAAGTGCCTGAGTGTACAAAGGATTGTAATGGGGGGAACATGTATAACCTCATTGACGTGGAACCGGGCTCGAAGGCGAGAAGTTTCCCTAACTTCACCGCATGAGGTCCATTTGTGAGGTCCATATAGAATCCGTACAACCAAGATTGTGATTGACCCAACTTATCTAGATTAAGGATAGAAATTCCCATAAATGCTTGATGTATTGAAAAATCTTAATGGAACTTATTATTAAATAATGATGTAAGAGAGAGTGATCAGATGCTAGAACGAGTGGAAACCATTTCTGCAATTTAACTTGGTTGAACATCGAACTTAGGGCCGCTCATCATTTAGTATACAAGTTTAGAGAAACACTAGGTAGATTGGCTTAGTTTGTCTCACGGAAAATGAATACTTCAAGAAGTAATTTGTTTAAGAATGATTACTTTGAATCATTTACAAAAATGAATGTAAAAATATATCATCCTCCACGAAATTATTTATACCCAAAAATGAATAGTTCGATAAAGGAAACTACTTTTTGAGAAATTATTTTTCAGGAAAATTGATACTTTTCTTTTGTTTCGTGATGTATGAACGAAAATGTTTTTAAATCTTTGGATCTCACTTGGAAAATAATTTCAATTTTGTGATTTTATCTCAGGAAATCAAATTTGTCTGCTCTCTTGCATAGATGGATAAAACATATTCAGAAAAAGTCAAACCTTGTATCTTCTCCGGTTGGAAAATGCATTAAATATTTACCTAAACCAGTTGCTCGAACAACCCAAAGTTCAATTATTTCAACTACATCAAGGCTCTCTAGAGGAAAGGGGGTGGTGGTCTGGATAAGAGAAGTCTAAATTTTGACAACACGCCTCACTCGAAATTGATATCCTCACCAACTCGAAACACTGTATCAATTGGATGAATTTGCTACCTTTAGCTGCATCACATTCACAAGCGAAGAGCTGACTATGTAAAATGCCATTTTTGGAGCGAGGCAACGATGGAAAGAATGAGAAAACCATGTTGGAAATTTATGAAGTTGCGGACTCCGTCCAGTGATGGGTCAATGTCACCTTGCCTTGTTGGTATTTGCCATTTGGGGGCCGATGGTGGTCCTGTTTTAGAGTGAATTATCATGGATGGCAAGGCGCAACAGCTACTGCCTATCCGCAACAACTTGTGGCCGAATTGCATGGCTGAAAATTGCAAGCTGTTACTTCAAAATCACGACAACGGAGTTCATACGTATCGCTTAACGCGGTGCTCTTCGTTTCTGCTTAATGATGTTTACTCGTAGCATCTTTCAATCAACAAGCACATCGTCCCTTCAACATTGTTCTACTGAGTTTGATTTCTTGTCTCCGAGTGATCGCACACTTTTCGTCCTGCCCCCTAAGCAGATGTATCAAGTCACCAAACATTGAATTCTGTCCACAATAATGTGATGGTGGAGTTACAATGGATTTCGTTCATTTCGTAAATAATAAATGATTTAAAAATATTTTTTTAAATAATTTTTTTATTTATTCATATTGATAAGTTATACATTCAATTATTTTTAAGAAAATATTTCATAAATAATTCATTTTTCACGGAACCAGGCTCACACAAAAAGTCCTGAACCAAGCAATTCATCTACAAAAAATAAAATCATTTTCTCGAGATCACCTTATGGAGCACAAGCATTTATCCTCAATATACTATTTGGTACAAGTGCTAGAGGTGACTGTCGTATCTGATAGGATCGATCGACATAAAATCCTTAATATCCAATTAATATGTAGAAGGATCTTACCGCGTATCTTTGACTTTATAATTTTATATATAATTAATTTTGAGGTTGCTTTTCTTTTCTTCCATAGAAGATATTCGATGGGAGGACCAAATCTCCAACGAGTTTTCAGTGAGGACCAATCACTCCAATGAATTGATTGGATACACTGCCTGCTTTCCATGATCAATGGCATTGGGCCACTCGGTGCGCTAACAAGAGACGGAATAGTCTTAGGCCCAGGATAACTCTTTTCCGTTGCCTTGGATGGTGCGGTATGAAGTGAATGATAGATGACATGATGAATAGAATTAGGTTGTTCAATTTAGGAAAATGACACAAATGATATCCCGACTTTACTTTAATCCATTATGTGATCAATAAAATTTTTAATTTATCCAACGTAATCCTTAAACTATGGATAAATATTTAATATAGTTATATCGGTTACACAAACGACAAAATAGATATTATTTGGTGAAGTGAATTTATAGATGCTGAGTTGTATTTTAAAAAACGATGAGTCAACGTGTTCAGAATATTAAAGCATGAACATGTCTATTATTATTTGATGACATGAATTATTATATTCTAAATTGAGATGAATATTTTATGTGAATAATTCACATGTAACATTTTTTTCACGGAAATAAACGAGATTTAAAAAATAGTTTACTAAAATGATTGTTTATATCACTTAAAATAATTAGTTGATTAAAAATATTTTTAGTATCAATAATAATTCAAGTCTAAATAATGTAGTGGACGATGGAGATGTTTTCCGTTCGTTCATTTTTGTAAGTAATCTAAGCGGTCATTTTTAGAAAATAATTTTCAATGTTTATTTTAACGAAACAAATACATCCTGAAAGCGACTTATAAAATTGAGACATCAAGCCAATAAACATTATTCAATATCACAATCACGCCGATAAAGAGGAAATGATAATTCCTGTTCTTTCGCATGGCCCTACAAGCAGCCCAAGTTCGTCTCCTCCTTGGGCCGTGAGTACCAACTTACACACAGAAACCGAACATTCTAACACACAGGTCAGATTCTCCATCTCACGTTACGCTAAACAGGAACCTCGAAATGCTCTAAACCAACAAAATGTCCTGCTTTCCCAGTTCACTCTTCAACTGGAGCAACTGATTCTCCGGCAGAATCATGGTCACCACCCTTCCCTGGCCGCTGTCCTTGCCGGAACTCGGTGGCCCCGGAAGCACGAAAACTGCCCCTTCATCTGCGACCCCTTCGATCACATAACTTGCGAAAATCGGTTGGTTCCCGTTCAACTGCAACCCATACATGCTGACCTCTTCCCAGTCCACGAAGCTCAGATTGGCCCCATACACAACATAATCGGCCAATCCGCCATCTCGTTCGACAGCTTCCTCGATGAGGTCGCTCTCGTCCCCCGCTCTATCAATTAGTAACCTCGCGATCTCTTCCGGGTCGGCATCGGCAACGGAGAAATCTGCCTTGACCGAGCATATCTTTAGACTATTGCTCAAAATCCCATGCTCCCTTTTGCTTGGGTCATTCTTGATGAGGGTTACAGTGCTTGACTCATTCCCTGCTCTTACTTTGGCTATTAGCTGCCAAAGGATGGCACAAAGAGACTCAAACGGTGGGAATTTCTCTCCATGATCCTCCCCACCCACTTTTGACTTCAGATGTGCCAATTGGTCTGGACCAAGGTGGAATGTGAATGCCTCCATGTTACAATTACTGTCAACCACCCAGTGGTCTCCTACCGGGCTGACCCGTTTGATGGACGCGGGTTCTCTTGCGAGCTCCGGTGGGTCCGCCAGTCTTCTGGGCCCAGAAAGTGCCCTTGGCCCTTTGGGCCCGTCGGTGAGGAGGCCCGATAAGGTGCAGCCCAACATGTTGAAGCAATCGGAGGCCGAAAACGGGTCGCCAAGTACGTGGGCCCAGCTAAGGCCCAATGACATGCCTCCGCACTTGAAGTGGGTCACCTGCACCTTGCGGTTTAGAAGCGCATGCGAAGTACAACGGGCGAATGGCTTAAGGACAGAAATGACATGACGAATATCAATGTCGAAATAATGAATGCCTTTTGGGCTATGCCTCACTTGTATACAACTCTAACATGAACATTCCTTCCTCCCTTTTCAAGTTTATTTATATCAAACTGGAAGTTGTGATCAACCAATAAACAACGAAAATGTGGCATATAAACGAAATTTATAACAATTGAAAATCATCGTGCATTTGTTAATTAGTATGAAGTAATGGATAGAAAAGGTTATAGATATATTTTACAATTTAAGTTGAAATAATTATAGAGTATTTCTAATCATAATTAGTTATGATTTTGAATACTAACAGTGTACTATTTAATAATGAGTTACAACTGACATAAGAGATAATATCTAGACTATATACTATAACGGAATTTTAACTCAAGATTATAAGAATATGATAATAAAAGAAATTAAAATATGATTATAAAATATTAAAAATCATCAATCGGTATTTTGGGAGCAAATACATTGTCTTTATTCCATCTTGTAGACCAAATTAAAGAAATTATTCCAATATTATTCATGCTCTATTCTATTCCTCCCTAGTTACATTTTGTGAATCAAGCGCTATTGTATTTGCTTATCAATACTTATTGTCAATCTCTAGACTTTCATTTCTTACATCCAAGAAAAGAAAGTCTGGATAAAAAGACTCTGACCTGACGTGATATATAGGTGGAATGTGATTAATAGTAATCTAAATATTTCACTCTATGCAGGCACAAATGACATAAAAAGCAAGGAAAATACTTTCCGATTAAAATAAGGATGAGCAATCAATCTAGTTCAACCCAAAAACCAAATTAAACAAGCCTTACCTAATCGATTCCAATCTTATTCACATAAGAATCAAGTAAATTCTTGGAAAATTAAAATTAAAGATTCAGTCTTGACTAGTTTAATTTTCGATTATATACCATGAGCTATCGGTTTTGAGTTGACTTTTAGTTTTTTTGTTTTATAAATAAGATAGATATGTTGGAAAACATTTCAAACCTAGAAACGATAGGAAATTCATCAATACTTTAACCACTATAACACAGATTTTTTCACATGGTACGTTTTCCTAAAATAATAGTTATATTACTTAAAGTTAAACTTGATTCTTTCCTTGATTTATGTGGATTTTTCATTCTTGATTTTGAACTTGCTCACTTTGAAATAAATCACCATAATCTCTATAAATAAATAAATAATGATTGAGAGGAGAAGGGGGAATGGGCGAGGCACATAGGCAGAGACATTTTAGCCGTGCTGTCATTTTCCAATTGAGGGGGTAGCCAGATATCCTCGAATAAATAAATTTCTTGATAGCAATTATATCCTGGAATTTTTTTAACAATTTCTGATGTAAAATCACCCAACAGTTCCCACAATAAATACCCTTACGTCGTTGCATCACGGGTCGGTGTCAGCCCAGCCGAAGTCTATTGCATTAATGAGATAGAGATCCGCTGGGGAGACCACAAATTTAGCAGACACTTCCATAAATCCTGGACTGTATATGACAGTATATAAATAAAAAATTAATTTTGATTTCTAAATTTTGATTTCAAGTACAATAGGGCACCCTAACTAGACGACCCCAAGCAAAATAAATAAATAAATAAATAAAAATAAACCTCTGGTGTATTGTGTTGCCCCCTCCTGGACTCGTATGGTATTTTTCGTGAACCTTTGTTGAGATTTTATTTTATTTTGAAAATCAATTAATTATATTTGAAGAGAAATAACAGAGTGATTTTTGCTGACAATTAGAATTTAAGGTTTTTAGTTGGGTTGGATTAGACTATTTTTAGTTAATATGAACGGGAAATACTCAATAAGCTTTTAAAGTTTTAATTTTCCCTTTTGTTTCTTTTTTGGCCACAAAAGCTTTTAGTGCTTGAAGTTGAAGCAATGAATATCGAAATGGGGATGTGGTAACATTTCCTGTTTTCACTCGATGGTTGGCAGCTTTCACAAATATGAATTACTAAAAAGAATGAGCACGTATCTAGAAATTTCCTTAGTCTTGACATCACTACACCCAATCAAAAGAAGATGAGTAATTGGAGGAAAGGGATAATGAAGTCAAGGATTCCTAAACTTTGGTCTAATATGTAATGTGAATTCTAAACTTTTGATTTGTTCAATATGGTCTCTGAACTTTATCTCAATGTGCAATATCGCCCCTATGCTTTTAATTTGTTAATCTCTAAATTTATGACATATGTTTAATCTAATCTCTGAATTATATAAAAAATTTCAATGTTGTATCTTAATTTGTATTAATAAAACAATACCATTGAATTTTTATATAGTTTAGGGCCAAAATTAAATATGTATCATAAGTTCATGAACCATATTGAATAAATTAAAAGTTCAAGGATCACTTTATGCATTGAGCTGAAGTTTATTAAATATTTTTAAAATCTTTCTTTGAAAAAAAATGTTTTGCAAATATTTGACCACTGATTACTATACTCGAAGAGAGCAAAAAGATGAATATTTGACCACTGATTGACCATAAAACGGGGGTCTTCGAACGAAAATAATATTCCTCCGCATAAGAACTATCACTTTTAGATTCCCTTATTAATATAAGGTCCAACATCATGACCCGATCAAAAACAAATGTAAAAAAATATATATATATATATACAGTCTTTTTCTTGATAATACATGTTCTATTATCAGCTAGTACAGTATCGGTGCACTATCCGGACGTGAATATACTATTGGCAAATGTATTTTACTATAAATTAATCATCAAATTGTAGTCAACTACATTTTCTAAAGAAATATCTAATAGGAAGAGTTACAAAAATATTCATATTTTCGACAATGGCTAATTTGCAGCATTACGACTCATCGTGACTAATGTCATTATTTCATACAAACTCGTGGCATTGAACGAGGCCCACACCGATCCTAATTAAAATCATAATAAGTAAAGAGTGCAAGAAAAATATTCCTTATAAGGAGAATGATAATCCTTTTCAAAAAATGAAATAGATTGTAATGTGTCACTCTTAAAGACAATCCTTCTTAAAGAGCTTCCTATATTATTTTTACTAGACGGCGGCATTGGGATGGTTAACAAATAAGACAATTTCAGTATTACTTGAGACCATTGTATTTTATAAACCTTTTCAATCAATATCAGATGTTTTATGGAATATAATAGCTATGCAAGGAATACTTGAAAGTTGGTGTAGATTTTTGAATGCATATTGTCATATTGTACAATGGAAATGTACAAAATGAGTTGTAATTTGTGAATCAGTCAAAACTTAATACTGATATTATCGTATATATAATCGTTTCATAGTTTTTCAAAATTTAAATAACATTTACTTTTTCTTCAAATTTTAAAGGAAAATCCATAAGTTAGAAGTAGCAGAGAATCTATTACAAATAGACTCTAAAACTCCAAACTCTGCATTTTCTTGTTCGCAAATCTAAAACATTTGAAACTTTTAGAATATTAATATTTTGACACGGATATTAAATATGATTTTTTTTATATGGTCATCAGTTCGTATTTCTAAATGAATCAGGCGATTTAAGTTCCACACACACAAATATAGACACAAATTGGGGACTCTAAAAGTAGAAGAAAATGGATATTTTAATTATCTATTCGGATCTAACTAATGATTTTTAGCAGGAGAATATGGATATAAACTTTAGGGCAAGGACACATGCACTTTAAAAGTAGGAGATTCGTCAGGTAACCATTCATAAATATCGGCTTAATCCATAATGATGTATAACTAATTTTTATATTTTGCATTTTTTTTAATATTGAGATAATTGATAGCTACCTTGATGTCGCTAATCAAGTACAATGATAGATGGTCGACAGGTGCATTTATAGATAATTATGTAAGTCAACTATCCCACGATCAAACTATAAATTATTTGTCACATTTGCAAAATACCTAATAAAAATTCTTAATATAAAAGATGATTTATTTCGTGAAAAATAAATAATTCGATTTTTTTAAATGGTTTGCCTGTGTTGTAATATATAATTAGTTAATCGAATTTTTTTTATTATTGATAATAATTTATATCTAAATATCTTATAAACGTGATAAATATTTTCTAAAATATTCATTTTTTTCGAAACAAATGTACCATAAACGAAAGCGAGATTTCTAAACTAATTTGTTTAACAGCGAGAGGACAGCAAATATAGCGGGCCAAATTTGTACTTCAACGCAAATTGCAGGAGAAATTCGAAAGCTACACAAGTCAAACTGATTCAAAACTGACATGTCCTATCACCATAAGTTTAAAGCACGTATTGTGAAGCAAGAGCATGCGGAATCATTTATTACACTCAGTTTGCAGACTCAATTTTATGAGTCCACTCAGCACTATTAGAAAATCGAGATAGAGAGAGAGAGGGAGGGAGGGAGGGAGGGAGGTACGTGCCTGGACGAGAAATGTAGGGGAGAAGAACAGCTCGGGGCCAACGACCTGGTGCGAGACGAGCAGCCCCAGGAGCGAGCCGTGGCCGTCGGCCTCGAGCCACTCGTCGACGGTGTGGTCACACTTGGCCTCGATGAAGCGGACCCCGCAGTCGTTGCACTTGATGTAGGGGCGGCCAGAGTCGGAGCGCCGGAAGCGGCCGCACACGGCGTAGTAGTCGGCGCACCAGGAGAACATAGACTCCTTGATCCTCGGGATGGTGAGACCCTCCACGGCCGGGCCGGCGAAGAAGTAGACCCCCCTCAGGTAGTGCAGCTTCATGGCTAGGTCCGCAGCAGCCGGCTCGTGGACCACGTCCGCCCCCGTCACCCGGGCCGGCCCAACGGAGGAGAGCTTCAGGCCGTACACAAGCTTCTCCTGCTCTTGGATCACCATGGCGATATGATGTGTGCGCGGGAATGCTCTGAGAGAGAGATAGAGAGAGAGAGAGAGAGAGAGAGGCCTTTTGGTGTAGGAGTTCTGGGGCTTGACATATAAGAAGAAGCGAGGGATGAGATGCCGGGAGGAGAGAAAAGTGATGTGTGTAGGTAAAATAATATAATCATTGAAAGTCTTAAAATTTATCAAAACGTAATTTTATCCTAAATTTTTTCAAAATAGCAATTAAATCATATAAATTGTTATAAAAGTGTAATTGAGTGCTAAAATTTTCAAAAAGTATAATCAAGTCTTAATATTGTCAAATTGATCAAATCAAAATTTTCCATTAATTACAGTTTTTGAAAATTTAAAGATTTGATTGCATTTTCATGAGAAAATTTGAAATTTTGATTGTACTTTTTGGAAATTTTAAAACTTGATTTTACTTTCTGAACAAGTTTTAGGATTTAATTACACTTTTTGAAAGTTTTAGAATTAAATTGCACTTTCGCGATAGATTTTAATACTTCCGAAACACTTATTCCTAAATAGGGAGGGGGAGGGAGGGAGGGCAACTTTTTTGACCATAGGTCAATGAAGTCGATAGGAAAATTGTGCATAGAAATGGGTGACACTTATTCCTACATAGAGAGGACCCGGGGGGGGGGGGGGGAGGAATGGAGGGCAGGGAGAGCAACTTTTTTGACTACGGGTCAATGAAGTCGATAGGAAAATTGTGCATAGAAATGGATGACACTTATTCCTAAATAGAGAGGAAGGGGGCGGGGGAGGGGAGGGAGAGCAACTTTTATGACCCGAGGTCAATGAAGTCGATAGGAAAATTGTGCATAGAAATGGATGAGACTAGGTAACAATATAGAGTCACATGGGACTCACATCATGATTATTCTTGTTGATGTGGAATCAAGCTTAGAGGTGACAAAATTTGTCGCGTGTTGTCCATATGATGAGGTCAACATAGAACCGTGGACCTTTGATTATGATGGAATTGGCTCATGTGGAAACAATATAGAGAAAATCATGGATAAGAATGGATCTGATGTGGAACAATATTGATTTTATGGGACTCAACGTCATTATTAATACTGTTGGTGTGGAATCGAGCTCAGAGGCGAGAAAATTTGCCATGTGACGTCTATATGATGAGATCAACATAGAACTATAGACCTTTGATTTTGATTGTCCTAGCTAATGTGGGAATAATATAGAGAAAAACGTGGATAGGAATGGATTGGATGCGGAGGCAATGTAGATTTTATGGGACTCACATCATGATTAATTTTGTTGCTGTGGAATCAAATTTAGAGGCGAGAAAATTCACCACATGGAATCTATATGATGAGGTCAACATATAAATGTAGATCCTTGATTTTGATTGACATGGCTCATGTGGGAACAATATAGAGAAAATTGTTTATAGAGTTTAAGTAGGACTAACATCATGAATAATACTGTTGGTGTGGGATCGAGCTCAGAGGGGCAAATATTCGTCACTTGACGGTTATATGATGAGGTCAACATGGTACAGGATACCTTCAATTGTAATTGACCTGGCTTATGTGGACTCGGATTACCATGAGAAATTGTTCTGTAAATTTTGGATGCATCGAAAATTCTAAATATAACTTATCCCTAGGGTAAATTCTGACCCCCCACCTCTGTATTTTTAAAGGAGTTAAGAGATGACAAAACAAGGTTGTTCAGGATTGAGAATTTTGAGAGTGGGGCCAATTTACATGGTTGGTGTGACACCTAATATTGACATCTACGGCTGGGCTTATAAAGTTGCGCTATTCGTTCACTTTGGCTAAAACAAAATCTTTTTTTTTTTTTTTTTTTGTTTAACTAACAAAATTATCCTTCAATCACAAGATTGGCTTCCATAACTATACTTTGCATTACCCTTCATTTTTTCTCGTTCAATAGAATAAGTTTCCCAAAATAAAAGTTATTTTGAGTAAAGCTATATTTCAAAGTCAAAAAACATTTTCCCCTTTTAAGATCATGTATTTATTGGTTTTGTTGAAGATATAATTTTGTTAAATGGAAAATTGTCCATTTGTTCTTTTGTCAAAGTTTTAAGGCCACGTATCATCATCTAAACTTTCAATCAGGATAGAATGGAATATGAAATCTACATAAATAATAAATCATAGTAATAAATTCGGATACTTCCATATTCTATCTAGTCCATTGTCTAGTATGAACTACATATTAGTGTAAATGAACTTGAAAATATATAAATAGAAATGATAAAAATATCTCATGATTCCTTGCTAAAAAAACTACAAATGCACAAGTGGAGATAACATCCATCCAATTAATCCATGATTATTGATTTAAATCCTAAACAACAAAAGAGCTTGTTGTAGCATTCCAAAGTCACATATTTGACTATGATAAGAAATGTAAGCGAGCAATAGCAACACCGATGATTCGACTCTCTCACCACTTTCATGGACCATAGAGCTACGGAGGAGAATGAGTTTCAACTTTCTTATTATTTTTGTGGATTTTTGACATGAAGAAGAAAGCTATGGAGGGAAAGGAGTTTAAACTTTCTCGCCTTTTTGTGGAGCTTTAATGTGAACTAAAGAACTTTGGAGGAGTCATGAAGTTTCAACATGAGCCACAGATGTGTAGGAGACGAAGATGGAGAGGATAGAGTTTCTTTTAGAAAACTCATTGCCCCTTATTCTTCAAGAATTATAAAAATGCCATTCGACTTTGAATTTGTTCAATTAACATCTGAGTTTTTCTACTTTGTTTTTATTTACTTATTTCATTATTATTTTTCCTCCCCTTCGTTTAGTTTTTTTTTTATATATTATTTTCTTTTCTATTCCCTTCCATCATTCCTTAATAAAAAATTTATTAAATAAAAATTTGTTCCAAAATACTTAAAATGTGTAAATATATATATATATATATATATTATAGAATAGAAAGAAACTCAAATATATAATTGAAAATGAAAGTTGTTTTTTTTGTTATTTTGAATTTTCTTTTTATATTAATTCAAATATTATTTACATTTAATTACAAGGGTCAATATTGTGGAAAACCCCAAATTGATACACCTATGCTAAATTTACCCTAAATTAATTATTAAAACTAGTACACTTATGATAAATTTATCCTCAGTTAATTTATGTTAACTTTTACCGTCAAATTGCTGAGTTGGATAATATGTGACAATTGACAAATGTATTGATTTTAAAGTTTTAACCTCCATTTGTCAAAGGTATTGTAGTTTGTGATTTTTTGTGATATTAATGCAATTTATACCGATTTAGGATCGGTAAAATCTCAAATAAGGACTTGAAGTAGAGCTATTTTATCAAAAAAGGACCTAAAGTGGATATTATCTCAAATAAGGAACCGAAGTGGCTAACTTACTCTCAATTAAGGACTTGAACTTCTAATTTTATTCACAACCGGGGGTACTTTTGTCCAAGAACATTTTTCTTTATTTTTTCTCTCTCTTTCTTCTTTTTTCTTTCTTCATCTTTCTCACACTCTACACCACCTCCATTATTAGCCCCTCCATCTCTCTCTCTCTCTCTCTCTATGTCATCTCGTTGTATGACCAAGATTGGGTTTTCTTTAACACGAGCCATTACAACATAGTCTAGCTCATTGAAAATTTTAAATTTCGCTCCTCAAAATGGTTAGTAGACAATTCCATGAAGCTGAAACGAGCTTTCAAAAACAAGTTCTCTTTTTTTCCAACGGTCATCGCAAATTCTGATCTCAAAGCCATATGAATCTGCTTTTGCTGATAATCGATTTCCGCTAACCCAGCAACTACAATTTTTTCTGCTGTTTTCGATCTTGCTTGCCAACAACAGAGCAGCAATATCCAAACTTTGCCTTGGTGATAAACAATTTCATGCCAAAGAACAATTTCATTGCAGCAAACAACTATTTCAACATCGGCAATAGTTTGCCTCGTCATGGGTTTGCCTCTCTTGCGTAACTTCAATATATCAAAGATCTCCCTTCCCCTTTGCAATGCCAATGACTCCTTTCAATAATCCCTACTCTGGAGACACCCACTCACACTCTTGCCATTCTCATCGTCACAGCTCTTCTCCACAATTGATACCCCATCTTGAGATTGATCATCAATCGTATTTGACATCTAGCATCATCATCGTCAGATGGAGGTCGATCCGAGCTTTAGGCCGAGCATGAGCGAGTTGAGATCTAACATATCTTTAGCATCCAAGAAGGTGGCCAGCAGCAACTAACTCCAATTCAACTTCTCATCACTTGGACCAACTACATGATGACATGAAGCTCAAGAGGTCGCTGGTGGGGGCCCTGATTATGGCGTTGAAGATGGAGGCAATGTAGAGTGAAGGAGGAGGCGTGAGGAAGATGGAGAAAGAAAAAAAAATTAAAGGAAAAATGTTCTTGGACAAAACTACCCCAAGCTGTAAATAAGATAGAAGTTCGGGTCCTTATTTGAGACTAAATTAACCACTTCAGGTCCTGATTTGATACAGTATTCACTTTGGGTCATTTTTTGAAAAAATGAACCCACTTCAAGTCTTTATTTGAGATTTTCCCTTTAGGATTTTTGGAGGGGATAAATTTATTATAGATATATTAGTTTGGGGTTTTTGGTGGTTACAGAATTAATTTGTGGTAAATTTGTCACATGGATATCAGTTTGGGCTCTTCGTGGCTATTATGAGAATTTGGTTATTTTGAAAAATAGCTTTTATACTATGGATAAAAGAAATTCTACCAATCTTTATTCCACCTCTCTAATGGAATATCTTTATATCCAATCTTATTTTTTCTAAGGTCAAAATAAAAAAATAGGACATAATAAATTTTATCCTATCTTGCCCAGACCTTTACCCAAGTTACTAAATGTGGCCTAAGTGATTATGATAGAATTTTAACTCTAATTACAACTTCTTCGGATTCAAACCTAGTCTAATCATAGAGAAAAGAAAAACTTTAAGGACTCGGTTCACAAGCAATATTGATGATTTCTTCATGGCTGAACAATAAAAGGTTCGGTCTTGATCTTTCTCTGTTTTATTTGTCTTTTCCAGTCTTTATGTTCAAACCAAAATTCCTTTTTCCACATTCAAACATAATCTGCGATTGTTTTAATTTAATTGTTCTCTTTTCCATTTTTTTTGGGATTCTTTTGTGAATTTCCTTCGGTTCCTAAGTCAAATTACATAGCTCATTGAACCATCCAATTTTTTTTCCTTATCGAAAATTTTCGGGCGTTATTAATGAATGCTTTTTAGACTTTGAGAATATCTAATTTTGAAGAATTGGCTTATTGAGAATGATAATTGTACGTGAATGGTGGCTTTCGAGGTCGTTGCGGGCGAGTTAATGGGAAAGAGTTGTCGGAATCCCATTGGCTTTTTTTTTGGATTGGCGGACGAAGGACAGAGACAGGTATCTGGGTTGCTCTGCTAAATGCCAGCATTTAAGGGAGCCATCCGTCCATCGGCCTTTGGATTGCCCTGTGTAGTCATCAAGACGAGTTAGTTGTTGGGGACCACGAACTCCACATGCGGCACGGCCGGCATCATCCTAGGCAGCTCCGTGAACCTGCTTGGGTCCCTCTCCATTTGCATAAATCAATGAAACTTGCCATCCTCGTCAAACCCCCACCTCAATTAAGAGATTTTTCACCATCTCTGGACAGACCATTAATCCGGAAGTCGATGATTGTTGGATCATGGAAAATAAATTGATGTTGTCCATTTTTTACGACAGTGCATTTGGATATCAGGAATTATAATGGTGAATTGATATTTTATGGGATCACAGATATCAATTCAAGACTGTATTTAGTAGTTTAAATTTGAATCTGAATTATCATATCCGGTGTTTGGCGACCACCTCCGGATCGGCAAGATATATTCTAATAAAATGTTGGATAAGAAATTCGAGAAGGGGATGGGATAAACCCGTATTGCTTGCTCTTCTAGTTAGGTCCATCCTAGTGGTGGTGGTTTTAGGTGATGCCGAGCCACATTAGAACGCTATTGAGGTCCGATATAAGTGTCTGAAGTTTCGAGGGCGTTTGAGTAAAGGTTTGGCCAAGAAAGACAAGCACTTGTGGCTCCAATGCAGAGAGCGCTGAAAACAAGGAGACTTTCCATTTAGGTTTTCTAGACACGGCGTCCCGAATGACGGTGCTCCAATGGAGGTCAGTGGGGTGGCGACATGACATTAGAGGCTTAGGTGGCAATAGACAACCATGGGTAATCGTGAGCGAGCGAAGGTGAGAAATTGGGAACGATCCACCGTATACGAGAGTGCCTCCTTGTTGGTGTCTTTGATTCCTCTTTCTTATATTTCTCTTTCATATTTTCACCGTCACACGCCCTACAGACTCTGGTTGCAAAATTGGCATCTTGACTTGCTGATGTTGTAATTACTATCGATGAACAGTTTGCATTGATGGATTTGGGGATGAAGTGGCCTTCTCTCGTAGACATAAGGCGGTTTGTTTCACTAGTTTGGCTTGCCGAGGGGGCTATGGAAGAGAGGAGCTTCCTTCAATGGCCCATCGCCTTTTGAGAAAGAGTGAAGGTGGGAAGAGTGGAGGTATGAGGAGAACTGAGAGAGAGGTTATTCAGAGAATTTTCATTGAATTCAAAGATTTTACATTAAACATATAATGGGATTTTTTTTTATAGTATATTTGAAGGATTGTTAATCCCATTTTATTCTATTACATTCCAATTTGAATCTAAACGATCAAGTTGAATCCAAGAACTTTGTGGCCTTGAGGTTTTCTATTTCATTTTGTGAAAAGGCCCAATGAATTTGAATCTCTCTTTGGCCAAATCATTTTGAGGGAAGTGGATCATTCCCAATAAAAATGAGAAGTTTTGCTAGAATGATATCACATAGAGATACCAGGCTTCCGGAAAAAGAACCTTTCAAGTGTCATAACTTGGCACAAAGGGACACTTAAGTGCCATAACTTACGAAATGTACACTTAAGTGCCACATTCGAAGAAAAACGGATCACTTAAGTGCCACTCCGGCCAAAGTCCGGCCAAAACGCCGACGTGGCATTTTTCCGGTAAAGCGAGTGTAAAACAACGCCGTCTTGCATGCCGACGTGGCCAAATAATGCAAAAACGGCGTCGCTTTGGGCTGACGTGGTAAAAAAATAATATAAAAATTAATTAAATTAAATTTAAAATTAAATTAAATTTAAAATTAAATTAAATTTAAAATTAAATTTAGTTAAAATATTAAAAAATAATCATTTTAAATTAAAAAATTAAAAAAATTAAAAAAGGGGGGTGGTGACTGAGGGCTCAGCCCGAGCCACCGCCCCCTTTTTTTTTAAATTTTTAATTTTTTTTTAAATTTTTAATTTTAAATTTTAAAATTATTTTTTTAATATTTTAACTAAATTTAATTTTAAAATTATTTTTCAATATTTTAAATAAATTTAATTTTAAAATTATCATTTTTTAATATTTTAACTAAATTTAATTTTAAAATTATCATTTTTTAATATTTTAACTAAATTTAATTTTAAATTTAATTTAATTAATATATTTTTCTCCATGTCAGCCCAAAATGACGCCGTTTTTGCATTATTTGGCCACGTCAGCATGCAAAACGGCGTTGTTTTGCACTCGCTTCGCCGAAAAATGGCAACGTATGCAATTTGGTCGGATTTTGGCCGGATTGGCACTCAAGTGATCCATTTTGCTCCGATTTTGGCACTTAAATGTATCTTTCGTTGGTTATGGCACTTAAGTGTCCATTTCTGCCAAGTTATGGCACTCCATGGGTCCTTTTGCCCAGGCTTCCTTAGTGTGGGCAATGCTAGATATGTTAGGGTGGGTAATGCTAGATATGGTCCTTTTGCATGATTTGAGGTGAAAAAGAAGAATTACAGAGAGAAAACATGAATAGGAGACGACTATGACATACCTAAAGTTATATATAGGTATGAATTGGCACAAATCGACATCCTTTTTATTGTAATTCCATTATTTGATATGAGCTTACGATACAACCTAGAATGTTGGTTGAATAGGTTGTATGTAAATTATGAAATTCTTTCGTGGAATATAAATTAACAATACCAAGTGAAGATTATGACAAATATGCGTTGGAGATATTGACAATGGATTGTGATTGTGTGTAATGCTAGTAACAGTCACTGATAATAAGAAGTTGAAGGAATAAAGCACACAACAATTTATAATGGTTCAATTTTGTCACCAAGCCAATGTCCACTCTTCAGATAACAACTTCAACATGGGTTGAATTCCATTTGTAATTCTTAAAGCAAGTTACAACTAGCAAGCATCATTCTTATTTACCGATACATCACACTATTAGGACAGCACCACTGCTCTTATATTGTACACTTAACTTCATCACAATCACAAATAGTACAAACCCTTTACAGGAAGTATCAGATGAAGAGCAATGACACTTTCTGATTTTAGACAACTAAGATGAAGTACAATGGCAATATTCTCGATATCTCTCTCGTCCAATGCCTTCAAGCTTCTTTGATCCTTCTCAAATAGAAGTCTTTGATCTTCCCATTGGAGACTTTGAGGAAGACTAATGGAGCCATTTAAGAGTAGGAGGAAGCTTTTGTCAAAATTAGAATTACCCATACAATCGTTTCTTCTGACATTAGCAGGTTTCTCAAAATGGAGTATGCTAAAGTGGTCACTTCACTAATTCTTGGTCTAATACACCAAAAAGTTGTTAGTTACTTTTATGATTCTTTCGTAGTTTTGTTAATGTGAATTCCTAGCTCACAGCTGCTATTGTTCTGCATGAACAATGGTCATCTTCAAGCAACTCAACATCACTTGTGACTTGATATCAGCATGATTCAATACTCACAATCAACATGGACTCATTATCATCAGTAGTTGACACTTTCCAATAACGATATGAGTGAAATGGCACCCTCTTATGCCTCCCTTGAGAACTTCACTCTGATTGATTGGTCTACGCCCCACCTTCCCTTAGATCCTTTCCGGACTGGGCAACCCACATGCATGAAATGGTTGGATCAACGACCATAGGAGATTGGGAAAGAAGAAGACAAAGCCCTAGAGACTATCGATGCCCCGCCCAAGATGAGGTGAAGATCGGCTTACTTGGACAAGCGTATGACCTACCCAGAAAAATTGTCGGCCTACGAATGTGGTTTCGATCCTTCCGGTGATGCCAGAAGTCGTTTCGATATACGATTTTATCTTGTTTCAATTTTATTTATTATCCCTGATCCGGAAGTCACCTTTTTCTTTCCTTGGGCAGTACCTCCCAACAAGATTGATTCGTTTGGATCTTGGTCCATGATGGCCTTTTTATTGATTTTGACGATTGGATCTCTCTATGAATGGAAAAGGGGTGCTTCGGATCGGGAGTAATCACTAGTGATAGGGCAAAAATCGGGGGTAAGGACAAAGGAAAGAGCGATGCCTACATTAAATCAATTGATTCGTCATGGTAGAGAAGAAAAACGGCGCACGGACCGTACTCGAGCTTTGGATCAATGTCCCCAGAAGCAAGGAGTATGCCTGCGTGTTTCAACGAGACTGTCTATCCAACGATCGTTTTGAGTTTATCCACATCCAAAGACATCTTAAGGACATGAGATTGACCCCGTTACATCCAAGTCACCATGAACTGTCATAATTGGCACTCTCCTAATGTCACAATCTTGTACCTTGTCTTGCACTAATCTTTTACAAGTCATCGATATTAACATAATCATCACAACATCTACACTTATCATAATAAATATTACTATCAAGGATAGTTTTCAAATTATCAAAATTACATGAGAATGTTTTCCCAACCATTTTATACCGACACGATTGACACAACCCATCAACTTTGAGCATCCGAGGAACCTCCCACTATAGGAAATCATCCTAATTGGCTAATCAGAGGTGGAGTAACCATCGCCTTTCCAGAGAACTCCTGGGCACCAAAGACAGTTCTGCTCTCTTACGCACACAGGCCTAGTCACAAGAAGGAAAAACATCTCAATGGTAAACCTAAATGGGTTCCTCCTGGGCTGGTAAGTTAGTCTATAAATCCCACATCAAGGGACCAGGAACGCTTTTAGGTCACCCATTTAGTTTGAACTCCGTTGCAAACCTCTTCATACACTTAATTATTTAAGCATCCAATGGTCAATCTGGGTCACAAACACAGACGCCCTAACATTACTAACCGTGTGCGCATGGATCTTAACCCAACTGTTGAGACAACTTATGCGTTGCCAGCAATAATGTGTTTCATACAACTGTGCATGCATGGTAGCTCGCCTAGCAATGCAACTGTGTTGAGGACCTATAATTTGTATGTTTTATCCTATGTATTTGGAAAAATTACCAAACCAGTCAAAGATTTATTGTACAGATATCAATTCAATTTTAAACTTTTTAATTTTGCCTATGTAGTCTTAAACCTATGCACCGGATTTCAAGGTAGTCCTTTTGGTAATTTTTTGTCAGAATTTGATGATGTGGCGGTCTAGTTATCGCCACCATTCTACATGGCCAAATTTTTCCGAGTAAAGAAAATCTAGTGAAATAGCATCATTCAAGAGTCATAACATAGGGAAAGATGAAATTTATGATAATAAAGGAAAGATGTCGCAACCCTTCTGAGGTAAACCACTAAGGGAAAGTTAACAGACTAATAAGTGAGAACAGAGGTTCATCTAACGAGGTGGTTCATGCTTAGCATGGGTCCTCCCAAATGAAAGCTGACAGCTAACGGGCTATTAAGTGAGAAGGAAGGTTCGTCTTGAGAGGTCATGTTCACACTTAGCACAATTCCTCCCGAAGGAAAGCTGATGGATTAAATTTACGAATTAGATACGGAAACTTGATTATATTAAATCGGGTTAATATCTTGAAAAACCCCAAACTGGTATACCTGTGACAAATTTACCCCAAACTACTTTTTTGACCATGAAAAACCCCAAACTAGTACACCCGTGACAAATTTATCCCGACTGACTATAAAAAACCATAAACTGGTACATTTATGACAAATTTACCCAAAACTAATTTATTCGATAGCAAAAAATCATAAACTGGTAAATTTGTGACAAATATACCATATGCTAAATTGGATTAATACCACAAAAAAATCAAAAAAATTGTAAACTGTGATAAACGGAGTGTAAAATCTCAAATTGATATATCAATCAACTGTCACATGTCATTTAACTTAATAATTTGATAGTAAAATTTAACGAAAACTAACAGAGGGTAAATTTGTCACAAGTGTACTGGTTTGGGATAAATTTGTCAAAAGTATACCAATTTGGGGTTTTGGTGGTCAAAAAAATAGTTTGTGGTAAATTTATCATAGGTGTACCAGTTTGGGGATTTTCAGGGTATTAACCCAATTAAAACAATTTAACAGACTTAAGGTACATTTTATCATTTATGAAACTGTTTGCAAGTAATCTTCATCCTTTCTATTAACCTAAGCCACAAACAGTGATTATGGAAGGATGTGCAAACAATAATGATAGCAAACCACAATCAAAGCAATAAACAAAACAATGATAAGACTGTAACTTATATAAGTAAAATAAAACTGAACCATAGCGGGTCAATTGAATACAAAGCCCTGTTACTACATCATGGGACAGGACCCGTAAGCGGTATATGGAATGTACAATCAACAAAAAATCTAACCCATACGTGCGTTTGAGATAAACATTGAATCCGAATGCATTCAAAGAACAAGACATAATTACTTTCTTTTCTTTCTTTTTTTTTACCTTATAACATGAAATGTATCATGACGTGTCCATGAAAGAAACCTTCTATAAGATGCAAGAATTAAAAGGGCTAGTGACTACACCTTGAGGGGGGTGAATAGGTGTAAATAAAAATTTTCGCAGGACTTAATTGAAGTAAATTGATTTCAGAAGATGTTAGACTTTAAGCGTATTTTAACTTTAAGCAAATAGACAATCAATAAATAACAGTAAGAAGTTTAGGAATGAGAGAATATGAACATAGAGTTTATAGTGGTTCGGCTTAGGTCAAGCCTATATCCACTCTCCTCGCTGACAGCATATTAGCTGGATTCCATTAAGAATCAAAAGAGATGTTACAGCTTGTGATCTCGACTATCACGGTGATGAGTCTCTATCGAACTCTCACACATTCTCACAAAGAGTTTCTCTCTTTTGTATTCAATGTTCAGCTCGATGAAAAAGCAAGAGACTAGAAAGTTTCAGACTTTGGAATTATCTTTCAAGCACTACTAAAACAACCAAAGAGCCAATCCTTAAATACTCATTCATGCCTTCTTGACCGTTGGCACTTTCTAAAGGAATTTTTCCAATCTACCCGTTGGACAGAATCAATTAAGGTGATCTCGAGTCGTTAGATGATTTGTGCTGAAAGCCGTCAATCTTGTTGGCCCATACAAATCAGGATCTTGAGTTTCCATAAATAGAACATTCCAAGTTTAGCTCGCCTTTCAAAGATCTTCATATCGGAGTAGTTTCCAATAAGAATAGTCAATCAAGTAGATGTGAAATCCAGCTATAAGATCTTCCAGTAATCATACGAATTGAAACTTTGAAGATAAACTTGCATCTGGATAATAATTCTGTAATTTGATAAGTGTTCATACTTCAATCTGGAACTGTCAGTGAGGATAGACTTTGAGAATAAAATCTGATGATCTGTCAGTTTTCAGACTTTGATGATAAAGTCTTGAGATCTTCAGGTATAGACTTTGGAAATGTTTTGTCAACTGCAAAATAATAAATGAGTTTTCTCTGACAATCTCCCCCTTTTTGATGGTGACAAAAATTTCCTGTAGATTTGGAAAACTTTTGACATGCAAAACAGTACTTATGCAATATATAATATCATATAAAAATAAGTTAATTATGACTTGGAAATTTTACTTCTGCAACCACAGAATACATGTTAATCCATAACAATCAAACAGTCCAGTCATAATCAATATTGCAAGAGCAAGTTCAAAGTCAAATGTCAAAAGCAAACCACAATAAAAAAGTCCACAAAAAGTAAAGTTCAAAGTCAATAAAAAAAAAATGCAAATCTGCACTTAAACTCTCCCCCTTTTTGTCATAAGCAAAAAGTGGAGATAAAAACGATTGAAAAAAGTTGGTTTGAATTAGGGCTGCTTGGGAATACGAACGAGCTGGAAATCCTCCATGGACTTGACAGTGTCTTCAAGCTTCTTCAAAGACTCCTTAAGCTGTTGAATATCCGCATCCTTTGCCTGTTCTTGCAGTTGAAGCTTTATGGCTTGAATCTGTTCTTGAAGAGAGTCTATAGATGCCTTGAAGACAGTCATCATGTGCTTCATTTCAAACTCAAAAGCATATTGCTATCCTTTTAATTCCAAAAGAAGCTCCATCACTCTTTGAAAATGTGTTGAGTGATCCATAGCGGTGCTGGGTCCAGCCGAATCAGTTGTAGTAGTTTGAAAATGAGGGGGAACATCAGTTGTTCTATCACCATGACTAGGAGTGTATGCCTCGAAATCTGCTTCAGGGAATTGAGAGGCATAGACCTCTTCTGGGTTTGGTGGAGATCTACTAACATCACTAGCAAAGATGGGTGAAGAAGTACCTCATTTTTCAGCATCTCCCCTTGTCTTCGTGCCTTCAGGTGGAGAAATATGTTGTTCTTCTTCATGCTCTGCTTCAGTACTGTAGCGATGTTGTTCTCCAGTCTTTCCACTCCTTGTCTTCTCCGAATCATCGGACAATGAGGCAGCCCGTGTAGGTTCAAAAGAGTCATCGCGACTCCTTTCTTCTTCGCTTCTTCTTCCTTCTTGTTCTTCTTTTTCTCATGCTTCTTCTTCTTCTTCTTTTCTTCTTCTCTTCTCTCTGTTCCTTCTCGTTCTCTATTCTCTATATGACTCACATAACTTTGTAGATTTCTCAAGGCAAGAGCTAAGATAATGAGATCATCATCATCTTCTTCTTCGTCTTCTAAGATAAGAGATCTCATTTTCTTCACAGGTTCTGTCATAGGCTCATTTCCCTTCCTTTTCTTTGTAGCAGAGTCTTGCTTTGCCTTCACAGGGGACTTCTCCTTAAAGCGCTCCAGCTCCTTGCTCAGTTCCTTCAGCCTCATTTTAGAAACCATTTTGAGACCAATAACCATTGGAGGAATGGTTCTAACACAAAGAGGAGCAGAGAGTTTGATCTTGAAATGCTCGAAGAGTTGTGAGATAAGCGCATAATAAGGGAGTTGTCCCTTATCTTTCACTGCAGTTCTATACATGTGCAAAAGAATTGTGTGAGGCAGAGAGAACTTACGACCAGAGATGATCGCATACATTAGCTTCGCTTCGGAACAAGAAACATTTGTCTTTGAGGTAGACTTTGGCCTGATGCAATTAATCACCACCTTGTGAAGAAGAATATTATAGGCATTCATTCTTGAATAAGAAATTTTGCCTTCGACCATTCTGTCATTAACAATGGACAAGGTAGCATGGGCATGAGACACACCAATTGGTTGGAATCTTCCTCTTTCCACACCAATTAAGTCAGCCAAAATGTCTACATCAACTACGAACTCTTTATCCCTCATAGTAAAACTAAATTTATTCGCATTTATAAATGACAGATTTGAATAAAAATAGGCAGTAAGTTCGGGGTATGCAACAGTCGTTTCGGTGCAAAAAAGTTCAAGTTGAAGCAAACCAAACTTCTCCCTCAAATTAACCTTCAAGGAGTCAAGAAAGTCAAAATCCACGCTTCTAGGGTTCATAACCCCTCCTTTCAACAAACTCGAGTAACACTTTTTGTGGTTCTTGGATCGAAATAAATTCGTCCCTTCACCACAAACCTTTGCAGCAACTCCTATCCTAGGCTGAAAAGGAGCAAACATCCTTTCATCGTCGTCTTTCTCCTTTGGTTGACCGAATCTTGGATCATTAGGAAAATTTTCAAACGACCATTGTGCCAAACCCTAAGGCGTAATGCCTAATCTTTCCATAGTGTTCAAGAAAAATGTCTCATTTTTGTAACCGTGCACTTTAAGAACGCATTGATCAGATTCATAGCAGAACCACCCTTATTCAAGTTGGAGTACAATCTATAGATAAATTGGGGTTTTTGAGTCCTTACAAGTTCAACGTCTTCAATAATCTCTTCTTGTTCTTGCTATAGAGGAGGATCTTGTGCTGCTTGTTGACGCGGTTGAGAATGTTGTCTTGGTTGATGCTGTTGTTGTCGTTGTTGAGGAGAATCTTCTTCTTCGGTCAAATCGAAATGCGTAGGTCCCTCATGCATACGCTGTGGTTCCCGACTTGCGATTCTCGAAGACTTTCTTTGGGAAGACATTGTCGATGTCTAGGAGAATTTCTCGAATTTGCTCTTTTGAAAAGGTTAAAACTTTTTGGATGAAACTCAAGTAAAGATGAAAAAGAGTAAGATCACAGTATTCTAGGATTTCAAAAAGAACGCGTAAATGGAGAATACGAGTTTCTACTGTATATAAAGCAAATTGAAATGAGGTAAATGAAACGTCATAAGGAAAAAGTAAAACTGTCTTTTTTTTCAAAAAATAATAAACTGCCTTTTTCAAAAATAATAATCGCCATTTTGAAAATGAAGAATCGTCATTAAAGATAATTTCTAAAAACGAAATAGGTAAAAAATGATTCAAAGGGATAACGTACATTTTCAAAATTTTATCTAAAAATAACTTCACAACAATTAGAAGAAATTGACTTACAATCGTAACTTCTGGAAATTCTGAGTCTGAACACTTTCAGACTTTACCCGACAAGAGATATAATGTTCAGTCTTGCACGTATAGACTCAAATAAACTTTTCTAGTGGCTTTGTAAATATGTTTGCCAGTTGATTCTTCAAGTCAATGAATTGAATCATAACTTCTCCATTCGGAACATGATCTCTAATAAAGTGATGACGTATTTCTATATGCTTTGCCCTTGAATGAAGAATTGGATTCTTTGTGAGATTGATGGCTCTTGTGTTGTCGCATTTGATTTCAGTGCATGATTCTTCAATTCCAAAGTCTCTTAACTGTTGCCTCATCCATAAGATTTGAGAACAGCAACTTCCAAGTGCCACATATTCCGCTTTAGCTGTCGAAAGAGCTACGGTACTCTATTTTCTTGAAACCATGATACTAGCTTGTTGCCAAGCAGTTGATATGTACCAGAAGTACTTTTTCTATCCACTTTGCATCCTGCAAGGTCTGCATATGAATATCCAAGGAGAGTAAAGTCTCATTCTTTGGGATACCACAATCCTAGTTTTGGAGTAGTTGTAACGTATTTGATGATTCGCTTTGCTGCACTGAGATGAAATTCTTTGGGATTTGATTGGAATCTAGCACATATACAAACATTAAACAAAATGTCAGGTCTAGATGCAGTAAGGTAAAGAAGTGATCCAATAATACTTCTGTATAGCTTCTGGTCCACATTCTTTCCTTCTTCATCTTTATCCAGCTTTGAAAAACTTGACATAGGTATTTCTGTTTTTTTTTTTTGCAATTTTCCAATCCAAACTTCTTGATGAGATCTTTTGCATACTTCTCTTGGTGAATGAAAATTCCTCCTTTGACTGTTTTACTTGTAGTCCCAGAAAAAAATTTAGCTCACCCATCATACTCATTTCGAATTCATCCTGCATGGATTTAGAAAACTTCTTGCATAGATTTTCATTAGGTGATCCAAAAATAATGTCATCAACATAAATTTGAACAAGTAGAAAATCTTTACCTTCCCTTTTAATAAACAATGTAGTATCTACTTTTCTTTTAACAAATCCATTTTGAGTTAAGAAATTACTTAACCTTTCATACCAGGCTCGAGGTGCTTGCTTCAGTCCATACAGAGCCATTTTCAATATGTAGACTAAGTTTGGCTTTCTTGGATCTTCAAAACCAGGTGTTGTTCCACATAGACTTCTTCTCAGATAAATCCATTTAGGAATGCACTATTTACATCCATTTGGAATAACTTGAAACTTTTAAAGCAAGCAAAAACAAGTAGTAATCTAATTGCTTCTAACCTCGCTACTGGTGCATAGGTCTCGTCATAGTCTATACATTCTTCTTGTGTATATCCTTTAGTCATGAGTCTTGCTTTGTTCTTGATCACTTTTCCTTTTTCGTCCACTTTGTTCCTAAAAACCCATTTAGCTCCAATAATAGATTTACCTTTTGGTTTAGGAATTAGTTCACAAACATCGTTAATGCTAAACTGTCTAAGTTTTTCTTGCATAGCTTCAATCCAGCTTTCATCAGCCAAGGCTTCTTCTATACTCTTAGGTTCAACTTCAGAAATTAGTGCCAAAGCACTAGACTCTTCTCGCCTTTTGAATCTGGTACGAATTCCTTCATCAATGTTGCCAATGATGAGTTCCTTGGGGTGACTAGACTTATGCTTCCAATTGCTGGTTGGTATGTGAGTCTGCTCATCCTCTGCTTTAGTTGAAACTTCTGGTTCTTTCTGTTGTTGATTTTCAGAAGTCTGAGCTTCTGCAGGGGAAGTAGACTTTGTAACATCTTGAGCAGGTTCAGTCTCTTCAAGTTGAGTCTCTACCACTTGATTATTTAGAGTTTTGAAACTTGACATTCATAGATTCTTCCACAGATTGGGTCTTTTTGTTGAATACTCTGTAAGCTTTGCTTGATGTTGAGTAGCCAAGAAAAATACATTCATCTGACTTTTCTTCAAACTTACCAGTTCGATCATTTGCATTTTTCAAAACAAAACATTTACACCCAAACACATGAAAATAAGAAACATTTAGCTTCTTTCCTTTAAACACTTCATAAGGATCTTTCTCTAGAATAAGCCTAAAAAATACTCTGTTAATGATATAACAAGCTGTAGAAATTGCTTCAGCCCAAAAACGAGAATAAATATTGCTTTCAATTAAAAGAGTTCTTACCATTTCTTGTAACGATCTATTCTTTCTTTCCACAACCCCATTTTGCTTTAGAGTATATGGTGAGGAGAAAACATGCTGTAAACCAAATTCATCACAAAAATTTGTAAAATCTTGATTTTCAAACTCACCTCCATGGTCTGTTCGTATGCTTGTAATGTCATATCCTTTCTCATTCTGAATTTTCTTAGCGAACTTTAAAAAATGAGAAAATGCTTCAAACTTACTTGCCAAGAAGAATATCCATGTAAAGCGAGAGTAATCATCCACGATTACGAAGCAGTATTTCTTTTCACCAATACTTTGAGTTCTGGTTGGTAAAAAAAGATCCATATGAAGAAGCTGCGGAACATGATTAGTAGATACTTGATTTATAGGCTTAAAAGAACTTCTAACCTGTTTACCCAAAACGCAAGGTGTGCATAATTTAGATTTTTGATATGCCAAATTGGGTAGTCCACGAACAAGCTTCTTAGAGGAAATATTGGCAATTTGCTTCATATTAACATGATCAAGCTTTCGATGCCAAATATTTTCTTCATCTTGAATAGAAATTAAACACTGGGAGCTTTCTGGTTTTATATCCAGTAGATAGATGTTTCCATGTCTTCGTCCTGTAAAGGATTGAGAAAAATCTTTACTAGTTCCTGAGCAAATCCCTTCTTGGAAGTTGATTTTGAATCCAGTGTCACACAGTTGATTTATACTGAGTAGATTATAGTTCAAGCCTTTCCACCAAGGAAACGTTGTTGATTGTGAGACTTCCAATCTTGACAGTTCCACATCCAACAATTTTTCCTTTGCTATTTCCACCAAAAGAGATTTTTCCACCATTTATTTGAATAAGCTTTATAAAGCAACTTGAGTCTCCTGTCATATGTCTTAAACAACCACTATCCAAATACCATTTGATTTTTTTCTTGATAGTGACCTCGATTTCCTTATCTGAATCTGAGTCTTAATCAATTTCAGAGTCTGAGTCTGAATTTGCCATTAAAGAAATGCTGGCATATTCTTCGTCACTCTCTTCACATTCAGCATCGCTCAATGTCTCTACTTTGAGAGCCTTTTTGAATTTCTCTGTATTTTCCTTCTTTTTATTTTATAGGTCATAGTTGGGTCTGATGTGTCCTTGTTGGTCTCATTGTCTTCAGTTGATTTATTCTGAAATCTTTGAGTACTCTACTTCCTCCAGTTGTACTTTTTTCCTTTTCTGTTTAACTTTCTGAACTTCTTAATCATGAGTGCTAGTTCTTCATCGTTTGGGTCATTTTCTGAATCCGTATAATCAGAATCATCATTAGACTTTAAAGTAATTGACTTCTTACCTTTAGGATCTTCTTCCTCATTGATTTGCTCCACTTCATAAGATTGAAGTGTGCCCACTAATTCATCTACTAATAGAGGCATGATCCTCTGTGTTTCTCTAGTGGAAGTCTTAATGTGATTCCAATCTTTGGAGAGTTCTCGCAGCAACTTGTTGACTTTCATCTGCCATGAGATTGGTTGTCTATGATATGCAAGACCATTTACAATCTCTATAAAACGACTGAACATATCAGTGATGGATTCTCCTAGCTTCATTTTGAAAGCTTCATATTGTCCGAGTAGAATGTTAATCTTTCTTTCTTTAACTCGATCAGTTCCTTCATAAGTAACATGCAACTTGTCCCAGACTTCTTTCGCTGTTTCACAAGATGAAATGTTGTTATACTCAGTATGAGATAAATCACAATATAAAGAGTAGATAGCTTTAGCATTAAGAGCTTGTCTCTTGGTTATGTCTGGTTGTGTCATCTCGCCAGCATCTACCACTTCCTTCCCTCTTTCTGAAGTTGATGTATCTTTAGGAATAATTCATTTTTCTACCACATCCCATTCTAGGGGATCTTTCGATCTTAAGAACGTCTTCATCTTGCTCTTCCATACGTTGTATTCCTTCCCATCAAAGTAAGGAGGTCTGGTGTTGCTTTGACCTTCAACCAGTCCTGGAGCCAAAATACTAGCCATAGATCTTTAGCTTAAGAAGTAAAATACTTCAACAGATAAGCACACAAGCTCTGATACCAATTGAAAGGGCTAGTGAATACACCTAGAGGGGGGGGGTGAATAGATGTAAATAAAAATTTTCGCAAGACTTAATGAAAGTAAATTGATTTAAGAAGATGTTAGACTTTAAGCGTATTTCAACTTTAAGCAAATAGACAATCAATAAATAATAGTAAGAAGTTTATGGATAAGAGAATATGAATACAGAGTTTATAGTGGTTCGGCTTAGGTCAAGCCTACGTCCACTCTCCTCGCCGATAGCCTATGGCTGGATTCCACTAAAAATCAAAAGAGATGTTACAGCTTGTGATCTTGACTGTCGCAGTGATGAGTCTCTATCGAACTCTCACACAGTCTCACAAAGAGTTTCTCTCTTTTGTATATAATGTTTAGTTCGATGAAAAAGCAAGAGACTAGAAAGTTTCAGACTTTGGAATTCTCTTTCAAACACTACTAGAACAACCAAAGAGTCAATCCTTAAATACTCCTTCATGCCTTCTTGACCATTGACACTTTCTAAAGAAATTCTTCCAATTTACCCGTTGGACAGAATTAATTAAGGTGATCTCGAGTCGTTAGATGGTTTGTGTTGAAAGCTTGTAAATCCTGTTCGCCCATACAAATTAGGATCTTGAGTTTTCATAAGTAGAACCTTCCAAGTTTAGCTCACTTTCAAAGATCTTCATATTGGAGTAGCTTCCAATAAGAATAATCAATCAAGTAGATGTGAAATCCAGCTATAAGATCTTCCAGTAATCATATGAATTGAAACTTTGAAGATAAACTTGCATCTGGATAATAATCCTGCAATTTGATAAGTCTTCATACTTCAGTCTGGAATTGTCAGTGAGGATAGACTTTGAGAATAAAATCTGATGATTTGTTGGTCTTCAGACTTTGAAGATAAAGTCTTGAGATTTTTAGGTATAGACTTTGGAAATGTTTTGTCAACTTCAAAATAATAAATGAGTTTTCTCTAACAAGAATAACGTGCTTAAGTAAAAATGAATGTGAAATGCTAATTGCAAGAGAATTCGATCTTTTTATTCACGACGACGTACAAAGAAAATGCGATCCCTTATTAAAGCTAGGAGTGCAATCCAATTAATACTACGAACCTTCCAAATCTATTTAATACGTGCACGGTTTCTATTTAGATACAATTCTGAAATATCTTTTGATCTTATCCTTTTATTTTGTTTTTATTTTTTTATTCTTTTCATCTATCTTATAAATTCAAACTAACCCAATCCCAAAAAAATGGAGTAGATGCAGAACGATCTAATGATGTAACACTGAATCCTACACGAAATAGCACCAAAGAACAACCGAACATTCGCTCGAATTCAAAACTCTAAATTTCCAGCAAGAACGAAGTTAGCACGTATCGAAACACAAAGAAAACAAACGCAATGAGAAGCTAGAAAAATTAGATGGAAAGTGAATTGTATTAAACGTAAATGTACTAAATGGAGCGTAAACATGCTAAAGACCATCCGAACGTTCTTTGTCCATCACGTGAGCAAGCTGGACAGCAGACGATTGGTGCCTTTCAGGGATGCTAACAACACTTATAAACCTTCCCCCGACGCGTCCACGAGCCATAGAGTCATCATGGACCCACGACGCAGGGATGCATCGCATGGGGCGAAACATGGCCGAATTCCGTATTGTCCTTTCATGGACGTAGGTGTTCAGCGCAAGATAACAGAAACGAGCATGCAATTCGAGTGAGTGCGGCGAAGACTAATAAATAGGAAAATTGTCCAAAAAAGTTTTAAACCTATTGCCATTTCAGTCCTAAACATTTTTGTTGACACCTAAATTTTGGCGATTTGGTTGTTTATTTGTTGCATAGAAAATTAGGGGTTAATTTTATTCCTAAAAAAAAAAAAATTAATTGCATAGCATATAGATGTAGGTGCATTTATTTTTATTTTACATGTTTTGCATTTATTTATTGGACCGGTGACGGGTGGATTTGAATTAGTGGTTCTGAGTTTTAAATTGACAGGCCGAACTAAGCCCACGAAGCGAGCAAATTGGCCCAAGCCCGTTTCTTTAAGTGATCGGAAATTATCTCGTGAGAAAATAAAAATTTGAAATTTTCCGAGATATGATGAATTTTTCGGATAGGGCAAGTGAAAAAAAAACGAATATTGCGAATATTGCGTTTTGGAAAAAATCTTCGTGGATATCGATTTGGAAAAATTGAAACCCTAATCGGTGGCCTATAAATATGTTGTTCGCATAGGGTTTCGGGGAGGCCACACAATTGAGAATACACGGCCACAATACGGAGCAAAGAGAGCGAGAGCACCTTCGTTCACAATAAAAGAACAAGACCTATAGAGGCCACCATTGAAAGAAGCTCACGGCCAAAAGAAGTATCATCCGAAAGGAGCCATGATACAGAGAGACGTGAGTAAAAAAAAGGAGATAAAAGGTGGTTTAGGTCCACCGATCAATAGGTCAACAAAGGGTGGGGTTTCCTCTGACAAGCGTGCACCGAGTTTTCACGTAGCAAGCTTTCAATCTCGGCGAAGCTTTCCGGCAGCATCTTGGCACAGTCTTCAGCAAATCTCGGCCACATCAACGAAGTTTTCAGGCCAGCACCAGCGTTCCAGCAGTCACACGGGTTTCCCGAAGACAGTCCAGCATCCTCCGGGCGTCCGTGCTCGATACCACGAACCAGCACATCCTAGGGACGCTTGAACCATTGCTACCTAGTTCAGACTTTGGCCGCGGCCACCACCTCCCGTCCAGCATGAATACCACGTCATGTTCTTGCGGCCACCGCTTGCGAGCTTGAAGTCCACGGTCAAAAAGAGTTATTATAATCTCGCTTGGATAATTCTGAGGGGTGGATTTGTCTTCCTTTTAAGTTTTGTCCAGATTTTACTATAATATTGTGGGCTTTGTGAATTTGTTTCATGCAAGCAAAAGAACGGTTTGTTTTGGCAATGAGATCGCGAAGAATTCGGAACGCCAAGCTCGAGCCAGCGTTGATTTTCTCTTCAAAGTCAATTCGTTGAAGTTTCTATTTTTTCGCAGGTTCATTGGCTGTGACCCACCCGCATCGAGCTTGCTGCGGCCTTATCGAGCCACGCCAAGTCACCACCATAGCCACCGTTTTTGAGCCATGCCGCACCGAGCACCCATCAATTTGTCAACGAAATTCGTTGGATCCAATTTGAATTGTTTGCAGATTTGTTTGAGTCTCGACGGAAGTGCAACATATTCCCTTGCAACACCGTGAGCTATCCGACGATCTGTTGTTCGCCTAAACTCTGAAACGTCATCCACGCTATACTAAGAATTAGGTAAGAATATTGATTAATTCGATATTGTTGCCTAATTCGTAAAATTATGATGTTGTTTGAGCATTTAATCGATATTGCCATATCCAAGAGATCTCTTGATTCTTCATGAATTAGGAAATTTTCCTAATTTCACAACGTGCATACGATTGACAGTCCGATTTCACGCTCGAAATACGACTCGCAATCGCATGGAAAAATTGCCAATCCGATCTCACGCTCGAGATACGATTCGCAATTTTGTTAAAAATTGGCTAATCCGATCTCATGCACGAGATATGGTTCGTCAATTTTTTAAAATATCAATCTTGTCTTGCTCTGATCTGCTGCCATGTCGTTTGAATCAATTTTGTTTTCGTAAAGGAAAAACCCAAAAAAAAAATATTTGAGTTAGGTTAAATGCATGTTAGGATATTACTAGTTTTAAGGTTATGTTGCATGTTTAGGATAGGAAATTTATTTCGAATTTCTTAAATAAAAAGACCAAAAACATTAATTTAGGATATCATATTTTCTTCTCATTAATTTAAATTGCACGTTTAATTATTTGGCAATTTTAAATTTCGAATTTCATAATAAAAAAAGAAAAAATTAGAATTAGGGCATTTTTTGTACGTCATTGCATATTAGGATAAAATTGCATGTTTAATTTTTAAGTTTAGATTGATTTTCTAAATAGATTGCATCTTAGGTTAGAGATTGCTAGGTTAAGATAATATCTTAGTTTAAATTAGGATTTAGTCTGACCTGATCCTTAATATAAGCTGGATAAAATCTTAATTTAGGTAGATAATTTTTGCATTTTTCTTAATTTCGAATTTCATGAAAAATAGAAAAATTGTCTTAGAATAAATTCATTTCATTCTCTAGGATAGATTGCATGCTTTTTTTTAAGAAAATAAAAAATGTCATGTGCATGTCATATAAAATTAATTTCATGAAATGCATATTAGATTGTGGTTAGGTCCATTTAGCTAGAAATTGATTGCCATTAGAGTTAAGTCATTACATTAGTTTAGATTGCATTTTTTTACTCATGTCATATAATTTAGGTTATATTGCCATGTCATATCATTTCATGTTAGATTAGAAGCATTGCATTGCATATGGATTTGATTCTCATTAATTAAGTGGAAAAGAAAAACAAAAATTGCGTGTTAATTAGAAATTATATCTAGGGTTGTTGATGTGAATTCTGATTTAACATTGCAGATGCTTTCGTTGCTTTGAGGTAAGTCTTGCAATTTATTCATTTTTATTTGGGTGTTGAATTGGTGGTTTGCGCACCCGCATGATCACCTCACATGTTAGGAAAATAGATTTAAAATAAATATGAGCTGCACCAAAACATTTCTGAAATTAAAAGAATGGTACCGAAAGGGCATTAGAGAAATCTAGTGTAACCAAGTCCCCGTACCCATGATCTCTGGTTCGTAGAGGTAAAGTAAATCTCCCGTTACTTTACTTGGGTTTCTAATCGACCCACCAAAAATAGATTAGTGGCGACTCCTAGTTAAAAATCAATTGCATGTTAAGAACTTGAACCTAAGTCGCGAATTGGTATGGGCTTGGGAGAGCCCGAGTTAAGTCTAGGCTTAACAATCCATTAGCCAAACCCTAGGTGGTTCACACCCGAAAAATTGGTCGCAACAATTTTAAATTTGTCAATTGAATCCTAAATCTTATCAAGTTTTATCAATTGAATTCATCTGAGCAATTTTGATCGAACATTGTTGTGTGATAGTTGAGTTAGTGTTGGCTATGTTTATGTGGCATGACCAGTACTGGCGTGAACAAATTTTAATAATTTTTAATACTTCTTCAATTTTTCAATTTTTTTGTTGATTTTTATTCATAATTTTCCTTTTCTTTTCTTTCTTTTTTCTTTTTTGATTCAAAGGGTGAGTGGAGGCCACCGGCCACTAGCCGGGCCGGCAACTTCCACCATCCACTAGGCGAGGGTCGGAGACCTCCACTAGTCTTTGGGCGAAGACCACGAAGCCCTTGTCAACTGGGGATGAGGTCATGGCCCCTGATAGATTTGGTAAGGGCTTGCAAGCCCTCGCCAACCACAACGAGGCCGGCTGAGGGTTGTGATGCCCTCACCGGCCTCAACAAGGGCTGCAACCCCTCACCCATTGGCCCTTTGAGCCCGTGAACGAAGCCTCGCCCTAAGTAAATTGCAAGAAAGTCTGATCGATTAAAGTAAAAAAAAATTGGATATTTTGTGGATGTCCAAAATTGAGTAAAGCTAACTTTCTTTGGTGAATTAGAGTTAGGGATGGAAGAAAATATAGAAGGAAATAAAAGATAATGATGTCCTAATTAAAGTCGCCAAGGAGAATTCAAAATGGAGACTTGGACTTTGCTGAGGTTGACCGAATTTGCTTCTGCACATGGAATATCCACGTCTACATAATTGAAGTCGGTTACTCAGAGTTTGGGTGACCATGTAATCATGATTCGTGGGTGTGGGCTGTTGTTGATATGAATAGAGGTGAGTCGTCGTTTCCATAAAATTTTATAATATGATGTTAAGAGTAATGGCACACCTACTTGAATGAGCATGCCCTCGGGTTTTGCATACGTTGGCTAAAATAAAAGATGAAAAACTGGCTTGTGTGATGCACTTGTGTGTGCACTTAAAGAGGAAAAAGCGCTCGTTGTCACAGAGCGTTGGCGGCGATGCCTTGTTTATTGAACGGAATGCCTTGGTTGAGCCAGGAAGCCTAGGTTGAGCCTGAATGTCTTGGTGAGCTAGCGCCAGGATGCCTCAGTTGAGTCGGGATGCTCTGGTTGATCCGGGATGTCTAGCTTGAAGCTAGATGCCTCGGTTGAGTCGAAAGAGCTGGTTGAGCCAGGACAACGGTAAATGAATTTGCATGAGTATTGATTTATGCATAAGCATGATATGTTGATATTTTCATTGACAAGCAGAAGGTAAGCATGCATTGAAATATGCAGTAATGGACATCTACATATAGTTGAGGTGTAGCAATAAGTTTGCTAATGATCTGCCATCGATATTGCATTGCGAGTGTTGTACCTACTAGATTTTGATGATGAGATATCTTCCTAGTAGAGAATTAGGGGTTTTACTTACTGAGTCCATGACTTACCCCGTTGTTTTTTCAGATTGTAGGTAATGGAGGGATTGCAGTCTCAATAGAGGAGCCAAGATTTACCACGGCCTTTTTGAGTATAGAGCATGTAATGGTTGTAAATATAATGGCACATGATAAAAAGGGCTTGTAAATGTAACTGATGTAATTGTATATTTTTAAATGGTTGTTTTCCTAGTTGCTTATTGTTGTCCAGGTGTTGTTTGTAACACTTCCACATGTGCTTAATGAAAAGATAAAAAAGAAATGGGACGACGACGCGCCTAAGACGTCACGGAAATAACCCTTCCTGCTCGTAACCCTGGGAATGGAGTTGGGGTCATGACACATTGCATGCAATATAATTCGTTCAGAAATTCACCTATTTTTAAATCTTACTCAGTGACCTCTTTATAGGGGTGAGCATGGTCCGGGTTAGGTCGGTCCACCCCCTAACCCTAGAACCAACTCGCACAATGCTGGTCCTCAATTTTGGGGACCGAGGACCGACCCTATTAAGATTGGGACCGAGGACCGAACCGACCCAATGGGTTTAGTCTGTTTCCAAGGTCAACCCGAGACCAATCAATAATTTTTTATTTCATTTTTTGTACTCGTTAAAAAAGCAATTGAGGATCGGATTGACCCAATCGGTTCAGTTCGGTTTCCAAGTCAACCCAGGACCAACCAATAATTTTTTATTTCATTTTTTATATTCCTTGAAAGGGCAACAGAGGACCATACCGACCTAATGGGTTCGATGATAAGCAAGGTCAGCTAAGAAAGGTAAGCGGTGAGGGTCAAGTGTGGTGAGCGTCGAACAGAATAAGCATCGAATATCGAGCGAGGAGCAATATGCCAAGCGAGCATCGAGCGGTGAGCAGCACGAATAACCCAAAGCGAGCGAGGTGAGTGTCAAGTGGCGAGTGGAGAAGTTGTTTCTTTCGATTTTGGAAAATTGAAGACTAATGAGACAAATAAGATAGAAGAGAACGAATACTAGAGGAGAATGTTATAAGGAGCTGTTTATGACTTTTTGGACGCCGAGAGGATTCCTCACAAAAACATTTTCCTCATTCGTAAATTATGACTATTGACATTATAAAAGACATTAAAAATCTAAGTTATTAAAGAACAATGTAAAATTATTTGAACTCCTCACTGAGCTTTGAATGTCATTGACGCTATTTATTTTAAGGTTTTCTATATATAAAAATCTATATATATATATATATATATATATATATATATATAGTCAAGGTTGGTTCGGGTTGGACCGACACGGAACTCTTAGGACCGAGGATCGACCCGCACAGTGTTGGTCCAAGAATTCTAAGACTAAGGATTGACCCAGTCTTCTTGGGAACCGGACCAGGATCGGCAGGGTTGGGTCGGTCCAAGGTCGGTCCAAGGTTGACCCTGGACCGATGCTCACCCTTACCTCTTTGTCGCGACCTAATGTTTCGGGTGCACCACCTAAGTTTTAGGCTAATGGACTACTAGGTCTTTAAACTTAGCTCGGGCTCTCTCAAGCCCATATCAATTCGCGACTTATGGTTCAAATATTTAGCATGCAAATGATTATTATCTAGGAGTCGCCACTAATCAGTTTATGGTAGGTCGATTAGACACCTAAGTAAAATAATGGGAGAATTATTTTACTCCTACGAACCAAGGACTATGGGTACGTGGACTTGGTTACACTAGATTTCTCTCATACCCTTTCGGTACCATTCTTTTTATTTTAAAAAATGTTTATCCAGGCAGCTTGGATTCATTTTAAGCCCAATCTCTAACATGCAAAAAAGGTGATCACACGAGTGCTCAACCATTATTAAAAATTCAACAAATGAAATAAATTGCATCACATGAAGCTAACAATTTTTTGGGTTTTCTTAGATTTTTTTTTATAAAATATATTTCTAATTACATGACCTAATTTTACTAACAAACAAATTCAAATTAAATGATCCTATTATGCAAACTACTTAATATGCATATCATATTTTTTGTATTTTCTTTATTGAAATTCAAAATTAATAAAAACCCTAATTAAAATATCTAAAGAAAATAATTTTCTAATTTATTTTAGGGATTAATTTGACTTAAACCACATCCTATCTTAGAAAACTTTTTTTTTGGAAAAATGAGATAATTAAAATGTGCGAACATTATCTAAAACCCTATTTAAAAAAAAGTTATTTAGGTCCAACCCTAACTTATTTAAAAAGAATTATCTAAAAATGCAATTCTAAAAATATAATCCTAAAAAAAATGATTTACTAAACCTACATGTTTGATTTACTAAATCTATATACTCATGCAAGATTTTGATTTTTTGATTTTTTTGATTTTTTTAGTTTTTTTATGATGAGTAATTATTAAATAAATATTAAATCTAAATAATCAATATAGTCAACAAATAAAGGATTAAAATAACCGAAAAATAACCTGTTGTCTCATAGGTCAAATTAACGATTATTCTAATCCTAATTATCACGACAAAGAGTTCAAAATAATTAAAAATCTAATCCAAAGTCTTACAGATCAAATTAATGATTACAATGATTTAACAACCAAAATATCATCAAAAAGCCCGAAAATTAATATAATTAAAAAAATGATCCGATGTCTTACGAATCAAATTAATAATTATAAAAATTTTGGACAAAATCCCTGCGGATAATGCCTACAAAATTCATGAAATGAAAATTGACATCCATTGTTCCGATTTAAATAACTAAACTAAAAAAAAAATAAAGTAAAATAAATGGAAAATAAAGATAAAACTAAACCACCTAAGGGGACACAAGAGGACGACATCGCGATGGGAGTAGGCGCGGGCGGACTAGCAGAGGCGATGGGCGAGTAGGTCACGGGCGGTGGCGGCGCTGGCCGAGGCGCGGCGGCGGAGCTGCGGATGTCGCGGGTGCGAGTGCGGGTGAGGCGGCGGGAGCGCGATGGCAACGAACGCTGGCGTCGCGGGCTCCGTAGGGCGCGGAGGCGCGGCGATCAGCTCGGGCGCTGGCGGAGGAAGGCGCGGCGCGGTGGCGGTGCTCGAGCGAGCTGCGGTGGTCGCTCGGGCGAGGGGCACCGAGCGGCGGTGGCCCGGCGCCGGGACGGCGGGCGTTCGGGTCGAGCGAGAGAGGGGGCTCGTGGGTGCTGCAGTCACGGTGTTACCGCGGTGGAGGTCCCGCAAGTGTCGAGGCGGGTCGCGGGCGTGAGCGTCGCCGAGGGCGAGCGGACGGGGATGCTCGGGTGCGGACGTTGGCGGCGGCCCAGGTGTCGAAGCGTCTAGCGGAGGGTGAAGCTTGGGCAAAGGGAAAATCAGCGATCGTGCGGTGGACGATCGGCACGGAGGCGCGGCGTTGGTCTAGGCAAATCGCGGACAGAGCGGGTCGGCGGCTTCGCTGCTCTTGAGGACGTGAGCAGGAGTGGCGTCGGGGGGCCGGTGCGGGCTCGCGGGCAAGGGGGATCTCCGGCGACTGGAGGGACGCCGGCAGAGCAGCGGTGGCGGAGTGACAACGGCGGAGGCGCGGAGGTGGCTGGCGGAGGCGGTGCCCGCGCGGGCACGGCCGGCGTGGACGGGGGCGGCGCGGCGAGAGGAAGAGGACGACGCTAAAGCCCCCTTTTTCCTTCTTTTTTTTTTTCCTCTCTCCTCTCTCCTCTCTCCTCTCTCTCACGTCCCCTCACTGTAGCTGCACGGACATCTCTTCACTTTTCCTTCTTTTTTTTTTGACTTTTGATTTTTCCTTTCTCCCCAAAACAATTTTTCTTTTGAACTTTTGTACTAAAAAAAAAAAAAAACGAAGGAAAAAGCACCTCTCACGTTTTTTGCTCTCAATTTTTTTCGAAATCCCCTCTTTGGTCACGAAAATTGTGACTCTTTTTATAGTGATTTCCAGACAGCCTTTTTTTTTATAGCAACTTTCGAATTTTCATCTTCTGTTGCATTAAATCAAGCTTGCAAATCGGAGCGTGATTTCGCAATCATCTCGATTTTGCTTGATTCCTTCCATTTTATCGAAATTCTTGCCCTTTATTCACCTGATTTTTCAACTGTTTTGCATTTATCAAAATCTGAATGCTCGTCAAAATTTCAAACTTCCATGCACAATCAAGCAACATTCCCCCCCTTTTTTTCCATTTTTTTTTCATTTTATTTGTTTTAATGCTTTTTTTAGGGGTTAAAATTAATCTCTAATTTTTATGCAAAAAATCAATAATTAGATCGCCAAAATTTAGGTGTTAAGACTCTTTATACGGTTGCACCCGCAGCTTTAATTTATGTAGCCGCACTTATGTAGTTTTAACTGCCTTTGGGAGAGAATAGACTGCGGAAAACGGAACCGTGGGGTGTGGCTTTGAGATCCTCCCACCGTTTCCGCATTCCAGTGCCTTTCGATTTTTTATTTCCTGTATTTCTTCACTTCGTGACATACCAATTGCATCGTGGGTTCTATTTATTTCAAACCATTAGCATCAACCATTCACTTTTTTTTCCAGTTAAATATTGCCGTTGAAGAGTTGAATTTCAAAAGGTACATCGACTAATCTAACAACGTGTAAACTCTGACACCCCATATGATCGATTATATTAGATATCGCCACGCCCAAACGAGGACATAAATTTAATTGAGGGTCCAATCTTTATCCCATTCCCAATTATCATGTATATGACCACAAGAACTACCAATTCGGTTTAGACTCGAATAATTTTAATTTAGCAATTAAAATTTCAACTGCGTATAGTTTAGGAGACTGCTTTAATTGGACTTTTCCATTCAATAAACGAATGGTGATGAGAGGATTACGATGTTACTCAGCAAACGCAGACAAGCATGGTAGGTGGATTGGCACTAGATTTAGCCAAATCCCATATCCATAAATCTCTTATTCGTAAAAGTAAAGTGTTCTTCTACACTTTACTCATTTTCTAATTGACCTATAATAGATTAATAACAACTTCTGATTGAATGAATTTGCATGTTAAATTAATTTGAAACTACAAAATTGCGATTGATATGGGCATGAGAGAGTTCGTGCTAAGTCTTTCACTTAGTAAAATATTAGCTTTTCTTTTGGTGGTTCACCTTTTAATATAGTAGCATGGAGAGAAGACAGAGTGAACACAACAGAAAGGCATAGAAAATGTCACATGGCTCTATTGGTTGCATTTTAGCCAAAGCGACATTATTTTAACGCCACATTAGAAATAAATTACATATAAGATAAGGATAACAACAAAACTAAAAATAACATCTAAGTTAAAAAAAATTAAGAAAAAAATAGGTAGCAAAGATCGAGAGAAGGGGTTGAAGGTTGCTAGGGGCGGCGACGATATTGTTAAACTAGCTCATACTAATGCCAAAAAACACTTTATAAATATTGTTAAACTAACTCATAGTCTGTTCAAAGTATTTCATCCAGGAACCAAAGGAAAGTACATTGTCTAATATTGACAAACTATTTGCATTACCAGCTGAACGAGTGGCTATTTAGAAAATTAGCAGCAATAAATGATTAGAATTCTTTTGACAAAGCTATCTCCTTTCTCCGGGAATAAATTCTATTTTCTTGTACAGTTACTTTGGCTCCACTTATCGAATTGGTGAAGCAAGTACAAATGCCTCCATTCTCAGCTATCAAAGTCGTATTATATCAACGCTTTATTTGTTTTACAAAAAATGAATGATTTAGAAAAAAATTCCGAAAAAAGATCATTTTATTTGTTTTACTTGGAGAAAAATAAGAATGATTTAGAACAAAAAATTGGCGACATGGGGGCGAAAAAGGGAAAAGGGGGATCATTTGTATCACTTAAAATGGATAGTTCAATGTGTCGACCCGAGATTAGTCAATGAAAAATATTATCAAGGACGATAATAATATTTTTCCTTTATTTTGCGAAACAAAATGGTGCATAAGATGAATTAATTGTATCTCAGTTCTTTGTTAAACGAGGTGCATGACTTCTCCACTACTTCTTCATTCAACAAGAATTCATGCCGGCACGCACGCTAGTAGAATTGCGCACATTCGTCCGTACAACTAAAAACATACAATATTCGGTTACTTCTTAGAGGGTAGTATTATATATCGATGAAATGCGATGAATACACGACTGAAATTGAGAAAATACAAAGGGAAAGATCGGGAAATAAATAAATCTGTAAAGTTTGACATGTGATTATCTTTATTTTGCAGTGTTAATTTATGAACTTATCATAGTATATCCTCAATCATTTTTCCTAACAATTAGTTTGTGATATTTTGACAAAAATGGAAAAGAAAGATCTCTTAATGATTTATGCACTGCTTCCTGTTCATTTAATTACATGGAATAATCCACTCCATATTCTCACTATCAGTGAACATATATCTCATATCTTTTTTCAGTCAACCCTCATACGTTGATTTACTTCTTTTAAAATAACAAAGATATTACTATAGTTAAAGAAACAAATTTCTCTCCAGGATTGAGATCCTTTCAAGTCATGAATAAATAACATCTCAATTTACCGCAACGAGAGGTTGACACGTTTACAAGGAGACTTAGAATAGCTCATATTTATTTTACTCTCTTTCTTCTCTGAGGTCTTGCCACCTTTTTTCACAAGGTGAGAGAGAGACAGAGAGAGCGCTTTCGGCAAAGGCAAAGGGGGCCTCGCCTGACGGCAGCAGAGAACGAGCAGCGAGCATGATGGTGGCGGTGTAATGTGAAGAGAGAGAGAGAGATTACTGGGTCAAGGCTTTTCTGAGTAAAATTCTCAAATATTATGTGGCATTTGGGTGGTAATTGAATCTGAAAGAATTTCTATCCCTTTCCCCACATGAATAGAGGCATTAATGGGAAAATTTGTCCAAAAAATCTTAAATTTGTTACATTTTTACCAATTCAGATATAAACCTTTCAATTTTACCAATTAAATTCTAAATATTTTTATAGACGTTGATCGTCTTATGTGGCACGATCGACGCTGGTGTAGACAAATTTAATTATTATTTTTGAATATTTTTTCAAATTCTTATTATCTTTTATATTTTTAATATCTTTTTCTTTTCTTTTCTTTTCTTCATCAATCTTCCTCCGCCGGTCACCTAGCCTCAGTGATGGCCGACGATTGGCCAGAAGCTACAATCGGTGAGAGACCCTCACTAGGATTTGGCATGGGGCGACCTCACTAGCCTTGGGTGAGGCTTGACCTCGCCGTCACCAAAGGCCAGTGAGGGTTGGCCTCACCGATCTCAGGTGAGGTCACCCTCACCAGGATCTAGCAAGGAATGACCTTGCCGGCTTGGGGCGAGAGTTGTCCTAGCCAAAGGCCAGTTAGGGCGAGGCTTGATCTTGCCCGAAGTAGGCAGGGGACGACCTTGCCTGAAGTAGGCAAGTGGGGACCTCGCCCCAAGCTAGCTTGGCTTGAACTTGTTGGATTTGGTGAGGGTGAGCCTCACTCAATGCCAGAGAGGGCAACCCTTGCTGATCGTAGCCTTTGACATGTTGTCGTAGCCGAGGCTACCAATGGAGGAAGAAGGAGAAAAAATATTTAAAATTTTATAAAAATCAAAAAAGAATATTTAAAAAATGAACAAATTGCCCTCACCAACCTTTGGCGAGGCTTGAACTTGCCAGATTTGGTGAGGGCAATCCTTACCAGTCGTAGCCTTTAGTTGATTGTTGGCCATCATCAAGATTGGGCGATTGGCAGATGAAGAAGGATAAAAAAATATAAAAAATTAATAATAATTCAAAAATATTAAGAATTTATCCACATCAGTTATTTCCGACCAAAATTGACTAGATGTATTACATTGACAAAATTTTAAAATATTTTGGACTTAGTTGGCACAATTATACGATTTATGACTGAACTGATAAAAGTGTAATAAGTACAATACTTTTTTGATAATTTTCCTACCTTCAAACTATTTCTTCGATGGGCATGAATTCATATGGGAACAACAATTGGCGATATGATCTTCTTTCTCTTTTACTTTCCTTTTTTTCTTTATGTTGTTTTAGTACTTTCTAGCACGTCATGGCGGGGACGGTTGCGGATCTTTTCAACCAAACCTCTGCGCTTTGATTAATATGCAACGCATCGGCTACATTCTAAATTTAATATTGTTTCCCCAAGTTATTAGACACGTAAATTAGGATTTGTAAATTTAACCAGCTTGCGCATGACGCGGGTACATAAGCTGGTACTTGTTAGGTAAGGACTCAAAATAAATGGGAGAAGTATATTAGAAGTGCCTTAATTTGTGTACGGCGCTCACTTTAGTGCCACAACTTTTCGTGAGTTCACTTAAGTGCTACTAAAAAAAAAAAAAAAAAACGATCACTTAAGTGTCAACTTCGATTTGAGTCGTTGAAAATCCGACGTAATAATATTTTATTAATTTCTCGATTCTACGTGATTTGTCGGCGTGCCCAGTCAACATATAATCTCTAAACGATGTCGTGTAGTAAGTTAAAAAAATGATCATTTCAATGCTAGTCTTGTCAAAAAATGATCACTTCAGTGCAAAAAAACCCCCTAAATGACGTTGATAGTAAGTTAAGAAGTGATCACTTCAGTGCCAATCATTGTAGAAAAATGGTCACTTTAGTGTCAATTGTTGTTTGAAAGTGATCACTTTAGTGTTAATCTTAATGAAAAAATGATTATTTTAGTGCAAAAAAATACTACCTCATATAAAAATTTTAATTATAAAAGTCATGTAATTTCCCTAACTGGAATTTTTCACTAGAGGCACTTAAGTGATCGTTTTTCTTTGATTGTGGCACTTAAGTGAGCCGACGGAAAATTGTGTCACTAAAGTGAGCGTCGTATATAAGTTAAAGTACTTCTGGTGTACTTCTCCTCAAAATAAACATTTATGGGAAACCTAACCAAAGAAGAATCAGCAAAGGATACCACCGGCTGTGGTGGCTCCGCTGGTAAGTCTTCCCCATCGTGGGGGGACCCACTGACCCCTTCTAGGAGGGCGAGGGTTCGACTCACTGCGGAGACGCTTGGCGTCTTACCAGTTCCACGGGGGTGGTGGGTCCTTCCGTGGGGCCCCAGGGTTTACCCTAGCTGCCTGCGGCGTACAGGGCTTCCCTTGGTCATCAAAAAACAAAGAAAAAGAATCAGCAAAGGATGATACATAATCTGTTAAGATAACCAATCCATGTTTTTCATATGAGTTGGTCAATGTAATTTATTAGAAAAATTCTTACTACGTCTAGCATTACTCGGCTATGCTATTATAAAAAGAAAAATCTAGGAGATGAATCCCTTCTATGTTCTCATTTCACCTTGATTAATTAGTTTCTACCAACAATTCAAAAAAAAAAAAAAAATAAAAATTGAAGGACAAAATTTTAAAAGATGCGATAGGCATGCTCTACGTTTCTACTACTTATCCACTTCAAATCTTGTCGCAACTAATTATGAAGGTATGATTTGTAAAATTTACCTTTTTATTCATTGTAAAATTTTACTAGAACAATTATTTATTTATTTATTTATTTATTGAAGGGGTTGTAAGATGTGAAAAGTCAAAGATATTGCACATGATATAGTAATGTAATCTAGCTAAATGCTTGACTTTGGGGAGTTAGTATGTGCATTTTGACATTCTATTATTTTATTTTTATCTTGTGGAATCAATAATGACACTATTATACTGTTGACACCTAAATTTTGATTAAATACTTAAAATTAATCTGCATAGACAAATTAGGGATCAATTTGACCCTAACAAAAATATTTTTCGCATCAATTAGGCCTTAATTTTTATTTGCATCCATTAAGCTTTATTTCCTTTATTTTTCACCTTTTCGGATAATTTATTTTAAAAAAAAAAAGGGCAGCCCGTGGGGGCTGGGCCTTCGCGCCCAGCTTCCCCCTTTTTCCTTCTTCTTCCCCACGCCCACTACACCTTTTCCCTTGGCCCGGGCCCCTCCTCCGTGTCTTCTTCCTCTTTTGTCTTTGCAACACACGCGCAGAGGAGGCTGGACGCTCGTGATGCCGAATGCAGAAGGAGACGATGACACACGTGAAGCGATGTAGACGGAGGGGACGCACCATCAATGCCGAGTAGGCCTCCGAGGACAAGGTGGGAGCTGACACTGGTTTGGCCAATGGGGAGAGGCCGGTCGGCGCACCAAAGACCACCGGCCGAAGCCTCCGTCTTCCGGCTCCCCCCTCGCCTATAAATAGGGCGTCGGGGGAAGGCCAAAAAGGCATGACAGACGAAGAGGATGGAGGCAGCGAGCTTGAAGGATTTGAAAGAGAGAGAGGGTCACGAGTGTGAGGCCCCTCGCCGCGTGCAGCACCGGTCGGTTGGCTCGACGCCTCCGCTGCTCCGCCACTGACGACGCAGTCTACTCGCGTCATTTTCGTCGCTGCCTGCGTCTGGATCCGGTAAGCAGGGCTCTATTCTTGCCCCGTTTCGCATATACCACGCCGAAGCTATTTGCCGTCCACCTCGTGCGATCTTCAGCTCCGATCGTGCTCTGTCAGGCTGCTTCAGTCGGCTTTGGTTACTCACCTCGAAGCCCAACGTGATTTCGAGGCTCGATTGGTTCGATTTGTTCCCTTTTTAGCCAACGAACTCCAAGCATTTGACGATTTGCTCGAGAGAACTTGTGGCCGCGACTGAAGCTTCAGTGATCGGCGACGATGGTAGTGATGGTGGCTTGTTGGACGGAGGTCGAGTCCTCTGTTAGGGTAGGCCGGTGTGGCTTCGGTGGAGTCGGATGGCGGGGCGAGGACACGTGATGTCGTTTGTTCCGGCCACTGCATCGCAGAGGGGTAGCAGCGGCTGCAGAACTTGGTCAGGCGCATGGCCCGGTCGTTTCTAGGGCTTAGAGAGAAATGGGTTGGGCTTATGTTCTTAGCCTAACTCGCGGGCTGGGCCTTGTCTTTCATTTCCCTCATGGTCATGGCTAAGGGGCACGGTTGGGCTGGGCCCATTCACGGAAGCTTGAGCCCGGCCCGGAGGTCCGGGCCACATGCCGGGCCAGGGCCACATGCCCGGGCCATCTTTGACTAGGTTAGACGCATGAATCCGACCCGATTTGGTTTTTAATCATATATTATTATATAAAAATATTTTAATAATAAAAATAATTTATCTTTCAAAAATCATAAAAATCCAAAATATTCTATGTTTTCCCAAAAAGTTAGAAAAAGTAAAAAATGATTTATATTTTCAAAAAAAGATCAAAAAAATCCAAAAAATATTTTTATGTTAAAAAAATAAAAAAGACCAAAAAAATATGTTTTTCTCCACAAATGCATGGAAAAATCCTTGAAAATCCAGAAAGTCTTAGGGTTTAAACAAGATTAGGTATCGGAAGGGCATTAGTGATTAACTAGTTAATCAAGTCCCCGATCCTAGTTTCTTTGGTTGCGCATGAGTGAAATAATTCTCCTAGTATTTTGCTTGGGTTTCCAATCGACCTATTCCAAATTGATTAGTGACGACTCCTATTTAAAATTAACTTGCATGTTAAAAACTCATATACCCTAAGTTGTGAATTGGTGAGCTTGGAAGAGCCCGGGCTAAGCCCTAATAGACTTAGCGAGCCATTAGCCTCCGCTAGCGCTCGCGCAAAAGGACACCGAAAAAGAGGTCGCGACAGCTTGACGACTCCGCTGGGGATTATTTTTTGTGGACTTAGGCATTTTTTTATCTTGTTTAAACACCTTATTAACTTGGTTTTTTTTTCTTTATACAGGTTAGTAGCTTAGAGATTAATTTTAATTTTGTTAAAATAAATTGTTTTGTGATTATAAACTACTATACATGCTTTAATGTTTTAGCACTACACATGGCACACACAACCCAGCCGTCGAACCCGGGCCGCCATAGGATATTCAAGATGGTGTTAAGAAAGATACGGTATTGAACACGAGACTGCGATGTAGAGGTTGCTTTTCTTTTCCCTAAATTTCTTTAGGTAGAGCCGAGGTTTAGAAGGCACGATGCCAACGTGAGACTGCGACGAGCAAACACCCTCTTAATTTCTCTAAAACCTTCTCAACTAAACATCGAGCCACACGTATCATGCGTATGTCTATGTGCTGGCCATCTTCTTTAAAAGTAAAGTGTTTTCTTTACCCTTTTTACTCAGTCTTTTGACTTTATTGGCTCATGGTAGTTTAGGTCAATTTTTCAGGTCCCAATTTATATACAATGGAAAGAGACGATATCCAGTTTATTCCCGCCCCCAAAGCAGAGCTCTTTGGATGGTGGGGTCAATTGGACCAATTTGCCAAAGAGCGCGTGAAAGTCAAAATCAGTCATCTCTTGTCATTGTTCCAAATCCCTGTCCATCCCGAAGTCGTACAGGCGATAGCACATTTTTGGTGCCCTAGGACATCCAATTTTATGTTTGGTGGGTTCGAGCTTATCCCAAACTCTAGAATAATACAACATCATTATTGGCATGCCTCCCAAGAGTAAGCTCGTTAGGCCACCAACAGGTATTGATCTGCTGCGTGGGTTAGTGAGACTTTTAAGAACTAAAGTTCATTTTATGAGGCAAATTCTTGCAACCAACCATAATACCTGCCCCCTAGCGTTTTTGATTTGAAAATCAACCCATAACCCAAAAAAGCGAGATTTTTCTCTTATCCTCTTTCGGGTTCATCATTTTCCCCCATAAAAAAGATGCCATAAGTCCCTCGATGGAATGTGTGGTTGATCGGCTTTTAAGGGGGCAAAATTATGTCAGCATGATTTTAGCTGAATCATTACTGTCTCTTAATCGTTTTAAAGAAAACACGGAAAAAATCATGTGGGCTTCCCCAGAAATTTTGTAAGTTTGGTTCTTTTCTCACCTAAGCGAATTTTGATGCTTCATGCAATTGTCTGAAATAAATGATTTTGAAAATCCACTACAGAGATTTGTGGTTTTGAGACCATACATTCCCAACCAAAGTTGTTTTAACTGGATAAATTCCTTAAGGGACCTCGCTCTTGAGGCATTCCTATGGTTTGCTGGTTGGTTCCATGAAAAGAGAGCTTGCTTTGCTTAAAAACACTGCAATCCAATCCAGTTGCTCAGCCTCACTAACACCACTTCCTATTTCCCATATAGGGTGGCACGACAGTACGGAGCTCTTCAAGAGATCTCGCCGCCTTTCAAGATAAAGATCTCTCCACTCTTTTTCACCCATCAAAGCCCTGACTACGCATTCAAGATTTCCATTATTGAAGATACATGGAGCAAGTGCCATCGCAAAAGGATCGTGTTACCTGAAGGGTTTGAGGGGCAAGAAAAGGCCCATCATGCTTCTAAGTCCTACATCTGCAACCATCGTATCCCAACAAGATTGTAGCCATTGGTCCTTGACCTAACTAGCAAAAGTAGTCAACACGAGCAAGCATATCATATGCGAAGGAATTTGGGAATAAGCTAGGTACACGTCTCAAAGCCAGTCCAAGAAAGCAAACATCTTCACAAGACCAAGGCTCCTCGTCGCATATAAAATAATAGTCATGTGCCCCTAGTGTTAATATTTTGAAAGTTTTGTCTTAGTCCCATTGTTTAGGGACTTTTGTTTAATGTCTAGTATTTCGTTATGTCATTTTAATTTCAAGATTAGATGTCAAACGTATGTTGTTTATGAAGTCCTTTTTTGATAAATAAAAACAGCTGGACCATTGCCATGAGTCGATTTTTACTTACTCTCGAGCTCATTCATTGTTTTTGCGACGTCAGGTAATTATGAATCGCCAACCACCAGTTGCCCGTGAATGGCCTCAAGCAATAGTAGCCGATTAGAGTGATGAACAAAATTGTCTCGCTAATATTGAAGATGGCGTAGGACAAATGTCCATTGTCCTTCGATAACTCTCGATGCAAATGGAGTCCACTTATGCCAAGCACAACCCTATAGCTGCTTTAAACACACTCGTGACACCAGCGAATTTGCCAAAGGATAACCAACAGGATAGACAGTTTGCAAGGATCATGAAGAAGTTGAGCCAGTTGTAGGGTCAAGATCCCATCGATCTATCTAGATATGCCGGTGTTAAAATTCCAGAGGAGCTCAAAGTGCTTAAATGCGAAGGGTACATCAATACCTCTTGCCCAGAGGCCTATTTGCAGGTCTACCTAGTCCAAAGGATGATTTAATCGTACCAATAAAAATCTAACTGGCCTCGCCTTGCGGTGGTACATTGTAAGGAGGATTAGTCTCCTTAAGACTTGGGGGGAGCTGACTGATACTTTCCGCCAAGAATATAATGTTGACATCGATGTCGACATCGCCCCGCCTTACGAAGAGCCAATAGTTGTGGCGATGAAGGATAAAAAGTTTTTAAGGACACATGCCGTGTTAGGGAGGAGCTCGATCGCTCAGTTTGACTTGCAGCCCCTAGAAGAAGATATCGATGTGGCCTGGCATGATAAATGGACGACCGAGGAGTATCCTATTATTGAGAAGCTTCCCACTAAAAAAGGCAAGGAGCCTACAAATGAGCTCAACACCATAAAACTTATTCAGAACCGGAGTATGGCAATGCAGCCTCCTAGGCTTACCGCAAGACCTAGGGTCCAAAGAACACCGACCCCCATTAACCTAGGAAGCGAAGCTCCACCATCTCCCAGTCCTTTTGACAAACTCAAGTTGGCAAAACGGAGGGCTTTACTCAAAAAGTCAAGACCATGAGTCAAGAAAAGAAAGCCTAAACAATTCGAGCTAACGCCTGCCACTGAACTAGGCAAAATTTGACAGCTAATGAGCCGCCACACCAAGACTTCGAGCATCCCCTAAGGTACAATCCCGAGAGCTACCAGTATTATATAGATGAAGTTAGCCATTTATTGAATGATTGCCTCCCACCTACTCACGGGATCCAAAGCCTGTTAAAAGGGGGAACATTCGTCCTTCATGACTTATCTCCCAATGAGTTGCTAAATTTGTCACTCGACCATGAGGATGACGTAAACGCCTCATCCGTGGTTGGAAATTTTGACCTAGAAGAAAGCAATGAAATGATCTCGGTAGAGTCCATCTTTCTTGAAGTAGTAGAATTCACCATTGCAATGAAGATGCAATGGGAAAACCAGTTGCCTAACCAAAACATGGTAGGTCTATCTTGCCTCCACAAGATTACGACTCCTAGAGAAATGGGGGTACCTAATCTTCATAAGTATAACAGCACAACGTGCTCCATGACCCACTTGCAATATTTCTAAGCTAAAATGAGTTGGCACTGCAACTGGACGCCATTTATGACTCAAGCCTTCCAAGAAAGTCTCACAGGGCCCACATTGCAATGGCTCTTCATGGCAAGGATCTACCTCATAAGGGACTGGAATGAGCTGTCTTCCGCATTCCTGCATCAATACTAAAGCAAGATTGGAACTGAACTGCCTTGCGAGAATTTGGTTCACATCAGAAGAAGACCAATGGAGGATTTTCGAGCATAAGTAGAAAGGTGGAAGACGCAAACCAACTCTTAACTGGCTGTGGAAAAAATGATGAAGCTATTCATAAAAGCCTTACCCTGCAAGCATCGCTTTTGGTTGCATGGATTGCACTTCCGTAGCTTCAATGAAGTGGTTCTCTTATGTGAATACTTCGAGTCTACTGGAGGCAAAGAACTCAAAGGTGCTTGATTTCAGGACCAACACTATCAAAATGCTCATTTTCATAGGAGTTTGCATGAGTTTTGATTATTTTTATAATCTCATGTTTTCTTATGTCTAGTGTGTTACTATTGCATTTTCCATTTTAGTAATTTAATTTCACTAAGAATGTATAGTTCTAATATTTCGTTTTGAGAGCATAAGGTGGTATTCCAAACTAGTCCGGTGATGCTATCTAGCCATGAAAAGAAAATATCATCCAAGAAGAATATTGAGGGCTGGGCTTCCTAGTGCTTCCTCTCCCCAAAATATATATATATATATATATACTTTTGAAAACAAAATATATTTCGTTACCAAAAGCTTTTGTCAAAGCAGGATGTCAAATTTAATCCTGTTTATTTTTATGATTTACTCACTTCATGTCTCAGAGCATCATCCCCTTTACTTAGCATGACAAGGGGCATTTGAAAATGGCATGTCATGTGAACTTGACAGATTCTAAAACACTATTTCAAGAAAGTAGGGACAAACATAAAATATCATCTCGTTTCAAAAAGGGTATGTCTTATTCACTAAACATAATTTTGGAAATGACGTCCTCTCTCTTTTATTTACATGAGATGAAAGATAGGACGTAATAGGCACAGGCACACAGTTGAACTCGAAGCATGCATATCATGATAGCTTAGGGTAGGGTAACCTCCTCCATACCGCTCTCAGTCTTCCCATTTTGCTAGCCATCCTTAAAGCTCTATGCACTCCACCTCACACCTGCACAAGTCTATCTAGTCTGAGCAATATCTTCTTCACACAATGTGCCCGAGCAACTAGACGTTGCGGTTTCATTGATGGGATTTGTAGCTTCGACAAGCCAAGAAACACAAGGAAGGAATTTCTTCTCTTCCTTTGAATTGGCTACTATCAATAAGGAGAAAATCCAGATAGTCAAGGTAATCTCTAGCCCCCTATTCCAAATAATGACTTTAGAATCTAGAAACCTCACTTCTTGTTCCAGACGCATACTCTCCCAAGAAGTGATTACTATAAGAAAACTGGAGGTTTTGACTGTCCATCTCAGATTCCATGGAAGTTTGAGGTACATGAATTTGCCTAATGTTGTTAATGTTCATATGATCAAAGGTAGAAGAAAAATTCCACAAAAGGAAGGCGTTGAAGATGAAGTAACGACCATCAATCGTGCATACATGGCCACAAATGAGAAGGGCCAATTAAAAGAGATGTTGAATTGTGTCAAGACAAAATGACTATCATCGACATTCAAATATCCCTAGGAGTTGTCAAATACAAACTCTAGGGAAGGGTAATTTGGTATCGTTTCCAATACTACCCCTCTATAAACTCACTTTTAACATATTTCTCCTATTGACAGGAAGCATCAGGATTTAATGAACAAACTCAGTAGGTTAATTGAGCAAATCAATATTGGCCAAGCAAGCATATAGGAGTAACCCATGTTAAATTCACCTAACTCGACATGAAAAGACGTGTCGTCTCAGAACAGGTTCAACTATAAAGGAAGTGCCCTATGGACACTACTAGCACCTTGGCCCTAGTGATGACCTAATGAAACAAAAAATGCATGACTTCATATCCTCCTCATGCTTTAAAACCTCAGGTCTATTCAATCATTAGCAAACCAATGAAGGGTAATGTTAAATCACTCATAGTTGTTTGACTCCTAAAAGAGTTTGTGACTAACGTGTTCCCTCTTATTCGTTGTAGGATCACCAGACCGTCAAAGATGTAGATAACAAATCAATGAGAGGCATGTCAGACTCTGATAAACTCTCCTAAGCAAAATACCGTCCCAAGTATCGCCAAAGCATATGATAGAAATCCTTCAGGCCTCAATTCACATTTGATTTTTGTCCTATGGATTGATCCATTTTTGTATCTTCTCTTCTGCATCCATTTTTGCATCTTCTCTTTTGTAGGGGAAAAAGCAAAGATGCCCATCAAATCAATGATAAGATTTCCAACCCTGACCGATCATTCATGTGTTCTCCCTATTGAATAAGGACAATTCGTGGACACCTATTTGTGAATAACCCATTTGATATTCAAAATTTAACATGTTTGTAAATACAATTTTATTAAATAGATATCTCCAATGTTTTTTGAGTAAAATTAATTAATTGTTTGTACCCAGATTACAAACCCCCCATTGTTTAAATTGCTCCATGCCTTTTCAAATGGATTTTGGATGATGATTTTGTTTGTCTAAATCAATGATTTTACTAAAGATTATCACACTAGACAGTTGAATGAAGGATATAAGATTGATCGAGCATGTTAAATGAGGTGCATCAGGATGATAAAAGGCAAGCCATATCCTACACATAGTCCACTATTTATACACTTGTGAGATGAGTGTAGAAAATTCCATGTCTGTAGGGTAAAGGGTTCTCTCGCGAATGGTACGATAACCAAAGTAATAAGGGGCATTTCATTTCTCTACCCTAAACACTATAGGTTATTCATTGCTTACCCCCTTTAAGTCCCATACACTTATGAAGTTTCTTTCATACCCCTGTCAAGAACCACCTTACACTGGGGCAGATAAGAGGCACGGTGACATCACAAGGTGAGAAAGGGGATAGAAATTTCCTTGCTTGTGCTTGCATGAATCTTTGGGTGTCTATATTACATATGAACACTCACGATAATTTAAGTGCCCTAAGAGGACAAAGAGCGATTCTTTCTTTACCCAATGCACTTGTATCCATTGTACAACCCAATTGAGTCTATAATTTCACCCTCACATTGAGGCAAGGCATGAATTACTACTATTCAAGAAGCATGATTCAGGGCGTTGACTGAAGATGAAGACCCAAAGAGTCTAGTAGGAGTGTTTTGTTTGAACTTGCCTAGGCCAGTTTTTCAAACAACAATAATGAAAAAACTAGGAATATGAAAAAACAGTGTACCTGGTAAAAGCAAGGTCAATGCCATAAACAAGAAAATTGGATTAAAAACTAAGGGTATGAAAAAGTAGTGTGCCCAATAAAAAAGCAAGGTCGATGCCCTAAAAAAATGTGTGAATTTTAGCCATTTGCACTCCCAAGCAAAATTGCTGTTGTGGAGACTCCATCCGACGGTGAGAAGAAATACTGGTGATAATGTCAAGACAATCACCTACTCTCACCCTTTTACACATGAGCCAAGCCTACATTACGTCCCATTGTAAAAGTCTCTTCAGACTAGGGCACTTCAATTAACGTAGGATTTCATATGTTTATAAACATCGCTCGAAGAAGTACAAGTAAGATTATTCTATCTCTTTTTGCAGGGTTCTTGACTTGTAAACCTAGAGATGATCGTGCTGCATTTCTTTCATAAGCCTTGACCTTGATGGTCCTCTTTGACAAGCCGTTAACCAAGCCTACATTATAGTCTTGACAAAGACCTCTTATATTTGTAAAGTCGTACCACTTGCGAGAATACTTGGATCCCTACTGACATGATGACAGCGAGATGGTGTGGTATTTATAAATCCTGCATTAATGGTCGGGATAAAACAGCTTTTTTCATGAGAGTGAGTGAAAAGTCCTTTAAGACTGAAAGTCCCTCATCTGGCATGTTTAAGACATCTACATTTTGAATGAAGATTGTCTTTCAAAATTTTCCCTAGTGGAACTTAGAAGATGCAAAAATGATAAAATTGTCATGCATGAGCCACATTTAAAATCATGAATTTACAGCATGTACAATCCTGTGTTCATATTGTGTGTTGTTCAATAGCATACATACTCTCAGAGATCGGAGATATCTTTAGTAAGCATAACTCTACCCTTATTTCCAAAGATCTTGTGTCCGACCAAATGTTTTATTACCCTTGAGTACCGGCCACCGTTCAAATACTCTGTCTTATTGACACTTGACCTATTCGAGTTATCTTCAGAGTTTGGATGCTTGCGCCTGTCCAAGTATCCCATTGTCTTCGAGCACTTGACACTATTTAGGTACTCCCTCTTATCGACACTCGACCTGTTCGAGTTGTCTTTAGAGTTTGAATGCTTGTGACTGTCCAAGTATCCCTTTGTCCTTAGGTACCTACCATTGTCCGGATACTTTCTCTTATCGACACTCAACCTGTTTGAGTTGTCTTTAGAGTTTGGATGCTTGTGACTGTCCAAGTATCCTTTTGTTGGTATGCGAGTTGTCTTCAAAGTTTGGATACTTGCGACCGTCCAAGTATCCCTTTGTCCCTAAGTACCTACCATTATTTGGGTACTCTCTCTTATCGACACTCAACCTATTTGAGTTGTCCTTAGAGTATGGATGCTTGTGACTGCTCAAGTATCCCATTGTCTTCAAGTACTTGCCACTGTTCAGGTACTCCCTTTCCATGACACTTGACCTGCTCGAGTTGTCCTTAAATTGTATTGTTGAATACTAGTAGCCGTTCAAGTATTCCACTATTTTGTGTGCCTGCGGTTACCCAGGTATGCTCTCTTATCACCATGACACTCAGCCTGCCTGAGTTGTCCCCATATCGTATCATTAAATACTTGCGATTATCTAAGTATTCAACTGTTTTGTATACTTGTGGCTACCTAGGTATTCTAGCCCTCTTGGGTGCCTACGGCTATCCAGGTAAGTCTCGTGCTACATTCAAATTTGTGTTACCAGGAGGTGGAAGACCTTCACCAGTTACCAGGAGAGAGGAGACCTTCACCAATTACCAGGAGGTAAGAGACATTCACAAATATCCGAGACGCGTCCTCGATATTCCATATACCAGGAGCTGAGAAACCTTCACAAATGTTTAGGGAGATGGGAGACTTTCACGAATGTGTCTCCTTGATATTACAACTTCTTTCTCCCCGGAGGTGAAAGACCTTCACGGATATCCTAGGTTCATCTTAGATATTGCCCAAATTCTCTTTACCAGAAGGTGAGAGACCTCCCCAAGTATTCAAAGCTTGTGATCATCCAAGTATTCCTTCGATGCCCATGAATGTCCAGGTATCCTCCAGGGTTTGTACTTGTGATCATCCAAGTACTCCTTCAATGCTTGTGAATGACCAAATATCCTCCAAGGTTTAATACTTGCGATTGTCCAGGTACTCTTTTGATGCATGCAAATGACTACGTATCCTCCAAGGTTTAGTACTTGCGATTGTCTAGGTACTCCTTCGATGCTTGTGAATGACCAGGTATCCTCCAAAGTTTTGTACTTGTGATTGTCCAGGTACTCCTTCGATGCCTACAAATGTCTAGGTATCCTCCAAGTTAGTACTTGTGATTATCCAAGTACTCTTTTGACACTCACGAATGTCCAAGTATCTTCCAAGGACTCTTTTGACGTTGGTGAATGTCCAAATATATGCCCTGAGAAAGGTCTGGCGCTTAGCAAGCATATGTCCCTAGAGAAGTCGGCACATCCCTGAGAAAGTTTAGGTAATCAACCGGTGTCCTTGACAAAGATCAGGCACTCAACAAACAGATGCCTCGAGAGAGGTGGGCTCATTCTCGAGAAAGGTCGAGTAATCAACCGGTGTCCTTGACAAAGATCAGGCACCCAACAAATAGATGCCTTAAGAGAGGTCGGCGTATCCTCGAGAAAGGTTGGGTAATCAACCAGTGTCATTGACAAAAATCAGGCACCCAACAAACAGATATCTCGAGAAAGATCGACACATCCCCCAAGAAAGGTCGGGTAATCAACCAGTGTCCTTGACAATGATCAGGCACCCAACAAACATATGTCTCGAGAAAGGTCGGTGCATCCCTTGAGAAAGGTCGGGTAATTAACCGGTGTCCTTGACAAAGATCAGGCACCCAACAAACAGATGTCTCGAGAAAAGTCGGCATCCTCGAGAAAGGTTGGGCCACCAACAAATTGGAGTCCTTAAGAAAGGTCAGACACCCAACAAACAGATGTCCCGAGAAATGTCGGTACATCCCTGAGAAAGGTTGGGTAAACAACTTATTGCTCTAACAGGTGACCGAAGAATGGTTCGGGTCTTCAAAAAGCAATTTCCCGTCAAGGCGATAGAAAAAAAGGTTCGGGTTTCTAGACAAACAACTTATTGCTCAAACAGGCGATCGAAGAATGGTTCAGGTCCTGAAAAAGAAATTTTCCATCAAGGTGACTGAAGAAAGGTTTGGGTTTTGGAAAAGCAACTTCCTCACGTTATTAGGTAAGATGACACCCTAATATTTCCTAAACTCGAGGTTCACGCCCCATATCACTCATTCTTGATAAGTAACTACAGGTATCTTCTTATCTGTCTTAGTATGTATAATGTTATATTGCTCTTTTTGCATAGGACATTTGATCCTAAACAAGATATAATCTATTGCATATGCATGGATAAAATTTAGATATCAGTTCGTCTTTGAATGCAACCTCTACGAGCTCACCTTCAAAGAGGGGCAGCTGTTGACACCTAAATTTTGACTAAATACTTAAAATTACTTTGCATAGAAAATTAGGGATCAATTTGACCCTAACAAAAATATTTTTTGCATCAATTATGCCTTAATTTTTATTTGCATCCATTAAGCTTTATTTCCTTTATTTTCTGCCTTTTCGAAGAATTTATTTATTTATTTTAAAAAAAGGCAGCTCGCGGGGGCTGGCCTTCGTGCCCAGCTTCCCCCTTTTTCCTTCATCTTCCCCATGCGGGCACAAGGCCCACTACCCCTTTTCCCTTGGTTTGACCCCCTCTTCCTTGTCTTCTTCCTTTGTCTCTACAACACACGCACAAAGGAGGCTGGGTGCGCGCGATGCCGGATGGAGGAAGAGACGGCGACGCACATGGAGCAGCATAGATGGAGGGGACGCGCCATCAATGTCGAGCAGGCCTCTGTGGAAAAGGTGGGAATTGACGCCACTTCTGCCAACGAGGAGAGGCCGGTTGGCACACCAAAGACCGTCGGTCGAAGCCTCTATCGATCGGCCCCCCTCGCCTATAAATAAGGCGTTGGGGGAAGGCCAAAAAGGCACGAAAGACGGAGAGGACAGAGGCAGCGAGCTTGAAGGATTTCCCTTGAGAGACATCAGGGGAGACCCTGAAGGCGAGCGAGACCCGAGTTGAGAGTGAGTGAGATTTCAGTCTAGAGAGAGGGAGGAGAGATTTGGCTCCAGATCTGAAAGAGAGAGAACATCACGAGTGTGAGCCCCCTCGCTGTGTGTAGCACCGATCGCTTGGCCCAACGCCTCCGTTGCTCTGCCACCAATGACGCCATTTGCTTGCGTCATTCTCGTCACCGCCCGCGTCTGGATCCACTAAGCAAGGCTCTATTCTTGCCCTATTTTGCATATACCACGCTGAAGCTATTTGTCGTCCACCTCGCGTGATCTCTGGCTCCAACCGTGCTTCGTCAAGCTGCTTCGGTCAGCTCTGGTTACTGACCTTGGAGCCCAACGTGATTTCGAGCCTCGATTGGTTCGATTTGTTCCTTTTTTAGCCAATGAACTCCAAGCGTTCAATGATTTGCTTGAGAGAATTGGTTGTCGTGGCCGAAGCTTTGGTGATTGGCAACAATGGTCAGCGATGGTGGCTGGCTGGATGGAGGTCGGGTCGTCGATTAGGGTAGGATAGTGTGGCGTCAGCGAAGTTGGATGGTGGGGCGAGGACGGGCGATGTTGTTTGTTGTGGCCGCTGAACCGCAGAGGAGCAGCAGTGGTTGCAGAACCGGGTCGGGCGCGTGGCTCGGTCGTTTCTAGGGTTTAGGGAGAACTGGGTTGAGCTTGTGTTCTTGGCCTAACTCGTAGGTTGGGCCTCGTCTTTCATTTCCCTTATGGCTAAGGGGCATAGCTGGGCTGGGCCCATTTGCAGAAGCCAGCCTAACCCGAGGTCTGGGCCACACGCCTGGGCCATCTTCGATCAGGTCGGACGTAGGAATCCGACCTGGTTTGGTTTTTAATCATATATTATTATATAAGAATATTTTAATAATAAAAATTAAAAAATAATTTATTTTTCAAAAATTAGAAAAATCCAAAAGTATTCAATGTTTTCCCAAAAAGTTAGAAAAAGTAAATAATGATCTATATTTTCAAAAAAAGATCAAAAAATCCAAAAAAAACTTTTTATGTTAAAAAATAGAAAAGACCAAAAAATATGTTTTTCTCCACAAATGCATGGAAAAATCCTTGAAAATCCAAAAAGGCTTAGGGTTTAAATAAGATTAGGTACTGAAAGGGCATTAGTGATTAATTAATATAATCAAGTCTTTAATCCTAGTTTCTTTGGTTGTGTAGGAGTGAAATATTTCTTCCAGTATTTCGCTTGGGTTTTCAATCGACTCACCCCAAATTAATTAGTGGCGACTCCTATTTAAAATTTACTTTCATTTTAAAAACTCATACCATAAGTCATGAATTGGTGGGCTTGGGAGAGCTCGGGCTAAGCCCTAATAGACTTAGCGAGCTATTAGCCTCCGCTGGCACCTGCGCAAAAGGGCGCTGAAAAAGAGGTCACGACATATACTTGCACAAATTTGAACCTCATCACATTGAGGCCTACCAGAGGCAAATCGTACATTTGCCATAATAATTATTGTTGCCATAGTCATAATTCCAAATCAAGATCAAAGCGTCAACCCTGAACCATGCATCTTCTCTTGCATGACACGGTCAATTCTCTCCCCCATCTCGATACTCAAGTAATTTAGCCAATCTCCCACCTCGCCTTTCCCTGAAGAACCACTCAGTCTCTACTTCAGTTGAGAATTTCCTGCTCTTGTTCACCTCCAATGCACTCAAACTATCGAAGCTGCACATCCGTAGTACTTCATCCACGGTCCCATCTATCAGCTCCTATTTGCCTAATGGATACCCCAAGAAGTCGACAAGTCTCCTGACATTAACATGTGGATCCTCTTTGATGTCCTCATAGCTCAAGAACAACATATTCTCAGGTATCTCGGAGCTCGCCTTGTAGTATACCTGCATGTGGTCCCAGTAGGGTCCAAATGGGTATGCCCCTCGGTAGAAAGCGTCGAGGCACTCTCCGAGTGGCATCTAACCTGTTGCTTTGGACCTCATCTTATTGGTGAAGTGCCACAATAAGACCAAGGTGTCCTTAGTGTTCCTGCATAGGTACACCAACTTGCCCCCAGAGTGCTTAATTCTGTTAGAATAATATAAAATTGATAGTTGAAGATTTGAGCATGTTGGTTATGAGCTCTAGATTTGGTTGTTAGTATTCTTCAAAATGCCTTGATTTATGGTGGATGTAAGAAGAAGAACAAAAATGAATTGGTGAAGTATGATTCATGGTAGGCGCTTGAAGAAGATTGAAGACAAAAATGCCCCAAGCATTTAATGACGAAAACTTTATGCAGCATGAGGACAAAGAAGGCTAGAAAAACTCATTGAGGTGTTCTACATGCTTGTCTTCATGTATTAATTGTGTGTCTTTTCATTTGACTTTGCTTGTGTGTTTGTATCACTTTGTGGACTTTCTTGTTCTTTCCTTGATCGATGCAATGACATAGTCAAATCTTTCAGTCAAAGACCTCAAGATTTTTTTACGAATAGTACATCTTAGAGTTCTTCACTGTTAACCCTCAATTAGTTAACGATGGTTTGCACACAATCAAAATATACAAAGATTGATTCAAAGTTATTCATGCGTAAAGATTCAAAATCACATCGAAGTGTTTGAAGCTGCACTCATCGAACACGGTCATCGCCTTTGTAGGATTTTTGCAAAATTCTATGCTACTTTTGCGGTCTCCACACTTTATATTTTTTCAAATATTGTTTCCTCCATGGCTTGAAAGATCACGTACAATGCTTGCTACTCTTTCTTCCCGAACTCCACCGTAGGAAGAAACAATTGAAATGCAAATGTTTCTTTTTTTTTTTGCTTCGATGTAGCTACAAATATGAAGTCCACAACCTTTTAAAGTGGTTGGACGTGTACATAGCTTGACAAACATTAAATGAGAAAAAAAAAGAAAGTCCACAAAGTGGTACAAGCACACAAACAAAGTCAAATGAGACACACAATAAATACATGAAGACAAGCATGGAGAACTCTTGAATAAATTTTTTTAGCCTTCTTTGTCTTCATGCTGCCAAAGGTTTTCTTCATTAAAGGCTTGTAGCATTTTTTTCTTCAATCTTCTTCAAGCACCTACCATGAATCATGCTCCATCGATTCAAATTGGAGCGGTTGATGGGCTCATTGTGTTCGCATGAGTGAAGAATGAATCAAAAGTCCATTGTTTCAAATCCCGAGCAAGCATTGCAGAGCTGGGTCACTCCATCAAGTCAAGAAGGCTATCAAGGCGGTCAAGGCCGTGGAGGACGTCGAGGTAGAGGTGGAAATTCAAAATTCACCAAAAAAAAATAAAACATTTGACAAATCAAAAGTCAAGTGTTTTAAGTGCAATAAATTCAGACATTATAAATCCTAATGACAAACAAAGGTGATGTACGAGCAAGCATAACATGCACATGCCATTGATGCTGAGGAATATATGTTGCTAGCTTGTAAGAAGGATAACCTGAGCACCATAGACACCAACATATGGTACCTAGATATTGGTTGCAGTAGTCATATGTTTGGCTAAAAGGAGTTCTTATCACAGTTAGACGAGATGAGTCATGGTGAAGTCAACTTCGGGAATAAATGAAAAATTCCTGTGATGGGCAAATATAACATTAATATCAAGTTAAAAGATGGTACTAATGTTACTATTACAAATGTTTAATGTGTGTTGGGACTTTTTTGAAATTTACTAACAGTTGGGCAACTTTTCGAAAAAAGGCCACAAGGTTCATATTGAAAATAAAGTTTGCACCATCAAAGGTGTCGACAACAAGTTGATCACGACGATGCTGATGATGAAGACCTAGATGTTTCCCCTTGACTCTTCAGACGAAGAGTCTCTTGAGTTTTCAAGCAATGATGAAAGATAACTAGTTATGGCATCTTCGATTTGGGCATCTAAATTTTTGTGGACTAAAATTATTGGTAAAAAAAAAAAAAATGGTGAACGGCATGGCATGCCTTTGATTGACTGTCCAAATCGTCCATGCGTAGGATGTCTCATCGGGAAACAATATTGAGACTCTTTTCCAGTTAGAAAAGCCGGAAGAGCAAAACAACATTGAAGTTGGTACAGACAAACATTTGTAGCCCTATTAAGATTGAATCATTTGGATAAAAAAGGTACATGCTAATTTTTGTGGATGATTTTACCAGAGAAACTTGGGTATATTTCTTGAGAGAAAATCTGAAGCTTTTGGCAAGTTTAAAGAATTTAAAGTATATGTTGAAAAACATAATGGCTTTAATTTGAAGACATTAAGATTGGATAGAGTGTGAGAATTTACCTCAAATGAATTTGACAAATATTTTAAAATTCATGGAGTGAAATGTCAATTGACTCCCAGCCATACTCCTCAGCAAAATGGTATAGCAGAAAGAAAGAACAATTAAATTTTTGAAATGGCAAGAAGTATGCCAAAAGCTAAAAATTTACTTAAGGAATTTTAGACAAAAGTGGTTGCGTGTGCTATATTTGTGTTGAATAGGTGTCCAACAATGAGTATTCTTGGAAGAACCCCAGAAGAGGCTTGGAGTAGCAACAAGTCTGATGTTTCGTTCCTATAAGTATTTGGGTGCGTGGCATATCCCCATATACCAGATGAACGGAGAAAAAAGTTGGATGACAAAAGCGAGAAGTGTATCTTCATTGGCCATAGTGACACAACTAATGGCTTTAAGTTGTATAACCTAGTCACTGAAAAGGTAATCATCAGTAGGGATGTCCAATTTTTTGAAGATGAAGCCTAGGACTGGAACCAAAAAGGTGACCAAAAAAGCATTACCATTGAACACAGGAAAACCTTTATCATCTTCAACAAGTGGTGCTTTTTCTCCATCATCTTCTACCGACGATGCATCTTCTTTACCAACAATGACTTTAAAACCATCATTATGTCATTCGCATCAATTACGAGAGACTCTAGCAAAATTTAGGGATTATGTGGTCATAATAGATGACGACAGTGATAGTGATGGAATCACTAATGAAACTATGGTAAATTTTTGTTTATTTGTTGAATGTGACCTTGTATCTTATGATGAAGTAGCTATAGATGAAAAGTGGATCTAAGCAATGGATGAAGAAATTTACTCCATTGAGAAGAATGTCATATGGGTGTAACTTCTTTACCTCCTAGTAAGAAGCCCATTGATGTCAAGTGGGTGTGCAAGACAAAATACAAACCCGACGATTAGGTGGATGGTTATAAAGCCAAACTAATTGTAAAAGGCTACAAGCAAAAGCTAGATATTGATTATTTTGAAGTTTTACACCAATGGCCCGAATGGATACCATTCGGATGGTCTAAGCACTTGCAACTCAAAATCATTGGAGGGTCAATCAAATGGATATGAAATCAGCATTGGTTAATAGTGTCCTTGAAAAGTAAGTCTATGTGAAGCAACCATAGAGTTATGAGAAGAGTGGGCATGAAATCTAAGTTTACAAGCTAAAGAAGGCATTGTATGGGCTAAAACAGGCACCTCTTCCTGGGTACACATGGATTGACACATACTAGTTAGAGCATGGTTTTCAAAAATGCCCATATGAGCATACATTGTATATCAAGTCAAACACTAATGGTGACATAATAATTGTGTGCCTTTATGTTGATGACTTAATATCTATAGAGAGCTATGAAAAGATGTTTGTTGAATTCAGGGAGGCTATTATTGCGACCTTTTTTTTTTTTTTTTTTGGCTCCCGATTAGGGTGGTGCTTATGGAGGCTAATGGCTCAGTTAGGTCTATTAGGCTTAGCCTGGACTCTCGTAAGCCCACCAATTCACGGATTAATGATTTGATATTTTAACCCGTAAGTTAATTTTAAAAAGGAGTCACCCCTAATCAATTTGGGGTGGGTCGATTAAAAACCCAAGTGAAATATTGTGAGGAATAGTCGCTCCTGCATAACTAGAGAAACTAGGTTTAGGGACTTGATTACACTAGTTAATCACTAATGCCCTTCCGGTACCTAATCTTGTTTAAACCTTGAGGCTTTTGGACTTTCAAGGGGTTTTCCATGCATTTGTGGAGGAAAAACATTTTTTTTTGGATTTTTGATCTTTTTCTGAATATATTATTCATTTGATTGGCCTTTTCTATTTTTTTTTTGGAAAATTGTGGGATATTTTGGATTTTTCTAATTTTTTGAAAAATCAATTATTTTTATTATATATTATTTTTAATATTAAAATATTATTATTTTTATTATCATATAATATTATATATTTAAAAAACGACCTGGGTTAGATGAATTGTCTTGGCGGCGTCGAGGAGGGCAGCTGTGTTGAGCGGCGCCGGTGGTTGCTGGGGGTGGCCGAGACGGCGTCGAGGAGCGGCGGCTTGTTGTTCACGGTGGCTATGACGCAGCAGATGGCGATAGCAAGTTGTTCACCAGGGTGGGTGTTGAGGGGATGCGGCTCAGCAGCAAGGTGGGTGGAAGGGCTTGGCCGAGGGATGACGTCTGGCCTGGGGTTTGGTCGCAGCAATGGTGTCGGGGAGCGGTGGCAACTCAGCACACGGCGGGCGACGGCGAAGCGTGACGGATGGCGTCAAGGGGTGATCACACCGCTCAAGGGACCAACAGCTCGGTGTTGGTGGCTGAGCAGCGATGTGAGGTGAGAAGTAAGTGGGCAGGAGTTGCGGCTGGTTGTCAGGGACATCGTCGGGATGGGCAGCAGCTCGTCGAAACCCCCTTACTCGGCCTGACCCTCTCTCTCTCTCTCTCTCTCTCTCCAGTTGCGAGCCCCTCAGATCTCAGCTTGTGAGCATTCGGGCCTCCCCTGAAATCTCTTGGGGGAAGCTGTTGAAGCTCGCATGCTTTCGATCTTGCCTCGCATTATGATTTTTGCCTTCCCCTCCGACGCCTTATTTATAGAGCGGAGGCCGGTTGATGGAGGCGTTCGGATTGCCGGTCCTTCGTGCTCCGAGCAACCTTCGCTAGTCGAACCAGCATCCCATTTGTTGAGGTGGCTCTAGCTAGGCCTCCTCCCATTGAAGACACGTCTTCTCGTCTGTCGCGCCGTACGTCACCGTTCGCCCTTCCGTCCGGCATCGCGCGTGTCGGAGCTCCCTTGTGCGTGCAGCATATCCAACGGAGGAAGAAGACGAGGAAAAAAAGGGGGCCAGGTCGAGTCGCACGAGCCGGGCTGGGCTGTGGCAGCTTGCGCGAGGGAAAAAGGGAAGGGGCTAGGCCTTCCTAGCCCCAATTTCTTTGCTTTTTTGTTATTATTATTAATAATAATATTAATATTAATAATATTAATATTATTATTATTATTATTCGAAAATAGAAAAGAAAATAAAGATTAATGGATGCAAAAAAAGAAATTAAGGCCTAATTGATGCGGAAATTGTTTTTGTTAGGATCTAATTGATCCCTAAATTTTTTATGCAAATTAATTTAAAAATCTAGCCAAAATTTAGATGTCAATAGCTGCCCCTCTTTGAAGGTGAGCTTGCAAAGGTTGCATTCAAAGACAAACCAATACCTAAATTTTGCCCATGCATATGCAATAGATTATAGCATTATATGTAATTAGACAAATAAATAGATACCTGTAGTTACTTATCGGGCATGAGTGAGATAGGGTGCGAACCCCGAGTTTGGCAAGTATCAGGGCATCATCTTACTTGGTGACGTGAGGAGGTTGCTTTTGCAAGACCCAAACATTTCTTCGGTCGCCTTGATAAGAAATTGCTTTTCTAGGACCCGAACTATTCTTCGGTTGCCTTGACAGAAATTACTTTTCCAGGACTTGAACCATTCTTCGATCACTTGTTAGAGCAATAAGTTGTTTACCCGACCTTTCTCGAAACATATGTTTGTTGGGTGCTTGATCTTTGTCAAGGACACCGGATGGTTACTCGACATTTCTCGGGGGATGCGCCGACCTTTCTTAGGGCATCTGTTTGTTGGGTGCCTGATCTTTGTCAAGGACACCGGCTTGTTATTCGACCTTTCTCGAGGGATACGCCTACCTTTCTCAAGGCATCTGTTTGTTGGGTGCCTGATATTTGTCAAAGACACCGGTTTGTTACCCGACCTTTCTTGGGGGATGCGCCGACCTTTCTCAAGGCATCTATTTGTTTGGCGCCTGATCTTTGTCAAGGACACCGGTTTGTTACCCGACATTTCTCGGGGGATGCGCCGACCTTTCTCAGGGCATCTGTTTGTTGGGTGCCTGATCTTTGTCAAGGACATCGGTTTGTTACCCGACCTTTCTCGGGGTATGCGCTGATCTTTCTTAGGGCATCTATTTGTTTGGTGCCTAATCTTTGTCAAGGGCACTGGTTTGTTACTTGACCTTTCTCGGGGGATGCGTCGACCTTTCTTAGGGCATCTGTTTGTTGGGTGTCTGATCTTTGTCAAGGATACTGGATGGTTACTCGACCTTTCTTGGGGGATGCGCTGACCTTTCTTAAGGCATCTGGTTGTTTGGTGCCTGATCCTTGTCAATGACACAAGATGGTTACATGACCTTTCTCGGGGGATGCGTCCACCTTTCTCAGGGCATCTGGTTGTATGGTGCTTGATCTTTGTCAAGGACACTGGTTGGTACCCGACCTTTCTTAGGGCATCTGTTTGTGGGTGCCTGATTGTTGTCGAGGACACTGGTTGGTTGCCCAACCTTTCTCAGGGCGTCTATTTGTGAGGATACCTGGACATTCGTAGGTATAGAAAGAGTATTTGGGCATTCACAGGTACTAACCTGGAGGATATTTGCACCTAGTCGTTCGCAAGCATCAAAGGGATACTTGGATGTTCACAAGTACGAACTCTGGAGGATGCCTAGATGTTCACAGGCATTGAAAGAGTACTTGGAAGATCACAATTACTAAACTCTGGAGAATACCTCGCACCTCGGATATTTGTGAAGGTCTCCACCTCCTGGCAGTTGGAATATCGAGGGTACACCTCACATATTCGTTAAGGTCTCCCACCTCATGGCAGTTGGAATATCGAGGACGCGCCTTGGATACTCGTGAAGCTCTCACCACATCCTGGTAATTGGAATATTGAGAACGCGCCTCGTATATTCATGGAGGTCTCCTATCTCCCGACAATTGAAATATCGAGGATGCGCCTCGCATATTCGTGGAGGTCTCCTATCTCCCGATAATTGGAATATCAAGGATCCGCCTCGCATATTCTTGGAGGTCTCCCACCTCCTGGTAATTGGAATATCGAGGATGCGCCTCGCATATTCGTGGAGGTCTCTTACCTCCTGGTAATTGGAATATTGAGAACGCGCCTCGCATATTCATAAAGGTCTCCCACCTCTTAGTAATTGGAATATCGAGGATGCGCCTCGCATATTTGTGAAGGTCTAACGTAAATTTGAATGTAGCACGAGGCTTACCTAGATGGCTGCAGGCGCTCAAAAGGGCTGGAACACCCGGGTAGCTATAGCTGTGCAGAGTAGTGGAATACTTGGATAAACACAAATATTTAATGATACGTTCTGGGACCACTCAAGCAAGTCCAAGCATCATGATGATAAGAGAGCATACTTGGGTAACTGCAGGCACACATAGCAGTGGAATGCTTGAACAACTACTATATCCAATGATATAATTTTGGGATAACTCGGGCAGGTCCAGTGTCATGGAAAGGGAGTACCTGGATGGTGGCAGGTACTTGAAGGCAATGGAATACTTGATTAGTTGCTAGTACCCATACTATCGGGACAACTCAAACAGGTCGAGTGTCGATATTAAAAAAAAAAAAAAAAAAGGATATTCGGATAGTGGCAGGTACCTAGAAATAGTGGGATACAAGGGCAGCCACAAGCATCCTTACTATAAAAACAACTCGAACAAGTCAAGTGTCAATAAGAGAGAGTACTGTGGTAATGGCAGGTACCTAAAGATAAAGGGATACTTGGACGGTTGTAAGCATCCAAACTTTGGACAGTCGCAAGCATCCAAACTTTGAAGATAACCCGAATAGGTCAAGTGTCGATAAAAGAGAGTACCCGGACGACGACTAGTACTCAAAGGCGATGGGATACCTAAATAATTGCAAGAATCCAAACTCTGGAGACAACTCGAATAGGTTGAGTGTCGATAAGGGGGAGTACTCGAACAACGGTGGGTAAAGACAAAGGGATACTTGGACAGTTGCAAACACCAAAACCCAGGAGACGACTCGAATAGATCGAGCGTCAAGAAGAGAGTACCTGGACAGTGGTAGGTACTAAAAAAAAAATGGGGATAGGGATATGCTTACCTGGCGATATTTCTGATCTCTGAGAGTATGTCTGCTATTGAACAACTTGTAGTATGCACACAATGATTGTATGTGTTGTAAATTCATGAGTTTAAATGTGATTCATGCATGATAATTTTGTCCATTTTGCATCATTTGAGTTCTACTGAGGAAAATTTTGAAAGACAACCTTCATTCAGAATGTAGATGTCTTGAACATGCTAGATGAGAGACTTTCAGTCTGAAAAGACTTTCTACTCACTCTCATGGAAAAGACTGTTTTATCCTGACCATTGATGTAGGATTTATAAGGACCATACTATCTTGCTGTCATCATGTCAACAGGGGTCCGAGTATTCTCGCAAGCGATACGACTTTATCAACATGAGAGGTCTTTGCTGGGACTGTAATGTAGGCTTGGTCAACAGCTTATCAAAGGGGGTCATCAAGGTCAAGGCTTGTGAGAGAAATGCCACATGATCCTCTTCGGGTTTACAATTCAAGAACCTTACGAAAAGAGATAGATTGATCTTGCTCGTATTTCTTTGAGCGATGCTTATAAACATATGAAATCCTACGTTAATTGAAGTGCCATAGTCTGAAGAGACTTTTATAAGAGGGATGTAATGTAGGCTTGACTTATGTGTAAAAGGGTGAGAGTTGGTGATTGCCTTGGCATTGTCACCGGTCCTTTTTCTTCATTATCGGAAATAATCTGCATGGGGGCTTTGTTATTTGAACCACAATAGCCACTTTGCTTGGGAGTATCGATGGCTAAAATTCACTTTTTGTCTGAGGGCATCGGCTTTGCTTTTACCAGGCACACTCTTTTTCATGCTCTTAACCTTTTTATTTCAAATTTTCTCATTTAGGGGCATTGACCTTACTTTTACCAAGCACACTGCTTTTTCATGCCCCTAGTTTTTGTTGTTTGAGGAACTTGCCTAGCCAAGTTCAAGCAGAACACTACTATTGAGTCTTCATCTTTAGTCGGCGTTCCGGGTTATGCTGCTTGAATGGCAGTAATTCTTGCTTTGCCTCAATGTGAGGGTGAAATTACAGGCTCGATTGGGTTGTACAATGGGTACAAGTTAAAACAGTCCCAGTGCAACTTATTAGCGGAAGCATAATTGAATATTACCATCTCTCCTTCCAACTATCATGATACAATGCACATCACTAAGCACCATAGGAAAAGATAAAGCCGAGCCACTTTTATTTACATATTTTCATGATGGATTTTCTCGGGTCGGTATAACAAAAGAAGGGCCAAGACTTTTAGCTACACTCGGCCATAACCCCAAAAAGAGACAACTCGACCCTCTATGTCGATCACGCAAAATCCTCCATCCACTAGTGTCGGCTATTGTCCAAAAAGTAGCAGCTCCTACTCCTCACGCGGGCTATCACATCCACCCCAGTGCGTCAGGCGGTGGCGGCGGCAACACCCCCCGCATCACTCCGTTTCGACGAACGTGAACAGATATGAACTCCTGAATGACCGGGCCCTCAGCCAGGCCCACGTCATACATCACTAATGCACGAACCCGAATGAACGTCAGACCAGGGATGGTAACGCAGTCCATCTCCGAATACTCGACCTCCACGTCAGATGGAAGGCCATAAAAAGTACCAAGCGTGACCGGAGAGAGTGGCATCTTTGTAATTTGAAATGTTGGTCCCCGAAAGGGTGAGTACAGCCACTCAGCAGGTAAAAGATCCAATAAACTACTCAATGCATCATACAATACAACCATAACAATCATAGCATAGTACATGTCATTCATGCATCCAAGCATAACTTACCTTGAAGCCATGCATATGTCATCACACCGCATGTACATACATCCTCACGTAATCATCACCACCATGTCATACATTTACCATCATGTCATAGGTGCACATACATCCATGCACTTACCATCATCATGCCATAGGTGCACATACATCCATGCACTCATCATCATCATGTCACATGTACCATCATGCCATAGGTGCACATACGTCCATGCACTTACCATCATCATGTCACATATACCAACATGCCATAGGTGCACATACATCCATGCACTCATAATCATCATGTCACATGTACCATCATGCCATAGGTGCACATACATCCATGCACTCATCATCATCATGTCACATGTACCATCATGCCATAGGTGCACATACATCCATGCACTCATCATCATCATGTCACATATACCATCATGCCATAGGTGCACATACATCCATGTATTCATGCATACATGTTACCATACCATGCATAATTCAATTTCAATTTCCGAATTTTATTCTTTCATTTTGAGCAGCCACATTTCTCTTTCCCGGGACCAGTATTTGCATCCCACATTTATTGCTCGCACCCAATCCTGGCATCGCGAGGAACCTCCCGCACAAACCTCCGGGCATCCGGCACACACACTCCGGGCATCTTGTACCCCAACTGGCATCACGAGGTATCCCTCGGGTCACACCTCCGGGCTTTCGGCACCTCCACACTCCGGGCATCTCGAAACTCCCGAGGACCCTCCGGAATTACGCCACTAGGCCACCGGGCATCCGGCATTTACACTCCCTGGCCGGGCATCCCGACACTCCCGGGGCATCGTCGGCTCACACCTCCGACGGCCTTCTCATTTATCATAGTTCACATTCACAATTATAGCTCAATTTCAACATGGCATAAAATATGATGGCAACAAGATCATTTTCAGCATTTGATTCTTATGTGTAGTTCCAATCATCATCACATATGCAGCAAGATCCAATCACTTATGACAATACAATCCATGGGTCCATACAACTTAGAATAATCCACACATCATGACTTTCTTTGAAATTTACCAAATTTCAGCTTGCACAATTTCGGAAAAACATATAAATTAAATATCCATATGATCTTCAAAAATTATAAAGTCAGAACATGTGATAGGCAAGACATAAAGGTAGCAACTCCATGAAGAACACATGCCCAAAAGAACTTCACACAAAAAGATATAGCTCACACATTACAGCTTGCAAAAAATTCGGATACAATCAGATTGCGCAGTTCTTGAAATATTTCAATTTAAATACCCGAATGGCCTCCAGAAATTATGAAATTTTACCAGGTTATAGTCGAGACCCTAAGGTAAATTTTTCATGAGGAAATCCAGGCCAGATTCGTCCTGGATATTTAACTATGGACGGTCGAAGCCCCTGTTCCTAGTACCGAACAGTCCAGTTTAGCTATCTCCGAAAAATCAAAGTTTCACCTACTTATCTTCCTTAATTTCCTCTGAATATTTGAAATTTTTTGCCTCAAGAGGTCCAATACAACTTTCATTAAGGGATCTAGGTGAGATTCTCAAAGGATAGTCACTTTATAGTCCACGAACTCACTGGAGTCCAGTACAACACTTCCAGATCTGCCGTCTTCGAAGGAAGATCGTTTCACTAGGCTAAACTAGTTCGTTTTACCTCAAATTTGATTATGTTAGTCTTCAGGATGTTCTCTACAACTTTTGTGAAGAAGTCGGAGTGAAATTCTCAGTAAAAAGTGACATGCAACACACAAAACTACCAAGAGGTCAACAAAACAGTTTCAGATCTAGCGTTTTCGTAGAGGAAGGGTTTAACCCCTTAAAACTCAGCCATTTTGTCTCAAATTTTATTATGTTATACTTTGAGATGTTGTCTACAACTTTCGTGCAGAAGTCGAAGCCAAAATCCGACTCAAAATCCACATGCAAGCCTCTACAACATTCTGGGTCAGGCGGTATACTTGAAAACAGAATGCTATTTCAAAAACAACACACGCAAAGCTTCGGTTCTCACACCCTAAACGTCCAAGATTCATCACCATTCAAACGCACATGCAAGATACAACATGCAAGAGCAGAATATAGATCCCAACTTGCCTCCAAACCGAGCAAGCACGAGCAACACGGCGAACGACGGATGCACGGCGACGGGCGACGGACGAGCGGCTTCCTCCTTGGCGCGGCCTCTTCCTCCTCCCTCTCGGTTCCCTCACTCTCTCGACAGCTCTCTCTCTCTCTCTCCCTCTCTCAAAACCGGTCACTCTCTCTCTCTATTTCCTTTCATTCCATCATTTGCAATCATTAGGAGCCACCCAAAGTGGCCAATGGGTGAAGCTCTCTTTTTGCCACTTGGCAAATCCCATGCATGATGGGCTTGAAGATGGGCCGGCTCCTCCCCCTTGTGGTCGACGGCAGCCCCCTTCCTGGGCTTCATGGGCCAAGCCAATTTGGCCCACTTTAGGTCCAATACCCTTGGGCCTAAAGTTAAATCCTAATAAATCCCAATTTTACTTTTTAACAATTCGTCTTAATTCCCTCTTTTATAAATTTCAAATTCTCAATTTCATATGGCCATAAAACTTGTAACATTTAAACTATAGGGATCAAATCTATGAGGTGCATTAGCCAAGAACAAATTCTCCTTATCAACTTATCCTATAATACTAATTTTAATAACTCATGAACACAAGATACATAACACTTGGCCTTAAAAGAAAACCAATGGCTAAAGCATAAACCAAAGGTAATTTCATTACCTAATCATAGGCTTTAATACATCTAGAGGTTGTCTTGAATTTTTGGGATGCCACACAAGTGCATAGAGAAAGAATTGTCCTTCGTCATTCTAAGGCACTTATATTATCGTGAGTGTTCCATATGTAATAAAGACACCCAAAGATTGATGCAAATGTGAGCAAGAAAATTTCTATCCCGTTTCTCACCTCATGATGCTACCTCACCTCCGATCTAGCTCAGTGTGGGTTGGTTATTGATAGGGATATGAAAGAAACTTCACAAGTGTATGAAGCTCAAAAGGGGTGAGCAATGGATAACCCGATAGAGAAATGAACTTTTTACCCTGCAGACATGGAATTTTCTGTACTCATCTCACAAGTGTATATATAGGGGACTGTGTGTAGGATATGGTTTGCCTTTCATCATCCTAATGTGCCTCATCCAGCATGCTCGATCAATCTTATATTCTTTATTAAGTTGTCTATTTTGATAATTCTTTGTGGAATCAGTGATTTTAGACAGACAAAATCATCATGAAAAATCCATTTGGAAAAGGGATGCAACATTTTAAATATGATGGAGTTTATACTCTCAAAACAAATGAATGGTTTTTACTAAAAAAAAAAAAAACCCTATTAACAGCTTTAGGGGTGTTTATTCAACAGAATTGTATTTACAAATATGTTAGATCAAAAGAGTTATTCACAAATGGGTGTCAATGAATTGGCCTTATTGAATAGGGAGGTGACACAAGAAGGATTAGCTGGGGTTGGGAATCTGATCATTGATTTGACAGGCACTTTTGTTTTTGCCCCTGCAGAAGAGAAGATAAAAATGGATCAATCAAAAGGGCCAAAATTAAACATGAATTGAGGCTTGAAGGATCTCTATCATTCGCTTTGGCAATTACTCAGGTCGCCATTTGTCTTAAGAGAGCGTATCAGCATGTGACATATCTCTTATTGACTTGTTATCCGTATCTTTGACGGTTAGGTGATCCTACAACAGATAAGAGGGATCATGTTAGTCACGAACTCTCTAAGGAGTTTAATCACTGAGAGCGATACAACATTATCCTTTTTTGATTTGTTGGATAGACCTGCAGTACGAGAAGGACATGCAACCTTACATCTTTCGTTTTGTTAGGTCAATTATTTCTTGTTTTTGCAGTCGCGGGAGAAGCAAAGTTTTTTATTAGTATTTACACATGGCAACCGGTTGCCATTTTCGAGGATCGAACCTCGGACACCTCTGGATCGTTTCATTCCCCATACCACCAGGTCGCAGCACTGGTAGTGTTCATGGAGCGCTTTATTTTTCTGTTCAGCTGAACTGGCTCCTGGATGATATGTCCTTTTATACCAAGTTACGTGAATTCGATACGGGTCATTTCCATGTACTAGCCTGGCCAAAATTGATTTGCCCATTGAGTTTGGTTCTTGAATCCCAATGCTTCCTATCAATAGGAGAAAATTTGTCAAAAGTGAGTTCAGAGAGATGGAGTATTGGAAATGATACCAAATCACCCTTCCTCAGAGTTTGTATTTGCTGACTCCTAGGGATATTTGAATATCGATGACAACCTTTTTGTCTTGACACTGTCCAACGTCTCTTTTGATTGGCCCTCCTTGTTTGTGGCCTTCCTTCGGTGGAATTTCTTATGTCTTTGATTATAGTAGCATTGGCCAAAGTCATGTACCACAAACTTCCATGGAACCTAAGATGGACAATCAAAATCTCTAGTTTTTCTAATGGCAATCACTTCTTGGGAGTGTATGCGTTTGGAACAAGAAGTGAGGTTTCCATGTTCTAAAGTCATCATCTGAATAGGGGACTAGAAATCGCCTCAATTGTCTAGATTTCCTCCTTGTTGACAGTAGCCATTTCAAAGGAAAATAAGAGATTCATTCCCTACGCTTCTTGGCTTGTCGAAACTAGAAATTCCATTAATGAAATTACAACGTCTAGTTGATTGGGCACATTGTGCGAAGAAGATATTGCTCAGACTTGAGACAGAGTTGTGCAGGAGTGATGTGGAGTGCATAGAACTTTGGGGACGGCTCGGAAAATGGGAAGGCTGAGAGCAGCACGGAGGAGGTTGCCCTGCCCTAAGCTACCATGGTATGTATGCTTTGAGTTCAATAGTATGCCTGTGTCTATTACGTCTCGTCTTTTGCTTCTTGTAAATAGAAGAGAGGGGACATCATTTCCAACATTACGTTGATGAAATAAGACTTACCCTTTTTTGAAATGGGATGATCTTTTATGTTTGTCTCTGCTTTCTTGAAAGAGTGTCTTTGAATTTGGCAAGTCCACATGACGCGCTAGCTTCAAATGCTCCCTGTCACACTAAGTCAAAGGGGATGGGGATGATATTATGAGACACGAAGTGAATAAGTTAGAAAAATAAACAGGATTAAATATAACATCTTGTTTTGATATAAGCTTTTGGTAATGAAATATTTTTTATTTTTAAAAGTATATATCTTTGGGGGGAGGAAGCATGAGGAAGCCTAGCCCTCAGTATTCTCCTTTGATGATATTTTCTTCTCATGGTTGGATAGCATCATCGAGCTAGTTTGGAATACCACCTCATGCTCTCAAACAAAATATTAGAACTATGTATTAGATTACTGGAATGGGAAATGCAACAGTAACACACTAGACAGGATAGAAAACATGAGATTATAAAAACAACCAAAACCTATGAAAACTCCTATGAAAAGGAGCACTTTGATAGTGTTGGTCTTGAAATCAAGCGCCTTTGAGTTTTTCGCCTCCAGTAGACTCGAAGTATTTGCATGAGAGGACCACTTCATTGAAGCTATTGAAGTGTAATCCTTGCAACCAACAATGATGCTGCGGGGTAAAGCTTTTATGAATAACTTCATCATTTCTTCTTTGGCCAATTGAGGGTAGGTTTGCATCATAAAAGCCTCCCACCTTTCTACATACGCTCGGAAATCCTCCATTGGTCTTCTTCTGAAGTGAACCAAGTTCTCGCAAGGTAGTTTAGTTCCAATCTAGCTTTGATACTGATGCAGGAATGCGAAACACAGCTCATTCCAATCCCTCATGAGATAGATATTTGCCATGACGAACTATTGTAATGCAGGCTCTATGAGACTTTCTTGGAAGGCCCGAGTTATGAATGGTGTCAGGTTGTAGTGCCGGCTCATTTCAGTGTGAAAATATTGCAAGTGGGTCACGGGACAAGTTAGGCCATTATACTTACGGAGATTAGGTACCTTAATTTCTCTAGGATCCATAATCCTATCAAGGCAAGACGGGCCCGTCGTGTCTTGGCTAGACAACTGGTTTTCCCATTGCACATTTATCGCGGCTGTGAATTCTATTGCTTCAGGAAAGCTGGACTCTACCGAGATCATGTCATGGCTTTCTTTGAGGTCGAAATTACCAAATAAGGATGAGGTGTTTACGTCATCCTCATGGTCAAGAGAGAAACTTAGCAATTCGTTGGGAGACAAGTCATGACGGATGAAAGTTCCCTCTTCTAACAAGCCTCAGATCCTGTGTGTGGGTGGGAGTCAATCATACGATGAATGGTTTATTTTATTTGTATAATACCGGTAGCCCTCGGGATTGTACCTTAGGGACTGGTAGCCTTTAGGATTGTACCCTAGGGGATGCTCGAAGCCTTGGTGCGGCGACTCATTGATTGTCAGGTTTTGCCTACATTCAGTGGCAAGCGTTGACTCGAATTGCTTAGACTTTCTTTTCTTGACTCCTGGTCTGGAACTTTTGAGTAAAGCCCTTCGTTTCACCAGCTGGACTTTGTCAAGGGGACTGGGAGATGATGGAGCTTCACTCCCTAGGTTGATGGGGGTCAGCATTCTCTAGACCCTAGCTCTTGCTATAAGCTTGTGAAGCTGCATTACCGTGCCCCGGTTTTGAATGGGTTTTATGGCATTGACCTTGTATGTGGGCTCCTTGCCTTTCCTAATGGGAAGCTTCTCAGTAGTAAGATATTGTCCGATCATCCATTCATCATGTAAGGCTACATTGATGTCTTCTTCTATGGACCGTAGGTCAAACTGGGCGATCGGGCTCCTCCCTGACATGGCATGTGTTCTTAAAAATATATTACCCCTCATTTCTGCGACCATCGGCTCTTCATACTTCACGAATATCAACTCTACGTAGGGTAGGGTGATGTCGGAGTTGATGTCAACATCATATTCTTGGCGGAAAGCATTGGTTAGTTCCCCCCAGGTCTTAAGGAGATTAATCCTCCTTACAATGTACCACCGCAAGGTAGGGCCAGTCAGGTTTGATTGGTATGATTGAATCATCCTTTAGACTAAGTAGGCCTCTGGGCGAGTGGTATTGGCATACCCCTCGCATTCAGGCACTTTGAGCTCTTCAGGAATCTTAATGCCGGCATAATTAGATAGATCAATGGGATCTTGCCCCTACAGCTGGTTCAGCTTCTTCATGATCTTAATAAGCTGTCTATCTTGTTGGTTATCTTCTGGCAAATTTGTAGGTGTCATGAGTGTGTTTAAAGTAACTACGGAGTTGGACTTGGCTTGAGTGGATTCCATTTGTCTCGAGAGTTGTTGAAGGACAATGGACATCTGTCCTACACCGTCTTCAATGTTAGCGAGGCAATTTTGTACGTCATTTTGATCGGGCCCTATTGCCTGAGGCTATTCGCGAGCGACTGGTGATTGTCGATTCATAATTACTTGACGTTACAAAAACAATGAATGAGCACGAGAGTAAATAAGGATTGACCCATGGCAACGGTCCAACTGTTTTTTTATTTATCAAAAGAGGATTTCACAGACAACATACTTCTGACATCTAAACATGGGATTAAAATGACTGAACGAAATACAGAAGTCCCTAAACAATGGGACTAAGACAAAATTTTTACAATATTAATACTAAGGGGCACATGACTGCTATTTTATGTGTGACGAGGAGCTTTGTTCTTGCAAGGACGTTTCCTTCTTTGGACTGGCTTTGAGATGTGTATCCAGCTTATATTCCCAAATCCTTTTGCATATGCTCTGCTTGCTCGTGTTGGTTGATCTCGCTGATTGGGTGAGGGATCGATGACCTCAGTTTTGTCGAGATACGATGGCTATGGATGTAGGACTCAAAGGCGTGATGGGCCTTTTCCTGTCCCTTGAGCCCTTCAGGTACCACAATCCTTTTGCGATGGCACTTGCTCTATGTTTCCTCGATAATGGCAATCTCGAATGTGTAGTCACCGCTTTGATGGGTGAAAAGAAGTGGATGGATCTTTGTCTGGAAAGGCGGTAGGATCTCCTGAAGGGCTCCATACTATTGTGCTACCTTATATGGATAATAGGGAGTGGCGCTGGTGAGGCCGAGCAATGGGATTGGGTTGCAGTGTTTGTAAGCAAAGCGAGCTCTCTTTTCGTGGAACCAATCGGCACACCATAGGAATGCCTCAAGAGCAAGGTCTCTTAGGAAATTTATCCAATTAAAACAACTTTGGTTGAGAATATTTGGTCCTAGAACCACAAATTTTTGCAATGGATTTTCGAAATAATTTGTTTTAGATGATTGCACGAGGCATCGAAATTTGCTTAGGTGAGGAAAGAACTAGACCTGCAAAATTTCCGAGGAGGCTCGCATGATCTTTTCCGTGTGTTCTTTAAAACGATTAAGGGACAAAAATGTTTCGGCTAAAATCATGTTGATATAACTTTGCCCCCTTGAGACCTGATCAATCACCCATGCCATTGAGAGACTTATGGCATCTTTTTGATGGGGAAAAATGATAAACCCGAAAAAGGCTAGGATTTTTGGGTCATGGGTTGAATTTCAAAACGAGCAGTCAAAAATGCTAGTGGCCAAGTATTATGGTTGGTTTCAAGAATTTGTCTCATAACATGGACTTCAATTCTTAAAAGTCGTGGTAACCCACACAATGGGTCAATACCCATTAGTGGCCTAACAAGCTTGCTCTCGAGAGGCATTCCAGTGATGATGCTGTATTCTTCCAAAGTTGGGGTTAGCTCGAACCCACCAAACATAAAAGTGGATGTCCTTGGGCACTAAAAGTGTGCTATTGCCTATAGGACTTCAAGATGAATAGGGATTTGGAACAACGATAGAAGATGATCGACTCTGGCTTTCACACGCTCTTGGGCAAATTGGTCTAATTGACCCCACCATCCGAAGAGCTCTGCTTTGGGGGCGAGAATAAACTGGATATCGTCTCCTCCTATTGCATATAAATTGGGACTCAAAAAATCGACTTAAGTTGCCATGGGCTAATAAAAATGAATTGAGTAAAAAAGTAAAGAAATTACTTTGTTTTTAAAGAAAATGGCAATCACAGAGACATGCGCATGATACGTGTAGCTCAATGTCTAACTGAGAAGGTTTAAAGAAATTAAGAGGGTGTCTGCCCATTGCAGTCTCACAGTGGCATCATAGTCCCTTAACCTCGGCTCTACCTAAAGAAATTCAGGGAAAAGAAAGGCAACCTCTACATCGCAGCCTCGCATTCAAGGCCGTATCTTTCTTAACACCATCCTAAATATCCTATGGTGGCCTAGGTTCGGCGACTGGGTTGTGTGTGCCACGTGCAATGCTAAAATAGTAAAGCATGCATAGTTTATAATCACAATATATTTTATTTTAAAAAAGATTTCTAAGATACTAACCTGCACGAAAGAAAAAAATCCAAGTTAGTAAAAGTGTTTAAAAATAAAAATAAAATGGCCTAAGTCCACAAAAAGTCCCCAGCGGAGTCGTTTAGCTGTCGTGACCTCTTTTTTTCGGCGCCCAATTAGGGAGGCACCTGTGGAGGCTAATGGCTCAGCTAGTCTATAGCTTAGCTTGGACTTTCCAAAACCCACCAATTTACGACTTAATGGTTTGATATTTTAACCCATAAGTTAATTTAAAAAAGGAGTTGCCGCGAATCAATTTGGGTGGGTCAATTAGAAACCCAAGAGAAATATCGGGAGGAATATTCGCTCCTACGCAACTAGAGAAACTAGGTTTAGGGACTTGATTATACTAGTTAATCACTAATTCCTTTCCAATACCTAATCTTGTTTAAACCCTGAGTCTTTTAGATTTTCAAGGGGTTTTCCATGCATTTGTGGAGGAAAAACTTTTTTTTTTTTTTTGGTCTTTTTCTATTTTTTGAGCATAAAAAGGCATTTTTTGGATTTTTGATCTTTTTCTAAAAATATTATTCATTTTATTTTATTTTTCTATTTTTTTGGAAAATTGTGGGATAATTTGGATTTTTCTGATTTTTTGAAAAATAAATTATTTTTATTATTTTTTGATTTTTTATATTAAAATATTTTTTTATTATTATATAATATTATATATCTAAAAAAAACTTGGGTCGGATTCCCGAGTTGGGACCGACCTAGGTTGCCCACCAACGCCCCTAACGGGCTGCCGCATGAGCCCAAATTGGGCTTCCCTATTTCTTTTAAAAGGAACTCAGCCCACAAAGTCACCCCCACAAATTTTGCAAGGCCCACACGCATTTGACCCAAGATCGTTTTTGTTAGGGTTCAGTTGGTCCCTAAATTTTTTATGCAAATTAGGTATCAACAGCTATGACTAGCCAGTTCGAGATGACAGATCTGGGATTGATGTCCTATTTTCTTAGCCTTGAAGTGAAGTAGACAAATGATGGCATATTTATTTCGTAGCAAAAATATGCTAATGATATCTTGAAGCGAATGAAAATGGAATCGCTCGCAATTGGAGCTGAAGAAAGTAGGAAGTGGTGAACTGGTAAATTCCACTTATTTTAAAAGCATTGTTGGGAGTTTTAGATATTTATGACCTATGGAGTGTCAATTATTAGCAGGTTCATGGAAAAACCATATCAATCACATTTGCAGGCAGCAAAAAGAATTTTACAGTATGTCAGTGGCATTTGTGACCATGGAGTTTTATATTCTTATACTAACAATTTTAGTCTAGTATGGTACATAGATAGTGATTGGGCAAGTGATACTGAGACTTGAAAGAGTACTTCCATATTTGCATTCTTTATTAGATCATGAGTAATTTCTTGGTTCTTGAAAAAACAAGAAGTTGTTGCACTCTTGACAATTGAAGCAAAATACATGGCGTTAACTTCGGCGGCATGTCAAGCGATATGGCTTCATTGGATGACGTGTGAATTGAAACATGAGCAAATAGGTCATGCCAAAATGATGTGGGACAATAAGTTGGCTATTGCATTAGCCAAGAATCTAGTTTTTCATGGTAGGAGCAAACACATCGATATCAAGTATCATTATATTCTTGAGTGAGTCAAAGATGGTAAGATTGAACTTAATTTTTGCATATCAGAAGATCAAATTGCAGATACTTTGACAAAACCATTGAAGGTGGATTTGTTCGAAAAATTAAAGATGATGCTCGATGTTGTTGAATTCAAAAATTAACTTTAAGGGAAGCTGTTAGAATAATATAAAATTGATTGTTGAAGATTTAAGCACATTGGTTATGAGCTTTAGATTTAATTGTTAGTATTCTTCAAAATGCCTTGATTTATGGTGGGTGTTAGAAGAAGAACGAAAATGAATGGGTGAATCATGATTCATGGTAGGTGCTTGAAGAAGATTGAAGATAAAAATGCTACAAGCATTTAATGAAGAAAACCTTTTGCAGCATGAAGACAAAGAAGGCTAGAAAGCTCATTGAAGAGTTCTCCACGCTTGTCTTCATGTATTTATTGTGTCTTTTCATTTGACTTTGTTTGTGTGCTTGTATCACTTTGTGGACTTTCTTGTGTTTCCTCAGTTAATGTTTGTCAAGCTATCTACACATCCAACCACTTTAAAAGGTTGTGGACTTCAAAGTTGTAGTTACACCGAAGCAAAAAAAGTGTTTGCATTTCAATTAGTTCTTCCTCCGGTCTATATTTGTGCCTCGTTCCAAATTTTTGAAGTTGCCATTATTTTTTTGGTTCCATCATACTGATGTAGGGAGCATAGGGTAAGGCAAGTGGGTGGCGAATATAGTTGAATCTTTCAAAAGGGCATGAGGTTGTGAAGGCTTTGGGTGAGGAGAGGATGGTGTTGCATCGATCCTGAGAACTCGGCTCAGTTCAAGAGATAGAAGAGGATGGCCTTCAAGCAAGTGGTGCCAGACTTAGGGGCAGTGATGAGGAGGACGTCAGTGTCTTGGGCTTGGAAGTGGTCTTGGCAAGCGAGGAGGCCGCTCATGTGACACCCCTCGACGCGACTCCCGAACCACTAGAGTCGCCACAGCTTACTCACCTACCGTTGGGCCTAATATTGTGCCACTCCGATACCTTTTTAATTGTAGCGGGTCCATCAATCCTGGGGGTTCGTACCATCTCAATTGGTCCCAGCACAGTTCAACTTAACGGAAGCATACTCAACATCTTCCTAACCCGTACACAACTAAATAATACAATGCAATACACACCAACTACAACCTTTCATATATATATATATATATATATATATATATATAGGGCCGAATCACTTTTATTTACATAACTAAGATGGATTTTACAAGTCGGTACAACAAAAGGCCAAGACTTTAAGTAAGCTCGGCTAAACCCAAAAAGAACCCGACTATACATCAGACATGTACATCTATCCATCCGCTAGTGTCGGCCATCCCAAAAAGTGTCAACCTCCACCAGCCATAAGCTCGATCACACCCAACCCGGTTTGCATCCCCCATTTATCGCTTGCATCCAACCTGGCGTCGTGAGGAACCTTTGGCACACACCTCCGGGCATCCAGCACACACCTCCAGGCATCTCGTACCCCAACTGGCATCACGAGGTATCCCCCGGGCACACACCTCCAGGGCTTCCGGCACACACCTCCGGGCATCTCGTACCCCAACTGGCATCACGAGGTATCCCCCCGGCACACACCTCCAGGGCTTCCGGCACACACCTCCGGGCATCCCGACACTCCCGGGGCATCCGGCACACACACTTCGGGCATCTCAAAACTCCCGAGGCATCGTCGGCTCACACCTCCGACGGTCTTGTTATTATCTCAATTTATATTTACACATGTATCTCAATTTCAACATGGCATTTGATGCAACAATATCAAGGGTCTCAATAAGCTTTTGATGCCATATAACATGCCATATGTCACCACATGTGCAGCAAAATCAACCACTCAGAACATTACATCTCATGAAAAAAATTCCATTCATTTTTGAAAACACATCAATGTTCGGATAAAACAGAATGCACTCCTTTAATTAAAACTCTAGAAAAATTAGTAAATGGCATTAATAAATTCTGAAAATTTGACACATTATAGATGAGATCTAAAGGCAGATATCTCATGAAAAAAAACAAAATAACCATACCAAAATAATTCCACATAAAACAGTACGGTCCATGCATCACAGTTTTCAAAACTTCAATATTTCAGCTTGCACAGTTTCGGAAGTAATTTAAATTAAATACTCAAATGAACTCCAATAATTCTGAAATTTTTACATGTTATATAACAGTCCTAAAGGTAAATATCTCATTAATAAATCGAAACCCAAACCGTTCTAGGTTAATAGATATAGACGATTAATTCCCCCTGTTCTCGGTGTCGTCTTTTTCCAGATTATCATCTTTCAAAAGAAACTCGTTTCTCCGACCTATATATGTTCGTTTCTTCTAAATTTTCAGTATGTTATTCCTCAAAATATTACCTACAACTTTCATTAAGGACATATGATCAAATTTTAACTGGGCGATTTTATAAAAATCACAGAATCATACTATGTCGAAGTAGTTTTTTTTTTTTCCAGATCCAGTTTCCTCAAAGAATAACGATTCACCGACCTATTTTTCTTACTTTCCTCTAAATTTTTGATATGTTCTACTTCAAGAAGTCCACTAAAACTTTAATTAAGAGATCAAAGTGAGATTTTCACAAGAAAGCTACTTTACAGTCCACGAAATCACTGAAGGTCAGCACAACAAATTTCAGATATAATTTCTCCAAAGGAAAATCGTTTCACCAAGAAATATTTGTTCGTTTTATCTCAAAGTTTAGTATGTTATTCCTCAAGATGTTCTCTACAACTTTCATGAAGAGATCAAAGCGAAATTCCAACTAAAAAGTCGCATGCAGCTCACAAACTCATGAATGGTCGGACTGGTTTTTCCAGAAACACCATGCTAGGCCAACAAATCTCTCCCCAAAGCTCCGAAATTTCATCACTTCCACCATAACCAAAATTCACCATTTTCTACACACACATCGTAGCAAGCAAAGGGTAGGTTTTAGGACTCTACTTGCCTCGAATTTAAGCACAAAACAGCGACAAACGGCGGGCAAGGCGGCGAACGAACGGTGGCGAGCTAGGCGGACGATCGGCGGACGGCCCTCCTCCTTCCTCTCGCACGCACGGCCTCTCCTTTCTCTCTTCCTTTCTTCCTTTCCTTTCCTTTCTCTCTTTCTCTCCTCTCTCTCTCGGACGACTCCCTCTCTTTCTCTCCCTTTCCTCACCTAATCCCCCCCCTCACTCTCTAATTTCTTCCCCCTCATGATTAACAATCATGACCTTGCATGCCGGCGCCACTTGGCAATTGCCATGCAAGATGGGCTTGAATCCTGCTGGGCTTGGGCCAGCTTGGTCGATGGCAGCTCCTCCTCTCCCTTGGGCTTCGCGGGCCAGGCCCATATGGCCGAATGGTGGGTGATCGTGGGCTGGTCTTGGCCTAAGAGTCTTGGCCCACTCTTCTCTAATTTAATCTACTAATATCTTCCACTTAAATAAATTCCTAACTTACAAAAATAATATGGCCATAAAACTTGTAGTCATAAATCCATAAATTCCAATTTATAACACACATGGCCAATGATAGAATTTTCTTTCCTATCAAATAATTATCCATTGAAAAGCTCGGCCATAAATCTCATTGCAAATTATGGATCAAATGGCTACAATATAACTTGATGGTACTTCCATCACCTATTCATAGACTTTAATGCCTCTAGAGATTGCCATGAATTTTGAGATGCCACAGCTCAAGACCTTTGGACAATACCAGAAGCCTTGGTACCGGTAGATGGAGGTGGTGATCCAGCCCTTTTCATGAGGGAGCAAGGGAAGGAGGTCTCGGCATTTCTGGGACATGTCATCTTCTTGCAAGTACTTTGCTTGCTGAGGTTGAGTGGGTGTCATGGAAGAAGAGAGGGAGAATTACAGAGTGAAGGGTTGTTATAGCTAATTTGGGCTCGATGAGGCTGTTATCTTAGGGTTTCAGTGATGACGTTAAATAGAGAGGCTCATTGCATTAGAAGATGAGATAAGTGCAGCGGAAGTCCTAAAACTTGTCACGAAAATGCATTTGAGTCCTAAAACTTGCAAAAATTGCAAATAAGTCCTAAAACTTGTCAAAATGTTTCATTTAAGTCCTAAAATCGACGTCATTAGCCTTTTCCTTTAAAAATGCTGACGTGGCATTTAAATAAAATTTTATTTTCCAAGTGGTTTATTAATTTTTTTAAATTTTTAATTAGATTTAAAAAATTAAAAAAAGTGAAAATTTATTTAAAAAAGAAAATAGTTCAAAAAAAAAAATGGCGGCCCCACGCTGGAGGGGCCGGCGACCGTTGCCGGAGGGGCCGGCGACGGTCATCGGGCCTGGGCACAGGTGGCCGGACCTCGCCCTGGCTCGGCCGGGCGAGGCCTCACCGGCCCTAGGCGAGGGCCGGCGATCCTCGCCAAGCTCGGGTGAGGGTGCCCAGATTTGGGTACGTCGGCCCTCGCGGGGGCCGACGGCCGTCGCCCGGCCTAGGCGAGGCGTCGCCGGCCCTCGTGGGGGGCCAGAGCCCGTTGCCCACCCTGGGTGACACGTCGTCGGCCCTCGCTCGGGGCCGGCGAGGCTCGCTCAGGCCGAGCGACGGCCGCCCGCCCCTCGCAAGGGTTGGCGTGCCCAGATTTGGGCACCCTCGCCCGAGCTTGGCAAGGGTCGTCGGCCCTCGCCTAGGGCTGGCGAGGCCTCACCCTGGCCAGGAGAGGGCTGGCCACCCAAGGCGAGGGCCGGCCACCGTCGCCGGCCCCTTCGGCGAGGCTACTTTTTTTTTTTTTTTTTTTTTTTGAACTGTTTTCTTTTTTTAAATAAATTGTCACTTTTCTTCTCTTTTTTTTTTTAGTTGAAAATAAGATAAAATGAATAAATCTAATTTTTTAGCTTTCAAATTTATTTTAAAAAAGAATAAAAAATCATTAAAAAAAGCCACGTGGGAAAAAATTAATTTTAAATGCCACGTCAACATTTTTAATGGAAAAAGCTAACGGCGTTAATTTTAATACTCAAATGAAACATATTGACAAGTTTTAGGACTTATTTGCACTTTTTGTAAGTTTTAAGACTCAAATGCATTTTCGTGACAAGTTTTAGGACTTCCGCTGCACTTATCCCTTAGAAGATTCATATAGCTAGTCTATTATTGCTCCTGAATTAAGTTAGAAATCCTTCGAAAAGGCGATAGCCGATGCCTTCTTTTTTTTTTTTTTTCACATATATGGTTGTTTTATGCTATGTTCATCGTGTACATACACCTTATTTGGTCAAATTGATCTTTTTTTATACACAACATTTAGATATCTAATCGCATCTTTATGTAAAAGGATGTTGAATATACTTTCGCTACTCCTCGCATCATCTGCAACTTCTGTATTACTAATACGCAAATAAGTCTGTTCCGCTTTAAATTCTTCGGTGTGTCCTATTTATTCGTGTTGGCGTGATTTTCTCTCATGCACCACAGCCTTCGCTGATGCTAATTCAGAGCTCGCACCTTTGTCGGGAAGTTTTCCAGATTCTAATTCTGAAATTGTCATGGTGCTCACCCAAAAAACGACACAAAGAGGACAAGGCAAGTTCTTCAAATAATCAGGGTCATAACCCGCTCTAATACCATGAAGAAAAATAGAAAATCACATAAAGACACAAAAGGTTACGAGGTTAGGCAATGTGCCTACGTCCTCGGACAAAGCTGTTGTTCTCTTTTTTGTTATTTTTGTTGTGTTGAGCATCTGCCATTGTTCAACCTTATGTACAAGAAAGGTTGCTACAACTAAGGAAACAAGCTACCAGAATAAAATCAGAAAAAGTAAGAGATCTCAGAATTATAGGAATACAATATTGTCAAAGGGAAAGGAAAGAAGCCCCTTCGTTTCCATTGTGATCATTGTGATCGAGATGGGCATTCCAAGGAATGATGTTGGTTTCTACACCCTCAGCTGCGTCCAAATAAGGACAAAGGTCCGAACGCTAAGATAGTAATTCAAGGGAATACCATAGACTTCCAATCCAAGTTGGAGTCTCTAGCACTGCAGGTTCAGCAACTACTTCAGACACATGGTTCGGGTCCCTCTGGCACTGAATCCGTAAATTTGGCCAAGACTTCTAGTAATATTAGTGCACTTTCTGTTGAGTCTAGAAATCGATTTATTGTTGGTTCTGGTGCCATAGACCATATGTGTAGTTCCCCACTTATTCTATCTGATACTACTTCTAGCTCTTTGTATCCACTGATCACAGTAGCTAACGAAGTGCAGGTGCCAACCTAAGGTGTTGGGCAACTAAATGTGCTTTCGAAAAAAACTGAGGCTTTATTGGTTCTAGGATTATCTTCTAATTTAATATCCGTGAGCAAATGTATTAAATAGTGGAATTGTAATGTCATTTTTACTCCACAGAAGGTGTTGTTCTAGGATCGCAATACTAGGAGGATGATTGGTGAAGGACAACTTCGAGATGGGCTATACACCTTAGATTTGCATGGTGAAGCGTTGGTGGCTAGGACAGGGAATGTGGATACCTCTTGTCTATGGCATTGGCGCATGGGTCATCCTTTAGATTAGGTGTTGCAATCCCTAAACATGTATTTGACTCATGATTCTAGTAGTTGTGATCCATGTCACTTTGCTAAGCAACATAGGTTGCCTTTCCCTAAACATTTGCATAAATCAACTGAATTGTTTGCTTTGGTACATTCAGACATTTGGGGATATTCTCCTGTTGATTCTAGAGAAGGTTTTCAGTATTTTGTTACCTTTATTGATGATAAATTGAGAGTTACCTGGCTTTATCTTCTTAAGTACAAAAGTGAAGTGCTTACAGTTTTCCAGGATTTTTGCAATATGGTGAGTAATCAATTGAATACTTCTGTGAAGGTTCTTTGTACCGACAATGGTACCGAATACACCAATAAGATATTTCAGGTTTTTTTATGAAGCAAGGGTATTATCGACGAGACAACATGTGTGGGTACTCCACAACAGAATAGGATAGTTGAAAGAAAAAATCGTCACCTATTGGAGGTCACCCGGGCCTTGTTATTTTGTGCGAATTTGTCTAAATCCTATTGGGTAGATGCAGTTCTAACTAGCTGTTATTTAATTAATAGACTCCCTAGTCAAGTGTTGGGGTATATAACTCCTATGGAAGTGTTGTATGGGCGAAAATTTGATATATCTCACTTGAGGATTTTTGGGTGTGTTTGCTTTGTTCACTCTCAAATTGGTGGAAAGCTAGATCCTCATGCCAGGAAATGTGTGTTTGTTGGTTATTCATCTGTCAAGAAAGGCTACAAGTGTTATGACCCTTACACAAAGCGTCTCTATATTTCTCAGGATGTTGTATTTGATGAAACTCATATATTTTTTCCTAACAAGAGCCACATTCAGGGGGAGTGCATAGATTATTATAAGAATTTTTCCTATGAATTTGCTCCTGTTCCTATGGATGTTAATGGGACCGGTGAAGCCAAAGTCAACAATGGGGGTATCAAAGCCAACAATGGGAGCTGTGCTTTAGGTCATGAATCTGTAGAACAAAGTGCTTCGGGTCACGAATCTACAAATCAAGAAAATTCAGAAGTGGATCGAGAAATTGAGGCAACTGTTGTTCCAGAAGCTGAACCTAGAATTGTCACTGACGGGTTGACAGATGAAAGGGCAGTGGATGTAATCCCGTTACGAAGATCATCTCGTGTCACTAGACCCTCAACTCGACTTCAAGATTTTACTACTTATTATTCGGTTCAATATCCCATTCAAGAATTTGTTGGATATGACAAAATATCTCACAATTTTTTGAGTTTCTTATCTGCTATTGAAGAACAACAGGAACCTCACAACTATGAGGAAGTAAGGGAAAAAGCTATCTGGGTTGATGCAATGAAGGATGAACTTCAGGCTTTAGATCGAAATCATACTTGGGAACTTGTACAACTTCCAAGAGGGAAGAAGACAGTTGGTTGCCGATGGATATATAAGATCAAATATAACAGTGACGGATCAGTTGAAAGATATAAAGCGAGGCTGGTTGCAAAAGGATACACTCAAACATATGGTATAGACTACAAAGAAACCTTTGCACCTGTGGTTAAAATGAACATTGTGTAGCTGTTAATTATGGATGGTCCTTGTTCCAAATGGATGTAAAGAATGCATTCCTTCATGGAGATTTGGAGGAGGAGGTTTATATGGATCTTCCTCCTGGTCACCCCTTGCATAATAAAGATGGAATTGTTTGTAGGTTGAAGAAGGCCATCTATGGTCTCAAGCAATCACCTAGAGCTTGGTATGGTAAACTAAGGGCTGCACTCATCAAGGTTGGATTCAAAAGAGGGATAGCAGACTCGTCAATGTTCACCAAGGCTGACGACAAAGGTATAGTTGTTGTACTTGTTTATGTTGATGATATTGTGATTACATGCAGCAATCAATCTGGAATTGAAGCACTTAAGCGGCATTTGAGTAAGGAATTTGATATCAAAGACCTTGGCAAATTGAGGTATTTTTTGGGTATTGAGGTGGCGAGATCTCACAAAGGATTATTTTTATCTCAGAGAAAATATGTCATGGATTTGTTGAAAGAGACTGGGAAGTTGGGAGTTACACCGGCCAATATTCCTATGGATATAATAGTAAGTTCATTTCATATGACACTCCATTACATGATGTTGGGTAGTTTCAGCGACTTGTTGGACGGTGTATTTATCTGACTATCACTAGACCTGACATAGCATATACTGTTAGTTACATAAGTCAATTTATGCAGAAACCAACTCAAGGGCATATGGAGCTAATAAATCATCTACTACGGTATTTGAAGGCCACACCTGGGAAGGGAATTTTAATGAAAAATAATGATCACACAGAACTTGTTGGCTACACTGATGCAGATTGGGCCGGAAACCCTATAGACAGGAAATCTACTACAGGGTTTTGTACTTTTGTGGGAGGAAATATTGTCACTTGGAAAAGCAAAAAACAAACGGCGGTTGCTCGTTCGAGCGCAGAGGTAGAATATCGGGCCATGGCTACTACTACTAGTGAAATTGTGTGGTTGAGACTACTGCTTCAGGATTTGGGTTGCAATTGCATGACCAAACCTACGAAGTTGTTTTGTGATAATCAGGCTGCAACTCATATAGCTTCAAATCCAGTGTTTCATGAGAGGACCAAACATATAGAGGTGGATTGCCACTTTGTGAGAGAAAAGGTGCAAGACAAGACAATTGAGACCCCGTACATTCGGAGTGAGGGTCAACTGGCCGATGTTTTTACCAAAGCGTTACCCAAGGGAGTATTTTAAGAAATGATAAGCAAGTTGACCTCCGACGAGATCTTTGGCCCAACTTGAGAGGGAGTGTTGGCGTGATTTTCTCTCCCATCTTAAGAAAGGAGATTTGTTAATATTGTATTCCTATAATTCTAACATTTCTTCCTTTTTCTGATTTTATTCTGGTTGCTTGTTTCCTTAGTTGTAGCAACCTTTCTTGTACAAATGGTTGAACAATGGTAGATGCTCAACACAACAAAAATAACAAAAAAGAGAACGACAACTTTGTCCGAGGACGTAGGCACATTGCCAAACCTCGTAACCTTTTGTGTCTGTGTGATTTTCTGTTTTTCTTCAAGTCAAACTTACCGCATAGATTATTTCTGTGCGTATATAACATCCTAGCATCACTCATTAAATCTATGAGTATAAATCGGTTACTACGACTGCCGGGACGATGCATTTGCTCCATGAAACAAGATGCAAGAAATCTAAATCCAACTGTTACAAAAGTGGACTGGCTAGGTTATTTGAATGAATCTTCTTACGGAAAAAACATTTTAGAAAACATCACGTTGATACTTGATATCAGAAATCAATAAATAATGTTCTTTGTCTTTTGCAAATTTTCGACATGCTTGCTGAAAACTAATAAGGGAGGTTATGGCATGTAATACTGTGACATAGTGTCAACATTCCATGCATATTGACCCCTATAATCTACGGAAGTTCGGAGATGCTGCGGTCGTCATTGTCTTTTGAGAGTAAATTAGAAATAAAGCATCTGAACGAAAACAATTCTTTTTTCTGCTTGCTGTTCAATATCAGATACTCGTATTCATGTACCTTATAATAATTGCTTAATAATCTGATGGTTTTAATTATTAATGTGATGGGCCTAAGTTGGCCTGTCCGCCCATGTTGGGCCTAAAAGCCTGGCCCGCAAGATTAGGGCCCATGGATGGAGGGATATGTTGAAGGGTTGTAACTTTTGGGGGAACGTCTTTTACTGAAGGGACACGTCCTTTGGAGAGGATGTATTTAAGGAAAAAAGAGAGGGAGAAACGCACCTTTTGATAGTACGTACGTTCCTCCTCCCTCACTCCCTCCAAAAGAAAAGCAGTAATAAAAGAGACGACACTCTCTTCCCTTCAAGGCGAATTGACGTCGTCGGATCGAACGGGATCGGTTTTTCTTCCTCATATCAGCATTGGTGTTTAATCTGTGGACAATAAGGTACGCTCGATTCTGTGGTGTATCTTTGATCGGTGATACATGTAATTCCTGGGTTCGTCTTCCGCATTCGTTTTAGAGATTTGATTTAGTGTCAAATCCGTTTTAGGGAATCAGTAATTCCCAACATAATCTAAGCTAACCTTGTTAGGTTGACAAGTCTATCCAACACTAATCTTCTGTAACTAAGATCTCCATCTCAACCACTAAAGATAAAAAATGCTGAAATTTGTAGGCATTACTTTCTCTAGTGCATGACAATCAAGTACCTTTCAGTGGTGACGTTAGATACAGAGGCTTATTGCATGAGAAGATTCATTGCTGGACCATTATTGCTCTGGAAGAACGTTAGAAATCTGAAAAGGCATATAGAGGCTGTAAGACACTAACACGCATCGAGATCACATGATTGAAACAGGAAAACCCATTCTCAAAAAAGTGACTGAAGCCCAACTTATCAGTAAAAGTAGTGCACCGTTTTGGTGAAAAAAGAGATCCCCATTAAACAAAGTTGGGACCGATCCAGGTGCGGGTACATGGGTTTTACTGCGTGAACTTGAAAATTCGTAGTTATCATGGACAAAACTAATTAATGGCAAGGTTGGTGAATTTTATATATAAAAAAAGGGAGGGGTTCAAACAAACTACACCGGTTTATCAAAACACTCGAAAGAGCCAAAAACAAGATGAGCAAAGAGGAGGAGGAGGAGGAGGAGGCAGCTAGGGTTTTTCGGTTTCCAAGTTGCTCTTTTAGTTTTAGAAAGAAGAGCAGAAAAAAAAAAAGGGGATGCCATGCAAGGAGGAGGAGGCTAGGAGGAGGAGGATGCAGCTAGGGTTTGGGTTTCCAAGGTTCCTCTTTAAATTTTAGGAAGAAGGGCAGGAAAAAAAAATTAAAAATGGGAATAATGTGCAAGGAGGAGGAGCCTAGGAGGAGGGGGAGGCAGTTAGGGTTTGGGTTTCCAAGGTTCTTTCTTAAGTTTTAGAAAGAAGAGTAGAAAAAAAAATTAAAAGGAGGAGGAGGAGGCGGCTAAGTTTGGGTTTCCAAGGTTCCTCTTTTTTTTTTTTTTTGGCGAAGTCCAAGGTTCCTCTTTAAGTTTTAGGAAGAAGAACAGAAAAAAAAAAATTAAAAATGGAGATGCCGTACAAGGAGGAAGAGCCTAGGAGGAGGAGGAGGAGGAGGAGGAGGCAGCTAGGGTTTGGGTTTTCAAGGTTCCTTTTTAAGTTTAGGAACAAGAGCAGAAAAAAAAAAATTAAAAATGGGAATGGCATGAAAGGAGGAGGAGGTGGCGGCTAGGGTTTGGGTTTCCAAGGTTCCTCTTTAAGTTTTAGAAAGAAGGAGAGAAAAACAATATTAAAAATGGGGATGCCGATCCAACTTGGCAGGATTTTTTTTTTTTTTGCCTTTTCTTTTCTGTTTTGGAGGGAAGGGAGGATGAAGGGTGATTTCATAAAAGGAAGTGACAGCTTAGCATCTAATTAAATAATATCTTTTAATGCTATCGACAATTAATTTGATTGAACTATGACCATATTCCTTTTTTCCAAGAACGACTAGAATTAAGTGTTCATATGGTTTATTCCATTGCACGCTTAGACAGCCTAAGTATGTATTAAACTTCTTATTTGTAAATTGGCTTGATGGTGCCAGTGTGACAGCGAACCAACTCAATAACAAACCAAAGTTGTTCGTTTGAGTTGTGTTGTAATTTTATTTATTTAGTGTGGGTTTGGGTTTGGGTTGTGATTTTCCCAAAATTAAACTTAGGCTTCGTTTGTTTTGCAAAAAAAGTGGAGTTTCTAGAAAATATTTTTCAAGAAGCCATTTTCCAAGAAAATGACAATATTTTCTGATATTCGGCTAAAACTTGAAAATAAACTAAAAAATATTTTATGTTGTTCAGCAAGGAAAGTATTTTCCTTCATACTCTACTTTTTAGTGGGTTTTTATTTTTTTATTTTTTAAAATCAAATTTTAATTTTTTTTCTTCTTCTTCTTCCTCAACTAATCGTCAGCCAAGACACTGGGGTAGCCTCGTGCGATGGCAGCGAAGAACGAGCAGCAAGCATGATGGCAGTTAGTATGTGCATGACATAAGATTTGCTAGAACACATTTGTTTTATTGAAAGGATTGTAATATTTTAAAATTCAAAGATATTGTACATGACGTAGTAATGTAGTCTAGCTAAATGCTTGACTTGGGGGAGTTAGTATGTGCATTTTGACATTGTATCATTTTATCTTGTGGAATTAATTACTATAGATTATAAATCCCATCATGGCAGCTAAAAAGAATCAAAGGACCATAATCTTCTCACTAGAAAAAGAAAAGGACGATGCATTCATGGAAGCACAAATACATTCTTACAGTTTTAACATTGCGATTAAACATACAGCACATCATGACACTAATTTACTCGTACAACTGTGAGAGGCCAACCGGACATTGACCACAGACAGTCATTATTGATTATTGTTGCCATAGTCATAAACCCAAATTGAGATCAAAGCTTCAACCCTGAACCGTGCATCTTTTCTTGCATGACACGGTCAACTCTCTCCCCCATCTCGACACTCATGTGATTCACCCAATCTCCGACGTCGCCTTTCCTAAAGTACGACTTGGTCTCTTGTCCAGTCGATAACCTCCCGCTCTTGTTCACCTCCAGCATGCTCAAACTATCGAAGCTACACATCCTCACTATGCCGTCCACGGTCCCATCTCTCAGCTCTTGTTCGCTGAATGGACAACCTAAGAAGTCGGCGAGCATCTTGACATGAACATGCGGGTCCTCTTTCATGTCCTCGTACCTCAAGAACAACGCCCTGTCAGGCATCTCCAAGCTCATCTTGTAGTATCCCTGCACGTGGTCCCAGTAGGGTCCAAACGGGCTTACGCCCTGGCAGAAAGCGTCGAGGCACTCTCCGAGCGGCATCCCACCTGTCTCTTTGGACCTCAGCTTGTTGGCGAAGTGCCAGAGCGAGACGAAGGTGTCCTTAGGGTTCCTGCACAGGTACACCAGCTTGCACCCAGAGTCCTTGACCGACTGTGGGAGTGATTGATAAGGCAAGTGGGTAGCGAAGAGCCTCGGGGATGGTAGCGAGGTGAGGTTGGGGATCTCTTGCCCAAAGTAGAGCTTGAGCTCCAAGAACGGCACGAGGTCGTGGGGGCTTTGGGTGAGGAGAGGGTGTTGTTGCATTGAACCTGAGTACCTGCCTCGGGTTGAGAGACAGAAGAGGATAGCCTTCAACCAGGTGGTACCGGATTTGGGGCCCGTGATGAGGAGGATGTCGGTTTCTTGGACTTGGAAGTTGTCTTGGCATGCGAGGACGCCGTTCAAGAGCTTCGGGGCAACCCAGAAGCCTTGGTATTGGTAGAGAGAGGGGGTGATCCAGCCTTTTTCGTGAGGGAGCGACGGAAGAAGGTCTCGGCATTTTTGGGAGATGTCATTTTCTTGCAAGTACTTTGCTTGGGAAGGTTGAGAGGGTGTCATGGTGGAGGAAGTGAGAGAGAATTTGATAGTGGAGGGTTATTAATATAGGTACTTTAGGCTTGGCGAAGGGACAAAAGTGGGTTAGCCTAGCGTTAAATAGAGAGGCTTATTGCGTGAGAAGATTCATATCGCTGGGTCCATTAGTGCTTTTTAATAATGTAAGAATCCAGAAAGGCTTTAGCCAACTACTTTTTTCACATGTAGCGGGTGTTTAATAAGTTAATCATTGGGTATGGGTCTTACTCGGTCAAATTGATATTTTTTGAAAGGGATAATGATAAAAAAGCCTGAACTTTGGGGGTGGCTATTGTTTGGCCTTCTTTTGGTTGCCGCTTGTTTGGCTGGTTCTGCCTTGTTGGATGTGTTTTCTTTATTCGGCACCCTTCCTCTCGAGTTGAGAGGGCAAGTTTTTGTGCCGGATCCTTACTGTATAGCTATAAAGCTTTTGGTTTGTTCAATATACCTCTTACCTTCATCACAAAAAAAAAAGGCTCGAACTTTATTTCAATGTACAATTCGGTTTCTGTAAGTAATTGGTTTACTTCATTTTTTCATTCTTGCCTATCAAAAGGGGTACATCATGAATTGTTCTTTCACATTAAAACGTAAGCCCATCTTTTTTTGTCAATGAAGTTAGAGGGAAAATAATGGTGTAAAAGACCATGGTTTCTGTAAGTAATTGTTTTATTTTAGGATCCCCACCTTCGATATGCATGCTTAGTCGCAAACAGCTTAATTGACTCCTTTTGTGTACTTACTTATCGGGATCCAATAGGCTTAGGATTAATTGGACAGTTCCCGCTTGAATTGTCGATACCACGTGATCTCTAAAACCCAATTTGTCTTAAAAATTTTGTAGATAAGGGTCAACAAGGCAAAAGCCGGCGTTGTGTCCAACCTGCATCTATTCGGGTTTGTTTGACCGAGGACACATTGTGACGAATACTCCACGCATTATGCATAGTGCACATGATCTCATGACCTGTAATATATATATATATATGGGCTGTCATGATTCGGGCCTGCACTTGCACGTTTGCCTTGGTCCACTTGGCTTTTCATTCTTCCCATCAGTCGGTCTCGTCGATCACGAGAATCTTTTTAGTTAGAAGTTCATAGTTTTTTTTTTTCTTTTTTTCGAGCAGTTCATAGTTTAGAGAGGAGAAGAAAGGACAAGGACAGAATAGAACACAAATTCGCAAAACTAAAGTAATATCAGAACTTCCCAGAATTCTTTCTTACGGAAAACAAACAAAAATTGCACAAAAGTGACGACAATAGCGCAATGCTCTCATCATTTCGACACACCGGTTGTTCATACGTTATTGATACCGTCAATACATTCAATCACTGATGACTCATAGTTATCATCTATATATTGTAAATAAATTCTATGTGCAAGAACTCGGAGCGTTCTCAAGAGTCCAGACTCTTAGACTAGGGAAATGCCTCGGGACTCTTGATGACTCCCCTTTTAGTTTTCAGCAAGCATGTCGAAAATTTTAAAACAATACTGAACATTTGATTTATTTATGATATAAGTGAGAGCATGATACTTTTATGTTGAGATGTGGTTCATACTCCCCATTGATAGAAAAACATGGGGTCTTACTTCTCGATGAGTGAGGACGGGTTGCGGGGTAGCGCCCCTGAACCGCCAAAAGATTTTTATAATTTGAGCCCATATTTTATTAGTAATTTAGATTTGGGCCCATGAATAGCTAGTGGGTATGTGTAATCTCTTTCTCTTGTAATTAATAGCTGTATTAGAGAGGCATGATGTGTTAATTATAATAGAATTTTCTGCTGTATGTAACCCTAGTTTAAGGGAGGGTGAACTAGGATAATTTTGTGTCTTAATTTCTTTTTCTTGCTTTTACTCTTTATTTCATTGTGTTTGAGAGCATATTCCTAACATTTAAAATATTTTCCAACAAGAAGATTCGTTGAACTAACCTACCGCATCCACCTTTGGCATATTCGTGTTAGGTGGGAGTTAGACCTAGATTTCTGGTATCTTGATGCATGCGGACAAATGCAACGTCCTAAGTAGTAGGAGTAGTAGCCGGTTTAAACTGATAAATTTAATGAGCGATGCTAGGTTATTATACGAGACATTAAAAGTTATCTATGTGGTGGATTTGAAAAAATTGGATACAATGAAGCAGTTAAAGAGGGAGAGACTTATTTGTGCTTCCCAAAATACCTGACAATCGTCCTAAATCAAAAGCTTACTTACCAAACGTTGTCATGTTTTTAAGAAATACGGGAGAATTGCAGATAATGCGAGTACAAAAAGTATGTATAAAGTCTCTTTATATCTGAATGTAGTGTATCGAAAAGGGAAATTGACAAAAATAGTCTTTGAACTTTGACCCAATATGCAACTAAAATTTTAATTTATTCAATGTGGTTTATGAACTTTAATCTAATGTGTAATGTTGTCCTTGAACTTTTAATTTGTTTAACTGTCGTGACCTCTTTTTCGGCGCCCTATTGCGCGGGCACTAGCAGAGGCTAATGGCTCGCTAAGTCTATTAGGCTTAACCCGGGCTCTCTCAAGCCCACCAATTCACGACTTATGGTCCAAATTTTTAACCTGTAAGTTAATTTTAAATAGGAATCATCACTAATCGATTTGGGGCGGGTCGATTAGAAACCCAAGCGAAATATTGGGAGAAATATTTCATTCTTGCGGAATCAGAGAAACGAGGATCGGAGACTTGATTACACTACTTAATCACTAATGCCCTTCCGGTACCTAATCTTGTTTAAACCCTAAGGCTTTTTGGATTTTCAAGGATTTTTCCATGCATTTGTGGAGAAAAACATGTTTTTAGTCCTTTTCTATTTTTTTTTAACATAAAAAGCATTTTTGAATTTTTGATCCTTTTTTGAAAATATAAATTATTTTTGACTTTTTCTGATTTTTTTGAGAAAAATTAAAATATTTTTGGATTTCTTTTATTTCTAAAAAAATAGATTATTTTTGTTATTTTTCATTTTTTATTATTAAAATATCATTTTTTATTATAATGATATAATATTATAAAAAAAAAAGACTCGGGTCGATCCCCGGGTTGGGACCAACCTAGGTCATCCACCCATGGCCCGACGGGCCTATAGCACGAGCCTTGCCTGGAATTCTCTTTTCCTTTTTTTTTGTTTTTTTTTTAATTTATATAAACCAAGCCCAAACCAATTTAGTTCATTTTCCATTAGAAAAAAATGCCCGGCCAAAGAATCAGCTAGCCCACGCGGGCGGGCCCAGATCGGATGGAACCCTAACTAGTTGAGATACCCGCATCCGACCGGACTTTGACTCGACACGTGGTTGCCTCCTTGCCCGTCTCTTTGCGGCATTGATAGGGGTGGCTGGGACAAATGGCACCGGTCACCCTAGCGAGCGGCCAGATCTGCAACAGCTCGCATTTAGGAACCGACGGATGCAACGGTGAGACAACAGCGAGCGATTTGGCAGGAGAAGGCCGAGATGTAACTGGTGGCGGCGGATGGGGGAACCGAGCTTGTCACGACGCGGCCGCAATGAGCAACGCTGGTTAGCTCGATTGGTCTAGCACGAAACGGCTCGAACGGTATGCGGCGGGGGGTGATTACTCTGTGATGGGGGTTCCAATTCTCACTGGGCTCCGAGCACAAGGGTAGTGGCGGACCTGTGTTGGGGGGCAATGGCAACAAACGGTGTCAAGCAGGCGAGCTTCGACATGGCAGAGCTCATGGCCGATCGATGGGGTGGCGGCCGACGCCATGGCGGCGACGGCGGTGGCAAGGTTCGGTTCCGTGGTTCTCTCTCTCCCTCTCCCTTGGTTTTAGGGGGTGCATGACAAACAAGAATTTTTGTTCCGAAACAATTTTTCTATTCCGCACTGTTTCTAGAATAGAAATCCGTTTGATAAACTTATTACCTTTTTCTATTTCTCGAATAGATTTCTATTCTAGAAATAGGTTTGAATAGAAATCGAAGTAGAAATTTTTCTACTTCGTATTTCTAGAACATAAATGAGAAATAAAATTTTTTCTCATCGTTCGTCAACCGATCCTTCATCCGTTCTTTTGCGACCACCGTCCATCGGGCCGCTAGGCCACTGCCCCCTTCATTGCCCCGCCTTGATCGCCAAATAAATTATTTTTATAAATATCATTTTAAAATGAAATTTATTCGAATAAATAAAATGATATTTATTTTTATTTTTATAAATAAATATTTATTTTACGAATAAATTAAAAAAATCCTTAAAAATAAAATGATATCATTTTATTAAAAATAAAAATAAATAAAAATAAATATATTCATTTTATTCATTTGAAAATAAAAATAAATTTATTAAAATAAATTTTAAAATAAATAAAGTATTTTTATTTATCATTTTATTTTAGTTTATTAAAAATAAATTTATTAAATTTATTAAAAATAATTTTTTATGATAAATAAAAATAAATAATTTTTAATTTATTTTTATAAAATAAATTTAATAAATTTATTTTTATTTGTCTTGAGTGTTTTGCCAAATAAATTTATTTTTATTTTTTATTTTTATTCATTTTAAAATAAATTTATTCGTAAAATAAAATAAAATAGAATAAATAAAATAAATTTATTTTTAAGGATATTTTTATTTTAAAATAAAATGATTTTTTATTTTATTTATTTTATTTGTTTTGTTAATAAATCATTTTTATTTTTATTTTTTATATTAAAGATCGTCGTCGTCGCCGCCGCATTTGTCCGAAAGAAAGAAATTTTGTGTCGTTATCAAACGAATTTCTATTTTTAGAGTATACATTTTGTGTCGTTATCAAACGGTTATTTTTGCTTAGAAACTCTTCTAGAAATAGAAATAGAAAAATCCATTTATGCTTCGGAAACTATTTCGAAACAGAATGGTTGTCATGCGCGCCCTTATCCACCCTTTGCTTAGATCTGGCCTTCCTTCTCCGGCCAACCTCCCCTCATCAGATCTCTGGCTTGCTCGCCCTCAGTTCTCCCTTGATATCTCTCGGGGGAAGTCCTTGGAGCTCACTGCCTTCGATCTCCCTCAGCCTCTGCATTTTGGCCTTCCCCCGACGCCCTATTTATAGGCAAAGGGGGGTTGGTCAACGGAGCTTCGGCCGTCGATCTTTGGCACACCGACCGGCTTTGGTGCGGCCGAACTAGCATCTCCTTAGCCGCCCACTTGCTCCGCTTTGAAGCCGCATCCCATCCGTTGCCAGCCTACTCGTCCTCTCTCTGCCGTAGGCCATCCTCGAGTGCGTCGTCGTCACTATGCATGACCTGCAGAGCTGGAAGAGGAAAGAGGAAGGAAGAAAGGGGGGGCTGGGCTTGGGAAGAAAGGGCTGGGCCTTGGGTTCTTGTGGAAAAAGGAAGAGGAGGGGGAAGCTGGGCGTGAAGGCCCAACCCCCGCGGGCCGCCCCCCTTTTTTTAAATTATCTATAAAAGTGAAAAAAGAAGGAACTAAAATAGGAAAGGATGCAAATAAAAATTAAGACCTAACCGATGCGAAAATCATTTTTGTTAGGGTCAAATTGATCCCTAATTTTTTATGCAAATTAATTTGATGTATTAATCAAAATTTAGATGTCAATAGTTACTTCTCTTTCGATGTGAGCTCGTAGAGGTTGCATTCAAAGACAAACTGATACCTAAATTTTGTCCATGCATAGGCAGTAGATTATATATTATTTGGGACCAGGTGTCCTATCCAAACAAATGAGCAATAGAGTATTATACATACTAAGACAGATAAGAGGATACCTATAGTTACTTACTGTAAATGAGTGAGATGAAGTGCGAACCCCAAGTTTGGCAAGTATTAGGGCATCATCTTACCTGGTGACGTAAGGAAGTTGCTTTTCCAAGGCCTGAACCTTTCTTTGGTCGCCTTGATGAGAAATTGATTTTTCAAGACCCGAACCATTCTTCGGTCGCCTGTTAGAGCAATAGGTTGCTTGTCTAGGACCCAAACCTTTGTTTGGCCGCCTTGATGGGGAATTGCCTTCCAGGATTCGAACTTTTCTTCGGTCACCTATTAGAGCAATAAGTTGTTTACTCGACCTTTCTCGGGGATGCACAGACCTTTCTCGGGACATCAACTTGTTGGGTGCCTGACCTTTTTCAAAGACACAAATTGATTACCTGACCTTTCTCAGGAATGGGCCGATCTTTCTTAGGGTATCTATTTGTTAGGTGCCTAATCTTTGTCAAGGACATCGGTTTGTTACCCCACCTTTCTCGGGGGATGTGCCAACCTTTCTTGGGACATTTGTTTGTTGGATGCCTGATCTTTGTCAAGGACATCAGTTGATTTCTCGACATTTATTAGGGGATGCACCGACCTTTCTCGAGGCATCGGTTTGTTGGGTGCCTGATCTTTGTCAAAGACACCGGTTGATTACCTGACCTTTCTTGGGGGATGTGCCGACCTTTCTCAAGACATGCGTTTGTTGAACTTTTGACCTTTCTCAAGGCATATATCTTGGAGGATACCTGGACATTCGCAGGCATTGAAAGAGTATGTGGACATTTGCAAGTAGTAAAAGAGTACTTGGATATTTGCATGCATTGATGGAGTACTTGGATAATCACAAGTACGAACTCTGGAGGATACCTGGACATTCACAGGCATCGAAAGAGTACTTGGATGATTACAAGTACTAAACCTTGAAGGATACCTGGTTATTCGCAAGCATCGAAAGAGTACCTGGACAATTGCAAGTACTAACCCTTAGAGGATACATGGTCATTCGCAGGCATCGAAGGAGTACTTGGATGATCACAAGTACTAAACCTCGAAGGAAACTTGGAATATCCATGAAGGTCTCTTGGTAGATGGAATATCGAGGACGCGCCTTAGATATTCATGAAGGTCCCTCACCTTCTGGTAATTGGAATATCGAGGATGCGCCTTGGATATTCGTGAAGGTCTCTCACCTCCTAGTAATTTGTGAAGGTCTCCCACCTCCTAGTAACTAGTGAAGGTCTCCTACCTCCTGGTAAATGGTATATTGATGACGTACCTCTAATATTTGTGAAGGTCTCATCTCCTGGTAAATGAAATATTGAGGACGAGTCTTGGATATTCGTGAAGGTTTTTCATCTCCTGGTAAATGAAATATAGAGGACGCGCCTCGAACATTCGTGAAGGTTTCTCACCTCCTAGTAACTGGTGAAGGTCTCCCAATTTTGAATGTAGCACGAGACTTACCTGGATGGCCGCAGGCACTTAAAAAGGTTGGAACACCTAGGTAACCACGGGTATACAAAGTAGTGGAATACTTGAAGAATCGCAAGTATTTAATGATATGATCTGGGGACAACTTAGGCAGGCCAAGTGTCATGGTGATAAGAGAGCATACCTAGGTAACCGTAGGCATACGAAGCAAAGGAATACTTGAACAGCTACTAGTATTTAATGATATAATTTGAGGACAACTCGGGCAGGTCCAGCGTTACGGAAAGGGAGTACCTGGATGGTGGTAAGTACTTGAAGACAATAGGATACTTGAGCGGTCACCAGTATCTATACTCTAAGGGCAACTCGAATAGGTCGAGTGTTGATAAGAGAGAGTACCCAAATAGTGTCAAGTACTTGAAGACAACGGGATACTTGGACAGTCGCAAGCATCCAAACTCTGAAGAGAATTCGAACAGGCCGAGTGTCAATAAGAGAGAGTACCCGGACAGTGGTCGGTACTTGAGGACAAAGGGATACTTGGACAGTTGTAAGTATCTAAACTCTGAAAACAACTTGAACAGATCGAATGTTGATAAGAGAGAGTACTTGGACAGTGGTAGGTACCTAAAGACAATGGGATACTTGGACAATCGCAAGCATCCAAACTCTGAAGACAACTTGAATAGGTCAAGTGTCAAGAAGACAAAGTATCCGAGCGATGGCCGATACTCAAAGACAAAGGGATACCCGGATAGTCGCCAGTATCCATACTCTGAAGATAACTCGAACGGGTCAAGTGTTAATAAGAGAGAGTATCTAAATAGTGGTAAGTACTCAGAGACAATGTGATACTTAGACAGTCGCAAGCATCCAAACTCTGAAGACAACTCGAACAGGTCGAGCATAAAAAAGAGAGAGTACCTAGATAGTGGCAGGTACTCAAAGACAAAGGGATACTTGGATAATCGTAAGCATCCTAACTATGATGACAACTCGAATAGGTCGAGTGTCAAGAAGAGAGAGTACCTGTACAGTAGCCGGTACTCAAAGACAAATGGATACTTGGACAGTCGCAAGCATCCATACTCTGAAGACAACTCGAACAGGTCAAGTGTCAATAAGAGAGAGTACCTGAATAGTGGCAAATACTCAGAGATAATGGGATACTTGGATAGTCGCAAGCATCCAAACTCTGAAGACAACTCGAACAGGTTGAGTGTTAAGAAGAGAGAGTACCTGTACAGTGGTAGGTACTCAAAGACAATGGGATACTTGGACAATCGCAAGCATCCTAACTATGAGGACAACTTGAAGAGGTCGAGTGTCAAGAAGAGAGAGTACTTGGACAGTGGTAGGTACTCAAAGACAATGGGATATTTAGACAATCGCAAGCATCCAAACTATGAGGATAACTCGAACAGGTCGAGTGTCAAGAAGAAAGAGTATTCGAGCGGTGGCTAGTACTCAAGGGTAATGAAATATTTGGTCGGACACAAGCTCTTTGGGAATAAGGGTAGAGATTTGCTTACTTGACGATGCCTCTGATCTTTGAGAGTATGTCTGCAACACACAATATGCACACATGATTGTGTATGCTGTAAATTTATGAGTTCAAATGGGATTCATGTATGATAATTTTGTTAATTTTGTATCACCAATGTTCCACTAGGGAAAATTTTTGAATGACAATCTTCACTCATAATGTAGACATCTTGAACATGCCAGATGAGGGACATTCAGTCTGAAAGGGATTTCCACTCACTCTCATGGAAAATGTTGTTTTATCCTGACCATTAATGTAGGATTTATAAGGACTACACCATCTCACTGTCATCATGTCAGCAAGGGTTCAAGTATTCTCGCAAACGGTATGACTTTACCAATCTAAGAGGTCTTTGTCAGGATCGTAATATAGGCTTGGTTAACGGCATATCAAAGGGGACCATCAAGGTCAAGGCTTATGAAAGAAATGCCACACGATCATTTACGGGTTTACAAGTCAAAAACCTTGCAAAAAGAGATAGAATAATCTTGCTCGTACTTCTTCGAGCAATGCTTATAAACATATGAAATCCTACGTTAATTGAAGTGCCTTAGTCTGAAGAGACTTTTACAATGAGACACAATGTAGGCTTGGCTCATGTGTAAAAAGGTGAGTAGATGATTGCCTTGGCATTGTCGCTGGTCTTTCTTCTCATAGCCAGATGGAGACTCCATTAATTGAACCATAACATCAGCTTTACTTGGGAATACAAATGGCTATATTTTCTTTGTTTGAGGGCATCGGCCTTGCTTTTTATTAGGCACATTGCTTTTCATGCCATTCAATTTTCTCATATATGGGCATTGACCTTGCTTTTACCAGGCACGCTACTTTTTCATGCCCCCTTTTTATTCTTGTTATCTGAGGAACTGGCCTAGGCAAGTTCAAGTAAAACACCGCTATTAGACTCTTGTGTCTTCATCTTCAGTCAATGTTTCGGATCATGCTGCTTGAATGGCAGTAACTCTTGCTTTGCCTCAATGTGAGGATGAAATTATAGACTCAATTGGGCTACATAACAGATACAAGTACATAGAGCAAAAAATAATCGCTCTTCGTCATTTTAGGGCACTTAAATTATCGTGAGTGTTCATATGCAATAAAGACATCCAAAGATTGATGCAAGTACGAGCAAGAAAATTTCTATCCCCTTTCTCACCTTAAGATGCCGCCTCGCCTCCGATCTACCCTAGTATAGGGTGGTTCTCGATAGGGGTATGAAAGAAACTTCACAAGTGTATGGGGCTTAAAGGGGGTTAGCAATTGATAACCTATAGTGTTTAGGGTAAATAAATGAAATGCCCCTCCCTCGCCTCCGATCTACCCTAATATAGGGTGGTTCTCGATAGGGGTATGAAAGAAACTTCACAAGTGTATGAGGCTTAAAGGGGGTAAGCAATTGATAACCTATAGTGTTTAGGGTAAATAAATGAAATGCCCCTCACCACTTTGGTTATCGTACCATTCGCAAGAAAACTCTTTACCCTGCAGACATGGAATTTTCTACACTCATCTCATAAGTGTATAGATAGGGGACTGTGTGTAGGATATGGCTTGCCTTTCACCATCCTGATGTGCCTCATTCAGCATGCTCGATCAATCTTATATTTTTCATTCAGCTGTCTATTTTTATAATCTTCAGTGAAATCGGTAATTTAGACAGACAAAATCATTATGCAAAATCTATTTGGAAAAGGCATGGAGTATTTTAAATACGAGGGAGTTTGTACTCTTAAAACAAATGAATGGTTTTACTCAAAAAACTTTATTGACAGCTTTAGAGGTATTTATTTAATAGAATTGTATTTACAAATATGTTAAATTTAAAACATCAAAGGGGTTATTCACAGATGAGTGTCCATGGATTGTCCTTATTCAATAGGGAGATGACACATGAATGATCAACCGGGGTTGGGAATCTGATCATTGACTTGACGGGCGTCTCCGCTTTTGCCCCTACAGAAGGGAAAATGTAAAAATAGATAAATCAATATGGCCAAAATCAAATGTGAATTGAGGCCTGAAGGATTTCTGTCATCTGCTTTGGTGATACTTGGGATGCCATTTTGCTTAAGAGAGTTTAGCCGAGTCTGACATGCCTCTAATTGATTTGTTATCCACCTCGTTGACGGTAAGGTAATCCTTTCACTAGTTTGCAGATGATTGAATAGACCTAAAGCATGAGAAGGATATGAAGTCCTATATCTTTTGTTTCATTTGGTCAACTATTCTCCTGATTTTGCATATGCAAGAGAAGCAAATTCACATGGCAACAAGTTGCCGCTTTCGAGGATCGAACCCCGATTGCCTCTAGACCACTTCATCCCCCATACCACTAGGCCAAGGCGCCGGTGGTGTTTGTAGGGCATTCATTTTTACATAATTGAACTAGTTCCGAGACGACACGTCTTTTCATACCGAGTTAGGTGAATTTGATATGGGTCACTCCTATATGCTTGCTTGGCCAATATTGATTTGCTATAATTAAGCCACTGAGTTTGTTTGTTGAATCCCGATGCTTCCTATTAATAGGGGAAATATGTCAAAAGCGAATTTTTAGAGAGGGGGAGTATTAGAAACAATACCGAATTACCTTTCCCCAGAGTTTGTATTTGATATCTACTAGGGATATTCGAATGTCAATGACAGCCTTTTTGTCTTGACACAGTTATACATCTCTTTTGATTGGCCTTTCTCATTTGTGGCCATGTATGCATGATTAATGGTCATTGATTCATCTTCAATGCCTTCCTTCTGTGGAATTTTTCTTCTGTCTTCGACCATATGAACATTAGTAGCATTGAGTAAAAATATATACATCAAGCTTTCATGGAATCTAAGATGAATAATCAAAACCTCTAGTTTTCTGATGGCAATCACTTCTTGGGAAAGTATGCGTTTGGAACAAGAAGTGAGGTTTATAGATTCTAAAGTCATCATCTAGAATAGGGGGCTAGAGATCGCTTCGACTGTTTGGATTTTCTCCTTATTGACAATGGCCAATTCAAAGGAAGAGAAGAATTCATGTCACGCCCCGATCCTCTAAGCGCATACCCATCCCTCTGTGGTTGATTAAATAGCGACGTCCGATGACGCATCACCGACCCATTCATTTTAATGTTCACGCGAAAGCGAATAAATAATCCCTAGACAACAACAAAATGGGATAGAAAAGCAGGGCCATAAATTTTCAAACTACAACACGCTTATATACACATATATCAAGCCATGTCATATACAAGACCAGTCTATAAAAACAAGGTCTGCAAAACAAGGGTGTTCATAAAACTATAGATCCTCATCCTCATCCTCATTGGAGCCTTCAGCTGAATACATCGGGGACTCCGGTTCTGATAGGTTGGGGTCCACCATCGAACCTTCAGGAGGATCTGCCGTGCCCTTTCCAAAAGCAACCTCGAGCAGATAAAAATGAACCTCGGACTCTGATATAGGCCCCTCTCTCTGTCCATTCCACTCTTGGCAATGCCATGATCTGTATTGATGGGAAACCTTTTTGGGTAGACCTGCATCGACCCAAACCACGGATTTCACCAACTCATATACCCATCCCATTGTGTCTCCATGAAGCGAGATGAAACATTTATGCTCTGGAACCTTCTTTGGCTGTCCAAAATGCTCGAGAGGAGCTGCTATTTAGGGACCTAAAATTGTTATCCCACAACGGGGTGAGACGACGTCCCAGCGAGTTTACCTCTTAAGACCCAACTAGGAAGAAAATACGCCCTAAGGGTTGCCTAAGCCTAAGCACAAGCATGAGTTAGATGACTTACCATTACCTCAGTCCATTCCTGTAAGTCAGTACAATTTATAAATTCAACGAATCACTTTAGCACATCAAAGCATCAAATCAGATCGAGTCATTGATCAATTGATCCAGTTGATTCCATGTCAACAAGACCATCTCTCGGTCAACTCATTCAATCACAGGGGTTCCAATTTTAATCACGGCCCAATAAGCACGGCCTACTCGAAGTTTGGCGGTTAATCACAACCCAATGGGCACGGCCTACTTGAAGTTTAGGGGTTAATCATGGCCCAATGGGCACAGCCATACTTCGACGGTTAATCACGGCCCAATAGGCATAGCCATATTTCGGCGGTTAATCACGGCCCAATGGGCATAGCCATATTTCGGCGGTTAATCACGGCCCAATCGGCACAGCCATACTTATGTAGTTAATCATGGCCCAATGGGCACAGTCATACTTCGACGGTTAATCCCGGCCCAATGAGCACAACCATACTTCGGCGGTTTTACTTAACCCATCCCATTTCATCACACACAACATACGTCACCTCATCTTTTGATAGTCAACTTACTACAACTATAAACCATCACACGATTATTCACCCACGACCAAAGACATTGTACTTCACACTTAAATTCCTCAAATATAATAGTGTCTTGGCTTATTTTCTTCATGTTAAAAATACCCAATAAAAATAATCATGTGTGGGTACACAGTCGGCATGAACCAAAAACACAATATCTTTATTTTATAAAATCCCACTAATTATAAGGTCGATAAAAACATTTTTGGCGCTGTCAATTGAGGCCCAACGATTTTCTAATTAAATACCAAAATTATTAAATTTTGGGATAAATACCCAAAATTGCAAACCACACTCAATTTGCACCATACATCACTCAATTAAATAAACAAATCGCACCACTACAATTAGCATAAAATTCCGGTCACCAGCTATCCAGGTCTAATTTTTGAAAAATAATAATTAATTAAATAATCACGAAAATTAATTATTAAATGCCAATAAATAGCAAAAATGCACACTTAGGCCGGAAAAACCTAATTAAATACCGAAACGGGCTCGGAAAAATTCCGAACCCGTATAAATAAATACTACAGCTTATCTACTCGCTAATTGAACTATTCTAGCCACCTAACATGCAATATCGAATGAATAAATTACTAATCTATTCTAACTATCCACCTAATCCATACTTAACTTAAACTAATCAACCCTTAAGCCTAATTAACTTCCTAAGCAGAGATTAGTGAGTACACTCACTTGATTATCGATCCAATGGGACCACGACGACGAGGACGCGGAGGATCGACAAACTCCAAAGCGGTTGTGCCTTTTGAGGTCTGGAAGGCCACCAAAACGGGTCAAACAGTAGGCTGAAGACCCAGGCTGTTCAGTGTTGGTCTTAGGCCGAACAAGGCTGGACGGTGGCCGGTTGAGGTTGAAACGGGCTGAGACAGGCAGTGGGGCTGGTTGTGGGTGACGACGGCCAACGGCGGGCGATGGCGGTGACTTGAACGGTGACTACGACGGTAGGGCGAGCTCGGGGTTGCGGGGGCGATGGTCTGGACGCGACACAGCCGCGGAACGGTGGGACGAGTGGTGAGACTCGCGAGGTGCAACGAGACGTGAGCGGCGAGCAACGGCAGTTTGACGGGCGTGCAGCTTGCTCGGACGACTGCTGGCTATTCTCTCTGGGATTTTTTAAGACTTCAGCTAGCTGAGAATGGGGGTGGTCGACGGCAGCAAGGAGAAGAAGGAAGGGGAACTGGCTGGTTTGGAGGGGGTCACCTTGGTCTTCTCTCTGTCTCTTTGTCCCCCTTGGCTTGGTCCCACTTGCTAACTGGCTTCCTCAGCTATTTTTCCAGCCACAAGAGTTCCTTAGGAAGCCATTGAGATGGTCCAAATGTGTGAGGCATGGGGGGCTACTAATTTTGAAGGTTTTCCCCTCAAATTGGACCAAAATCCCACTTGAATTAAATCACTTCAGCTCCCATAAATTGAACCATTGAGTCCTCGAGCAAATTGGCATTTTTTTCGCCAATAGATCCTACTTGCATCCCAATTTCATGACCAAAAACGGTCTTCTGCATTTTCCGGTAAAAAATAGCTCTATATTGACTTTTCACCAAAAACTTCGATTTATAAAAAAATCTTCGGAGGATGAGTCGACATTCTTAAAATGACTCTTGACATGACAGAACTTTAAATTTCTGAAATCGGATTCAAATTCGCGATTAATTTCAATCCGGCGCGATTTTAGCGTGACCTAGGCTACCGGGTAGCTTTTAGAAATTTTTATTGCAATGGTTGATTTTCTTCGAGCCATAATGAACCTCTTCGACACATTGACGACTCTCGATTATCGTGAAAATCTTGAGGTTTCAAATACAGACACAAGGTACCAAAACAACAGAAAAATCAGTCTAGTGCCAATCGACAAGAATTTTTCAATTTGGTGGAATCACTCACGTTTAACCACACATCTCAGTCGAACTGACATATCTCTAATTTCTAATCGATCTTTACTATGCCATAATGATCTCTGCAGATGAGTACGGTCGAGTAGTCGATTCCTGGTCGAATTCTTAAGTCTAATGCGGTAACATTCCTTAATGACTTTCCTAGTTAGTCTAGTTATCTTAGGAGTGATCAGCTCTCAGAATAGCAGTATAGGTGTGTCCATAAAAGGCTCGATTTATTAAATTGAAAACAGAACTGAAAATTTCAGGATTCTCCTCTTATAAAAATTTCGTCCTCGAAATTTAAACCATTACGATTCTTAAGCAAAAAGGTGGGGGTACAATTGTCTCATTGACTCTTCACTCTCCCAGATTGCTCCTTCAGTACCGTGGTGCTGCCAAACCACTTTGACCAACGGGATAGTGTTAGTGCACAAAACCTATTCTTTTCAATCTACTTGAATCGGGCTCTCAACATATGACACTCTGTCATCTACGTCCAATTCTTCAAAATTAAGCACGTGGGTTGGGTCGGGCTCATACATCCTCAACATCGACACGTGAAAGACGTCGTGCACTTGTGCCAGTCTCGGTGGTAATGTAAGACAATACGCTAGGATCCCGATTCTCTCTAAAATCTCAAAGGGACCTATGTACCTCGGACTCAGTTTTCCCTTCTTGCCAAAGCGCGAAGTACCCATCATTGGTGATACTTTCAAAAAAATGTGATCACCAACTTGGAATTCCATTGGTCTCTGGCACTTATCAGCGTAGCTCTTCTGCTGACTACCCAAATGGAATTATTTCCTCTGCTGACTGCAACTGCATCCACTAATTGCTTAACCAACTAGGCCTGTGATCTTTCTCTCCCCAACTTCATCCCAACATACTGGCGTTCTGCACGCTCTACCATACAACGCTTCGACCACTACCCAAATGGAATCATTTCCTCTCTACTTCCTCGGTAAGCCTATCACAAAATCTATCGTGATATGCTCCAATTTCCACTTTGGGATCTTGAGGGGTTGCAGAAGTCCTCTCGGCTTACAATGATGTGCTTTCACTTGCTGACACATCAGACACTTGGTGACATACTTGGCGATGTCCGCTTTCATACCAGATCACCAGTAGTGTTGACGCTGATACATCTTCATACTGCCAGGATGAATGCTGTAACTGCTACGATGTGCTTCTGATAAGATCTTTTTTCTAAGCTCTACATCGTCAGGTACAACTAATCGTCCTTGGAACCTCAATGTTCCATCCTCAGAAATATGAAAGTCAGCCTTTCTCTTATCAGTATCCTCTTGCAGAATTTTTTGAACATCTGGGTCTGTCGGCTGAAGTAATTTGATCCTGATCTAAACATCTGACTCAATTCTGAGGGTGGCCATAAGATTTGAAAGGTGGCCTATCTCAAATTTGAAAATCGAATCTCGAGCTCTCTCGATTAAATTCCACTCATTAACTAGCATATGCGCGACTGAAGACTTCCGACTCAAAGCGTCAGCGACCTTATTCGCCTTTCCAGGGTGATATAGAATATCACAATCGTAATCTTTCAGAAGTTCCATCCATCAATGTTGTCTCATATTCAACTCTGATATTTGAGACTTTGATAGTCAGTGAAGATCTAGAATCTTTCTCTACACAGATAATGTCTCCAAATCATCAAAGCGAAAATGATTGCTGTGAGTTCTAAGTCATGCGTCGGGTAATTCAACTCGTGAGGCCTCAACTGGCGGGAGGCATATGCAACAACCCTACCATGTTGCATTAGCACACAACCAAATCCTCTGAATGACACATTGCTATAGATCTCATATCCTCCAGGACCAGATGGAATGGTCAGCACAGGTGCAGTAGTTAGCTTCTGCTTAAGCTCTTGGAAACGACGCTCGCACTTGTCTGCCACACGAACTTCTCTTCCTTCTTCAAGAGTCGAGTCAATGGCGACATTAAAGCCGAAAATCCTTCCACGAACTTTTTGTAGTAACCAGCTAAACCTAGAAAACTTATGATCTCTATCACTGTAGTCGGTCTTGGCCAGTTGATCACTGTTTCAATCTTAGCTGGGTCCACGGAGATTCCTTCGCCTGAAATCACGTGACCCAGGAAAGTAACACGAGTTAACCAAAACTCACACTTGCTAAAATTGGCGTACAGCTTGTGAATCTTCAAGGTCTACAGTACTATTCTCAAATGACTCTCATGCTCTTCATCACTCCTCGAATACACCAGAATATCATCGATGAACATGATGGCTAATGTAGCAAGCTATGTAAAACTAATGATGGCTAATGATGGAGGGGAAGGAAAATTAGAGGGAAAAGTGGGCGGATTAAGCGAGAAAGAGAGGGAGAGAGAGAGGTTCGTCCGAGAGAGAAAGAGGGGAGAAAGAGAAGGAAGGCGGGAGAAGAAGGAGGCTGTGAGTGCGCGAGGGGGAGAAGGGCAGTCCACCGTCGTCCATTCGCCGTCATCGAGTCCGCCTCGCCCTCCGTTCGAGTTTGCTGTGTTTGTTCGGTCTAGAGGCAAGTTGGGATCCTTAAATCTGCTCTTGCATGTTGTGCCTAGTACGTGTGCTTGAATGGTGTTAGAATTTTGGATATTTAGGGTGTTAAAAGTTGAAGTTGTAAGAGTGATGGTTGAAACTAGTAAACTGTTCTTGAGAAAACAGTTCGACCTTGGATGTTCTATTGGCTTGCATGTGTTGTTTGATTTGGATTTTGGCCACTAATTCTAAATAAAAGTTGTTAAGGACTTCTTGAAATATAACATACTCAAATTTGGGACAAAACGAACAAGTATAAGTGGGTGAAATCTTTATTTTTCGGAGAGACTGGATCTGGAAATTTCGGTAACTACCTTTGATGAATGCATGGACTGTAAGGCTATCTTTTTGTTGAAATTTCACTTTGATTTCTTAACGAAAGATGTAAAGGACATCCTGAGGTTTAATATATCAAAATTTAGAGAAAACTAACAAGAATAGATAGGTGAAATCGTGGTTTTTTGGAAGTAGTCAGATCTGGAAACTTCGGTATTGAAACAGAAGCTTTAACCGTCTATTTTAAATCACCTAGAACGAATTTGACTTTTATTTCTTCATGAAAAACCTACCTTAGGATCTTGACTACAACATAGTCGAATTTCATAAATTTTGAAGGTCATTTGAATATTTAATCGAAAATGCTTTTAAAACCGTGTAACCTGGCATATTCGGATTTGATCAGTTTTAAAGCATGGGTCATATCATTTTTTATGAAGCTCTTTCAGCAAAGTGTTCTTCATGAAGTATCTTTCTTTATATCTTCTCTGTGATATATTCAAATTTCATAATTTATGAAGTTCATTTTCCCATTTAACTGAAAATGTTTCGAAAACTGTGCAAGTTTAGTGGTTATGATAATGGTGCTGTGATGTTCGGTTTATACCACATGATATGAGGGTCTTTTGGTGCAGTTTCCCCCATGAAATATTTGCCATTATGTCTTTGACTATCACATGTTCGAATTTCAAAATTTTTAAAGGTCATTTGGGTATTTAATGGAAATATTTTCTAAAACTGAGCAAGCTGGATTGTGCGAATTTCAAATGCTGTAATTTATGATTATCCTGTTTTAGATGAGTCCCATGAATTATATTGATTTGAGTGATCAAATCTTGCTGCACATGGGATGATATTTGGCATGGCATATAGAATCAAATGTTGAATTAGACTTTGTTGCTATTACATCATGTGCCATGTTGATTGTGAGACATAAATTGGTGAATATGAATCATGATGAATGAGGAGACTGTTGGAGGGGAGTCGATAATGCCCTGGGAGTGTTAGGATGCCCGGGATGGGGGGTGCCGGATGCCCAGTTGTATTGTGATACATACCCGGATGTCCTCGGGAGTTTCGAGATGCCCGGAATGGTTAGGTGCCGGAAGCCTCGAAGGTTTGTGCCCGAGGAATGCCTCGTGATGCCAGTTGGGATACGAGATGCCCAGAGTGTGGGGGTGCCGGATGCCCGGTGGTGTGTACCGGAGGTTTCTCGCGATGCCAGTTTGGGGTGCGAGTGAAAAAAAAATGTGGGATGCAATTACTGATCCCGGGAAAGATAAATGTGGTGACCCAATTGAAAGATAAAAGTGGAAATTGAATCATGCATGGTATGGTGACACGTACGCATGGCTGTATGACATGATGTGTATGAGTGCATTGTGGTATGTGCACATGAGGTATGGATATGCATGAATGCTTGAGGATGAGTGCATGGTTGTATATGCACCTATGGCATGATGGTATATGTGTGAATACTTGATGATGAGTGCATGATGGTGTACGCACATATGGTATGATGACATATGCATGGCTGCGAGGTAAGTTATGCTTGGATGCATGAATTGATATGTACTATGCTATGGTGTTATGATTGTATTGTGTGATGCATTGAGTAGTTTAATGGATCTTTTACCTGCTGAGTGGCTGTACTCGCCCTTTCGGGGACCAACATTTCAGATTAGAAAGATGCCGCTCTCTCCGGTCACGCGTGGTACCTTTTATGGCCTTCCATCTGACGTGGAGGTCGAGTGTTCGGAGATGGATTACGTTACCATCCCCGGTCTGACGTTTGTACGGGTTCGTGTGCTGGTGATATATGATGTGGGCCTGGCTGGGGGCCCGGTCGTCCAGGAGTTCTTGTCGGTCCATGTCCGCTGTGACGGAGTGATGGGGGGGATGTTGCCGCCGCCACCGCCCAATGCACCAGGGTGGATGTGATGGCCCGTGAGGAGTGGAGAGAGCCGACACTTTTTGGGGATAGCCGACACTTGTAGATGGAGGATGACATGTGATAGATATAGGGGTCGAGATCTCTTTTGGGTTGTGGCCGAGTTTAGTTGAAAAATCTTGGCTTTTCATTTTGGTTGTACCGACCCAAGAAATACATCATAAAAATATGTAAATAAAAGTGGCTCGGCTTCATCTTTTCATATGATGTGTAGTTGGTGTGCGTTGCATTATAGTTATTGGAAGGAGAGATGGTGAGACTCGTTTATGCTTCCGCTAATAAGTTGCGCCGGGACCGTAAAAAAAAAAATGCCTATGAACTACGATGCTTCTACTAAGAGATGTAGCTAGTGTTCATTGGTTGGAGCGATAGGTACCTGTGGCGACCTTAGGTGTTTTCGAGGTGCCACAATCTTAGCTCGTTGCTTGGTGAGCCAGTCCATGCCAATTATCAAATCAAAGTCATACATGGCTAAGACTAATAGGTCTATCCTCCCCTCTCGCTCACCAATTGCTAACTTGCAACCAGAACAACCCAATGCAGCTAACACCTTATCCTTTAACGGTGTAGATATGCTAACCACTGACTCTAGTAAAACATGACTTAATCCTATCGGCTTAACATATTGCTTGACAATAAAAGAATGAGTTGCTCTTGGGTCAAATAAAGCATAAGCAGCATGGTCATTCAATGAAACCATACTTGTAATCACATTAGGCGCGTCCTCTGCCTGACCTCTAGTGATGGTATACACAGTTCCTTGAGTTAGGGGTTTGTTCTGTCCACCCTGTGGTGCGTTTTGCGATGTAAATCCCTTTATCTGACCCATCGGTGGCGGCGGCGGTAAATGCTGTGGTCTCATCTATCTTAAGGGACAATTCCTAGCTATGTGACCCTGCTGGCCACACTCAAAACAAGTACCCGGCCTAGATTGGCATGGGGCTGATCCGTGTCACCTTCCACACAAGCGACACACACCATTCTAACTTGGCGCTAACTTGCCTATTCCACCCTTCCTATTGGGCGGGATGTGAAATCTTCCTCCGGTCATGGGCTTCTTGCCATACCGACTCCATCTCAATTCAATCCAAACCGCAATCCAGATGCGGTGGTTCTTTCGTTCCAATCTCTCTCTATCATCTGGACCCGCTCATACAAGTCGTTATAATTCCTCAAGTTGAGTAGTATCGGCGGACTCCTCAGTTCCGGCCTGAGTCCATCTCTGAATCTCCTGACTTGATTTACTAGATTCTTGACCAGTTCAGGAGCATACTGCGATAATTTAGCGAATTTCGCCTCATATTGATCCACCGTCATTGAGCCTTGGCGAAGGCGTTGGAATTCTGCCATCTTCAATTCTTTGGCAGTCTCAGAAAAGTATTTATTGTTGAAGACCTCAACAAAGGCGTTCCACTCCGAGGCTACACCTTCAGGGAATACCGTTCCTTGGGTGGATCTCCACCAAGTACTCGCAATTCCCTGCAGCTGGTAGGTTGCAAGGACTACCTTCTCCACCTCAGTGCACATCAAAAGTGCAAAGGCTTTCTCCAAGCCTTGGATCCATAAGGCTGCAGCTTCGGGGTCTCCAGCCCTAGAAAACTTCGATGGGTTCAATCTCAAAGGCCTTCTCCAAGTCTTGAATTTGTGCTTGCTAATCCATTCTATTCCTCAGCATCTCAAGTGCTTGCATGATACTAGTAAACCTTGGATCCTCAGGGGCTACTACCCCAGCACCAATGGGAGGCGGTGCTACTCCACTCGTACTAGCCTAAGCTGGCGCTTTACCACGGCCTCCTCGGGTACCGACCCTCGTTGGCATCCTACCCCGAGTAACAGGCCCTATAGTCCTCTTCTTAGGAGTCATTTTCTCCTGATCGCTCATCTAGTGGGGTCTTTAAAGAAACCTGCCTTCCAATTCCACATAGAATTAGAAGTTGAGCGATCCACACAAACAAACAATTTTCTATCAATCAACTATTACAGACATGCACCAGCATGAAATAAAGACCATTCCTACTAACTATCCCATAAACCATCGCACCTTATTACTCCAACTACTAACCATGCTCCGATACCACTAAACGGGGATGTCACGCCCCGATCCTCCGAGCGCGTACCCATCCCTCTGTGGTTGATTAAATAGCAACGTCTTATGATGCATCGCCGACTCATTCATTTTAATGTGCATGCAGAAGTGAATAAATAATCCCCAGACAACAACAAGATGGGATAGAAAAGCAAGGCCATAAATTTTCAAACTATAACACGCTTATATATACATATATCATGCCATGTCATATACAAGACCATTCTATAAAAACAAGGTTTGCAAAACAAGGGGTTTCATAAAACTATAGATCCTCATCCTCATCCTCATTGGAGCCTTCAGCTGAATACACTGGGGACTTCAAATCTAACAGATTGGGGTCCACCACCGAACCTTCAGGAGGATCTATCGTGCCCTTTCCAAAAGCAACCTCCAGCATATAAAAATGAACCTCGGACTCTAATATGGGCCCCTCTCTCTGTCCATTCCGCTCCTGGCAATACCATGATCTGTATTCATGGGGCACTTTTTGGGTAGACCCGCATCGACCCAGACCATGGATTTCACCAACTCATATACCCATCCCCTTGGGTCTCCATGAAGCGGGATGAAACACTTCTGCTCTGTAACCTTCTTTGGCTGTCCAAAATACTCGGGAGGAGCTGACATCTAGGGACCTGAAATTGTTATCCCACAACGGGGTGAGACAACGTCTCGGCGAGTTCACCCCCTAAGACCCAACTAGGAAGAAAATACGCCCTAAGGGTTGCCTAAGCACAAGGATGAGTTAGAGGACTTACCTTTGCCTTAGTCCCTTCCTACAAGTCAATACAATTTATAAATTCAATGAATCAGTTGAGCACATCAAAGCATAAAATTGAACCGAGTCATCAATCAATCGATCCAGTCGATTCCATGTCAACAAGACCATCTCTCAGTCAACTCATTCAATCACAAGGGTTCCAATTTTAATCACGGCCAAATGGGCACGGCCTACTCAAAGTTTGGCGATTAATCATGGCCCAGTGGGTACAACCATACCTCGGCGGTTAATCACAGCCCAATGGGCACAGTCATACTTCGGCGGTTAATCATGGCCCAATGGGCATAGCCATACTTTGGCGGTTTTACTTGACCCATCCCATATCATCTCACACAACATACGTCACCTCATCTTTCAATAGTTATCTTACTACGACTATAAACCATCACACGATTATTCACCCACGGCCAAAGACATTATGCTTCACACTTAAATTCCTCAATCAAAATAGTGTATTGGCTTATTTTCTTTGTGTTAAAAATACCTGATAAAAATAATCGTGTGTGGGTACACGGTCAGCCTGAGCCAAAAACACAATATCTTTATTTTATAAAATCCTAATAATTTTATGGTCGATAAAAAAATTTTGGTGCTATCAACCGACACCCGGTGATTTTCTAATTAATTACCAAAATTATTAAATTTTGGGATAAATACCCAAAATTGCAAACAACACTCAATTTGCACCATCTAGCACTCAATTAAATAAACAAATCGCACAACTGCAATCAGCATAAAATTCCGGTCACCGGCTATCCCGGTCTAATTTCTGGAAAATAAGAATTAACTAAATAATTAAGAAAATTAATTATTAAATGCCAATAAATAGCAAAAATGCACACTTATGCCGGAAAAACCTAATTAAATACCGAAGCGGGCCCGAAAAAATTTTGAACCTGTTTAAATAAATACTACAGCTTATCCACTCACTAATTGCACTATTCTAGCCACCTAACATGCAATATCGAACGATTAAATTGCTAATCTATTCTAACTATCCACCTAATCCATACTTAACTTAAACTAATCAACTCTTAAGCATAGCTAACTTCCTAAGCAGGGATTAGTGAGTAAACTCACTTGACTAACGATCCAATGGGACCATGATGACGGGGACGCGGAGAAGATTGAAAAAATCCAAAGCGGGTGCACCTTTCGAGGTCCGAAAGGGCACCAAAATGGGCCAAACAGTGGGCTGAAGACCATGGCTATTTGATGCTGTTCCTGGGCCGAACAAGGTTGGACGGTGGCCGGTTGAGGCTGAAACGGGCTGAAACGGGCTAAAACGGGCGGTGGGGCTGGTTTTCGATCATGACGGCCAACGGCGAGCGACGGCAGCGACTTGAACGGCGACTATGATGGCAGGGTGAGCTCGAGGTTGCAAGGGATGACGGTCTGGACGTGACATGGCCGCGGAATGGCGGGATGAGAGGCAAGGCTCGCAGGGCGCGACGAGATGAGAGCGGCGAGCAACGGTGGTCCGACGGGCATGGGGTTTGCTCGGACAACTGCAGGCGGTTCTTCCTGGGATTTTTGAAGACTTTAGCTGGCTAGGAATGGGGGTGGTCGATGGCAGCAAGGAGAAGAAGGAAAGGGAACCGGCTGGTTTGGAGGGGGCCACCTTGGTCTCCTCTCTATCTCTTTGTCCCCCTTGGCTTGGTCCCACTTGCTAGCTGGCTTCCTCAGCTATTTTTCCAGCCACAAGACTTCCTTAGGAAGCCATTGAGATGGTCCAAATGTGTGAGGCATGGGGGGCTACGAATTTTAAAGGTTTTCTCCTCAAATTGGACCAAAATCCCACTTGAATTAAATCAAGTCGGCTCCCATAAATTCAACCATCGAGTCCTTGATCAAATTGGAATTTTCTTTTTCACCAATAGATCATACTTTCATCCTAATTTTGTGACCAAAAATTTTCCTCTACATTTTCCAGTCAAAAATGGCCCTATATCGACTTTTCGCCAAAAATCTTGATTTGCAGAAAAATCTTCGGAGGATGAGTTGACATTCATAAAATGACTCGTGACATGACAAAACTTTCAATTTCTGAAATCGGATTCAAATTCGCAGTTAATTTCAATCCGGCGCGATTTTAGCGTGACCTAGGCTACCGGGTAGCTTTCAGAAATTTTTAGTGCAAATGACCTGTGGTCGATTTTGTTTGAGCCACAATGAACCTCTTCGACACATTAGCGACTCTCGATTGTCATGAAAATTTTGAGGTTTCAAATACGGACACGGGGTACCAAAACGACAAAAAAAAATCAATCTAGTGCCGATCGACGAGAATTTTTCAATTTGGTGGAATCACCCACGTTTAACCACACATCTCAGTCAAACCGACTTATCTCTGATTTCTAATCGATCTTCATTGTGTCGTAATGATCTCTGCAAATGAGCACGGTCGAGTAGTTGATTCCTGGTCGAATTCTCAAGTCTAATGCATTAAAATTCCTTAATGACTTCCCCAGCTAGTCTAGTTATTGATTAGCTCTGAGAATAGCACTATAAGTGCGTCGATGAAAGGCCCAATTTATTAAATTGAAAACAGAACTGAAAATTTCAGGATGTCACAATTCATTCCCTGTATTTCTAGGCTTGTCAATGTTGAATATCCCATCAATGAAACTACAATGTCTAGCCTCTTGGGGGTACGTTGTGCGAAAAATACATTGCTCAGACTTGAGACGGAGACTTGAGCTGGAGTTGTGCAGGTGCAAGGTGGAGTGCATAGAGCTCCAAGGATGGCTCACAAAATGGGAAGGGTGAGAGCAGCATGGAGAAGGTTGCCCTACCCTAAGCTACCATTTTATGCATGCTTCAAGTTCAACCTTATGCCTATGCCTATTACGTCCTATCTTTCGTCTCTTGTAAATAGAAGAGAGAGGACATCATTTCCAAAATTATGTTAAGGGAATAAGAGATACCCTTTTTGAGATGGGATGATCTTTTCTATTTGCCCCTACTTGCTTGAAAGAGTGTTTTCGAATTCGGCAAGTTCACATGATGTGCCAGTTTCAAATGTTCCCTGTCATGCTAAGTCAAAGGGGATGATAATCTGAGACACGAAGTGACTAAGTCAGAAAAATAAATAGGATTAAATTTAACATCTTGTTTTGACAAAAGCTTTTGGTAATGAAATATTTTTTGTTTTCAAAAGTACATATTTTATTTTCATGGTTGGATAGCATCACCGGACCGGTTTGGAATACCACCTCATGCTTTCAAAACAAAATATTAGAACTGTACATTCGGAGTGAAATTAAATTATTGGAATGGAAAATGCATTGGAAACATACTAGACATGATAGAAAACATGAAAACAACCAAAACCCATGAAAACTCCAATGAAAGGGAGCATTTTGATAGTGTTGGTCCTGAAATCAAGCGCATTTGAGTTCTTTGCCCCTAGTAGACTCGAAGTATTTGCATAAGAGGACCACTTCATTGAAGCTACGGAAGTGCAATCCATGCAACCAAAAGCGATGCTTGCGGGGTAAGGCTCTTATGAATAGCTTCATCATTTCTTCTTCAGCCAGTTGAGGGTTGGTTTGCATCACGAAAGCCTCCCACCTTTCTGCATATGCTCGGAAATCTTCCATTGGTCTTCTTCTGATGCGAACCAAATCCTCGCAAGGCAATTCAGTTCCAATCTTGCTTTAGTATTGATGCAGGAATGCGGAAGATAGCTCATTCCAATCCCTCATGAGGTAGATCCTTTCCATGAAGAACCATTGCAATGTGGGCCTTGTGTGACTTTCTTGGAAGGCCTGAGTTACGAATGGCGTGCGGTTGCAGTGCCGACTCATTCCAATATGGAAATATTGCAAGTGGACCATGGGACAAGTCATGTCGTTATACTTACAGATATTAGGTAACTTAATTTCTCTAGGAGTCGTAATCCTATGGAGGCAAAATGGACCCGTTGTGTCTTGGTTAGGCAACTAGTTTTCCCATTGCATATTCATTACGGTGGTGAATTTTATTGCTTTAGGAAAGATGGACTCTACCGAGATCATTTCATTGCTTTCTTTTGGGTCAAAATATCCAACCGAGGATGAGGCGTTTACGTCATCCTCATGGTCGGGTGATAAATTTAGCAGCTTATTAGGAGATAAGTCATGAAGGACGAATTTTCCCCCTTCTAACGGGCTTTGGATCCTATGCATAGGTGGGAGGTAGTCATTCGATGAATGGCTGACTTCATCAATATAATACTGATAGCTCTTAGGATTATACCCCAAAGGATGCTCGAAGTCTTGGTGTAGTGGCTCATTGGCTGTCAGATTTTGCCTACGTTTAGTGGCAAGTGTTGCCTCGAATTGCTTAGGCTTCCTTTTCTTGACTCCTAGTACTAACCTTTTGAGTAAAGCCCTTCGTTTTGCCAGATTGACTTTGTCAAGGGGACTAGGAGATGGTGTAGCTTCGCTTCCTAGGTTGATGGGGATTGGCATTCTTTGGACCCTAGTTCTTGCGGTAAGCCTAGGATGTTATATTACCGTGCCCCAATTCTGGATAGGTTTTATGGTGTTGACCTCATCTGTGGTCTTCTTACCTTTCTTAGTGGAAAGCTTCCCAGTAATAGGATACTGCTTGGTCGTCCATTTATCATGCAAGGCTACATCGATATTTTCTCTTATCGATCCTTCTTTTGTGGGTTGCAGCTCAGATTGGGCAGTCGAACTCCTCATTGACACGATATATGTCCTTAAAAACTTATTATCCTTCGTCCCTGCGACTATTGGCTCTTCGTAAGGTGGGACGATGTCAGTGTCGATGTCAACGCCATATTCTTGGCAGAAAGCATCAGTCAGTTTCCCTTAAGTCTTAAGGAGACTAATCCTCCTTACAATGTACCACTACAAGACGGGGCTAGCTAGATTTGATTGGTATGATTGAATAATCCTTTAGACCAGGTAGGTCTGCAAATATGCATTTGGGCGAGAGGTATTGGTATACCTTTCACATTCAAGCACTTTGAGCTCTTCTAGGATCTTAACACTGGCATAGTTAGACAGATCAATAGGATTTTACCCCCTGTAGCTGGCTCAGCTTCTTCATAATCCTTGCAAACTGTCTGTCCTGTTTGTTATCCTCTAGCAAATTTGTAGGTGTCACGAGTGTGTTTAAAGTAGCTATGAGGTTGCACTTGGCCTGAGTGGACTCCATTTGCCTTGAGAGTTGTCGAAGGATAATGTAAATTTGTCCTATGCCGTCTTCAACATTATTGAGGCGATTTTGTACATCACTCTTATCGGGCACTATTGTTTGAGGCTATTCGCAGGCGACTGATGGTTGGCGATTCATAATTACTTGACATCGCGAAAACAATGAATGAGCTTGAGAGTAAATAAATATTGACCTATGGCAATGGTCCAGCTATTTTTATTTATCAAAAGAGGACTTCATAAACAACATACTTTTGACATCTAAACATGAAAGTAAAATGACAGAATGAAATACTAGACAGTAAATAGAAGTCCCTAAACAAAAAGCACTAAAACTTTCAAAATATTAACACTAGGGGCACATGACTGCTATTTTATATGTGATAGGAAGCCTAGTTCCTGTGAATATGTTTGCTTTATGGCTCTAAGACGTGTACCCAGCTTATTCCCAAATCTCTTTGCATATGCTCTGCTTACTTGTGTTGACTGATTTTGTTGGTCGGGTCAGGGACCAATGGCCACAGTCTTGTTGGGATACGATGGTTGTGGATGTAAATCTCAGAGGTGTGATAAGCCTTTTCCTGCCCCTCAAGCCCTTCAGGTGACACGATCCTTTTGCGATGGCACTTGCTCCATGTTTCCTCGATAATAGAAATCTTGAATGCGTAGTCATGGCTTTGATGGATGAAAACGAGTGGAGAGATCTTTGTCTTGAAAGGCGGCGGGATCTCTTGAAGGGCTCCGTACTGTCGTGCCATCCTATATGGGTAATAGGGAGTGGCACTGGTGAGGCCAAGCAATGAGATTGGATTGCAACGTTTGTAAGTAAAGCGAGTTCTCTTTTCATGGAACCAATTCACACACCATAGGAATGCCTCAGGAGTGAGATCCCTTAGGGAATTTATCTAGTTAAAACAGCTTTGGTTGGGAATGTATAGTCCTACAATCACAAATTTCTGTAATGGATTTTCAAAATCATTTGTTTCAGATAATTGCATGAGGCATCGAAATTGGCTTAGGTGAGAAAAGAACCAGACCCGTAAAATTTTCGGGGAGGCCCGCATGATTTTTTCCGTGTTTTCTTTAAAACGATTAAGGGACAAGAATATTTTGGCTAAAATTATGTTGACATAATTTTGTCCCCTTAAGACTTAATTAACCACCCATGCCATCGAGGGACTTATGGCAGCTTTTCGATGAGGGAAAATGATGAACCCAAAAAAGGCTAGGAGGAAAATTTCACTTTTTTGGGTCATGGGTTGATTTTCGAAACAAAACGCTAGTGGGAAGGTATTATGGTTGGTTTCAAGAATTTGCCTCATAACATGAACTTCAGTTTTTAAAAGTCGCGCTAACCCACACAACGGGTCAATACCTGTTGGTGGCCTAAGAAACTTACTCTCGAGAGGCATTCCAATAATGATGTTATATTCTTCCAAAGTTGGGGTTAGCTCGAACCCACCAAACATAAAAGTAGATATCCTAGGGCACCAAAAATGTGTTATCGCTTGTATGACTTCGAGATGAACATAGATCTGGAATAATGATAGAAGATGGCCAATTTTGGCTTTCATGTGCTGTTGGGCGAATTGGTCCAATTGACCCCACCATCTGAAGAGCTATACTTTTGGGGCGGGAATAAACTGGATATTGTCTCATCTCATCGCATATAAACTATGACTCGAAAAACCGACCTAAATTGCCATGGGCCAATAAAAAGACTGAGTAAAAAGGTAAAGAAATTACTTTGCTTTTAAAGAAAATGGCAAGCATATAGGCATGCGTATGATACGTGCGGCTCAATGTCTAACTGAGAAGGTTTAGGGAAATTAAGAGGGTGCTGCCCATCACAGTCTCGCATTGGCATTATACTCTCTTAACCTCAGCTCTACCTAAAGAAATTTGGGGAAAAGAAAGGCAACCTCTACATCGCAGTCTCGCGTTCAAGACCGTATCTTTCTTAACACCATCCTAAATATTCTATGGTGGCCCAAGTCCAGCAGCTGGGTTGTGTGTGCCATGTGTAGTACTAAAACATTAAAACATACATAGCAGTTTATAATCACAAAACATTTTATTTTAACAAGATTAAAATTAATCTCTAAACTACTAACCTACATAAAAGAAATGAAAAGAAAAATCCTAGTGAAGTGTTTAAACAAGATAAAAAAAAAAAGGCCTAAGTCCACAAAAAAATTGTTCCCAGTGGAGTCGCTAAGCTGTCGTAACCTTTTTTTCGACCCTCATTTTGCCGGTAACAGCAAAGGCTAATGGCTTGCTAAGTCTATTAGGCTTAGCCCGGGCTTTTCCAAATCCACCAATTCACGACTTATGGTCCAAGTTTTTAACCTGAAAGTTAAATTTTAAATAGGAGTCACCACTGATCGATTTGGGTGGGTCGATTAGAAACCCAAGCGAAATATTGGGAGAAATATTTTACTCATGCGCGACTAGAGAAACTAGGATTGGGAACTTGATTACACTAGTTAATCACTAATGTTCTTCCGGTACCTAATCATGTTTAAACCTTAAGGCTTTTTGGATTTTTAAGAATTTTTCCATGCATTTGTAGAGAAAAACGTGCTTTTAGTCTTTTTCTATTTTTTAACATAAAAAGCATTTTTGGATTTTTTATCCTTTTTGAAAATATAAATTATTTTTTACTTTTTCTGATTTTTTTGAGAAAAAGTAAAATATTTTTGGATTTTTAGTTTATTTTTGAAAAATAGTTTATTTTTATTATTTTCTGTTTTTTAATTTTTTATTATTAAAATATCATTTTTTATTATAATAATATAATATTATAAAAAAACAACTCGGGTCAGATCTCCGAGTTGGGACCGACCCGAGTCGTCCACCCATGGCCTAGGCAAGTGACACGGCCGACGGACGAGCATGACCAAGACCGTCCATGCTCGGCCGTGTCACGCACTAGGGCGTAGCTGGGAGCGCCCTGATCGATCACTGTCCCGACCAGTCCCTGACCGATCCCTGATCGACCGACTAACCGATCCCCTGATCGGTCCGCACGACCCATGCACGACCAGCGAGTAGCCCTTGGTCGACCCATGATCAGCCCCTGCACAAATCCGGAGTTGTTCACCTGCTCCGTGTCGCGGCTCGACACGCCCATGCTGATTTCGATCCGTCCATGCGCCCCCGATCTTGCTTCGACTTGTGCCTACACCATGCGAGTTCCCCATGCACGTAGCCATCGAGTGGCCTGCTGGTAGCCTTGTAATGATGATACGAATTCAAATGTAACCGTTGGATCGGAGGGACGATCCACGGCCGAGATTGATCCCGAACTTGTAGAAAAGGGGTCCCTCCCCCTCATTCGAGCTCAGCTCATTCATAGTGAAATACACTCGCCCCTTGTGTAAACCGACCCTTGTGTTGTGTGAGTGAGTGAGTAGGCTGACTTGGGATCACCGATCCTAAGGCCGCACGGTGTTTGATCGTTCGTGTTCGACCGACCCGTGACAAGTGGTATCAGAGCAATCGTTCCTAGAGCAATGGCCAATCCTCGTGCTGATGTTCCGGTCGTGCAAGGTGACGACCGTGAGGATCGTGGGCGGCCAACCGAGAAGGTCACCCGGTCAAAGAAGAACCGTGCTGTCTCGTGTTCGAGAGACCCGAAGGGGATCTGGAAAACCGAATGACGGTCCTAGAGGAGACCGTCACGGATGTCTAGGCGATGGTGGACGACCTGCACCAAACCGTTGATGGAGCGGAAGCTGGTAGGGAGTAGCTCTTGGCCGAAGTGCAAGAACTCCAAGCCGGCATGGGAGAGCTCCGTGTCGAGGTACTAGGATCCATCCCGCACGAGCTACAGCGACGGGACGAGACTTGGGAGGCCGCGTTGGTGGCCATGCGCACGGAGATGGCCGAGATGGGAGCCAAGCTCGTCGAGCTTGAAGCCGCACCCGTGAATAGGGTGATCACCGTGCAATCCCGTGCCGATGCACCCAAACCAAAAGAGTTCAAGGGCTCTCGGGTGGCGAAGGACGTGGACAACTTCCTGTGGTACATGGAACGATACTTCCAAACCATGGGAACGACCGACGACATGATTCGGGTAAACACCGCAGCCATGTATTTAGCTGATGATGCGCTGCTATGGTGGCGACGTCGGTCGGATGGTAGGATTGGCGATCCTATCACCACATGGGCTCGGTTCGTCGAGGAATTTCGGCGGACCTACTATCCCGCTTATGCGGAGGAGGAAGCTCGCGGAGAACTCAAACGCCTAGAGCAAAAAGGCGGAGTCCGCGACTATGTGAAGCGATTCTCGGAGCTGTTGCTCCAAATCCCTTCCATGACCGAGATGGAGGCATTCCACCAGTTCATGAGTGGACTCAAACCATGGGTCAAGCAAGAACTCAAGCGGTGCAATGCAACGGATCTAACAACGGCTACTTTCGTGGCCGAGTCCCTGTGGAATATAGGCCGACAACCGCGGCCAAGCCCGACTCTCGGCCTAGAGAAAAAGCCATTGGTGGGGAGATCGGAGCCGGTATCATCGACCCAACGGAGGCCGACCGCCTTCGGTCCCTCCTAGGAATCAACCCGAGTCGAGCAACGGAGATACCATCGTAAGGTACGCACCTACAAGTGCTTCTTTTGTGATGGTCCCCATATGGCCCGTGATTGCCCGAAAAGAGGAAAGTTGGCGGCCTTATGCAAGGAGGACAAGCCGCGAGAGGAGGCGCGGTTGGGATCGTTGCGGATCCTTGGATCGATCAAGGGCAAGAAGGCCAAGGAATCCAAAGGAATGATGTTCGTGGACGTGAAGATCGGTTGTACCACGATGAGCGCGTTAGTGGATACCGGGGCGTCCGATCTCTTCATATCCAAAGAGGCCGCGAAGAAGCTGAATCTTCCGGTCGAGACAAAGGATGCCGGTTGGCTCAAAACGGTGAATTCTAGAGAAGTCCCAACCAGCGGCATGGCCAAAGGCGTAGAGTTTCACCTCGGTCCATGGACCAGTCGCGAGGATGTCGAGGTAATCCCCCTTGATGATTACGATTTCATACTCGGTTTGGGATTTCTTGACCGGATCAATGCGGGTGTTATGCCCTTCGCGGATTGCATATGCATCTTCGATAAACGTTGCCAATGCATGGTCCCGATCTACCGCGAGTCGGGACACGATAGGAAAATGCTATCGGCCATGCAGCTGACCAAGGGGCTACGCAAAGGTGAGGTGACCTTCTTGGTAGCGTTAAAGGAGGAGGGCGCGGAAGAGAACGAGGTACCGGAAGAGGTGGCCCGAGTCCTCGACACCTTCCAAGATGTGATGCCGCCCGAAATGCCCAAGAAGCTGCCTCCTCGGAGAGAAGTCGACCATCGGATCGAGCTTGTGCCCGATGCTCGACCGCCGGCCATGGCTCCCTATCGCATGGCCCCGCCCGAATTAGAAGAACTGAGGAAACAGCTCAAGGAGCTGCTCAATGCTGGGTATGTTCGGCCATCCAAGGCCCCGTTCGGTGCCCCGGTCTTGTTCCAAAAGAAGCATGACGGATCCCTTCGCATGTGCATCGACTATCGGGCATTGAACAAGCTGACCGTCAAGAACAAGTATCCGATTCCCCTTATAGCCGACTTGTTTGATCAGCTCGAGGAAGCCCGATGGTTCTCCAAGCTTGATCTTCGATCGGGGTACTATCAAGTGCGGATTGCCGAAGGAGATGAGCCGAAGACAGCATGCGTGACCCGTTATGGATCATACGAGTTCCTCGTCATGCCGTTCGGCTTGACCAATGCACCGGCGACGTTTTGCACTCTCATGAACAAGGTACTACATCCGTTCCTTGACCGGTTCGTTGTAGTTTACCTTGATGATATTGTTATATATAGCCGAACGCTCGAGGAACACATTGATCACTTGAGTCGAGTTTTCCGGACCCTTCGGGAGAACGACTTATATGTGAAGCGTGAGAAATGTGCCTTTGCACAAAGGGAAGTCCTTTCCTTGGGCACATCGTCGGGCGGACGAGTGCGGATGGACGCGACCAAAATCCGTGCCATCGTTGATTGGGAGCCTCCAACCAAGGTGACGGAGCTGAGATCCTTTCTCGGACTCACGAACTACTATCGGCGCTTCATCCGGGGATATTTGAAACTCACCGTGCCACTCACGGATATGCTGAAGAAGGAAAGACCGTGGGAGTGGACGGACCGGTGCCGAGAGGCGTTCGATCAATTGAAGCGGGCCATGACCGAAGAACCGGTGCTTGTGCTGCCCGACTACACCAAATCATACGAGGTAGAGACCGATGCTTCTGATTTTGCTATCGGTGGTGTTTTGATGCAGGAAGGGCATCCGGTTGCCTTCGAGTCTCGAAAGTTGAATGATACCGAAAGGCGGTACACGGTCCAAGAGAAAGAAATGACCGCGGTGGTACATTGCCTTCGTACGTGGAGGCACTATCTCTTGGGATCACGGTTCGTGGTAAGAACCGACAATGTGGCCACGAGCTACTTCCAAACTCAGAAGAAGCTCAGCCCGAAACAAGCTCGGTGGCAAGACTTCCTGGCCGAGTTCGATTATGTGTTGGAATACAAGCCCGGAAAATCTAATTCCGTGGCCGATGCCTTAAGCAGGAAGCTCGAATTGACCAATGTGATGAGCCGACCCGATTGTCCGTGGAGAGATCGTATCAAGGAGGGGCTAAAGCACGACCAAACGGCCCAAGCCCTCCTTTGATACGCTCAAGAAGGCAAGACGAGGCGGTTTTGGCTCAAGGATGATCTCCTCTACACCAAAGGACGGCGACTTTATGTGCCGCTCCATGGGAGGCTTCGGAAAGAAATCCTACACGAGTGCCACGACTCTAAATGGGCGGGTCATCCGGGAATCCACCGCACCATGGCACTCGTCGAGGATCACTACTATTGGCCGCATATGCGGGACGATGTGGAAGCCTATGTGCGGACGTGTCTTGTTTGCCAACAAGACAAGATAGAGCAACGGTCCCCCGCGGGGCTCCTTGTACAATTGCCTATCCCGGAGCATCCATGGGAAAGTGTCTCGATGGATTTCATCGTGAACTTGCCCAAGTCCGAAGGGTGTCGGACTCTCATGGTCGTGGTGGACCGATTCTCCAAGTATGCGACGTTCGTGCCGGCCACTAAGGATTGCCCAGCCGAGGAAGCCGCCAAACTATTCCTCAAACACGTCGTCAAATATTGGGGCGTTCCACGCACGATCGTGAGCGATCGCGATCCTCGATTCACCGGGCGGTTTTGGACCGAGCTCTTCAAGTTCTTTGGGGACAAATCTCAACTTTTCAACCAGCATGCATCCTCAAACCGATGGGCGACGGAGCGGGTGAATGCATTGCTGGAAAGCTATCTCCGGCACTATGTGAGCAACACACAAGTGAATTGGGCAAGGCTAATTGACGTTGCCAAGTTCTCATACAACTTGCAGCGGAGTGAGTCCACAAACCAGAGCCCGTTCGAGATCGTGACCGAACAACAACCGCTCACACCGAGCGCGATTTCCTCGGGGTACCGAGGAAGTAGCCCGTCCGCGTACAAGCTCGCCAAGGAATGGGATGAACATGCGGACTTGGCGCGAGCGTGCTTAAATAGAGCTTCAAAACGCACGAAGAAGAGGGCCAACAAGAAGCGACGGCATGTGGAGTTTCAAGTAGGGGACTTGGTGCTGGCCAAATTGCTCCTCGTCCTTCGATATCGGGACGTGCACAAAGGACTCATCCGTCGCTATGAAGGTCCCTTTCGAGTGTTGCAGCGGATCGGGAAGGTAGCCTACAAGTTGGACTTACCGTCCAAGCTCAAGGTGCACCCCGTGTTCCATGTGAGCATGTTGAAGCCTTACCATGCGGACGAGGAGGATCCGGATCGAGGCGCATCACATCGAGCACCCCTTGGAGCAAAGACCTCCTATGATCGGGATGTGGAATGCATCATGGCCGATCGAATCATACGGAAGAGATATTGTGCGCCAAGGAAAGAGTACCTCGTCCGATGGAAGGGCCTTCCCGAGAATGAAGCGAGTTGGGACCCTCCGAGGGCCTCGTGGCGGTTCAAGAAGCACATCGAAGCCTTCCATGCCGCAGACGCGACGAGGGCGTCGCCCGATTAGGTGGGGAGAATGACACGGCCGACGGACGAGCATGACCAAGACCATCCATGCTCGGCCGTGTCACGCACCGGGCGTAGGCTGGGAGCGCCCGATCGATCACCGTCCCGACCAGTCCCTGACCGATCCCTGATCGACCGACTGACCGATCCCCTGATCGGTCCGCACAACCCATGCACAACCAGCGAGCAGCCCTTGGTCGACCCGTGATCAGCCCCCGCACAAATCCGGAGTTGTTCACCCGCTCCGTGTCGCGGCCGACACGCCCATGCTGATTCCGATCCGTCCATGCGCCCCCGATCTTGCTTCGACTTGTGCACGAACCATGCGAGTTCCCCATGCACGTAGCCATCGAGTGGCCCGCTGGTAGCCTTGTAATGATGATACGAATTCAAATGTAACCGTTGGATCGGAGGGACGATCCACGGCCGAGATTGATCCCGAACTTGTATAAAAGGGGTCCCTCCCCTCATTCGAGCTCGGCTCATTCATAGTGAAATACACTCGCCCCTTGTGTAAACCGACCCTTGTGTTGTGTGAGTGAGTGAGTAGGCTGACTTGGGATCACCGATCCTAAGGCTGCACGGTGTTTGATCGTTCGTGTTCGACCGACCCGTGACACAAGCCTGCAGCATGGGCCCGGCTTGGAATTCTCTTCCCCCCCCCCCCCTTTTTCAAAAAAACAAACCAAGCCCAAACCAATTTAGCCCATTTTCCATTAGAAGAAATGCACGGCCCAAGAATTAGCTAGCCCACACGCGTGGGCCTTGATCGGACGAAAGCCTCCTTCGTTGAGATACCCGCGTCTGACTCGGCTTTGGCTCGACACAAGGTTGCCTCCTTCCCCTTCTCTCTGCAGCGTCAATGTGGGGTGGCTGGGACGAACGGTGCCAGTCACCTTGGCGCGCACCCAGATTTGCAGCAGCTCGCGTCTGGGGACCGACGAACGAGACGGTGAAGCGGCAACGAGTGGTTCGGCGGGAGAGGGCCGAGATGTTGCCGGTGGTGGCGGATGGGGGAAACCGAGCTTGTCATGGCATGGCTGCGATGAGCAATGCCAATCGGCCTCATTAGTTTGGCATGACACGGCTCTGAACGGTACGCCGAGGTCGGGGGGGTATTACTTTGTGACGGGGGTTTTAATTCTTGCTGGGCTCCGAGCACAAGGGCAGCAGCGGATCCGTGTTGGGGGCCAACGGCTGCAAATGTCATCGGGCCGGCGAGCTTCAGCGCGGCAAAGATCACAGGTGGTCGACGGGGTGGTGGCTGACGCCACGGTAGCGACAGGCGGCAGGGCTCAGTCCTGTGGTTCTCTCTCTCCCTCTCCCCTGGTTTCAACCACCCTCTGCTCAAATCTAGCCCTCCTTCTCCGGCCGACCTCCCTTCCTCAAATCTCTGGCTTGCTCGCTCTCGATCGTCCCCTGATGTCTCTCGATGGAAGTCCTTGGAGCTCACTGCCTTCGATCTCCCTCGGCCTCTGCGTTTTGGCATTCCCCAAACACCCTATTCATAGGCAGAGGGGGCTGGTCAACGGAGCTTCGACCGCCGGTCTTCCGCGTGCCGACCGACCTTAGTGCGGCCGAACCGGCGTCTCCTCAACAGCCCACTTGCTTTGCTTTGAAGCCACGTCCCATCCATTGCTAGCCTACTCTTCCTCTCTCCGCTGTAGGCCGTCCTCGAGTGCGTCATCGTCGATGCGCGTGACCTTTAGATGCGAAAGAAGAAGGAGGAAGAAAGAAGAAGAAGGAAGAAAGGGGGGTTGGGCTTGGGAAGAAAGGGCTGGACCTTGGGCCCTTATGGAAAAAGAAACAAGAGGGGAAGCCGGGCACGAAGGCCCAGCCCCCACGGGCCGCCCCTTTTAAAAAAAATTATTTGAAAAATTGAAAAAAGAAGGAACGAAAATAGGAAATGGATGAAGGTGTCAGGTCTTCCCTAGAGCTTGCTTGAGGGTTGCCGGTGTCTTGGGTTGCGGGTAGGTGCACTCAGCGAAGTTGGGGGTTGGACCGCTTTTTTCTCTTCGGAGGTTCTTGTTACTGTTGCGATTTGGAGGTCTCAGCGACGTAGGGGGCTAGATCCGGTTCTTCGGAGGTTGCCGTTGCTGGCTACTGTTGCCGTTGTTTTGCTATATGGCCTCCCTTTCCTCATTCCTTTCCTGGTTGTTGCCGATGTTTAGCCGCTTGTTTATGCTGTTTGGCTGTTTGGTTGCCGTTGTTTGGCTGTTTTTGTTTCCCTTTCCTCGACACCCTTCCACTCGCTTTGACATGTCTGTCATTATAAGTGTAAGTTTTTGGTGCCGAGAACCCCCTGTTGTATAGTTTGTGGTTAAAAGTCAATATGTTACTTACCTTACCAAAAAAAAAAAAAAAAAAGAAAGAAAATGAAATGGATGCAAATAAAAATTAAGACCTAATTGATGCGAACATCATTTTTGTTAGGGTCAAATTGATCCATAATTTTTTCATGCAATTTAATTTTAGGTATTTAATCAAAATTTAGGTGTCAACATTAATGTAGTCCCTAAATTTTTGGTACATATTTAATTCAATAAAATATTTAATTCAATCCCTGAACTCCATAATTATTCAAGACCAAGGACTACATCGAACATTTTCGTACAGTTCAGGAATTAGATTAAAGAAGGAACAATAGTTTAAAGACTACATTAATGAAAGTTCAGGGAGCAAATTGCACATAAAACTAAAATTCATGAATCAAATTGCACATTAGATTAAAGTTTAGAAACTGTTTGTATCATTATGCCTTTCAAAAAGTATCAATTTGACCGAGTAAGACCGATACCCAATGATTAACTTATTAAACATCCGCTACATGTGAAAAAAGAGTTAGCTAAAGCCTTTCTGGATTCTTACATTATTCAATAGCACTAATGGACCCAGCGATATGAATCTTCTCACGCAATAAGCCTCTCTATTTAACGCTAAGCTAACCCAATTTTGTCCCTTCGCCAAGCCTAGAGTGGCTATATTAATAACCCTCCACTATCAAATTCTCCCTCACTTCCTCCACCATGACACCCTCTCAACCTTCCCAAGCAAAGTACTTGCAAGAAAATGACATCTCCCAAAAATGCCGAGACCTCCTTCCCTCGCTCCCTCACGAAAAAGGCTGGATCACCTCCTCTCTCTACCAATACCAAGGCTTCTGGGTTGCCCCGAAGCTCTTGAACGGCGTCCTCGCATGCCAAGACAACTTCCGAGCCCAAGAAACCGACATCCTCCTCATCACGGCCCCCAAATCCAGTACCACCTGGTTGAAGGCTATCCTCTTCTGTCTCTCAATCCGAGGCAAGTACTTAGGTTCAATGCAACAACACCCTCTCCTCACCCAAAGCCCCCACGACCTCGTGCCGTTCTTGGAGCTCAAGCTCTACTTTGGGCAAGAAATCCCCAACCTCACCTCGCTACCATCCCCGAGGCTCTTCGCCACCCACTTGCCTTATCAATCACTCCCACAGTCGGTCAAGGACTCTGGGTGCAAGCTGGTGTACCTGTGCAGGAACCCTAAGGACATGTAATTGTCGATAGCATTGAAAGATATTATTTAATTAAACGTAAGTTCTTAAAAGATCATGAAAAACTCTTTTGTCGGTATTATTTGAGATTAGGAACCAATCAATTATTGCCAATTTGAGAAGTAGAATCTTTTATTTAATAGTATAGAACAGTCTCAAGGACGAACTTATTTGGTTAGATTTAATGACAATTTTTATTAGTCAGAACGCAAATAGTTAATAATTAAAATGTTCAGTTTGGTGCGATTTTATCGTTTTCCAAAGTTATAGACCAAAACCAAACAAATAAGAAAAAAAACCTAAAGCGAAATCAAACCGCCACATTTTTATGAACTAATTGGTTTGCTTCGGCTCGTTTTATCGATTTTCAATTTTTTTTGTGAACACCCCTGCCAGTCGCTCCTGCCCATGCAGTTTGCTCTATTTTTACTTTTGAAGAAGTCATTTCTTTTCAATTGCCCATCTTGTTTTTGGCTCGTTTGAGTGTTTTGATAAACCCGTGTGGTTTGTTTGAACCCCTCCCTTTTTTAATAAAAAATTACCAACCTTGCCATTAATTAGTTTTGTCCATGATAATTACGAATTGTCAAGTTCACGCAGTAAAACCCATGTACCCGCGCCCGGATCGGTCCCAACTTTGTTCAATGTGGATCTCTTTTTTCACCAAAAGAGTAAGCTACTTTTACTGATAAGTTATCCTTCAGTCACTTTTTGAGCATGGGTTTTCCTGTTTCAATCATGTGATCTAGATGCGTGTTAGTGTCTTACAGCCTCTGTATGCCTTTTTCGGATTTCTAACGTTTTTCCAGAGCAATAATGGATACAGCAATGAATCTTCGCATGCAATAAGCCTCTGTATCTAGCGTCACCACTGAAAGATACTTGATTGTCATGCACTAGAGGAAGTCATGCCTACAAACTTTAGCATTTTTAATCTTCGGTAGTTGAGATGGAGATCTTAGTTACAGAAGATTTAAAGCCAGTGTTGGATAGACTTGTCGACCTAACAAGGTTAGCTTAGATTATTTTACGTGATGATTATAAGCTACATGAATACGAGTATCTGATTTTGAACAGCAAGAAGAAAAAAGACATGTATTCGTTCGGATGCTTTATTTCTCTTTTACTCTCGAAAGACAATGACAACTGCAACATCTACGAACCTCCGTAGATTATAGGGATTTGCAATATGCATGGGACGTTGACACTGTGTCGCAGTATTACAACCTCCCTTATTAGTTTTCAGCAAGCATGTCAAAAATTTTCAAAAAACAACGAACATTATTTATTGATTTCTGATATCAAGTATTATCATGATGTTTTCCAAAATGTTTTTGCCGTAAGAAGATTCATTCAAATAACCTAGTCCGTCCACTTTTGTGGGTGTTGGATTTAGATTTCTTGCATCCTGTCGCATGGAGACAAATCCATCGTCCTAGCAGTCGTAGTAACTTATTTATACTCATACATTTAATGAGTGATCTACGTGATAAGTTCAAACGAATAGGACACCGAAGAATTTAAAGCGGGAGAGATTTATTTGTGTATTAGTGAGACAGAAGTTGTGGATGACGCGAGGAGTAATGAAAGTATATCCAACATCTTTTTACATAAAGATGTGATTATATATCTTAACGTTGGGTATAAAAAAAAAAAAAAGATCAATTTGATCGAATAAGGCATACATACACAGTGAATACAGCATAAAACAACCGTCTATGTAAAAAAAAAAAAAAAAAAAAAAAAAAAAAAAACGTTGGCTAAAGCCTTTTCGAAGGATTTCTAACCTAATTCTGGAGCAATAATAGACCAGCTATAGTCTTCTAATGCAATAAGCCTCTCTATTTAACGTCATCACTGAAAGCCTAAGCTAACCCCCTTTCTTTCCCTTCATCGAGCCCTAAGTAACTATAACAACCCTTCACTCCGTAATTCTCCCTATGTTCCTCCGCCATGACACCCTCTCAACCTCAGCAAGCAAAGTACTTGCAAGAAGATATCTCCCCAAAATGCCAAGACCTCCTTCCCTTGCTCCCTCGCGAAAAGGGCTGGATCACCACCTCTATCTACGAGTACTAAGGCTTTAATGGAAGTAATTTGAAGGTGAAATGCTCACAACTCATACAAAGAAGAGAAAAAAAGATAGATAGGCTTATAGATTTATTTCACCTTAACAAAAAATAATTACAAGACTCCCTTATTTATAGACTTATTATATGACATTTACTCTTCCTAATAGATAAAGCTAGCGATTCAAATAAGATCTGCAAACTAACAAAACAATCACCATGTCTCACCTTATCTATGGAAACAATCACTACACCTAGAGATATGAACAGACTCGTTAATGATAATGGTGAACAGACTCATGAAAGATAACGTTGCAAACTATTCTTCAATGCGGGTACTGAACAGCTATCGGCACCGATGAATTTAGTTTAATTTTAAATAGGCTTCTGGTATTCCCCAAAGGTCTTGAGCGGCCTCCTCGCTTGCCAAGACCACTTCCAAGCCCAAGACACCGACGTCCTCCTCATCACTGTAAGTCTGGCAACACTTGGTTGAAGGCCATCCTCTTCTGTCTCTTGAACCAGGCCGAGTTCTCAGGATCGATGCAACACCATCCTCTCCTCACCCAAAGTCCTCATAGCCTCGTACCCTTCCTAGAGATTCAGCTATACTTCGGGCAAAACATCCCCAACCTTGCCTCCTTCGCGTCCCCAAGGCTCTTCGCCACCCACTTGCCTTACCCTTTGCTCCCGACATCAGTCAAGGACTCTGGGTGCAAGTTGGTGTACCTGTGCAGGGACCCCAAGGACACCTTCGTCTCATTGTGGCACTTACCAACAAGATGAGGTCCGAAGCAACAGGTCAGATGCCACTCGGAGAGTCCCTCAACGCTTTCTACCGAGGCGCATACCCGTTTGGACCCTACTGGGACCACATGCAAGGATAATACAAGGCGATCTCCGAGATGCCTGAGAAGGTGCTGTTCTTGAGGTATGAGGACATGAAAGAGGATCCACATGTTCATGTCAAGAGACTCGCCCACTCCTTGGGGTATCCGTTAGGCGAACAAGAGTGAAATGGATGGGACCGTGGACGGAATACTCAGGATGTGCAGCTTTGATAGTTTGAGCGCGTTGGAGGCGAACAAGAGCGGGGAGTGTCTAGTGGAGTCGGGACCGAGTGGCTCTTCAGGAAAGGTGAGGTCGGAGATTGGCTGAATTACATGAATATCGAGATGGGGGAGAGAATTGACCGTTTCGCGCAAGAGAAGATGCATGGGTTGAAGCTTTGACTTGATTTGGGTTTATGACTATGGCAACAATAATTACTGTGGCCAATGTACGGTTGGCCTCAGGCAGGCCTCAATGTGATGAGGTTCAGATTTGTGCGAGTAAAATAGTGTCATGATTGATGTGGTGTTTAATTTATCACAATATTAAAACTGTAAGAAAATACTTGTGTTTCTATCTATAAATGCATCGTCCTTCCTTTTTCTAGTGAGAAGATTATGGTCCTTGATTCTTTTTAGCTGACATGATGGGATTTATACTATATAGTAATTGATTCCACAAGATAAAAATAAATTGATAGAATGTCAAAATGCACATACTAACTCCCCAAAGTCAAGCATTTAGCTAGATTACATTACTATAGTATGTGCAATATCTTTGACTTTTCACATATTACAACGCCTTCAATAAAAAAGAAATCGTTCTAGTAAAATCTTACAAGGAATAAAAAGGTATATTTTTCAAATCATGCCTTCTAATTAGATGTGATAAGATTTGAAGTGGATAAGTAGTAAAACTGTAGAGCATGCCGGTCACATCCTCATTATGCTTTTAGATTTTTTGGTAGAATCTAATTATGCCTTTTCTAGTTGTGATAGCTGAGTAATGCCAGAAGTAGTAAGAATTTTTTTACTAAATTATATTGACCAAATCATATGAAAAACATTGTTTGGTTATTGAAACAAATTAGGTATCATCGGTTGCCATTTCTTGTTTGGGTAGGTTTTCCATATATGTTTATTTTGGGTCGTTACCTAACAAGTACTAGTTTATGTACCCACGTGATGCATAGGCTGGTTAAGTTTACATGTCTTAATTTACGTCCGTGGTAACTTGGGGAAACAATATTAAATTTAGTATATAGCCGATGCAGCGCATATTCATCAAAGCAAAGAGGTTTGATTGAAAAAGTCCACAACCACCCCCACCATAACGGGCAAGGCATTTGAATGTGCCGTCTTGCAGGACCCAGCTTTCCTTCGTTGCAGGACCCCCACCATACGAGCACTTGTTCTGTCTCAGTCTCCTGTACTGAGCATTTCACATCTACAAGGAAGGTGAATATCTTTTGCATTATACTGCTTGCCGAATAGTCTTTCGAAGGGGAAAAACACATCTACAAAGCGCTGAATTCAGCCACAAGTCATACAAATAGTCTCGAAATGATATTGCCAAAGAAGGGCTAATTTCTTATAACATCTGTTAAAGCATGAGTATATACCGCTTCCAGTTCCCAACTGCAGGCTCTCCTCCAAGCCCAAGACCTTCCCACACCAACTTCATCGGAACAAAGTGATATGTCAGGCTAAGGAATAAAAATAAACTAAAAAGAGAATCAGATTCCAGACGCCATCTCATCAATAGTATAGATCACATATTTTTTACAAACATTTAAAAGAGGTGATTATTTGTTGCTTTTGGACCTGAGCAAGTCCTTAAAAGGTTCAAGGGAAAGAAACTAGCAAGAGATCCACCCTGGGGTGGGAGACCCCACAATGTCACCCCCGTATTCCCTCATTATTGAGAAAACAAAGATAGACAAGGAATTAGGGGGTCTCACGATGGTGAAGGTAGATACCGTGTTAGGGCTTTCGTCCTGACTACCGTCGGGTAGGTAGGTATAGTAGCCTCTTACACCTGGGGTGAGTGAAGGTGGATGAGAAGCCCACTACCGAATTAGCACGTCTTATGGCATTGCTCACAATCGTAGGCTAGCTCGATACTCCTGGTTGTGAGCAGTGCCGGAACAAAGTGATATGTCAGGCTAAGGAATAAAAATAAACCAAAAAGAGAATCAAATTCCGGACGCCATCTCATCAATGGTGTAGATCAAATATTTTTTACAAACATTTAAAAGAGGTGACGTAGAAGTTTATCAGGAAAGTTATCTTGTGAAAAGAAGTTCCTATTATGGCTATAACAATTGAAAGGGCTAGTAGGAACACCTAGAGGAGGAAGAATAAGTGTGAAAACAGATTTTGCAAAATGCAATGAAAAACTTTACTTTTAACCTAAGTCTGGTTGACTACAGACTTTGTAGAAGAAATCAGACTTTAATAGTTATTTCAAAATGCAGAAGTATATCACAACAAATAAAGTAAAAGAGTTCAGGGAAGAGAAAAAGAACACATTATTTATAGTGGTTCGGCTTAGATTAAGCCTACGTCCACTCTCCCACGTTGACAGCCTTCTGGCTGGTTTCCACTATGAATCAAAAGAAAATTTACATTCTTACGATCTCGACTTCTCAGTGAAGAGTCTCTACTGCTCTCACGAAGTCACAATATAAGCCTTTCTCTCTTTTGAGTACAAATTTGAGCACAGTGTAAGAAATAACAAGTAAATGGGAAAGTTCAGACTTTGGAATTCTTCTTTCACGCACTCTATTGAACAACTGGAGAGGCCTCCTTAAATACTCCTTCATGCCTTTTCAACCGTTGGTACTTTCCAGAGAAATTCTTCCAATCAACCCGTTGGATAGAATCAATCAATGAGATCTCGAGCCGTTTGAAGATTGTGATGAAAGCCCGTCAATCATGTTCGCCTATACAATCAGGATCTTGGTTTTCATAAGTAAATTCTTTCCAAAATAACTTGCCTTTAGAAATGATTTGATGTATCTAAATTGATTTCAATAAAGATAACCAATCTCGTAGGTGATATTTCCAACCAGAAGACCATATATATCATGTACGAACCGAACCTTTGAAGAAAGAAAGATAATCCCGAGTTCTGGTTAAGTCTTCATTCTTCACTTATGTTCAATCTGGAATTTGTCAGAGTGGGCAAACTTCTTATATAAGATAGACTTTGACACAGAAGTCTGGCAATCTTCAAAGTAGAACTTAGATAAGTTTTGTCAGCTTCAAAATAACATAGGAGTTTTCTCAAATAATCTCTCTTTTTGATGGTGACAAAACTTTCCTACAGAGTTAAAATTTATATCCTGCAAAATAACGCTTTAGCAATACATGATAACTTATAAAAACATATTGTTATAGATTTGGATAACATCGATTCTGCAACCACAGAAAACCCATTAATCTCGTCAAAGATTCAACCCAAATCCATAATCAATCCATGATCACAACCACAAAAGGTTACTGCAGAATATAAACAAACAAGTTCAAACAAATTCAAACAAATCAAATCTGCAAACAAATAGTTCAAATCTGCACACATTCTCCCCCTTTTTGTCAACAGCAAAAAGAAATAGAAAGTTCAAAAAAGAATTAAAAAAGATAAACGGAATCAGGGTTGTCTAGATACTGGAACGAGTCGGAAATCCCCTATGGACGGCACTGTCTCCTCAAGCTTCTGGCACTGTTGATAAACATCTTCGACCTTCGCAACAGTCTGTGAAACTTGCTGATTCAAAGTCTGAACTTGAGTGTCTAGAAATTGTACCCTGCCAGTGAGAAAATCTAATGTAGATCTCAAGGCAGTGTGAAGCTTCTGGATCTCAACCTCCATAGCGTATTATTGAGCTTTAATCTCCAAAAGGAGCTCTACTATGCTTAAATAGTCTGCATTAGGTTCAATCTGAGCACTGGCCTCAGTGAATTGAATTCGTGGAGAATTGAGAGATGAGGGAACATCAACTTGATCAAGGGCAATTTATCTTGCACCCTGATTTGGAGTAGACTCTTCAACCTCAACTTCAGGAAACTGAGAAGCAAAAACATCTTTGGGGTCTGCACGAGATCTACTAATGCCATCACTCGCAATATGTGGAGAAGAAGTCCCTATTTTCTCATGATCTTCCCATGTTTCTATGCCTACAGGTGGAGAAACTCCTTCTTCTTGTGCCTTGTCGATTCCAAAATGAGAGTAATGTTCTTTCTCAATTCGTACTCTTGTAGGGTCATCCCTGGTTGCTTTAGAGTACTCCGATAATGTCATTGCAACAGTTTCTCCATCAGAGTCATCCTCACTCTTCTCTTCTTCTTCTTCTTCTTCTTCTTCTTCATCTTCAGCTCCTGCTTCTTCTTCTTCTTGCTCTGCTTCTTCTTGCTCTGCTTCTGCTTCTATGTCTCTTCCTTCTCTTTCCTTTGATTTCTCAAAACCACCTGAAAGATTCCTTAGGGCAATAGCAGAAATGGTCGGATCATCTTCATCCTCTTCATCCTGCATGATAAGTGATCTCATTTTCTTTGCCGTTTCTTGCACAACTTCCTTGCCTTTGCACTTTCTTGTAGTAGCAGGGTCTTCCTTGGTTTTGCTTGAGGATTCCTTCTTCAAAAACTCAATGGCCTTAGTCAGATCCTTCAGCCTCATTTTTTATATCATCTTTTCTCCTATTTCCATAGGAGCAATAGTTCTGGAACAAAGAGAAGCGGGAAACTGGATCTGAAAATGGTGGAATAGCTTTGTAACCAAGGCAGAGTAGGGTAATTGGCCTTTTTTTTTCATAACTGTCCTGTACATGTGCAGCGGGATAGATGAGGAAGTGAGAAACGCATTCCATTGCATACTGCGCACATGTTTCTTGCCTCAAATCTTGAAACATCAGTTTTGGAGGCTGCCTTATTTTGTGCAACAGAATGTTGGAAGTTGGCAATCGAGAGTAAGTGATACCTCACCTGGCAGTCTGTCTTTTACCAAGAATCCAGTGGCTTGACCAATGGAGATGATTAGTTGAAAACCACATCTTTCCACTCCTAAAATGTCGGCTAGAATGTCAACATCTACAACAAAAGCTTTATCACAAACAGTAAATTGAATGCGATTCTAATCAAGGAAAGACAGATTCAAGTAGAAGTATGCTATCAGCTCTGGATAAGCCACAGCCGTCTCAGCACAGAATTTCTCAAGTTAAAGAAAGGCCAACTTTTCCCTCAAGTTAACCCTAATCGAGTCCAAAAAGTCAAAATCAATTGTTCGAGGTTTATCATCCCTCTGTTCAACATCTGGGCATAAACCCTTTTATGCTCCTTAGAACGAAACAGTTTCGTTCTTTCGCCAGGCACATCAGCAGCCACACCCATCATGGGTTGAAAATTCAAAAACATCCGTTCATCATCATCTTTACTTCCAGGCTGATTCTCAGAACTAAATCTAGGATCAGAAGGAAAATGTAGAAAAGCTTTTTCTGCTGAACCCTTTGGTGCCACTCCTATCCTTTCCATGGTTCTTAAGAAAATAGTTTCGTTCCCATGTCCATGGCTTTTCAGAAAATCAGTGATAAAGGACATTTCAGATAACCATAATGCTTATAAAGAACCTGGGGTGTCAAAGTTCGGAGAGGAACTTTGTCTTGTTCAACTTCCTCTTCCAAAGGTTGGCGTGGAGGGTTTTGTGGAGAGTTCTGCGAAGAGTCTTCACCAGTGAGATCGAAATGCGTTGGTCCTTCTGGCATGCTCCGAGGACCTTGACTTGCGGTCCGAGAAGATTTCCTTTGATGCGACATGGATGCAAACTTGGAAGATTTCGAAGACATGTTCGAGTGAAAAAGGTGGAAACTTGCATAAGGGTTTTGAGAGTATAAACGAGAGTGAGAGAGAATCAGTATTCTAGGGTTTTGAAAATATGTGATCGAAAGAAATACTAGAAAGTATTTAAAGAAAATGAAACGTCACAACGAAAGGGGGTATACAAACCGTCCTAAAGAAAAATGCCTTTTCAAAAAATATTTTAAAAAGGTAACTACAAAAAATTTAAAATCTGAAAATTACCAATAAAATAGTAATTTCTAAAAAAAAAAATAGGCAAGCAACGATTCAGTTAATCATACATTTTCATACCAAAAATTAAAATACCTGGATTCGAGAGATTCTCAACTAAAGTAGCTTCTTGAAGTTCTGAATCTAACCAATATCATCGATAGAAGAGATAATATTCAGCTTGTTGCGAATAGACTCAAACAAGTTTTTTGTGACATCCTGGATTTTTTTTTTTTTTGATGACCCAGGGAACCCCGTACAGCCGGCAGCCAGGGGGCAAATCCTGGGGCAGCACAAGGGAACCACCACCCCGTGCAAGCGGTTAAGGCACCAAGTGCCTCCGCTGGGTTTCGAACCCCTCACCTTGAGGGCAAGGATCAACGAGGCCTTATCCAGCAGAGCCACCGTGGCGGGTGGTGACATCCTAAATTTTTCAGTTATGCTTTTAATTAAATTAATCCGGCCTTTCATCGATGTGCCTATAGTGCTAGTCTCAGAGCTGATCACTGGTGAGATAATTAGACTATCTAGGGAAGTCATTAAAGAATTTTAATGCATTAGACTTGAGAATTCGACTAGGAATCGGCTACTCGACCGTGCTCATCTGTAGAAATTATTACGACACAGTTAAAAGTCGATTATAGATCAGAAATAGGTCGGTTCGACTGAGATATGTGGTTAAATGTGGGTGATTCCACTAAATTACAAAATTCTCATCTACCGGCACTAAACTGATTTTTCTATCGTTTTGGTACCCTGTGTTCTTACTTGAATCCTCGAAATTTTCACAACCACCGAGAGTCGCCAATGTGTCGAATGGGTTCATTGTGGCTTGAAGAAAATCGACCACGGGTCATTTGTAATAAAAATTTCTGAAAGCTACCTGGTAGCCTAGGTCACGCTAAAATCGCGCCGAATTGAAATTAACCGCGAATTTGAATCCGATTTTAAAAATTAAAAGTTCTGTCATGTCACAAGTCATTTTAGGAACGTCAACTCAGTTTCCGAAGATTTTTCTGCAAATCGAGTTTTTGGCGAAAAAAGTCAAGATAAGGCCGTTTTCGATCGGAAAAATTAGAGGACCGTTTTTTATCGTGAAATTGGGATGCAATTGGGTTATATTGGTGAGGAAAAATGCCAATTTTATTGAAGACTCAACGGTTTGATTTTTTAGAAGCCGAATTAAGTCGGTTCAAGAAGGATTTGAGGAGAAATTGAGGGAAATCAAGTGAAATTCGTGTACCCCCATGGACACAATCATTGGACCCTCTCAAGGGCTTCTAGAAGGAGTTTTTGGGCTGGAAAATGCAGTGGAATCTAGTTGTGTTTGGGTGAGGTCATCCAATGGGACAAGAAGATGGAGTTGAAGACCACAGTGGTCCCACCAGCCCAAGTTGTCTCCCCCTCTCCTTTCCCCAACTGGTCGAGCACCTCTCCTCCTTCTTCTTCACGCTTTCAGCTCAGCATATCACAGAGGAATTGACCAACAAGCCAGCCAACCCGTCGCAGCCCGTCGGATGCCGCTCGCCACCGCCAAACCGTCCCTCACGCGCCGCTTGCTCGCTCGCACACCTCCCGCGTGTCTCCGCCATCCAGCTACGCCACCTCGCCTCCAGTCATGCCCAGCAGCCGTTCCTCGCCTCCTCTGGCTGTCGTGGAAGCTGCCGAAGCTCCCACCGCAGCCATATGCCACCACCCTTGCCCACCTAGGCTGCTGCAACCCTCCCTCGCCGTCTACTCGCTCAACAGGCCACTAGAGCAGCTTCTACAGCCCCCAACCAGCACCGAACAGAGGCTGAAGTTCCAGGGTTTCCAGCCACTATTTGGGTTGTTTCTAGGCCGTTCCCGACCCTGTTTGGCAGTCCCACTTTGGAGTTTCTCGACCCCCGCCGCGTCCCCGTCGTTTTGATCTGAGCGGATCATTAAACAAGTGAGTTTAACTCACTAATCCTCGTTTAATAAGTTAATGACTCTTAATGATTGATTAGTTTAGACTAAGTATGGATTATGTGGTTAGTTAGATTGGATTAGTGAATTAATTAACCGATATTGCATATTAGGTGGATAGAGTAGTGTAATTAGCTAGTAGACAAATCGTAGTATTTAATTAACGAGTCTCGAAATTTTTCTAGGCCCTTTTCGGTGCTTAATTACGCTTTACGGACCTAAGTGGGCATTTTTAGTATTTATTAATTAATTTCCATAATTATTTAATTAATTATTTATTTTTCGAAAATTAGACCGGGATAGTCGGTGATTGGAATTTTATGCTGATTGCAATAGTGTGATCTGTTTATTTAATTGAGTTCTAATTTATGTTGATTGAGTGTGATTTGAATTTTAGGAATTTATTCATAAATTTATTTAATTTCAGTAATTAATTAGAAAAACACCGGGTGTCGGTTTATAGCGCCAAAAATTTATTCATAATTAATTTCAGTAATTAATTTATGTTGATTGCCATAGTATCGCCAGGATCATACTAGAATGAGAGAGGGCCCCATACCTGAGTCTAAGATTCCTCTGTACGTTATGGGAGTGGCCTTTAGGAAAGGCACAGCAAACCCTTCGGATGGTTCGATGGTAGATCTGGTGGACCCTAACCTTGAAGATCTAGAATCTCCTGTATATTCAGCAATAGGCTCCAGTTGGAGTGTAGAGGGAGATGACGAGGAGGACGAAGACCCGTAGTCTTATGAAACCCCACCCCTATATATATATACACATAAGTGTGTTGTGAGTTGTGGTTGTGTTTTCAGTTCGAAAATTTGTGGCCCTACTTTTCTATCCTATTGTATAGTTGTATGGGAATTATTTATCTGCTTCCACATGCGTATTAAACGAATGGGTCGGTGATGCGTCCTGGGACATTGCTATTTAATCAACCAAAGAGGGATGGATGCGTGCTTGAGGATCGAGGTGTGACATTTTTCTCCAACAGTTTTTTGAAGATGTATGTCAGCTGATTCTTTGAATCAATAAAATGAACTATAATCTCACCATTCTAGACATGATCTCTTATAAAATGATGTCGAATCTCTATATGATTCGCCCTTGAATGAAGAATGGGGTTTCTGGTGAGATTGATAGCACTTGTGTTATCGCATCTGATCTCTGTGCAGGATTCTTCTATTCCAAAATCTCTTAGTTGTTATCTTATCCAAAGAATTTGAGAACAACAACTTCCAAGATAAACATCTTCTACTTCTGCTATTGATAAAGCCACTGTACTTTACTTTCTTGAGAACTAAGACACCAGCATTTGTCCTAACAGTTGACAAGTGCCAGATGTGCTCTTCATGTCAATTCTACAATTGGCTAGATCAGCATCAGAATAGCCAATAAGAGTAAAGTCTCCTTCTTTAGGATACATAGACCCAGCTTTAGAAAAGTCGTAATATATTTTATGATGTGTTTAACAGCACTGAGATGAGATTCCTTTGGATCAGACTGAGATGCACACACTGAATAAAATATTAGGTCTAGAGGCAGTAAGGTAGAGAAGAGAGCTGATCATGATATACTTTCTTCCCTCCTTCATCCTTGTCCAGTTTTGATGAACTCGAAATAGGAGTTTCTGTCCTCTTGCAATTTTCCAGTCCAAATTTCTTGATGAAATCTTGGGCATATTTCTCCTAGTGAATGAATATGCATTTCTTTAATTGTCTGACTTGCAATCCCAGAAAGAAAGTCAATTCACCCATCATGCTCATTTTAAATTCATCCTGCATAAATCTTGAAAATTTCTTGCTGAGATTTTCGTTCGGAGAACCAAAGTTTATATCATCTACTTAAAATTGAACAAGTAGAAAATCTTTTCCTTCCCTTTTTATAAACAGAGAAGTATCAACCTTTCCTTTTTCAGAACCATTCTGAGTTAGAAACTTACTCAACCTTTCATACCAAGCTCGAGGTAACTGCTTCAAACCATACAATGCCCTTTTTAGTCTATAGACTGAGTCTGGTTTTTTTGGATTTTAAATCCTGGTGGCTATTCCACATAAACTTCTTCTGGAATGAAACCATTGAGGAAGGCATTTTTGACATCCATCTGGAATAACATGAAATTTTGGAAACAAGTAAAAGCAAGCAATAATCTAATTGGTTCTAATCTTGCTACAGGTGTATAGGTGTCGTCATAGTCAATCCCTTCTTCCTGTGTGTATCCTTTCGCCACGAGTCTTACTTTATTTCTGACCACTTTTCCTTTCTTGTCCATCTTGTTTCTGAAAACCCACTTCGTTCCAATAACAAATTTTCCTTTGGGTTTTGGAATTAGCTCCCATACATCATTGATGCTGAATTGTCTAAGTTCTTCCTGCATAGTTTCTATCCAGCTTTCATCAGACAATGCTTCTTCGACACCTTTTGGTTCTATCTCATAAACAAGTGTTAAAGCACTAGATTCTTCTCGTGCTTTGGATCTAGTGCAAACTCCTTCATCAATGTTGCCAATGATGAGTTCTTTGGGATGACTTGACTTTTGCTTCCAGTTGCTATTTGGTCTGAGAGTCTGTTGATCCCTTGCTTCATTTGAATCTTCTCGTTCTGCTTGTTTCTGTACTCTAGAAGTCCAAACCTCTTCAGGGGAAATAGACTTTGTTAAGTCTGGAACTGGTTCCGACTCTTCAAGTTGAATCTGATCAGGTTGATTCTGCACGTAATCCAGAAACTTAACATTCATAAATTCTTCCATCGATTGAGTCTTCTTAAAGACCCTGTAGACTTTGCTTGAAGTCGAAGAGCCAAGGAAGATTCCTTCGTCTGGTTTTTCCTTGAACTTTCCAGATTGATCATTCGCATTCTTCAGAATAAAACATTTAGCCAAAGACATGAAAGTAGAAAACATTCGGCTTCTTTCTTTTATACACTTTATAAGGAGTTTTCTCTAGGATAGGTCTCAAGAATACTCTGTTGATAATATAGCAGGCAGTAAAAACTGCTTCTGCCCAAAATCGAGAGGAAATTTTACTCTCTATATTAAAAGAGTTCTAGCCATCTCCTATAGAGATCTATTTTTCCTTTCCATGACCCCATTTTGTTTAGGAGTATATGAAGAGGAGAAAACATGTTGAAAACCAAATTCATCACAAAATTTCACAAAATCCTGATTTTCAAACTCACTTCCATGGTCAGTTCGTATGCTAGAAATAGCATAACCCTTTTCATTCTAAACATTCTTGGAGAACTTTGAGAAATAAGAGAAGGTTTCAGATTTACTTGCCAGAAAATATACCTAAGTGAAACGAGAGTACTAGGCAATATTTCTTTCCACCAATACTCTGAGTTCTTGTTGGTCCAAAAAGATCCATATGAAGTAGCTGCAAAATTCGACTGGTTGAAACTTGATTTACAAGTTTAAAGGAACTTATGACCTATTTTCCCAAGATGCAGGGAGTGCATAATCCAAACTTATGATAAGCCAGATTAGGAAGGCCTCAAACCAGCTTCTTAGAAGAAACTTTAGCAATTTGCTTCATATTAACATGACTAAGCTTCCGATGCCATAGACTTGCTTTATATGTTGCCATGCCTTTGCCTAAGATTGAGAGAAGTCTTGACTCATTCCAGAACAAATGCCTTCTTGGAAGTTTATTCTGAAACTAGTATGCAAAACTGACTTATGCTCAGTAGATTGTAGTTTAAACCTTCCACTAGGGAAACATTGTTGATAGTCAAGCTTCCAATCTTCACAGTTCCACATCAATTTTTCTTTTGTTGTTTCCTCCAAAAGACACTTCTCCTCTATTCAGTCTATCAAGCTTTATAAAGCAACTTGAATCTCCTATCATATGTCTCGAACAACCATTATCCAAATACTATTTGATCTTTCTTTTAATAGTGACCTGTATCAAAAGAAAAATTCAAACTTTCTTTGGTACCCATATTTTATTGAGTCCAAGAGAGTTAGTATTAAAGACGGTCTTTGCCCAGTCCTTCTTAACTAGTCTCCAAACCTTGGGACATTCTTTCTCGAAATGTTCTGAGCTGTTACACTTCGAACATCTGAGTGTACTTCGGCCAACAGGTTTTACAAAAACTTTTTGAAAGTGATTTTTGTAAAATCCCTTTGCAAGTCTCTGTTTAATTCTTTCTTTTACTTTTGGAAAATCAATTAATTGAATAGTTTCTGAAGTCATACCTGACCAAATTTCTTAAAATAGGGTATTTGAGCTGAAAGAATTTTCTCCAGTTTTTCGGATCCTTTTGAAAATCTTTTTGTAATATTTGAAATATCTCTTTTCAAAATAGTATTTTCCTTTGAAAGATAATTAGAATTTTCTTTCAAATTATTAAAACTTGTATTCAGATTTCAAACTTTTCTTTCCAAGAAACTTCCTGTTGCTTGAGCTTAGAATTCTCCCTTTTTAGTTTGGAAATCCTTTTAAGAGCGGATTTAAGACTAAGGCAAAGTTCATCTATATACTTAGAGACTTTAATAGGAATTTCATAATTACTACCCTCAATTTCTTTGTCAAAGTCTGAATTAGTGTTTGTTTTTTATTCCGAGTCTGACTCTGAGTGAGCCATTAGACATATGTTTGCATACTCTTCTTCACTTTCCTCACACTCGGTGTCACTCTAAGTTTCAGCTTTGAGAGCCTTTTTGTACTTCTAAGATTTTCCTTTCTTCTTCTTCAACAGATGACAGTTTGGTCTTATATGCCCATTTTTCTTGCACTCAAAGCATATAACATCCTTGCTAGTTTCATTTTCCTCCTTTAGTCTCTTCTGAAAATTTTGCGTGCTCTGCTTCTTCCAGTTGAATCATCTTCCCTTTCTATTCAGCTTTCTGAATTTCTTAATCATAAGCACTAGCTCTTCATCGTCCATATCATCATTTGAATATGTAAAATCAAAATCAATATTAGACTTTAAAGCAATTGATTTCTTACCTTTAGGATCTTCTTCATCATTTATCTACTCCACTCCGTATGACTGAAGCGTGCCTATCAATTCATCAATTGATAGAGGCATGATTCTCTGAGTTTCTCTAATTGAAGTCTTCACATGATTCCAGTCTTTTGAAAGTCCACGCATCAGTTTGTTGACTTTCATTGATCTAGAAATTGGCTAACCTTGATAAGCCATGTCATTTACAATCTCCGTAAAGCGACTAAACATATTAGTAATAGATTCTCCAGGCTTCATTCTGAAGGCTTCATACTGTCCAAGTAAAATGTTTATTTTAGTTTCCTTCACACGGTCAGTCCCTTCGTAGGTAACATGTAATCTGTCCCAAACTTCTTTTGCTGTTTTACAAGAAGAAATCCGGTTATACTCAATGAGAGATAAGGCATAGTATAAAGAATAGATTGCTTTTGTGTCAAGAGCCTATCTCTTGGTAATTTCGGCTTGTGTTGTTTCGTCAGCATCAATAATTTTTTTCCCTCTATCAGAAGCTGATGTTGCTTTAGGTTCATCCTTTTTCAACAACATCCCACTCTAGAGGATCTCTAGATCTAAGAAATGTCTTCATCTTGTTCTTCCACACATTGTACTCCTTTCCATCGAAGTAAGGGGGTCTAGTGTTGCTCTTACCTTCAACCAAACTTGGAGCCAAAATACTAGTCATAGGGGATCTTTAGATTAGAAGTAAAACACTTCAATAAGTAAGCATACGAGCTCTGATACCAATTGAAAGGGCTAGTAGGAACACCTAAAGGGGGGAATAGGTGTGAAAGCAGATTTTGCGAAATGTAGTGAAAAACTTTACTTTTAACCTGAGTCTGGTTGACTGCAGACTATACAGAAGAAATCAGACTTTAACAACTATTTCAAAACGTAGAAGTATATCGCAACAAATAAAGTAAATGAGTTCAGGGAAGAGAAAAGGAACACATAATTTATAGTGGTTAAGCTTAGATTAAGCCTACGTCCACTCTCCCACGTTGACAGCCTTCTGGTTGGTTTCCACTATGAATCAAAAGAGAATTTACAATCTTGCGATCTCAACTTCTCAGTGAAGAGTCTCTATTGCTCTCATGAAGTCACGGTATAAGTCTTTCTCTCTTTTGAGTACAAATTTGAGCACAGTGTAAGGAATAACAAGTAAATGGGAAGCTTTAGATTTTGGAATTCTTCATTCACACACTCTATTGAACAACTGGAGAGGCCTCCTTAAATACTCCTTCATGCCTTTTCAACCATTGGCACTTTCCAAAGGAATTTTTCCAATCAACCCATTAGACAGAATCAATCAAGGAGATCTCGAGCCTTTTAAAGATTGTGATGAAAGCCAGTCAATCCTGTTCGCCCATACAATCAGGATCTTAGTTTTCATAAGTTAGATTATTTCCTAAATAACTTGCCTTCCGAAATGATTTGATGTATCTAAATTGATTCCAATAAAGATAACCAATCTCGTAGGTGATATTTCCGGCCGGAGGACCATATATATCCTATACAAACCGAACCTTTGAAGAAAGAAAGATAATCCCGAGTCTGGTTAAGTCTTCATTCTTCACTTGCGTTCAGTCTGGAATTTGTCAAAGTGGGCAGACTTCTGATGGAAGATAGACTTTGACACAGAAGTCTGGCAATCTTCAGAATAGAACTTAGATAAGTTTTGTCAGCTTCAAAACAACATAGGAGTTTTCTCCAACACTCTCTCGATAAGGAAACTCAAAGTTATTTTTAAGCACTATGAGTTTTTTGAAAAAGGGGGGAAGTCCTATGAATTTTATTACCACTTTCTTGGAAGAAAATGGCTACATGAATGAAACCTTGTTTTTGAAAGCTATGGATAAACTAGGGCTAGTATAATTTGGGAGATCAGAGGAGGAATTTATGATGTTTCTGGTTGATCCTCGTGTTGGAGCCGAAAGCCTGTCTGAATGGAAGAAAGAATGTAACGATGAACAAATGTTTAAGAATTTCCTACCCAAAATGGGTGTTGCTACTGAAATTACTGGGTCTAAAGGGAAGTTATTTCGGCCAAAAGAACACAAAAGATTTATGCGCATATGCTAAACAGGGTATTTATCAACCCTCGCATGATAGAATTTGATTTTTTTTATTTAATCAAAGTACATATGAGGTAGAAATTCGCCAAATTTCAAATGGAAAAGTTTTGTGTAGAGTCGTATGATGCCTATCCTAAATTGACTGTCTATTTTTACTCCAACTTATGAAAAAGTCCTTGATGTTGATGTTGATTTGCTAGCTGATATTTTGGGAGTTGAAAGAAGTGGATTCATGTCTATAAATGCCTCAAATGATGAGGTTATTAAGTTTCTAACGAAGGACAAAATTTCTAGGGGAAGTATTACCTATTCCAAGCTATCTACCCCTAACATTTTGCCCCACAAAATTATTATCAACTATATCAAACTGAAGGCTGCCTCCAAGACTAACGTTTCAAAATTTGAAGCCAAAATGATACAGGCCATTTGCAACGAAGTTGCCTTCTCATTTCCTCACACAATTCTACTGCATATATACCAAATAATAATGAAGGAGAAAAGTTAGCTTCTTTACACAGCCTTGGTAACTAGGCTCTTTCAACATGTTCAGATTCAACCTCCTTCTAGCTTTTGCTTTAGAACCATCCTTCCTATGCAAATTAGACTTAAAACGATCTCCAAGATGAGATTAAAGGATCTCTTTGGTGTTTGGAAGCTTATGAAAAAGGAACTTGCTAGTTCGACTAAAACGGGATATGCGACTAAGGAAAAAAAGAAAGGAAAAAGTGTCGTCTCGCGTACTCCTAAGAGGAAAAGACCTATCGTTCTGTTATCTGATGAGGATGAGGAAAATGATGAAAATGAGACTATTTCTGACATTGTAGCAAATATTACCATGAGAGACTTTGTTCCATGCATAGCTAATTTTGAAGAAGAGGTTGAAGAAAGCGAGAAAGATCTAGAAGATGAAAGCGAAGGAGAAGACACTGGAGAAAAAGAAGGTGAGGAGGATGAACCAAAAGAAGCAGAGAAAGATTAGAATAAGGAACAGGAACACTGTGACAAGGAAGAAGAAGATGGAAGAGAACATGCTGTGGGATATCAAAATAAGGGAAATGATCAACGAATCAGTGTTGAAGATGCTGGAATAAGAAGTATTCCAGAAGGTGGAGATATTCTTCCTCAAACTGAAGTCACTAAGACGGGGGAATAGGTGAGAAAACTCCTCTTTAGGACCTGATTGCAGAACCAACCATAAATGATGATATTAGTTGCTCTCCACCAAACGTAGAAGACATTTATACCTCTCATTTCCCTGAGGAATCTCTTGGCGTTGAGAACCAACAAGATAATGTTCAAGGGAGCAACATACCTCCAATGTTCAGACCAATCTTTCTTCCAATTTAGATATCCCTCTAGTTTAATTTGCAAAAGCTAATGCTCAAACTGAAACAGACTCAAACTATCCTCAAATAGTCAAGCTCCTTGTGGAGATTAAGGTAAAATGGTATGGAATAGAGGTTAAAATTCAAAAATTGCATGTGCTCTTGGTACAACCTTAAAATCTCTTAGTGGCAAGATACAACCTCTTGATGACAAAGTTTAGACCACCAATCAGCAAGCTGTTCAAATTTTAGCTAAGGTCGAGACTGTGTTTGATCAGTGCCTGACAAAGCTTAAGGAGACTGTGCAGAATTTGGAGGATTTTCGTCTTATTTGTGTTCCTAAAAATCCCTAATCTTTTCCAACAACTTCATTTCTATTTTTAAATCCATTAGATGCTCTCCTTTTGCTATTGACAGAAATAGGGAGAACTTTTTAACTTTGCAAATTTTAAGTACTATAGTGTATTGGTGTTTTGAGTGCTTTGGTTTGTTGGTGTGCAAGTTGGTGTGCAAACTTTTCAAAATTTTTAGACTTTTTGAGTTGTAATAAGTATTATGCTCTTCTAATATTTGCTTCTCGTAAACTTTCTATCTTGTGCTGCTAAAGTGTTATTTTGTAGGATAACATAGATATATTGTGCTTAAATCTGCATAAAAGTTTTCTCACCATAAAAAATGGAGAGATTGTTGAGAAAATCCCTACCAAGTTTTGAAGTAGACAAAACTTTATAATTCTTACTCATATCTTGAAGAACAAAATGCATTTAAAGTTGCTTATGAGGTTATATCGAAGACTTTTGTCAAAGTCTATTCATTCCTAGACATATTTCTCATTCTTACAAAATCCAGACTGAGATTGTGTCTAGAATGAGGAAGAATTCAAACTAAAACTTAGCGTCATGTGACACAAATGATCGTTATTTGGAAACAAAAGATTCTTTTCAACAAAAATCTTCTAGCCAAGGATTTTACTTTCCATATATATACATTGATTAAGTCAATCACAAATTTGACAAGATCAATCTTGAAAATAAGTTCTTCATGAGGAAGTTCTACCTATGGAAACCTAGATTCTAATTATATGGGCGATCAGAATTAGTGGATTTTCCATGTCACGCCCTAATCCTTGAGCGCGCGCTCATCCCTCGTTGGTCGAATAAATAGCGACATCCCAGGACGCATCACCAACCCGTTCATTTTAATGCGCATGCGGAAGTAGATAAATAATCCCCAAACAACAACACAATGGGATAGGAAAGTATGGCCATAATTTTCAAAACCAACATTCACAACAAACTTATGTATATACATATATAACAACCCAAGTCATATATACAATACAAGCCATTCATTTTATAGAGTCTACAAAACAGGGGGTTTCATAAGACTATGGCTCCTCGTCCGCCTCATCCTCCTCTTCATCCTCATCCGAATCCTAGTTAGAGCCTTCAGCTAAGTACACAGGGGACTCAGGTTCCAACAGGTCCGGGTCTCTGTCCACCATCAAACCACCTGGAGCATCTACCGTGCCCTTTCCAAAAGCAACCTTCATCACATACAAAGGTATCTCAGATTTTGGAATGAGGCCCTCTCTCAATCCATTACGATCCCGACGGTACCATGCTCTGTATTGATGGGGCACTTTTTTGGGTAGGCCTGCATCAACCTAGACCACAGACTTCACCAGCTCGTACTCTCGCCCCTCAAGGTGTCCATGGATCGGAATATAGTACCTATGTTCTGTGATCTTCTTCGGTTGTCCAAAATGCTCGGGAGGAGCTGCCATCTAGGCACCTGAAATATTATCCCACAACGAGGTGAGACGACGTCTCAGCGAGTTCACCCCCTAAGACCTAACTAGGAAGAAAATACACCCTGAGGGCTGCCTAGGCACAAACACGAGTCAGAGGACTTACCTTTGTCTCAGTTCCTTCCTGCAAGTCGATAAAAATTCAAATAACTATCCAGTTACTTCAACCAATCAATTCATCCAATCAAATCGAGTCATCGATCAATCGATTCTATGTCATCGAGACCATTCTCCAGTCATCTCAATCAATACTATCTATAAAATCCTATCATAATCAGGATTGCTCACTCTAATCTGATAATAGATAGTATAGCTCGCACTAAGCTGATAACTAAATAGTATACTGCTCGATCTAAACTGACATATCGCCCGCAGGCTGATATAGTATACTAATAATGCTCATCAAAAGTTGCTAGGTATACTGCTTGCACTAAGCTGACGTATCAGAGCCCGTAAGTTGATATAGTATACTGGTATACTGCTCACTCTAAGCTGATGTATCGCCCGTAGGCTAATACAATATACCAATGATGCTCACTCTAAGCTGATAAAGTATACTACTCGCGTTAAGCTGACATATCGAAGCTCGTAAGCTAATATAGTATACTGTTCTCACCATCTAAGAATGCCACCATTTTTTTATCCTTCATGATAAAAATAATCGTGTGTGGGTACGCGGTCGGCCTTAGCCAAAATACAATATTTTCCTTTTGAAAATCCCACTAATTTCAAAATTCCACAAATTCATTTTTGGTGCTGTAAACCGACGCCCGGTGATTTTCCAATTAATTATTGAAACTAAATAAATTAAGGAATAAATTTCCAAAAACACAAATCACACACAATCAGCACAAATTAGAACTCAATTAAATAAACAGATCACACCATTGCAATCAACACGGAATTCCGGTCACCGGCTATCCAAGTCTAATTTTCGGAAAATAATTAATTAATTAATTAATTAATTAATTACATAAAATAATCAATAAATGCCAATAAATAGGACTTAGGCCTGTAAAGCCTAATTAAACATCGAAACGAGCCCGGAAAAATTCTGAGACTCGTTGATTAAATACTACGATCTATCTACTTGCTAATTACACTACTTTATCCACCTACATGCAATATCGATTAACTAATTCACTAATCAGTTCTAACTAACCACCTAATCCAAGTTTAACTTCAACTAATCAACCCTTAAGCATCATTAACTTACTAAGCGGGGATTAGTGAGTTAAATTCACTTGTTTAATGATTCGTTTCGATCAAAACGATGGGGACGCGAAGAGGGTCGAGAAACTCCAAAGCGGGACCGCCAAGCGGGGTCGTGAAAGGCCTGAAAACAGGCCAAACAGTGGCTGTGAGACCCACTATTATTCGGTTCTGTTGGTGGCTAAAGAGGCTACTCGACTCGGCTGAAATGGCAAGGTTGGACTAGCAGTGGCTGCAGCAAGCTTGGCAGGCGAAGGCGGGCTTCCAAGCGGCTCCGGCGACAGCACACGATGGTTGGTGGAGCTGGACGAAACCCTTGGAGGCACGGACAAGCAGAGACGACACAATTAGGACGTTGGCTTGCGCAGAGGGCTCGCGGGGCGCAACAGACATGCGACGATGACGCGGCTGCTTGCGGTGGCTCCGGCGGGGCTGCTCAACGGCTTGGGGGCGGCTGGTTCGAATTCCTGGGCCTGCTAAGAGCTTCACACGGCAAAGATGGGGGAGAGGGTCGACGGGTGAAGAGAAGAGAAGAAGGGGCAGACAATAACTTGGAGAGGGGGACCACTTGGCCTTCATTCACACCTTCTTGTCCCCTTGACCGGTCCTACCTAGCATGCTATGTTTCAATTCCCATTCAATTCCTCTTCAAATCAATTCATTTCGATTTCTATAAATTCCATTATCGAGCTCACGATCAAATTGGTATTTTTCCTTGCCAATTGATCCTACTTGCATCCCAATTTCGCAATCAAATACAGCTCTCGGAATTTCCCGATCGAAAATGGCCCTATCTCAACTTTTTCCGCCAAAAACTCAGTTTGCAAAAAAAAATCTTTAGAGATTGAGTTAATGTTCCTAAAATGACTCGTGACGTGACAGAACTTTCAATTTCAGAAATCGGGTTCAAATTCGTGGTTAATTTCAATCTGGCGCGATTTTAGCGTGACCTAGGCTATTGGGTAGCTTTTAGAAATTTTTAGTACAAATGATCCGTGGTTGATTTTCTTCGAGCCACAATGAACCTTTTCGACACATTGGCGACTTTCGGTGGTGGTGAAAATCTCGAGTATTCAAATACTGACACAGGGTACCAAAACGATAGAAAAATCAGTCTAGTGCCGATCGACGAGAATTTTTCAAATTGGTGGAATCACCCACGTTGACCTATCTTTGATTTCTAGTCGATCTTTACTGTGCTGAAATAACCTCTGCAGATGAGCACGATCGAATAGCTGATTCCTGGTCGAATTCTCAAGTCTATTGCATTAAAATCCCTTAGTGACTTCCCCAGATAGTCTAGTTATGTCAGGAGTTATCAGCTCTGAGAATAGCACTATAGGCGTGTCGATGACAGGTCCGATTAATTTGATTGAAAGCAGAACTGAAAAATTCAAGATGTCACATTCCATCTCTATTTCCAAACGACTATAAGATCTCTTTGATAAATTATGTCCAACGGATTGATTAGAAGAAATTCCTCCGGAAAATGTCAATAGCTGACGTTGAGTAGTATTGAATGAGGTCATTTAGTCTGTTTGAAACGTGGGATGTGAAAATTAGAATTCCTAAGTCAGAAGCTTCTCTCGACTACTTGTTTTCTTCGATGCACTTTACAAATTGTGTTCAAAAGATAAAATCACAAAAAGAGTGATATAGTGAGTTAGAGGGATCTTCCACTGAGTGTTTACACTCATAAATTATACTTTTCTGTTGATACTATAGTGAATTACAACCAGAAGGCTGTCAGCGTGGGAGAGTAGACGTAGGCTTAAATTAAAACTGAACCACTATATATTTCGTGTGCAATCTTCTCTTTCCTTAACTCATTTACTCAAATTTGTTGCACTATTACAGGTTATCATGGAAGTTTGCTCTATCGCATGATGAATTCTAAATATCTACTAGAAATCGGTGTTTCTCGAAACTGATTTTGCTTCTTATCCAGAGTTTACTTGCTACTTACTTTATTCCGAAATTGGTTGTTAAGATTTCTTTTAAACACTTATTCACCCCCCCCTCTATGTGTTCTTACTAGCTTTATCAATTATAATTTGAGAAGATATATGATTGTCTCTATAACGGATTTTGCAATCAAGTCTAACACAAGAAGAAGATTTACAAAAGGAAATCAATAAAAATAACAAGGAATGCGAGAGATTTTATGATGCATTTGTCAACTGGCCAAATAGTAATTGATTCCATTATTTTGTTACCGAGAATAAATTTCGAATAGAAATCTGTTTGGTAAATTTTTTATTCCCGAAATTTTTTTTTTTTTTAATTCTTGAGTATAGATTTGGAACATAATCAAAAAGTATGACATGCGGACCCCTGGAGTGCCATAACTTGACGTAATGGGACACTTAAGTGCCGTAACTTACAAAAGGTATACTTAAGTGCTAAAATCGGAGTAAAATGGATCACTTGAGTGCCAATCCAGCCAAAGTCCAGACAAAAGGCTGACGTGGCATTTTTCCGGCGAAGCGAGCCCAAAACGACGCCATTTTGCACGCTGACGTGGCCAAATAATGCAAAAACGGCATCGTTTAGGGCTGACGTGGCAAAAATAATATAAAAAATAATTACATTAAATTTAAAATTAAATTTATTTAAAATATTTAAAAATAATAATTTTTAATTTAAAAAATTAAAAAATATATATATGGGGGAAGGTGCCGAGGGATTAGCCCTCGGCCGCCGCCGTCGCCGCCGGGAAGGCCGGCGACCCGGCGGCGATGGCGGGGGAGGGTCGGCCGAGGTCGCCGGGCCCTGGCTAGGGGTCGGCGACCCCGGCCGACCGGCGGCGAGGGCTCGCAAGCCCTCGCCCCAAATCGGGCGAGGGTCGCCGCCCGCGGGGGCCACCCCAACGGGGGCGGCCCTTGGCTCGGCCGGGCGAGGGCCGCCGACCCTCGCCGGATTTGGGCGAGGGCTGCGAGCCCTCACCACTAGCCACGACCTAGGCGAGGGTCGGCGGCCCTCGCCGGCTAGGCCAAGGGCCGCCGCCCGCCGGGGCGACCCTCGGCGGCGGCGGCCCTTGCCGGCCAAGCGAGGGCCGGTGACCCTTGCCGGATCTAGGCGAGGAGTGCGACCCTCGCCCCGATCTGCGGCGAGGGCTCGTGAGCCCCGCCGACCCTCCCCTTGCCGTCGCCGGCCCTTCCCGGGGCGACGGTGGCCGAGGGCTAATCCCTCGCCCGCCTCCCCCCCCCCCTTTCCTTTTTTTTTTCTTTTTTTAAATTTTTTTAAATACTTTAAATAATTTTGATTTTAGCTTTAATTTAGTTATTTTTATACTATTTTTTTTATCACGTTAGCCCAAAACGACGTCGTTTTTGCATTATTTGGCCACGTCGGCGTGCAAAACGGCGTCGTTTTGGGCTCGCTTGCCTTAAAAATACCACGTCGGCCTTTTGGCTGGACTTTGGCCAAAATGGCACTTAAGTGATCCGTTTTTCTTCGAATGTGGCACTTAAGTGTACCTTTAGTAAGTTATGGCACTTAAGTGTCCCTTTGTGCCAAGTTATGGCACTTGAAAGGTTCTTTTGCCCAAGAAGTATAAAAAAGTTGATTCTTCATTCCCAAGAACAATTACAGATTCAAGCCTAAACCTATTTTTTTTTCTTTATTTTTTTTTCCTTCTTTTCTCCTTCTCTCTTCTTCTTCCTCCTTCTTTGTGGTTGGTTCTTGCCGTTGGCGGTGGTTGGCGACTGGTTGGGTGAGGTCTGGTGAGCTCGTCAAAGCCTTGCTGGTGGCCGGGGGAGTTTCACCCAGCCCGTGCGAGCCTCGCCCAAATATGTGAGGCCGAGGCTCACAGTGGCCTAATGAGGCTTCGACGAGCTCGTCGAACCTCGCCCATCCTATCACCAACCATTGTCTTCACCAACTATCAACCACAAAGAAGGAGGATGAAGAAAAGGAAAAGGAAAAGGAAAAGAGAAAAATATAATAAAAGTATTAAAAATTAAAAGAAATAAAAAATTTTAAGAGTCATACCAAATGTAATTCTATTCTAGAAAAAAAAAATGGGCGGTTATCAAACACCTTCAAATGCTCAGAAATTATTCTTGAGAACAAAATTTAAAAAAAAAAAAAATCATTTCTAAGTAGAAATTGTCCTCAGAAACAAAACGATTACCAAATAAATCTTTACATGGTTTAGTTCAAATGTCGATACCTACTCTATGGTAGAGACAGGTACCGGGAAATGCATTTTGAATCCATAGATTATAGAGTTACAATAATTTAATTTTCATCACTGGAATTGCCGTCTCTTATTACTGTTCGGCAAACACGGCTTCCTACATGTTATTATCCCATGCTTTGTTCTAGTTGCGAAAGCTGTCTTTATGTCTTGACGACTCATGATTACTAGTCATCACACATCAAATCACAACTTTTTTTTTTTTTATCGTATCCAATTGGTTCTATGCCATGAAGTGTATAATCCGAGTCAAGAAGAGCGTGGGATTTGATTCCACAAGATTGGTCATTAAGTATGCATATGGCCTAAGTTTTAGTATAGAATGCATTTAGATTAGGGCATTTTTATTTGCGGAAAATCACTAATATATCTAGGAGCGCATTTAGGAAAATTTAGCTTTATTTGCATATCTAATATTTGACTTATTATCTTAGGATTGCATACTATGTTATCTTAAGTTAGTTTTTCATATTTGTTAGAAGCTCACTTTAGAAAAGTAATTTAGTTGGGGGTGTGCTTTGCAATAGGAGGTTGCATCGGCATATTTGTTTTCCTTTGTTACATTAGTCTATTTTAGAAGATTTAAATAGACATTTTATTTGTGAGAATTAGTTGAACCACTATCAACTATTTTAAAAACTTAAACTATTAGATAAATACATGGTTTAATATTTAATTACGCTAACACTATTTACCATTCACATAATCCCATCCCAAAGTTTAATAACGAGGCATTGTTCATATTTTTACCCTATACAATTGAGATCTTCATTTTTCTATGCTTTATTTACTACTGCTAATCATCTTGAAGATTATCCAACCGTTAGCTTAGATCTTAAAGACTATATCAAAAGATCAACACATGCTAAAGAATATATGAATTGCAAGAATGGCTACAAATTGAGAAAGCTTTACTCTTTGATAAATAGCATACTCGTGTTATGGAGCGAATAATTCATTTCATTAAAAGTGATTCACTTATTGTAATCTCTTTTGAGAAATTTACAAGTATCGTATCAATGCTTGGGATTTAGTAGTGTGATTTGAAAAATGGCAACGCTTCTCGTCAATTACACCATGATCCAATTGAAGAGTGTTCTAGCGATTAAAATCTTGTATTGAGATTTTCTGTATTCCTTTACGAGATTGATAGACTTTATCGTGAGAAATTATGTGGCTTAACACTATTTGAGTTATTGGATAACACTGAGAGTATTTAAGTGAGTCAAGTGTGGTTGTAATCTTCATAGTATCGCTTAATTTATAATAGAATTCATTGCCGCTCTTCCTATGGATGTAGGTCAATACGGCCAAATCATGTAAATATGGTGTGATTTATTTATTTTTTATTCTATCTATTTTATTGTTTGATCGCTTGCTTTCACAATAGGGAAAAAAAGTAATAAAAAAATTCAAAAATATATTAAGATATAATTAAAAAAATGTCTACATCGGTGCCAGTCATTCCATGTAGCTAGCTTCTTATGTGTCATGTCACATAAGATGGTTGATGCTTATGTCAACAATTTTCATTTTTAAATTGGTTGGATGAGCTCAATTGACAAATTATGCAAAAATTTAAGACTTAATTGAGAAAATTAAAAAGTCTATGACTGAATTGACAAAAATGCAATAAGTTTAAATCTTTTTGATAATTTTCCCATTACGAACTAATTAAATATTGTACATATACTAGTTCCAATCGTAGAGGGCAAAGATCAGCACCAATCACGCTCGTTCAAGCTAAACAGGGCAACGACCACGGAAAGGATCACTTCTCATGCTTCATACCCAAACATTCCATCAAACACACAGGGCCCCATCGGCACAAACTAAATCAAATCCAGTGCGCATGCAGATCAACATCGCATTCAATCAAGCAGGGATGTTCAATCAAGATTCTACGTGCTATCGGAACCGCGGAATGACAATGGGTATGTTCTGTCCGAAGCTTGATAGCATCCTAGCAAGACCCGACTAGGTAACGAAAGGAACAAGTTGCAATCCAAGATTGAAGAAAGAATGGATCCAGGTGCAGAATCCTCTGTTTTCAGGCGGTGGAGAATAAAACCAGACCTCCGCCATTTACGATCTTTCCCTCTGTCCCGTTTGCTCATGGCCATGCTTTCTATTTTGTCTTTCGCTCCCTCAAAGTCCATTCACAAACTCAGCCCTTGTTCGCTCTGCTTTCCTTTTTTCTGAATTCCCGGCATAAATCGCGTTTCTCTCTCTTCTTTCTACCGGCGGATCGCTTCACCTCTTGCTTCATCATATTGGTCATGATTGATGAAATCCCTTGCCAGCCTCCACCCATCACTTTCTTTTTTCCTTAATCATTTCTTGTCCTCCTTTGGTCTTTCTTTCCTTCGTGACTCCCTCAGCTAGAACCTCCTCCTTTTCTTTCCACTTTTGCTACCCGAAGTATGTTGGTATTTTGTTTGTAAAACAAACTAAGAGATGTCTTGTCCTATATCAATAAGATGTGAGTGTGCACATAGATAAAATTTGACACTGACCAATGATCATTATTTATTATTTATTAAAAAATTATGATTCATTTTTATAAGAATTAACCATAGCATCCTATTCATGAAAGAGTTACAATTATTTTTTTATTATATTTAATTTCCAATTTTAATATTTCTTTTAATGATTATCTCAAAGGTCGAATCCGTCCAGACATAACTTCTTAATTCTTGGAAGGTTGTGTCTGTTCGGATATAACTTCTTGTTTTTTGCTATTAAATGATGAATGTGTTTGTTTGTTCAATCAAGATCTTGTTCTTCCATTTTTCGTGTTCTTTCGAAAGAATATACAACCACTATTTATAATTGTTTACCTTGAGAGACCTTGAAGAAATATTAGAATTGTTATTTAGTATTCTCAATCAAAACTTTATTATATTTTAGAGAAAATGTGCTGGTGACTATTAGCACCGTTATGGGCAAATAATTCTTTAAAAAAAGTGATATTGCGTCTCAAAGTATGACTTCATTGTTCTTTTGAATTGTTCGTCATATTTTCCCAACAAAGTACCCTCAGTTTCATTCGATTTTCATTAATCTTACCTCAACTATGAACATCATAGGATCCCTTGATTCGGTAGAAGATTGACGTAAACAAAGTAAGAGAATCATGTCGAGAGTGGCAAGTCTACTTACCATTCAAGTGGATTCAAAAGAGCGACGGCAAGAGAGAGAGAGAGAGAGAGAGAGAGAGAGAGGGGCTGGGCTTGACCATGGTTCACGGCGTTCTATGGACTTGAGTCGATAACTTGAGTGGGCTTTGCAGTTGGGGCATTCATCGGGCCAAATTTGAAAGGAATTCACAACCGGGCCGTGCTTCATCCGAAGTCAATGCACTATGCATAAGTCTAACTGTCTCTGCCGTCTAAAAAGAATATAAAATGCAAAAGTATGCAATGTTATATTTTAACTTCGGTTCGAATTATATCATTGTCAACTAATTCGATTCCAGATTTATTCATGCAATGCATGATGAATTCACGGGTCAAAATTTAGATGTTAACAAAGCGAAAATGTAAGTCGACATCAACCTGTTACTCTTATTATGACTCAATACTCGAATTTGAACTTTCCCTTGGCAATTTCCTTAGATAAAGGTATCGAACCTCTGTTGTACGCTCCCATGCCTTACTCTTTCTTTTTCTTCTTGTTTTTCTCCCATTTACAAGGGATATAAAAGATTATTGGAGATGCTACATTAATTGATAACTCTCATTATTTTGAGAACCATTCTGGAATACAATTTTTTCAAGCGTAAGTGCTTGATGACGTAATTACCATTCCTCATTTACCCAATGGCCAAGCAGTTTGGGTAGCTCGTTGGGTTGGTATGTTAATGAGAAGTTAAAGGACTCAAAATCGTGGATAGCACATTGTAGTCCTTTTCTCTTTGTAAGGAGACTTAAAGTTTCTGATGTTTATCATCTGCTGAACAGGCCTGAACCTTGACAAGTGGGGGTCCTCGACGAAGCCAAAGATTTGCACGGTGGCTAATTAATAATATGCAAGCTACCGTTAATTCTTCGCTTTGTTGTACTTGAACAGACTTCCCATGTGCGGCATTTAACTTGAAGAGCTCCCTCGGCACTTGACATCTCTTTCTCATGTTGGCATTGGTGTTTCGTCAAGCGACTTTTCCGACTTGACAATTCACAGACTAAATCACGCCACTTAACATGCAAATGGCCTTCTTGACACCATGTTGATCTCGAGTCGGAATGTCCTCTAGCTGCCGGACGTTCTTCTCTGTGAAGCAGATGCTGCAGTTGCTTGGGGTTTTATTTGGAGATAGGGGTATCACATGAGAAAGAGTCTTGGTGGGAACTAGCTTCCGACATTCATCCGTATAATCCCTTCAAATCGTTGGGTTGTTATGTCTCATCATTGTTGAATTCATTACTGGCTTCACCCTCACAATGAATTCGTGCCCCACCTCAATAGCACGATGAAGTCTGGATCGAGTTGAGATGATCGGACACATTTGCAGTTGTTGTTGCTATCCATTGTGATATTTAACACTCAATTAAATAGCGATTAGGAGAAAGAAAATAAATGAACTCGACAAGCAGTATTGAGCAGCAAGAGCCCTAAGATGTCATAGGCAAGTGAGGATTGCAGAGTGGCTTCAACGGTCACCGATATATTCTTTTCTTATTTTCTAGGGCCCAAAAATATGCCGGTAGGCGGGCTTCGGTCATTCGATTAGTGACCCTAACCGACTTTTCAGGGGACGTCGGTCCACAAAAATTCTTAATGATTGGGCCTGGTCACCCGGACCACGGCCCAACCATTAGTTTCATAAAGGAAATTGTCGGGCCTAGGCCAGCATTGTCGGGGCAAAATAGTGAAGACCTGTACTAATTTGTAAGAGGCTAGTGTAATTGCTCTTAGTTGTGAATATGGGAAGCTTCTCTTTTACGTCAGAATCCGACATTTTCAACAATTTTCAAAGACCAAACGAATAACCTCATTCAGTATGAGAACTTGATTATGCTTTTGGTATATAATAATGAAAATGAATAAAGCATTGTCCTTATCACTTGTTATGAATAGATGTTCTATTCGTGGAACAAGTATCGTGTATAAATAAGGAGATGAGGAATAGTCTCCTGCAAAATTGACCATTTCACCATTTACTATGAATTCTCTAAGCGTTGCTGCCTTCTTAACTTCCACATTCTTGTCTTGCGCACTTATTTTTTACATATGTTCATGAACATTTTTTTTTATGTTAAGAAGACTTTTGTGAGATTGGAATCTTGTATATACATAAAAAGAAGAAATCTACTCAATCTTTTCATGCAGAGGAAGGCAAAAGAATTTGGAACTTCGCATCGCTTGCCGATTCTTCCGGCGTGCTCTCGGCAATCCAATGGGCATATGACATTAAATCAATCTATTTTTTTTTTTTATGTAGTTTATCACATGATTATAATAAAGAAAAATAGTTGCAAGTGGCGTTATTTCGGTGGTCATGAGCTTGGGTCGCATTCATGCGCAAAACCAGAAAAAACCAGAGGATAACTCTTCGGATTTCCAAGGTCAACCCGTATATACAATGAGCTGATCGAGAATCATTCACAGGAAAAGGTAATGTAAACATATTGATATCTTCTTTGACATGGTTAAACTGCCATTTCCCATATTATTCTTCTTCTATATCGCATTCGAGGGAGAGAGATGCTATCTCTAATTCAAAGAGACGTGTAGGAACTCAATCGATTCCAATTTTTCCATGACCTCACTATATTCCAGTACAATTAAACCCGAAGATGATTCGCGTTGAACTTTCACCGTCTGATTCACTTGAACCACGGAGCCATGAGGACTCAATTCAAATAAAATCAGAGCTAAAACTGCTGATCTGAAGATGATTAAAGTCATCCACGATGGTTACTCAGGCCTTTGTGTTCGTGCCTCTACTTTAGAGTAGTTGAACTTTAAAATGGGGAATCCTACTAGTTAGCATGGATTCTTTAGTAGGGTTGTGTTAGTGCTAGATCCCTAATTTTATGCACATTTTAATTTTTTGAAGAGAAGATAGGTGATGTCAAGACTCAAGAGTGCAAAGGCTAATTTAAAATAGTTCATGAAGTAA